>CP139505.1:183852501-184520544 GCA_021014915.2 Artemisia tridentata subsp. tridentata | reverse complement strand
AAGTGGCTGGATTGGAATGTTGAGAAGGGAATGTTTGGAAGATTTGGTGTGGAATGTAGGAGACAAGATGTACATGGTGTAAGAGAATATTAAGAGAATGTTGGGGATAAGATTTGGGAGGATTTTGAAATGGTTGGAGGATTAGTTTGGTGAGGAGATTAATTAAAGGAGTGATTAAGGGTTAATCATAATGTCATTAAGAAAGAAAAGAGTTGACAATTATTATTATGGGTTGAGTGTCGAATAAGAAAATCAAAGGTTACTTATAATCCCAAGTAACTCAACGTCAAGTATTCATAATCTAATAATACGTGAATTTCCACGACTTGATGAAATCAATAACCACCTTGATGCAAACAAGCTAAGTGCTTTGCATCATTGTAAAGCATATCCCATAACGGGAAAGGATGCGTTTACGCAAAGGGACCTTTGACTTAGTTTGAACAATAAGGGAGTAAAACCGTTACGTGATTAGAGAAGACGTAAACACGGGTTATGGTCATATGAATACTTTCACTTGATGTCACATGAAATGTATAAGTCCCCTAGGTTTAGAAAAGCCTTGGCTAGAGGCGTTTATCAAAATACTTGAGTTGACGATTTGCCAAAAATGTGAGGTTGTAAATTTTGATCCCTCCAATTCTAAATTCGTTTCGAGTATTCCCAATGAAGCACATAACATATTCATACCTGTATTGAAGATCCACATTTTTCGGGTAAGGGAAAATCTGACTTTCAAAATTCATCTCGATCAATACAGTGGGCTGGCGCGTCGGAGCGCCGGCAGCGCGCCAGGCCCAGTTATTGGGTCGGGAGAATTTTGGCTAACGTTTGTTATTTTATATGTTTCGAAGGTTTATTTTTCATCATCAAAACATAAGGAGACCTAACTAATGTTGTCCCAACAATCTCCCCCTTTTTGATGATGACAAATAAATTCCGAAAGCAAATAAAATTACAAATCGTAGCGAAGATTAAGATCGCGCCTTTGGTGTAACTTGCGTCTTGACCTTGCCTTGTAATTTGGTAAAGCCGTGATCTTTATCTTGAATTGCTCTTCACACGAGCTTGTGCTCTTTGCTTTCTTTCTCCCCCTTTTGTCGAATTAAAAAGGCAGGACTTCACTTGGGCTTTATCTTTAAGATATATCTTGAGCTTTATTTCATCGATAACATGCTCCCCCTTGAACTTAACTCCCCCTAGCTCATTGCTCCCCCTTGTTTCAAGACGGGGATCCATGGGCAAGAGCTACCTTTTCGGTGCCCTAGCTACACAAGAGAAACAACCAACACGCAAAACACATACAATTTCTCACATGTGGAAGTCGAAAATGGGTTAGGTGACCATTTGGATACTTGCAACATGGGTTAATCCACAAAAATATAAACAACATCTACAAAACATACTCATAAATGGATACATAAAGAAGCAACCATTTGGCATAACAAAGAGAACATAGTCATAATTCATCATGATGCAACATACCATAAAAAATTGTTCAACAAACACAAGCCCTAAATGTTCTTATGCAACACACACCAAATATAAAGTCTTAGGAGATCATTAAGTTCTAAACACCAAGTTTTTTTCAAGTTATACGACATCAAAGATCCTTGCACAACATATAGGTGGCCCATTTAGTGATGAAGTTCTTCAACACTCCAAATTTTGACCGACTTTTGCTGCGTTGACGTTTCACATATTGGTAGGTTTTAAAGGCAATCCGCTCACTATCTGGTAGAGAAGCAACATCCACTCGCTCTTCATCATCACTAATGATCTCCTTGGAAGCATTCCAAGTTTTTTCATCAAACATTTTATTAACCATATGTTCCATTCTTCCGATTGGATCCATAACGGGTTGTTGAGATGTGGATGCACTAAACTCCGGAAGGTCAATATCGACATCGGTGTTGTTGAGGCTCTCGGAGTCGAAGTTGGTGAAGACCGGTCCTACGACCTCACAATCGGGCCAGTGAGTAGCATGCTCTAGGTGTTCATTTTGAATGTGCTCAAATAGTGTTGTGAGAAGGCGTCCAAAAGGAATCAATCTCGTATTTCCACCAAATTTGTCCATCCTTTTTGCCATGTGATAGGCAAAGTTGAATGGTGTTCCGGTTTCAATGCAATAGAGCATATACCCAACCATGATAGAGATGTTACTTTTGGACTCGGTTTTCACAAACACATTTGTAGTCAAAACATATTCCCATGTCCGAAGCTTTTCACGGATGTGTGAACGAGGCCAATGAAATTCCGCTTCGTTATGGCAATGAAATTGAGGTTTGAAGATGGTGTTTTGGACTTGAACCGCATTGATTCTTTCCTTTTCGGTGGGATGGTAGATCATGTATTTTTTGAATTCTTTGGTTTCGGTTGAGTCGGTTGAAATCATGATTCCTTGCGAAGATATACCAAGTACATCACCAAGCTTCTCCAAGCTCCATGTATAGTCGTGACCATACATATGGAAATTGAGAGTGAGCTCGTTCATGTTAAAATGATATCTTGCAAAGAACTCTTGAATATGTCGAGGATAGATTGCGGGTGGTAGAATTGCAAAGGAGAGACAACTGGCATCCGTGAAAGGTTGTCGAAGACCCGACACACGAATGTAATCATTATCACAATGACCCCCCTCATGATAGTTACGCTCCTCATATGGTTTGTAAACCTTGATGTTTCGGGCACACTTAACCTTCTTCATGAATTGTTTGGTTTCCTTTCGATCACCCATTGTTCCTAATAAAATAACACAAAGTATGTTTACATATATGTATATAAGAACGAAGAATCAAGAAACTCACTCAGTATTCCTGGCACGCTGCCCACGCGTCGACGCGTCGGCCAGCGCGCCAGCCTCGTAAAAATTTAGTTTTCCCTCGAAAATTTAAGATTTGAAAAATTTTCCATGAGAAAGTACGAATTAGTTACATATAGACTTATTCTATGTCGAAAACCACAAAACCCCTTTTTGTAACCCACCAAAAATTATAGGTAAAATTATATCAATAATTTTTGAAATTTTTTTGCCATAGTTGTGCTTGTAATTTAGAGCTTTTCCATTTGAAATCAATCAATTTTTCACATTCAAAACTCTTGGGAGATCCCTAGAACTAGTTTTAATTGAAAAGAATCCATGGGGTGTAGAAAAGTAATCCAATTGATTATATAACTTACAAAATATAGAGTAATGAAATTAAACATAATTATAGAGCAATGGGAGATCAATACTTACCAAATCCTTCAAGAGTGGAGAGAAAGGAAAAAAGATTGTGAGGTGTGTGTGTATGGTGGTGACGGCAAGGGGAAAGAGGGAAGGAGAAGAAAGTGAGTGATGGTGAGTGTGTGTGTGTGTTTGGATGATTTAGAAGTGGGGCCCATGAGAATTTTGATCCAATGAGAGTGATATGTTGTAGATTCTTGTAATAGATAAGATAAGATGAAGAATTATTTTAATTTTCATGGGACACATAGCATAAGTTAACAAAGAACTAATCTTTGTTAGTTGGTTTAGAGATTTTAATGACAAATCATATTTGTAATATAAAATTTGAGTTAACTTTGATGAGTAGAACTCAATTTAGAAACCAACTAGTTAGAATAAACAATTTTATTCTCGATGCTCTATCATCCCGAGACCTAATCTAGGTAGTTAAACGTTTCACATTTTAATGGTTTTGTTAAAATATCAGCGACGTTATCTTCGGAGGCAACCTTTTCCATGAGGATATTTCCCTTTTGAACGTTATCTCGTAGTATGTGGTGACGGATTTTGATGTGTTTTGTACGAGAGTGATGGACGGGATTTTTACTTAGATCGATAGCACCTTTGTTGTCACACAATACAAGAACATCTTGTATATGAATGTTGTAATCATTAAGGACTTGCTTCATCTACAAAGCTTGTTGACAAGCCCTTCCGGCAGCAACATATTATGCTTCGGTAGTGGATATAGCTAGAGCCGTTTGTTTCTTACAACACCATTATGTTAGACATTCTCCTACAAAGGTATATACACCACTAGTAGAACCGTGGAGGGGGGGGTGAATACGGTCTTTTTGGCTTATTCGATGTTTAAAAACTTTCAAGCCTCAAAGACAAGTTTGTGATTGTATAACAACAATCACAAGTACAACCAAGGTTTATAAAGAAATTAAAGAACACCATGATATATACTAGTTCGAGATGGGTGGTTTATACCATCCGTACATCCAGTTGCGAATCCGCGACATGTATACTATTCACTAAGTATAATCCTTTCGGTGGAGTATAAACCGTTACAACTTCACTCCACCGATATGCACAAAGATCGACGCTCACTAAAAAGAGCTACTCCCAACGGTATTCCGCCCCCAGAAACTACCCTCAAGGACTCGTGATTCGACTTAACTACAAAGACCACTAATACCACTAAGACTTCCCACCGTAAGTATCAAACCCCAACTAAATCACCAATGATCTAGGCTTGGTCACCTCGACACAAGACTTCCCTTACAACCAAATCAAATAAATGAATGATTGATTGTTTAATCAAGCCCTAACCTAACCTAGTGACTCGATTCAAATAGAAAGGGTATAGAGAAGAAGACCCTCAACACAATCACAAGAGTGGATTAGGTTCTTGTGATTCTTCCTTTGCAAAGAAGATGTGTTCTTTCAAAGAATTATGTTAAAGATTAAGAACATAAGATAGAATTAGAGGATTGAGAGAAAAGAAATAAGAGAGAAAGAATAATGGCAAAGGGTGAGGAATGCAAGAGGCAAGGGTGGGTATTTATAGGCCAGGATCCCAAGTAGGGAAATATTTACCGAGGTTGGCGCGCCAGGATAACTGGTAAATATTTTCTTTTGGGATCTTGGTCTTTTAAATACCCAACCTTGCTAAACCCCCAATTGTACTTCACACATTTAGACCTTTACATTATTTATTCTCAAGGTCTACCAACTCAAATAGCCATTTTGTAAAAATGTTTTGTGAAGTGTTTTAGGTGAAACCAATTATCAAAGAGAGAAGAGTAAAAGGGATAATTGGATAGGGGTAGTTTGGGTATTCCTCACATGGCATAGAAAAGAGAGAAAGAATATGCCATAGTATATTCCTTTGCTTGGAAAGGAAGTGTGTATGTTAGAGATAGAGAGAGGGAAGAATTTGAATTTGAAATTCAAATTGTATGAGAGGGAAGTAAGAGAGTGAGGTTGGGTTAGAACAAACCATGGTTGGGTAAGAAGAGAAAGCATGGTTAGGTTAAGAAGAGAATATGCCAAAGGAATATGCTTTCCTTGGTGAGAAAGGATGGATGTTGGATTGGGGTTAAGAACTAACAATGGTTGAGTAAGATGAGATGGTATGGTTAGGTTAAGAGGAATAGCCAAGGGAATATTCTATGCTTGGAGAAGAGGGTGAGCTGAAGGGTTGAGATGAGTTTGGGTGAGTTGGAAGTGATGTGATGGATTGGAGCCTAAGAGTGTATTTCAAATTTGAATTTGAATGTGAGAGAGGGAGGAAGAGATAAGGTGGTGAGTTGGATTATGTAATAATGATTTGACGGGGGGCCTATGTGAGAAGGATTCAAATTTGAAATGCTATTTGATGAAATGAGAAGGAGTAAGTTGGCAAGTGTGTGAGAGATAGAAGGTTGTGAGGGAAGTGTGTGTAATTTGAATTTGAAGTGAGGATGAGAGTGTAAGAGAGTATGAGTTGGATTAGGATGGGATGTGTGTAAGGATGAGATGGAAGGGGAGGGGGTATTAGCAAAAGATTTACTATTAGAGAGAAGAATACAGGCGAATTGGCAGCACAAGAGACAACCTAAAGTAAGAATTCAGAGAAGTAAGAAGGTCCTGCTAGTACTTTAATTCATAGGAAAACTCGTTTACTTGTATTAGCAATCTGTTAATGGTTGATGTTAGGATTCGTGCACACGGTTAAGGTGGTTAAACCTTTTGTTCTTTGTGTGTATGATATATTGAGTGAATATGATTAAGTACGCGGAATTTACTTAACCACACTTAGAAGGTTCTTTGTGTTGTGGAAATGGAACAGTGATGTTTGTTCTATGACAATGAATAATGAAAGATTAACACTAAACAATTCAATATTATTTAAAATAATACGAGTGATCTTGAAATATCACTAGGGTTACAAAGACCTTGAATCTTAAGTTTTTACAACTTGTGATATATTTGTGTTTGTTCTATGTTCTAACAGTTATGAGTTCTAAAATAATAACACATACATGGACACTTATATCACTTAACTAAGAACTTCTTTTATAGTCCAAGAAGATCTTTACATATTGCTTAAAGTCTAGCCGACTTACTTGTTAACTTATCTTGAGTGTGTCAGTACATAAGATACAACATGTATCTGTGTACACAACTTGTTAACTAAGCACATGGGGCAAGATATTATCTACCGTATATTGTTGACCAAAATACAAATAATATCTTTTCAATCTTATCCACTCAGCAGCAGAATGTTCATTAGCAGCAGGAACAAGTACAATAGCAGCAGGATCAACAGCAGCAGAATGTTAAGCCTAGCAGCAGAATCATTTATCGCTAGCAGCAGAGTCAAATGTTCTAGCAGCAGGAACAACATTAACAGCAGGAACCAAATGCACTAGCAGCAGAATCACACTTAACGTTTTTCTTTGAATAGAATCCGATATTAGACATCTTGAATATTTAATTCCCAACAATCCTCCCCTAAACATGTGAATCCATTTCAACATGTTTCTGAATTAAATCATGGATTGTGAAGATCTTTCAAACACTTCTGTTCTTCAAGATTGAATATCTTCTCAGTAATTCATCTGCTTTGTTCTTTGACTTTAACAATATCAACACATTGCTCCAATCTTGGACTAAAAGATGGTGCAATTTCCTTGGATGGAGGAATTATAAGAGGCAATGATGCTGTGTATCTTTGATGCTTGTTTCAACAAGTGAAATCATCTATCAGCATGTCTTTGCAGGTGAAATTGAAACTTTTCTTCTTTTGACCTAGATAGAACTTTCTCCTTTGGAATGTTCTTGTCATTTTCAACCTCCATGTCATCATCTTGTATGCTCTTGTCTTCTCCTTCCTTTTATTAGATTATCTTCCTTTTCTGGGCTATTATTTCCTCCCCTGAGATTGTTACCTCCCCTGAGATACAAATAACTTTTGTTTCCTCCCCTTGTTTGGAAGATCTCACTATGTACCAAAATATATCTTTCCTTATCATCTGATTCATCAGTTAGAACTTGTTGTCAGACAATGTTGTACATGAAGCCATCAATTCCTTAAGAGTTTAAATTGCTGTCCTTATCACTTCTAGGTGTGTTAATTCCTATGAGAGGTGAATCAGTGGACATTTGATTCATGGTCCATCAATGGATGGTTTTTGTGAATCTCTTGAAAATCCTTATTTAAGAAATTATTTGACTTAGCAGTATGTTCATGATTTTAGAATTGAAAAATCATACTACTTTCAACCATTTTGAAGGGATCAAGTGTATAACAGACACTTAATCAAAATTTCGGTTTAAAGCAACCTCTGGTTGTGTGAGAACCAATGTTTTTCAGTTATAAATAACTGCCTGTGTAAAGATAAACCTATTCAAAAGGCTTTCTTGACAGGGTTTCCAGCTCATAGTAATTGTTACCTCTAACACAAGTGTTAGATTCACTTTCACTAGCTGTTCTTTCTATCAGATGTCCTTAGACTTGCTCATTATACTTAAAAGTATAAAATGATAGAAAGTGAGTTGCATCAGTTACTATCTGATCAACTAAGTCATCAATTCAATGTGAAATATCATAACTAGGTTTCAAGAAAGTAGTTTTAAGGAGTTTTTAAATTCCCAAACTCAATCCATCATAAACCTATTATGGTAGCAGCCAATATCAGCATTGTGTTGCTTCCATTTCACTTGAAATTTCCTTTGTGTTCACATATTCATACCTGAAATTGTTAGTCTAAAACCAAAAGAACAAAGTACAAGGTACTTGTCTTGTATTAGAATAATCATAGGACTAACTGTATGAATAACACAATTAAAATTTGTACTATTAGCACAAACTTTTGTAATAGCAGTAGTAACTTTTTAAACTAGCAGCAACAAAAATTTATTTACAAAAAACACAAAGTTTAAAAACATTAAGGATTAAGCATTCCAATACTTGCTACCAAGTACTGAAACCTTCCAACATCAAAAGCTTTGGTTAGCAGATCTGCAAAATTAAATTCTGAAGCAATTTTAAGTACTTGAATTAATCTTTTCTCATTGCAGTCTCTTATAAAGTGATGTCTAATTTCAATGTGTTTTGTTTTAGAATGTTGCACTGGATTTTTAATAATACAAATTGTACTACTATTATCAATATGAATAACAGTGTTTAAGAAATTGTACCCATAGTCAAGGAGTTGGTTTTGAAGCCATAGAACCTGACCACAGCAACTTGCAGCAGCTATATATTCAGCTTCAGTTGTTGAATTTGCCACACTTGTTTGCTTCTTACACTGCCATGAGACAAGTCTACACCCAAGGAATTGACATCCTCCAGTTGTTGACTTTCTGTCCAAGCTAGCACCAGCATAATCACTATCCGAATATGCTACCAAGTCAAAAGGAGATTCCTTTGAATACCATAGACCCAACCTTGGTTGATCTTTGAGATATCTAAAAATTCTCTTGACTGCAATTAAATGAGAAACCTTTGGAGTAACTTGAAATCTTGCACAAACACAAACAGGGAACATGATATCAGGTCTAGATGATGTAAGATACATCAAAGAGCCTATCATAGATCTGTAAGTGTGTACATCTACACTCTCTCCATCTTCATCTTTCAGAAGGTGCTTCTCAGAGTCCATTGGTGTGCTTGCTATTTTTGAATCAGCAAATTGAAATTTTCTAAGTATCTCTGCAACATATTTGTCTTGACTAATAAATATGCCTTCAGATGATTGTTTAACTTGCAAACCCAAAAAGAATGTAAGTTCTCCCATAGAACTCATCTGAAACTTATCTTTCATAAGCTTCTCAAATTCTAAACACATCTCTTTCCTAGTAGATCCAAAGATAATGTCATCCACATACACCTGCACTAACAGAAGATCCTTCTTGTGTTGTTTGATGAAAAGTGTCTGATCAATCTTTCCTCTTTGAAATCCATTTTCTAATAAGTAGGAAGCTAGTGTTGCATACCAAGCTCTTGGTGCCTGATGAAGGCCATATAGAGCTTTCACTACTCTGTACACTTTGTTTGGATGTAATGGGTCAATGAAGCCTGGAGGTTGTGTAACATACACCTCTTCTTCAATTGTTCCATATAAAAATGCACTCTTGACATCCATTTGGTAGACTGTGAAGCCTAAAAATGAAGCATAAGCTAAGAAAAGCCTAATTGCCTCAATCCTTGCTACAGGAGCATAAACCTTATCATAGTCTATTCCTTCTTCTTGTGTATACCCTTGAGCTACTAATTTAGCCTTATTCTTAATCACTATTCCTCTTTCATCCCTTTTGTTCTTAAAAACCCATCTAGTGCCAATTACCTTTGCATTCTTAGGTAAATCAACTAGCATTCTTAGGTAAATCAACTAGCACCCATACCTTCTGAATTTTGAACTGAAGAAGCTCTTCTTGCATAGCTTCTATCCAGCTTGAATTATCTAAGGCTTTCAGAATGTTCTTTGGTTCAGCTTGTGAGAGAAAACATATAAACAAGCAAGAGTTTGAAAATTCATGCTGCTTTGAAGCATAAAGGGCATCAAGAAGCCCTTGTTGGTCTGAAGACATCAATTGTTGTCTTGTCTTCACACCTGATTGTACATCTCCAATCACATTATCTAGGGAGTAAACTTTGTGAATTCTTGTTTGTGGAGTGGAAAGAACTTGATAATTTGATGGAAGATTGTTGAAATCCACCTCATTATCTGAGAATTCTGCTTCTTTTGTTTCTGAAGAGGCAGCAGCAGAGTCATTTGGCCGAAGAGCAGAATCAGTAAGCTTAGCAGCAGAATCACCAGCAGAAACAATTTGTTGTTCCTGAGTTCCACCTTCTTTTCTTTCATCTTCAACACCTTCTTTAGCTTTCCTAGAAGAAGATTCATCAGTTGTTGAAGTTGATTCCACAATTGTACTTGACCATATTGGCATCCAAACATGATCTTGGTTTGTCTTCTTTTCTAACCTTGCCTCATCTGTTGCTTGTGAACCTGAAAATTCATTAGTTTCTGCAACAACAGGCACATAATTCATTGATTTGGTTAGATATTCAAGATCAAATAGCCTTTTTGGTCCTTGACCTTCTACATTGGATTTATCTTCTAAAAACTCCACATGTAGGTTTTCTTCTACAATCTTAGTTCTTGTGTTGTATACTCTATATGCTTTGCTATCAAGAGAATATCCAACAAAGAATCCTTCATCTGCTTTACCATCGAATTTTCCTAAATGGTCTAAGGTATTGAGAATTGTCACATGACATCCAAAAGGTCTAAGAAATCCTATTGCAGGAGTTCTACCTCTAAAAAGTTCATATGATGTCTTATTGTGAGGCTGTACAACTAAAACTCTATTTTGGACATAGCATGCAGTGTTGAATGCTTCAGCCCAAAAAGTTATAGGTAGCTTAGAATCAGCTAACATTGTTCTAGCAGCTTCAATTAGTGTTCTATTCTTTCTTTCAACTACACCATTCTGTTGTGGTGTTCTAGCAACACTAAATTCTCTTTTAATACCTTTTTGTTTGCAGAAATCATCCATAACTCTATTCTTAAACTCTGTCCCATTATCACATCTAATGACCTTCACTTTCTTGTCTACTTGGTTTTCTATCTGTGTAATGAAAGTCTTAAGGATGCTTGTAGTCTCATCCTTAGTAGATAGAAAGAAAACCCATGTAAATCTAGTATAGTCATCAATTATAACAAGACAATATCTCTTATGCATTATACTACTTAATGAAACAGGTCCAAATAAGTCCATATGCAGCATAAACAATGATTGATTGATAGAGTTAAAAATCTTGGGCTTACAAGTGGCTTTGTGTTGTTTGCCTTTTAGACAAGCAATGCATGTTTGATCATTTTCAAATCTTTTGTAAGGTAAACCTCTTACCAAACCATTCTTAACAATTTTATTTATGGTTTTGAAATTAATATGACCAAGCCTTCTATGCCATTTCATTGATTCATCCAATGTGACCTTTGCAACAAGACAAGTTAAATTCTTTTTGGGAACAATGTTCTTCATGTCTACACTGTACATATTGCCTTTTCTAGGAATTCTAAGAAGTACTTGACTTTCATCCGGCATCTTAAAATCAGGAGAAAGTACAAGACATTCAGTCTCACAGAAAAGAACATTGTTCTTTTTGTCACACATTTGTGAGACACAAAAAAGATTATAATTTAGCTCCTTTACATAGAACACATCTTCAAAATCTAAATTTCCGGTTTTGATTGTACCTTTACCAGAAATTTTGCCACCAACACCTCCTCCAAAGGTAACATAGCCTCCATCTATTGATTGAAAATCTGAGAGATAAGACTTGTTGCCTGTCATGTTTCTAGAACATTCACTATCTGAGTATCCTTGATCCTTTTCCTGATCATTTGAATGTTCCTGCACATAAATAAGAGTGTTAGTTTCTTTTGGGGATCCAAGCCATTACTGACTTGGATCTGCCTCTTGCATCAATGTAATTCAATCTTTTAAGGACAGTTGATGCAACATTGGATTTAAGAATCCAACATGCTGAGGCCTTAACAGCATTTGCCCTGTTTCCCTTAGCAGCAGGAACTGATTGCTTAGCAGCAGGAACTGCTAACTTTTCAGTTCTACCCTTTGGTTTCCAAACTTGTTTTTGGACCACTGCTTTTGTTTGAATGGGCCTTAGAACAGTTGTTGGTGCATGTTTGAGCCAGACTTATTTTTGACTACTCTGGGGTTTGTTCTCTTAGAACTAGAGTGAGAGTGAGATTTAGGTGTTTGCCTTTTGTGGTTCACTCTATGGTTTTCATACCCAGTTACCCATTGGTTGCAGAAAGCTGCAAGATGGTCAAAACTACCACATGTGTAACAAGCTTTGTTATAAAAAGCAAAGTCATCACCTAATTGGTTAGACTTGAGGTTGTTCCAATTCCTTTGGTTACCTCTGGGCTTGTTGGTGGTTCTATATTGCTCACAATATCTAACTGGTTGCCTAACATGCTTAATGTTTGATTTAGGCCTATCAGTATTGTGTTTGACTATCTTAGGAACACTGGTTCCTACTTTCTTAACCACTTCAGGTTTAGACATAACCTGTTCATCTTCATCATCACTATCAGTTGTGCAATCTTCAACAACTATAGCATCTAAGTTCTTAACAAAGGACACCTTGTCCTGATAAAGTAAAGTTTTATCTAAACTTTTACTTACTTTTTCTACCTTAAGGCTCTTGCTAGCCTTAGAACCATATTCCATTATTGGTTCTTGAAACTCAGGTAAACCTGAATTTCCTAGGTCAATCCCTGGGGGTTTATGGATGCCTCTATAAGGAGGTGGGACACTCTTATATCCTACTCCTGACTTAGCTCTATTAATCACCTGACATTCTACTATGTTGTGCACACTTCTAGAAGCATGTTCTAGTGCCTCAGTAGTCAAGTGAATGTTTTCATTTTCCTTTTTGACCCTATCATAAGCTTCTCTCAAAAGCTTAATTTCAGCATCTCTAAAGAATATGTCCTGTCTTAGGAGAGCTTTGTCATCAGAAAAAGCTAATTCATTTTCTTTATAATATGTGATTTGTTTTTCTAACTTTTCTAATCCACACTTATAGTTTATAAAGTTTTGAAAAGTGTTGCTTAACTCTTTCTTTTGATCATCAAATTGTTTCATTAAAACCTGTAGAGCATTAAGAGCAGTGCAAGTATTAGAACAAGCTTTATGATTTTGTACCTCAGTAGCAGAAAAAGCCATAAGTGCCATTTGAGCAGGAGTTTCTTCTTCATCTGCCATGAAGCTCCAATCAAAACCTAAGCCATCAATAGCTACCATAGCTTTTGGCTCAATAACCTCCTCTGTTTTGGATTTGCTTCCAAAACCTCTATTCTTGCTATCTTGCTGCCTTGGTCTTCTGCAATCTCTTGAGAAATGACCCATCATGTGACAGTTATAGCACTCTATCTTTGACTTATCAAAACCAGCAGCATCAGTGTTGCTGATTATGAGCTTCTTCCCCGTCTTGTGATAGAACTTCTTGGCTCTCATGCTAAGAAGAGAAATTTGCCATTTTAGATCCATTTCCTCCAGATCATCTTCATGGATCTCTTGGAGGTCTTCATAGGAGAGCATGGACCCATTATTCTGACTTGTAAGAAAGGTACAACAAGTCTTTTCATCTAAAATACTTATGGTACTACTTGATGAACTAGCAGCACCAACATCATCAACAACTTTCAACTCTTCACTTGATTTTGAGGTACTAGGAGTTGACATAAATGCCTTGTTCCCAGTATTAGAACTAGTACCTCCATTCTTCTTCAAATCTTGCTCCACAATCTTGAAGTTGCTATACAAGTCCATCAGTTCCATGGTGTCTAGGTCTGGCTTGTTTTTCCAGACAACAACATGCATAGCCCACTCTTCTGGTAAGCTTCTCAGAAATTTTGAGTTCAAATCTTCTTGAGGCATTTCAATCCCAAGAATAGCAAGTTGGCTCACAATATTCTGAAGCCTATTAAACATGTTGTCAAGAGATTCATTGTATGTAGAGGAGAAGTTTTCAAACTGCTGCTTGAGCAGTGTCTTGTGGGTTTTCTTGGTGGCTTCATTTCCACCATACCTGGCAATAATAGCTTCAAATAATGACTTGGCATCCTAGAACTTGCTGAAGTTTAGAAGTTGATCATTAGGAATGGTCATCATCAGCATGCTTCTTGCCTTCAAGTCATTTTTCTTCCTTATTCTATCTTCTGTAGATGATGGCTTTGTCTGCAGAGTTGACACAACTTTGCCATCCACTGTTGATGTAGTGGTGGTAGACTGGTAAGAGTTTCCATCTTCTATGATTTCCCAAAGTGCATAATCTTGCACTTGGAAATATTGCTCTATCCTCAACCTCCACATCTCAAACTCATTCTGTTTGAGCATGGGAATCTTTGCAGCAACATTTGTCTGAATAGATTCAACATCCATTTCTTAAGCTTCTTCTTCTAAATCAATAATATCAACCTGATTGCTCTGATACCACTTGTTAGGATTCGTGCACACGGTTAAGGTGGTTAAACCTTTTGTTCTTTGTGTGTATGATATATTGAGTTAATATGATTAAGTACGCGGAATTTACTTAACCACACTTAGAAGGTTATTTGTGTTGTGGAAATGGAACAGTGATGTTTGTTCTATGACAATGAACAATGAAAGATTAACACCAAACGATTCAATATTATTCAAAATAATACGAGTGATCTTGAAATATCACTAGGGTTACAAAGACCTTGAATCTTAAGTTTTTACAACTTGTGATATATTTGTGTTTGTTCTATGTTCTAACAGTTATGAGTTCTAAAATAATAACACATACATGGACACTTATATCACTTAACTAAGAACTTCTTTTATAGTCCAAGAAGATCTTTACATATTGCTTAAAGTCTAGCCGACTTACTTGTTAACTTATCTTGAGTGTGTCAGTACATAAGATACAACATGTATCTGTGTACACAACTTGTTAACTAAGCACATGGGGCAAGATATTATCTACCGTATATTGTTGACCAAAATACAAATAATATATTTTCAATCTTATCCACGCAGCAGCAGAATGTTCATTAGCAGCAGCAATGAGTTATCGCTAGCAGCAGGAACAAGTACAATAGCAGCAGGATCAACAGCAGCAGAATGTTAAGCCTAGCAGCAGAATCATTTATCGCTAGTAGCAGAGTCAAATGTTCTAGTAGTAGTAACAACATTAACAGCAGGAACCAAATGCACTAGCAGCAGAATCACACTTAACGTTTTTCTTTGAATAGAATCCGATATTAGACATCTTGAATATTTAATTCCCAACAGTTGAGTTAGTGTCTTTTTCACTATTTGATTGGACTTAATAGTTTCCATCTGTTATAAAGAGTATTTAATGTTTATTTGGTTTCTTTATGCATGTGCTTTGATTACATATTAGGATTTATCGCGCCTTGTCAACGTAGGCTCGCGCAATTACTTCATTAGCATCATCTAGATAGTTAATGTAAGCCTATAAAAGGGATAAATAATACATAAACCTAGTAATAATTAAGTGTTTACACGCCTGTAACTAAGATTCCACTAAGAGAGAATAGATTTTAGCGCTCATCTTATACAGCTAAGCATTTAAACGTGTGACAAGTTTTCTATTAGGTCACCATTTCATAACATATGATCGTATAATTCTAGAGAGAGAAAGAGAGTAGAGAGAGAAAGTAGAAGGCTCTTATGAATGATAATGAAAGTGAAATAATTAATAGAACCAACACCCTCCAAGGAGGGTTTACAATGTATTTATAGAGGAAGGAAGCTAGGGCTTCCTTCCTTTCTTATTCTAAACTAAAAGGCCTAGACCTATGGGCTTACTTCATAAGCCTAGACATCATTATTAACATATAAGCCTTAATATTAAGCAACCTATTACATACATAAATGACCAACACTTGACATTAGTAAAACGTAATCCCAACAATCTCCCCCTAAGGGTTGGTCATCATAGGTTGTTTGACGTCTTCTTTGCTTCATTAGCTTTGACGTCTCTTTCATCTTTGTTCTTTGTTCTTTGTTGTTGTGATAAGGTAATGTGGTGATCTGCCTTTTCATCAACGTCTTTGTCACCGGTGTCTTTACGTCTTTTCCACCATGCTCATACTTCTTTTGACTTTGATTCATCATATATAATGGGTTCTCACTTCAACTTTGATCTTTGTCGTTCATCTTTGTAGATTCTTTGACTTTAACGTGGAATCATTTTGAACTTTACTTTTCTTCGATCTTTTGATGAGAACTTTCTTCAAACTTTGTATGAAAATCATCTTTCGAAATGATGTTGGTATGAGCATGTGGAAATGGAGCGTCATTGATGATAATGGTGGTAGTAATGGTCACAGCTAGAACTCCGGTTCTCCATATGTACCTGCATTAAAACAGTTAGCAATAAAGCATCCGGCACTTATAGGTTCGGACTTCGAGATCGTAAACAGCATAGTGTGAAAACTTTCTCTATTCCTTGCCAAGGCCGTTCTAGAACCGGATGCCCCCGAAAGGGCTAACACAGATATACTGAAGTATATCAACGATTCAGGTGAGCAGCTGGAGTACACCGAGGTATCACTCCATGACTGTAGACCGTTTGAGACCACCACGAACACTAAGCGTAACCCACAAGGGATTACCGAAGAGACCTGCTGCCAGGGCTGTTTGATGTTGACCCAGGAAGGAATTTCCATTCAATCATTGTGAATTACATATGTAAATCATTTCATAATTGTTCTGGCAGATTGCTAAGATCTGCGTAGGACTCTTAAGTTTACAACTAGTGTCCTTAATATCAAACATCCAGTGTAGAAGTATCATGTGTTCCTATGAGATCTTTTGATGTTATCACGTGGTTCTAGACTTGATAAGTGCATTATTTGGTATTCGGAGACTGGAGTGGTGTCTCCTGTTTCAATATCAACATAACTCGTAATGAGCGGTCGATAGATTATGCAGGGTTCCCCGTGAGAATGAAACAAGCTCTTTTGAGAGAACTTGAGTGGATTAGAAGGTTAAGTTCAGTGCGTCACTGGGTCCATGACGTCTTTATCTTCAATACCGGTGTTACCTTAGTAACAACCAGTAGCATATGAATTGAACCCGGTGTCTGCCCTAAGGTTGAACATTTGGAGGGCTATTTCTTTTCACCCTTTTCATACATTTTCTTTTTAATTCTTCAACCCCTTCTTTCTCCTTTCTCATATTACTCTTTTTTCCAATCATACCTAAGGACTTCTAGTACTAAACTATTGGTGTTGTCCTTGGGTAGATCCCTCCGGCTCTGGCGGATCATAGGACATATTTCCTATTCTTAGTCACCTTATAACTTCATGACTATCCTATGTTGCCATAAAACCAAACATTTGAAAATCTCTCAAAGTGTTTGTGATTATGAAACATATTTTGTTAACACTTTGAGAGTTTTGGACATTTCAGAAATACTCCCCCTTAACATGTGCTCATAAGTATTAGAAGTAAATTTGTACATGTTGGGTAGAGTTCTCACTTTCTAATTGATCCACTTTCAGTATACATGACCGATTCGAGACACGCTTACATCACTGGTTAGACCAGCTTGAAGTTATTACCCGGCCTGGTCATGTCCACTGAAAGTTTCACGAAATGGTACACTCTACTCAGACAAGTCCTCTTCGAGACACGCTTACATCACTGGTTAGACCAGCTTGAAGTTATTACCCGGCCAGGACAAGTCCTTTCGATTAATGACGTTTGAGTTTCGTCAATTCATTGGTGATATCTGAGTCGAGCTCTCATGAGATTCCACATTAGTGTTACCATATTTTAATCACTTTTGTTTTTCTCCCCCTCAAAAATAGTATATGTATGTTGTTTTTGAAGAACTTTGATTAAAATATGCTTTTTGAAGTTTGTGGGAAGAAATTCAACAAGAACGTTTTCGTTTGAACAAATATTGTTACAAATACTCCCCCTCAATAAGTGAAATAACTTTTTGAGGTTTTGTTTACGAGAGGGAATACTTGTTCTTTTGAGCAGAATTGTGAAAAACTGAAATTTGATTAATTCTACTCAAAAGTAAGAAGCTTTCGCTCCTTTTGTTAGGATTGAGGCACTGAAGCGTACCTCAGGGTCCTTTCTTTACAAGAACGGGTTGTGCACTGTTATATGTACACAAACCATTATGATTAAGAGTTAACGTTATTACAATGAATGTTTAAACGCTAAAAAAATAATACCCATTAACTCCAATATGCTGATGATCATTCTGGACGACGAAATGTGAGAATATTAGGTATCGCAGCTCTTCCACCAACATAACTTTCCAACATGCGCATTTGATCCCTGTGCGTCAATCTGTAGTCAATGCGAGCTAGGAACTTTACTACGTGCTTCACATCTTCTCTCCTCCACGTCATATGGCGTAGCCAACCCTGTTTACATCCTTCATTATGGTTCTTTAGAATGTGATCCAGCTCAATTCTGACGTGTTGCAACGTTTAATCACTGAACTTGTGAATGTATTGGTAACCCATGAACTTTGGAATCCCGGATCTAACGTAGGCAACTCCAAATGGTCTGTTGATGAACTTGTATGGTTTCATTTCAGCAATTCCTGGGATTATGAGATTTGGTCTGATGAGGTTGTGTTTCTTCTGATAACTTTCAGCACCTAAGTGAGCGTCTTCGACCCTTATCTTAATTACAATTCGTCGAATGTAAAGAATAATTGAGTTGATGATGTCGTACTGAAGGCTGCCAGGAAGATGCTCAAGTTTGCCTTGTATTTTGAGCAAGTACATATCTTCGATGTCATTGAGATTCAACCGACGATAGTATGCTTCACTGAAAGAGTAGTCGTTGTCATCGTGACGTCGAACCGTGATCTTTGTTAGAAAATTGTAACCATATCTTGATTCAGTTTCAGCACTTTTGATGGAAAGGATTTTGTGCTTTGAGTAGACCTTTTCTTTTGTAATAGACGCCAGCTTCCATTTGTAAAACCATTTGCGCATCTCTGGCCAATGAAAAATGCCCAATTCTGCTTCATCGTTGTACTTGCCAATTAAAGATCTGAATAAGTCACTGATTTGTTCTTCAAGTCCTTCTTGTGCATATGTAGCAGCTTTGAACTTGGTAAGAGATGTCGCATATCATTTTTTCGGATCAGTGTTGCCATATATAAGATAATCCAAGTCGTGGTTAAAAAAAAATACGGCTTGGGAATCATAGGGTTGTGTTCATGACCGATGAGAGGTAAGGGTTGAGAGTAGTCACAGAACTTGAAGGTGTTCGGTTGGTGTACAGGTAACGTAACATCCCAGCTTACATTCTCTGACAGTGCTCTAGCAACTTGTTCCAGATTGTATTCGAATTCCAATTGTGAAGTGAGAGAAGTCATGAATTGAGAGAAACCTGCTTTTCCGAATGTTGGTGATGTCGGATAGTTTCAACTTCTGAATCTTCATGACTTGTTTGATTTGTTTATTGAAGTCAATAACTGATCCGTCAGCAGGTGCTTCGGTCTCTGGAATGTCAGGATAAGCATAAACCATTTCATCAAACTAGTTGTGAGTTGGAGCAGATGGATCAATCCAATCTGGAGCCAGTTCCATTGGAGCATCATTTGGCGGTTCAGTAATGGTTTCTGCTACTTTAGGTGAGATGTCATCCATTGGTTCGATGTCATCTTGTTGTTCCATGGATTGTGGGTGGAATTCTTCGTCAAAGGTAGGGTTGACATGAGCTAAAGATTGAGGTCCAGCAGTAGGTCCAGCCATTCTCTTTCTTTGTCTTGTTGTTTGGCGTTGTCATATTTATCAGAATCATCGTGACGACGCTTAGTTGGCTTGGGCTTCTTGCATGGTTCGTCTTTCTTCTCAGCCTTCTTCATAGACCTAACCAATGCATTACGAAGATCTTCTTCCTCCGGGTCGTTCACTATTGCCTCAAGAAGTTGACCTTTAAGGTCTGAAGCAGAAGGTCTTGATGCCTTGGTTTGAATAGTGATCGGAGTACTTTGAAATCGGTGAGCCAATATCCATTCTAGTTTGTCTTTAACAGATTGCTTCATAACAGAAGGAAGTGCCTCTCTTAAGTACTTCTGAACTTCACCCGGTAAGTTATCTTGAACTACATTTTCCATAGCAGCATCAAGGTTATAAGTTTTGAACTCCTCAATGTCTTTGTCGTGAGATTGAACTTGAGTCTGTAAAGCATTGAGTTGTTGCTGTAATGATTGAAGTAGATTAGGATCGGGGACTGCTGGAGAGAGGGTTTGCTGTTGTGGAGCTTGTTTTGGCGAAGGAGGATTCGTATTAGAATGCTGGTCATGAGAAGATGCTATGGGATGTGGTTGTTCAGGTGGAGTAGGAGTTCGAGCTTCATATTCTCCTCCTGCATTGTCATACTCCAGATCATCATCATCATCGTCATCCTGATCATCATCATTATCGTCATCCTGATCATCATCATTATCTGTTTCATCATCTTTCACTACTACTTCTTTTTCATCTTCATCTTCATCACTTTTTTCTTTATTATCAGTATCATCATTATCTTCTCCAGATTGTGAGTGTTCTTCATCATCAGATTCTTCATCCTTTTCTTCATCAGTTTGAGAAAGCGTCACTTCAGTGTCTTCTTCCTCTTCAGATAAAGGTTTCTCCATTTCAACATCTTTTGTTCCGGAACCTTCACCTTTCTTTTGAAGTTTTTCAAGCTTAGCCTGTTCCAACCTTTTACTTTCAAGCATTGTCTTTCTAAATTGTTTAGCTTCTTCCTTTTTCGATGTTGGAGGTCGAATCGGTTCATCAGTTTCCTCATCATCTTTGCCTTTTCCCTGAGAATCTTTCTCCTTTTTGACTTTAATGATTTTTAACCTTTGAATTTCCTCATCATCATCATCATCTTCATCAGAAGGTTCATCCTGAGAAATTAGTTTCTTTGTGGTTTCACGAGTGACTTTCTTTGTTCTTGAAGAAGTACTCTTCTTCCCTCTACCTCTGCCTCTTGTTGAATCTTTGGGTTTCTGAAGAGTTATCCCAACTAACCCTGACTTTTCAGCTTCATCATATTTCCTAAAGGCTACAGTGGCTCTAACAGCTTTCGTCATAAACAGATTTGGAATTCTCAATCCTTGCTTTGTTGTGCTAGTGCCCTGAATTCTGACCCTTGAAAGTGTATGATCCATGGTTTCAGTGTGATACTTGTCATTGAGTCTTTCATCGATCTCTGTGTCATGATTCATGAAATAAGAGATGAGAAGTTTCGTATATCGAGCAAAAGGAATCTTTGAAGTTCTCTTCTTAACGAACTGACGAGCTTGAAGGACCATGTCATTCCATATCAGTTGAGCATAATCAATGTGTGCCACGTTGAGAACTCCCCAGAAGATCTGTAGAAACTCAAGAGTTGGATGTTCATGTCCTGTTTCCTTGCCCGTAACACAGTTGGTGAGGATTGAGTACATAGTGAGCCATGGTTGAGGGATATATCTTCTGTCAACCATAGAGTGAGAGGTTATTGGTGTGACTGATTTGTCATATCCCATATGCTTAAGAGATCTGACAATTCTGTTAAATGTGGGGAGAGCAGAGAATTCTGTGTTGTTTCCTGATGCAGCTTGAGGTAATTCAAGAACTTTACGGAGAAGATGGACGTCAAATTTGATGATTTTCCTATCAAGAGTGATAGTCATCGTCTTGGTGTCACGGCTGATTATGAGTGTTTGCCAGAATTGGTTCAGATAAACCTCAGGTACACTGGCTGATTTGATGAGAAGATGTCGAATGAAGTGTCTCTTCAGAATTTACACAATAATCTGGCAAGAAGGATGACATGGAAGTGTGTCTAGATCAACACTCATGTTAGACTCACTGATCTTCCTTTCTCCTTCTGGAACCAATACATTTCGTGCAATGGATCCTTGAGACATTTTGAACCTGAAATGGACAATCACAAACAAGAAACACAATACAAGTTGTATATTTATGTTAGTGAAAGCATTTCAAACCATGATTCCTATTAATGTATGAACATTTGATTAGATCATGGAATTTTGGTGTTCAAGCAACAAGAAATCATGCATAAGGGTGAAAAGATGTCCAAATTACCAAGCATTGTACCTAAAAAAAATTCACTTCTAAAAAAAATTTCTAAGTCTGGAAAAAATAACGCTTACTCGAAGAGTAGTAAGCTTACTTGAAGATTAATTTGTTACTCGAAGAACTAATTGTAAGAAATCCTTACTCAAAGGTTTTTGGAAAAAGATTGAAAAGGACATCCTTACTCGAAGGGCATTTGAGAAAAAAACCTTACTCAGAGGAATTTTTTTTTGGAACGCTCCTTACTTTGAGAAAATAATTGTTGTGCTTACTCGAAGAGACAAATAATATTCATACTCGAAGGAGTATATTTGTCTTACTCGGAGAATATATATAAAATTCTCTAAGTATGAGATTAAAATCTCTTACTCGAAGAAAGTTGTAAATATTCTTCGAGTAAGAGAAATATATATCTTACTCGAAGACCTTCATGTGTTAATCGAAGAAATTTATAGCTTACTCGCCAAATTTAAAATACTTTCATGTATTTGGGGCTCTTTGCTATCCATATAATGATCGTGATGACTTTGGAAAGCTCAAAGCAAAAGCTGACGTAGGAATCTTTATTGGTTACTGTGATAATTCAAAAGGTTTTCGAATTTGGAACCGTTGTACTAGAGAAATCATGGAAACTATTGATGCTAATTTAGATGAGCTTACAGCTATGGCTTCGGAACAACACAGTTTCGAACCCGCGCTTCATTCGATGGCTTCTGAGCAAAACAGCTTAGGACCCACAACCAACCGTCTAAATTTTCCTGATCAATCAGATACACCTCGTTCACTTAACCATCAAGAATTGGAAACACTATTTGCTCCTTTTTTTGATGACTCCTTTGATGGATGCTCTCCAAATGAATCAGTTGTTTCCGCTGCACATCCTGATAACACTCATTTACCTGATACACCTGGACAAACAACAATAACTGTTGAAACAACAGCACCACCCTTGGATACTCAAACAACACTGGAACAAATCGATTCTAACTCCAACGCTGCACCTGATGATCAAAATCCACAACAAGTACCGACACCTGCAGATTATGATGGAAATGCATTCTTTAATTCATTTGCTCCGGCACCAACCATTCCTGATATAGCAGAGTCTTCCACAAGCAATTTGGATCCATCTAATATGTACACCTTTTATCAACATCACCCTTCAACACATCAATGGACCAAGGAACACCCCTTAGTGAACATAATTGGCAATCCCTCAGCTCCAGTAATGACAAGACAACGACTTCACACAGATGGAGAAAATTGCATCTATGCCCTCACAGTTTGTCAAGCTGAACCTAAGAACATCAAAGATGCTATGACTTATGACAACTGGATTGAATCGATGCAAGAAGAGCTCAACCAATTTAAGAGATTAGAAGTCTGGGAGTTAGTTGAAAGACCAGATGGGGTCTATGTCATTGGACTTAAATGGATTTGGAAAAACAAGTTGGATGCTGAAGGAACAATTATTCGTAACAAATCGCGTCTGGTTGCAAAAGGATATTCTCAGGAAGAGGGAATTGATTTTGAAGAATCATTTGCTCCAGTTGCAAGACTTGAGGCCGTCCGTATCTTTCTGGCTTATGCTGCTCACAAAAACATGGTTTTCTATCAAATGGATGTCAAAATGGCATTTCTGAATGGGCAACTCCGTGAGGTAGTTTATGTCAGTCAACCAGAGGGATTCGTTGACCCAGAGCATCCTAACCATGTCTATCGCCTAAAGAAAGCTCTCTATGGTCTCAAACAAGCCCCAAGGGCGTGGTACGATGAATTGTCTGCTTTTCTAATTGCTAATCATTTCACCAAAGGCTCTGTTGATCCAACATTGTTCATTCAGAAACACGGGGAGGACACTTTAATTGTTCAAATTTATGTCGATGACATTATTTTTGCTTCAACAAACAAAAAATATTCAAATGCTTTTGCAAGATTAATGAAACAAAATTTTGAAATGTCAATGATGGGTGAACTTACGTTCTTCTTAGGACTACAAGTTCATCAATCCCCCCGTGGAATTTTTCTGAATCAGTCCAAATATGCTCTTGAAATTTTAAAGAAACATGGCATGACCAGTTGTGACACTTATAATACACCAATGTCTGCCTCATCACCAAAGCTGGACGCTGATTTACATGGGAAAGTGGTTGACCCTACAAAATACCAAAGTATCATTGGGTCTCTCATGTATCTAACAGCCAGCAGACCTGACATAGTATTTGTTGTATATCTTTGCTCCCGTTATCAGTCGAGACCAACTGAAAGACACCTCAATGAGGCTAAAAGAGTCCTTCGATACGTAAAGGGAACCATTCACTTGGGGATCTGGTATCCGAAGGATTATGGTTTTGATCTAATAGCTTTTTCAGATGCTGACCACGCAGGTTGCTTAGACACACGCAAAAGTACTTCAGGTGGTGTACAGTTTCTCGGTGATAAGCTTGTTTCTTGGCAGTCAAAGAAGCAGGATTGCACATCTTTGTCCTCAACAGAATCAGAATATGTAGCCATGTCCGCATGCTGTGCTCAACTCATTTGGATGAGATCACAACTTATGGATTACGGTTACATTTACAACAAGATTCCGATGTACTGCGACTCCAAAAGTGCCATTGCTATATCATGCAACACAGTGCAACATTCAAAGTCCAAACATATAGCACTCCGCTATCACTTCATCAAAGAGCATGTTGAAAAGGGTACCGTTGAATTATACTTTGTGGGTACTGAATACCAATTATAGCTGACTTATTCACCAAAGCCTTGCCTCATGCAAGATTTGTGGGATTAGTTCATCAGATTGGTATGCGATGTTTGACTCCAGATGATTTGGAAAACTTTCTTAAAAACCCATGAAAGTCAAACGTCAAAAACTATATCTGTAAATATTTTATCAAAAAGCAAAATACAAAAATATAAAACTCAAAAAAAAATGCAAGTACATAACTCTAATCAACACTGTGTTTATCAAAAGTTAAACATTTTTCAAAACAAGTGTTGAGGGGGAGAACGTAACGTAAAATTCCAAAAACCTTTTCAAAAACGTGTACTTGCAGATTTCCAAAAAGATGTTTGTTTGTGTAATTCGTTGGTAATGTTACCTTGCAATACCCTCGTCGACCTTAAAAAATCCTTAATCATGTTTATATGTCGAGAGGTGTAATTAAGTTGTTCGCACCAAAAAGTTAACATGTGCCAAAACTTTAGTCAAAAAGGGACTAACAATGCGAAACTTGTAGTTAAGGGACCAAAAGTGACAAGTATTGAAAAATCAAAAGAATACTATACAAGTCAAAACTGTTACATACTCAGTCAAACCGTATTTTTCTACACATTTATTTCTCCAACCAACCAAGATCCACGGCTCAAATTCATTTCGAAAATCCGTGCTCATAATCTTCAAACCGTAAGTGATTTCATGATCTTAAGATCAAAATATGAAATGGTTTTCAATCGTTTGTAATTTTAACGGCTAGATCATGAGTTATTGAGATTTCTTGAATTAGGGTTATCAAAATCTTAGTGATTACGATTAGGTGTGTTTGTATTTGAATTACTTGGTGGGATACGTTCATTCTCTTTTCATTAACATGCCTCAATAGCCTAATTTGTCTCAAAATCACGTTAGTGAAATTTCGATAATTAGGGTTTATATACGAATTAGGCATTTTTGATTGATTGAGATTGAGTCTAATTAATGTTAGGGGTTTTGTTTAGGACAGTATCAATTGCATTTCTGCACGTTTAATTTTCCTAATTCGTCACACCCCCAAATTCGGGTCCAGCGGAAGCATACATGTAGCTGGGGTGCAACTCAATTGGTATCACAACACAAGTGCAAAGAACGGTTTTTAACTCAATCATTTAGAATAACCATGTTTACCAAAAATGATATATTACATTGTTAAAAGTGATGCGGAATTAGGCCCTTAAAATATGGTTTGAAACGGTCCCTGTATAAATATCAGAGTCTTCTATGACCATGCCCTGCCCTGCCAAAGCCTCCAGTAGCGTGCCTTTGCTAAAACCTGAAAATACATGCTAAAACGTCAACACGAGGTTGGTGAGTTCATAGAGTTGTTTGTAAAATGTAATGCCTTTGAATAATGATTTCCCAGCAAAGGCATTGTAAATCCACTCAGTCCCAAGCCTTGGCCATAACAAGACTTGCAACCTGTGTGTTTACAACCCACTGCCAAATGAGTTTTGGTTTGGTGAATAAAAGTAATATGTGGACCACAAGGTTCACAGTACATTTGGTTTGATCAATACATTCGATGATGTGACCAATTCATTCGGTTGTGTGACCAGTTCATTCGTCATGTGACCCGTTCATTCGGTCATAATGCCCGTACATTCGGTTATGTGACCCATTCATTTTGTCATGTATGTACATAGTGGTGGAGCCGGTTCATTCGGTTAAGTATGCATAATGCTTGAAGTGCTTGTGTCCATGAGTAATAAGAATTAAGTGCAATACTAGTGAATACACAATACATTCGGATGAATAACAAATTCATAAGTGGAGCAAGTAATGACTTGATGAAACAAGTGGCATAATAAAGTAAATCATGTATACATTTGGATGAAAATGAGCATGTATTCTCCCCCAAAACAGTTATTCAAAACGTACGAAAGTAGGGGCTATGAAACTCACCTGGTATGATAGCTATGATGACAAAAGTGAATACACTGAAATGAGGCACGATCTCTAACCGCGACCTAATATGAATGATGGAATCTAATGTAAGAAATGAAATGATGCTGCACATGCAAATACGTATGTTATCGATACCACTCGATGATTTTGGAAAATAACGTTTATCGTCGAAAAATACATTTTGACGTCTCGTTAAGTTAAATACTACTTTTCGTGTAAATATGTTGGAACGATACCCTATGATCCTTGTTTGGTGTTTTATTGTCAAATATAATGCTTTCGTCGCAAAACAATACTTTTTACAACTTGTGAAAATATGCCAAAACGGCCTCGTAAAACTAGTCGTGAAATATAGCTCGATAAGTGTTAGTGACAAAACTCGATGTTTTTGTAAACCTTGTAACAATATCTAAATATCGTTATATTCAACTTTTGACCAATTATGCCTCGATCAATTAGATAATCGGCTATCAACTTAGTGACTTGTAAAAACACTAGTTTTCATACTTAAAACACTTTATAAAAGTGGGCTGTCAAAATAAGTGATGAATTGTCGGGCTTTAAACGTGTATATCTCGGTCGTTATAAGCTCGTTTTCTACGTTCTTTATATCCACGGGTTCGTATAAATATAAACTAACATATTTTCAATGGCTCGGCTCATCTAGATCACGGCTAATGACTCGTTTTGCCCCTTAAAGTTCGGCAATCAGCAACAGTTTTTCTGAAAAATATAGTTTTCGTCGCGTAACTTAAATAATTCATAACTTCTTCGTTATAAGTCGGATTTTAGTGATTCCGGCGCCCACGGTTTCGTTTTTGAAAGTACTTTCTAAATATGAAGGCCAAAATGACCCATCAGTTACCGAAATTTCCAGATCTGCCGATTTAGGACAGACCCTTATCTATAATGTTTAAAAACCCATTTTTAAAGTTCTAAACTTACTCAAATCACTTCATATCAACTCCACAAGTTCGCAAATCCTACCATACACCTTCTTAGGGTGTCATGGGTCCTAAAAATCACCAATCATGGTGGATTTCATGAGATCATTGGGGAAAACTTATGGATCTAGTGATTTAGGAAGTTTATGTTCAAAAGTGGTATGTATAACTTTAGTATCTTGCATGGATGATCAATAAAACTTGTAAATACATGAACATATACATCAAATGAAAGGATAAAAATGATCAAAACATAACTTTGAAACTTACTTGATGATTGGATGAGATTTGATAAGAAATGAGTAGAAATCTTGAAGTTTGATCACAAATTGATAACTAGGAATGTAAAGGGAGTATGATTATGCATTGTTCTTGAAAAATTTATGGATTTCTTGTGTTGTTCTTGGTGTGGCCGAATCTAGGTGATGATGGGATGAGAGGTTTGATCTTCCTTTCACTAAAATGGTTATGGTGTATGTGTTTGTGTTAGTGGATGATAGAATTAAATCATGTAAATTCAATTAATGCATTTTGGAAGTATTTGGCTAATTAAATGGTTAGGGGGGCGGCAACATGTGGGTATATGGAAGAGATTTGATGGTCATTAATGAAATTGTCCCCCATTTAATTAGATATTGGCTAGTTTAGTGTATACATTGAGTGTTATCGGGTACCGAGTTATCTTGAAATAAATGTTAACGAGGTGAAATAAAATATGACGAAGTTGTAAAAGTTGTAAAATATTATTCCTTGCAAGAATCGGGTGTTAAAATAATTATCGGGTTGAAATATCGTAAACCGACGGAGTTATGGGCGTTATCCGGAAAATGTAGCAAATGGTTTTAAAACACCGGGTAAATTAATAATATAATTTTTATATCATTATAATAAGTATGAAAATATGTTAGGATCATTGTCGGGAGTATCGGGTATATTGTTAGTAGTAAAAACTGAGTGGTAACGTTAATTACAAATTAAGCATACGTAAATAGAAATAATGCATATCCGTGCATGACCTAGGATACTGATGATGTTACTGATGATATGTAGACTACTTCTAGTCTATATGACGGGTCCTTAATAATGATGTATGAATACGCCGCTAAACCTCACCGGTTACGCGTATTTGAAGACCCGTAAACCCAGTTTACGAAGTAATGAACGATAACCATGAATAGTGAATTCTTCCGGGAATGAATAGTGTCATGTGAATAGTAAAATTTCTGAACGCTTCTCAGAATCTCAAATTGACTCCGAAAACGATGAATAGTAAAATGATGAATAGTGACCGGTGAATAGTAAATGATGAATAGTAGTTTCCCGAGATGAATAGTGAATATGGAAAATATCCTGAAAATGCGGGTTGTGACATTTCTGCACGTTTAATTGTCCTAATTCTTCAAAATACATGTAATTCAATCTAAGTCGTGTTCATAAGTTATCGAAATGATAATCTGTAGTGATTTTCAGGATTTTATGTTGTTAGACATGACTATTAAGGTCTATTAACTAGATTCTAACACCTAATTTCTTCTAAATTCACAGGTTCTAACATCTGGATAAAACAACTTTTCGAAATGTAAGAATACAAGATCTAGATAACTTAAGAAGTTATCTAAATGTTCTGAATGTTATCGAAATGTTCTGAATGTTTCGAAATGTTGTAAAATTATCGAAATCTTGAGAAGTTTCGAAATGTTGTAAAAAAAATTATCGAAATCTTGAGAAGTGGTAAAATTATCGAAATCATGAGAATTATCGAAATGTTGTGAATATTATCGAAATGTTAATATTGTCGAGATGTTCCAAATTATCTAAATGTTCAGATTATCGAAATGTGCGTAATTGTCAAGATGTTCAAATTTTTTCGAAATGTGACATAGATTTCTAACATGAACAAAATGTTTAAAGGATTAAACAATGAGTGTTGGACATGTAAACCTCGAAAACTGCTCAAACATGTTTAAGTCTTACTCAAACCTCAACATGCCAAACAAAGGATATATTCAGTGATACAAACTAACTCAATGTGCTAACTTTAGACATTTCTGGATGTTTGGTTTCTCTGATTGTTCCTTTCAGATCATAATGGCTGAACACAACGTAAATGCAAGGGTTGATTTCAATAAGCTCAGCATTCCTGAAAGATCATGCAGGATTGTTAAAGACATTCTTCTCAATCATCCCTGTAAACATATGCTAAGCAAGTCATCCTCCGTTCCTACCTTCTATCTTCATCAGTTTTGGAAAACAGCTTTAGTCAACTTGGACGACAATTCCTTCACTATCACATTGGATAGAACCGAATACAATGTTGACCTACAGGTTTTACGTGAAGCACTCCTATTGCCTAAACCCAAGGAAAACTTCGTTCAGATACCTAGTGAACTTAAAGTTCTTGAATCTTTCATCGAAGATGGTTATGATGTTCAACCCGGAACCCTATTATCTAAGATTTCCAAGTTCGATGTAAAGTTTCTACCTCAACCTTGGAGGACGCTCGCATTGATCGTGGTTCGCTCGGTAGCTGGAAGACAAAGCGGACATGAGCATCCCAGGTTGCCACATCTTCAAATTCTATGGGGAATCATTCACATGAAGATGATTGATTTCGCTCAACCAATTATGGATGATATGGTTTATCAGATGCGTTCAAATCGTGATATGACCAAGATTCCGTTTGTCCGATTCACCAAAATGATCATCTATCATCTGTGTGGTGAACTTCCTGAATACCGAAGCCGTCTTCTAGATCCAAATGAACCTAAACACAGTATCAAGAATGATTTCAAGATTGCTGTTGTTAAGACTGTGAGCAAAACCACTAAGAAACAAGGCATAAGAATTCCAGACTACTTGCTCACCGATGAAATAAAAGAAACTTCCAACTATCGTCGTTACGATGCGGCTTACCTCAAAGGTAATGTCGGTTTCATCGATGAAGACACTGAAACAACCAAAGTCACAAGAAAAAGTCAACGACAAACTGTTAGTTCTGGAAGTGCTTCAAGCAAGTCTCTACAAGAAAAACCAACTCCACTTAAACAAAGGAAGAAGAAGGAACCTGACACACTTCTCCGTGATGAACCTTCACCTCAACAAACTGAAGCATCAGATTCTGAAACTGAAACAGATGAAGAGGAAATCGTTCATAGAGAAGAAGACAGAGGTGATGACTCTGAGACCAAAAAAGCCAAACTGTTGAGTTTAAGCACTCTAGAAGAGGATAAGAGAAGAAGAAGGGGAATTCTGATCAAGGAAGTTGATATTGAAATGGGTGATGATGATGAAGAAGAAGAAACAGATACAACAGCATTGATTGATAAGCGTAAGCTAAAAAGTATCATTGTCGACACCAGAACTGCTCAGAAAAAGGAACTTAAAGAACTGAAAGAAGCTACTCTAATCAGCAGAAATTTTCCTCAACCACCTCCAAGTCCGGTTAATCAACCCGGCGAAGAAGGGGGTTCCAGCAGTCAAGCTCAACCCCTTCTGGTTAATCAACCCGGTGGGGAAAAGCACACTGATAACCCCTAAATCTAACATGTTTTTAGTAGCGTTATTGGTAGTTTTATATATGTTTTGTGGCTATATTTATATGCTTTTGTTACTAAATCGTACCAAAGTGTGTTTGCAAAGCATTTGTAGCCAAAGACAGGAAAATGGATGGAAAAGATGCAAAAATGATAAAAAAAGGAAATATTTATGATTGCATGTGAATCTTGTGTCAAGTTCTGCTCCGTAAGGTATTTCAATGAGTTAAAGTCCAAGTAGTCGTGTTAATAAGCTTAAGAATGAAGAGAAAGATCAAAGAATCAAGAGCTACGACCGAGAAACAAGTCATACGGAAAAGTCCAAGAAATAGGTCCACCAGCAGTAGCCATCCGATCGGTCGCCGCCCGCAACCGAATCGGATGGAGAGAATTTGGATTTACCAAGAAGACCAACCGATCGGTAGACCATTCTATCCGATCGGTTGAAAGTCGCTGTTGACCCAAGACTTCTTTATTAAGGATTGTGACTTTATAAATCCGGTTCTAGGTCCTTCTTTTCAGTATTCTAACCATTCAATACTACTTGGAGAGCAAGAGAAGCATTTATGCACTTAGACCCTTGGTTAGAGCAATTTATTGAACCATTTGTTGGGTATTTATAATACCAATCAATCTAGAGAGATATATGTATGCTAGGAGAGTGCTTGCTTGTTAGAGGAGAGAACCATTCATAGAAAATACTCAGAAAATTCGTCCATAAGTCCAGGAGAAGGGAGAAAGTCGATTACACCATTTTCATTGCTTGTGGAATCATTGTCTTTCACTTGTAATCTTATTTCCAATCATTGTAAGACTTTCAATCATGGTTTCTAATATTCAAAGTATTGAGTTTGCATTTATGTTTGCTATGAGCGGCTAGTGCCTTTGTGCACTTGCTTAGATGATGTGTATTATTCATTGATTGGCATATGATTGTGATAACATGTTTTAATTCAATTTCAAGTCGATTCTAAGAACCAATTGTGATTAAGTTTCATAGTGACATTTGGGTAATCAAGTTTAACTAGTGCTAGTAATCTTAAGGGTCGAAAGAACTATTGTTATTCCACTAGTTATAATCATTTGTCTATGAATGATTGTTGTCTTCCACTATTCTTGATTAAACAAAGGAACTTGATTGTGATTGTAATGAAAATGCTTTTTTCTATCAAAACGGATTGATTGTAAACCACTTTAAAGGTCGAGAGATTAATAGTTTACTTTCAATTATGACCTTTTGTCTATAATCGGTTACCTTTTGTATTGACCATTTCCTAAGCTTGTTTGATTAGACAAAAGATTGTTTTTGTGTTTGAGGAACACCAACTCATGAACCTTGAATTGATCTTGAATTGATTGGTTAAACGTAATGCTTGTTTTTATAAACCAAAATCTTGACGAAGGTTTAATTTGTAGAAACAATAGATTAGTGTCAAAACTAATTATCACAACCAACATGTTATCCAAGGTTATCACAATCATATTCGTCAATTGTAGTACACTAGTCTAAGCAAGTGTAGTTTTTAATCATTTGAATTTTCATAATATCATTACTACTTGTTTGAGATAGTTGCTTTTAACTTACAATTCGATTCACTACACAAATCCCTGCGAACGATCCCGACTTACCACCAAAATCTTGCTACAACGGACGAGTATACTTGCTCGTATGTATTGTCATTAGATTCGGTAATTCACCCCTTATAAATTTAAAACTTGCACCGAACCGGGCACATCATACACCACCATTGTACTAGCGTCGGATGCAGTTATTCAACCTGATACGACAAAGGAACAGTAGACTGTTGATGATGAGGAAATGGCCGATGCTCACCTCGAGGAAGAAAATGTGGAGAAACATGACAAAGATGAAGAAAATTTAATTATCACAGAAGAGGATGTTGAAAAGGCTGATGCTGAACTTAATAGGGAAGCTATGGAAGCTGAAGCACAAAGGTTGAAACTAATCGAGGATACAGAATCAGCAAAGAAAGCTGTTGCAGAAAAGAAGGCTGAAACATCTATTCCGACACCTCAAGCTACACCTCCAGTTTCACCTCCTATTCCACAAGATACTCCTCCAGTTTCTCCTCCAGTTTCACCTCACAAGGGAGAAGGTCAAGATGATGACGACAAAGAATCTTCTTCTCATCAAACATCGTCACATTCATCTCCACCAACAACACAAACTACATCAACACACAAATCAATCAAGAAAGCCGTGAAAGAATCACGTGCTGACAAGTTCAAGAAGCTTGAAGATCAAATTCAAACATTAACCGACTTGGTCACCGGTTTAACCAATCAAGTTCATGAACTTCAATCAACCAAAGAACGTGTGGACGAATTCTTATCAAAGGATGTCCAAGACCAGATGGACGAAGCTCTCAAGAACTATGCTGAACAATACATGAATGAAAACTTGCATCATATGATGACCAAGAAAGTTAAAGAGCTGCTCAAACCTTTGAAAGAACAAATACATCCAATGATTAAAAAGACCGTCCAGGACGTCATCTCATCTACCTCCTTCACTCTCAAGGAAGCTTCAGCACCAGCAACAACACCGTCACAAGATCTTTCAATTGAGGACCATCTTACACAGATAGTCAACAAACTCAATGCAAAAGAAACGCTGACTCCTGAAGAGAAAACACTTTATCAAGCTGTTACAGCTAATCTTTCGAAGGAGACATGCAAAACAGATGCTAAAAAGGAGAAGCGTAGAAGAGATGATGATGATCCTAATCCTAACACACGTTCAAAGAAACACAAGTCTACAAGGGGTTCGTCTTCACACAAAGAACCGGTCACTACTTCCACGACTACGTCTACTTTTAAAGAACCAAGACCGTCTGAGACCACTCCTAGAGATGAAGTTCCATTCTTTCACACAGAAGATGACACTCATGAACGAGATCCACCAGCATCAAAAGTTAAGAAAACACAAGCTGGCTCATCATCTTCTAAGAAGGGAAAAGATAAAGGAAAGAAAGTTATCTCCTGGATAGATAACGACAAAATCCCTGAGTATGAATGGTTCGATGAGATGATCAACGCACAACCTCCACCACCAGAAGATGAAGAACCTCTTCCTGGACGAACTGTGGAATTTGCTCAGTCCATCAAGAGAGAGTTTCGTATTAAGAAGATGACGAAGAAGGAACTTCGAAGAATCAAGAATGATGCGTTTAACCTTCTAAAGGAACAATCTGGGAGCGCAGCCGAACTGGAATATCACTTGGAGAACATTGCCCTTGCAATGTCTAACAAGATCGACTGGCTCGTTCCAGAATACAACGTAGACTACTCATCTGGAAAGGATGGTCCATATTTCACTGATTGGACCAAGCCCTTACCAATGGTAGGAAGACCTGAAAAGCCGAAAATTCCCTTCAAATTCTTCTTCAACACTGACCTAGAGTATCTGCAACATGGACGTGAGATTTCAAAGATGAAGTATGCATCTTCCCTGACTTTCAACATTCCTGCTAATCGATACGACCACCCAGCCATTGAAGAAACAAAAGCCAAAATATTTGTGGATAAGGTGGTCGAATACAATAGAGAAGTGATGCTTGGAATTCATCACTAGCCATATCGTCGCCAACTCTATTATACCAGCAGATTGAAGTCAAAAGATAAAGTTATGAACCTGTCCAGAATCGTCGCTATCATGTCCATCGACTGCACAACATAATTTGACTATACTTACATGAAGAAGATCGTCGTCAAAAGACAAGATGAGCAAGAATATGCGTTTTGTGAAGCAGATTTCCCCGACTTACATCTTAATGATATTGAAGATATGTATCTTGAAAAGGTACAAGGGAGAATGCGACGATATTCACGAGAACTGCAATATAACTTCATCACTGCTCTTCTTCTCTTCATCAGACGATTGATCATTCAAGAAAGAGTCGAAGATCTCCAGTTAGGTGTTGAAAGCTATCAGAAGAAACTCAATCTTACGAGACCACAACTCTCCTTTCCAGGCATCAATGAAGCTTCTCAGTACCAGCTAATACACGATCCTACCTTTGGTTTCACATACAGAGGGGCTGATGGATGTGTTAACTTCATGCGGTTCGATGAAATTCATAAGTTCTGTGATCACACGCTGAAGATGGTCCGAGATGCATTGCATACCAGAATGAATGACATCAAGCTTGGAAAAAGTACGAGGTGGAATTCTCAAGAGAGGAGAGAGGTCAATAACTTCATCAAAAAGATCGAGGAGAGGTTGAAAAGACGTGATCAAATCAGACGCTTGGAAAGCTATATTGGAGGAAGATCGAGTTTTCCTATTTCTACATTCAGACGACCTGAGTAACTTTGTTTGTGAGTGATTGTGATATTATTCTTTGATTGATTAATGAGTGATTTTTAATGGCTTGTACACTCATAACAGTGTACAACCCGAACTTGTAATGAAAGGACCCTGTGGTACGCTTCAGTGCCTCAATCCTAATATAAGGAGCGAAAGCTTCTTACTTTTGAGTAGAATTAATCAAATTTTAAGTTTTTCTTAAAATTCTACTCAAAAGACAAGTATTTCACCTCAATAAGCATTCACTTGTTGAGGGGGAGCACTTGATAAAATGATTATTCTTAAAACGTCAAAGTTCTTGTTGGATTCTCCCCATAAGACTCAAAAAGGCATATTTTAATCAAAAGTTTCACAAAAACAACATTTATATGCTATTTTTGAGGGGTAGAAAAACAAAGTGATCAAAATATGGTAACAATTGCGGAATCTCAAGTGTGCTCGACTCAGATTTTACCAATGAATTGACGGAAAATCAAAAGTCAGTAATCGAAAGGACTTGTCCTGGACGGGTAATAACTTCAAGCCAGTCTAACTGGTGATGTAAACGTGTCTCGAATAGGACTTGTCTGAGTAGAATGTACCTTCTCGAGAGACTTTCTTTGGACTTAACCAGGACGGGTAATAACTTCAAGCTAGTTCTCTAGTGATGTAAACGTGTCTCGAAGTGGTCCTGTTCACTGAAAGTCGATCAATTCAAAAGTGCGTACTCCACCTACATGTGCAAATTTAAGTAAAAAACTCACAAGCACATGTGAAGGGGGAGTATTTCTGAAAATTACAAACTCTCAAGGTGTTAACAAAATGTATTTATTCATAAAACACTTTGAGAGATTTTCTAAGAAATAGTTTATGGCATGTGATCGATTGTGAAACAACCTAAGATAGTCCTGGAGTTATAAGGTGACTAAGGTTAGGTTTCATGTCCAATGATCCGCCAGAACTGGAGGGATCTACCCAAGGACAACACCATAGTTAGAAATATAAGTTCTTAGGTATGATTGAAAAAAGAAGAAAATGAGAAATGGAGAAAGAAGGAGTTGAAGAATTATTAAAAAAAAAAAAAAAAAAAAAAAAAAAAAAAAGTTATGAAAAAGGGTGAAAAGAAATAGCCCTCCAAAAATTCAACTTAGGGCAGACACCGGGTTCAATTCATATGCTACTGGTTGTTACTAAGGTGACACCGATATTGAAGATAAAGTCGTCGTGGACCCAGTGACGCACTGCACTTAACCTTCTAAACCACTCAAGTTCTCTTAAAAGAGCTTGTTTCATTCTCACGGGGAACCCTGCATAAACTATCGACCATTCTCTTAGAGATGGTTGGTATTGAAACAGGAGACCCTCTCCCCAGTCTCCGCATAAGAAAATATTATGCACTAATCGAGTCTAGAGCCACGAGATTCATCAAAAGATCTCTTAGGGACACTATTACAATTGTTGTTCAACATCAAGAGCACAATATGTATATGTTATTAAGTCCTTCGCAGATCTTAGCAATCTGCCAGAACATTTATGAGAGAATTCACAAATGTGATTCTCAGTGATTGAATGGAAATTCCTGCCAGGGTCAACATCTAACAGCCCTGACAGCAGGTCACTTCGGTAATCCCTTGTGGGTTACGCTTAGTGTTCTCGATGGTCTCATACGGTCTACAGTCGTGGGGTGATCTCCAGCGACTCACCTGAATCTTTGATGTACTTCGGTAGATCTTGTAAGCCCTCTCGGGGGTATCAGGTTCAGGAACGGCCATGGCAAGGATTAGAGAAAGTCTTCACACTATGCTGTTGACGATCTCAAAGTCCAAACCTATAAGTACCGAATGATTTATTGCTAACTGTCTACATGCAGGTAATTATGGAGACCAGGAGCACTACACCATCATTTCCATCATCAACGTTGCACCAGTTTCCACATGCTCATACTTACATCACAAGGAATGTCAAAAGTCGAGAATGTTCTCTCCAAAGATCAAAGTAAAGCAAAGTTCAAAGAAAGATTCTACGCCACAATAAAGAATCTACAAAGTTAAAAGACAAAGATCAAAGCAATGGAATGAGAACTACATAAGCATGATGACTTAAAGTCAAAAATGTATGAGCATGATGGAAAGTAGTTAAGACACCAGTGACGAAGACGTTGATGAAAGGTAGAAAAACATCATCACTTGATTACAACAAACAACAAAGAACTAAAGTTTTTTGAAGACGTCTAATGCTGTGAAGGTCAAAGTCAAAAGATGAAGACGTAAAGCAACCATATATATTTTGATGACCAACCCTTAGGGGGAGATTGTTGTAAACGCTTCTAAATTATATTTCAAGTCTTGGTCATTATATTGTAATAGGTTGCTTAAGTAATATAGTTATTATGTTTTAGGCTCAAGTGTAAAGCCCATTAGGCTTATGCAAGCCCACGTTTTTTATATGAAAGGGAGGAAGGGAGTGTTGCCCTAATCCCTCCCTATAAATACTATACTCATGTAAACATTAGAATTGTTGGTAATATTGATATCTTGGCTAAACCTTTACTCATTCTCTTCTCATATCATATTATCATCCAATCTCTTCTCTTTATCTCATCTATACTATTGTGTGTTACATAAATCATGACCTAACAGAATATTATCAGGTTGAGCAGCGGAAACAGAGGATACTTCTGGTGCATGACTTTCAAAGAAATCATCAAACAACGGAGCAAACAAGGTTTCCAAATCTTTACGGTTTAGCGAAAGAGATGCAGCTAATTGATCAGGAAAGTTTAGACGGTTAGTTGCGGGTTCTAAGCTGTTTTGCTTAGAAGCCATTTCTGTAAGCTCATCGAAATTAGAATGAATAGTTTATTGAATTTCTCTAGTACGATGATTCCAGATGCGAAATCCTTTTGAATTTTCACAGTATCCAATGAACACACCGATGTCCGCTTTGGCTTTGAGCTTCCCAAGGTCATCACGATAATTATTTGGGTAACAGAGAGCACCAAATACAAGAAAGTATTTAACATTCGGTTTACGATGATGGACAAGCTCATAAGGTGTTTTATTTTGGCGTTTGTTGATCATACTACGGTTTTGAGTATAGGATGCAGTTGAAACGGCTTCAGCCCATAAGTAATCTGGAAGTTGAGCATTAATTAACATTTTTCTTGCAGCTTCCACTAACGTCCTGTTGCGTCTTTCCACAACTCCATTATGTTCGGGACTTCTAGCAATAGATGTCTGATGTTCAATTCCCACTTCCTCAAAGTAAGTTCGAAGAGTTTGATTCTTGAATTCAGTTCCGTTGTCTGTTCTTACTTTTCGGACCGTGTTACGAAGCTGAACTTGAATTTTCTTGAGAAAGGTGATGATCATTGGAGGAGCTTGATCTTTACTTCTGAGAAAATAAACCCAAGTCCATCTGGAGTAGTCATCAACGATTACCAGAATGTAGCGTTTGCCATTAATTGTCTGCACTCGCATCGGGCCACATAAATCCATGTGAAGAAGTTGAAGAACATGATCAGTACTGAATTCAATTTTGGAAGGAAAATGTGCTCGAGTGCTCTTTCCTTGTTCACAAGCGGGACATAGATGATCTTTTGCGAATCGGAATCGTGGAAGACCGTCGACTAATTTGTGTTTTGCAAGATCAGTCAAGGTTTTGAAATTCAAATGAGACATTCGTTTGTGCCATAACCTAGATTTTGTTGAAGTTGCTTTGGAGAGGAGACATATGGGAGAAGAAGCAATCATATCAGACATTGAGATTGTGTAAAGGTTTGTTCCACGAGAGCCTGACATAAGATCATTTCCTTGTAAATCACGTACAAAACATGTTTTCTCCCTAAATGCTACTTCCAAAGCTCCATTACAGAATTGACTGACTGAGAAAAGGTTGTGTCCAAGTCCTTCAACATAATACACATGACTAATTTCGATGTTGCTGTTGACATAATCACCATAGCTCATGATAGCAGCATAGTGATCGTTCCCGAATCTGACAGTGCCAATGAACTTTGAAACAAAGTTAACTAACAGTTTGAGATTGCCTGTCATATGTCAGGTACATCCGCTATCAACAATCCATAGAACAATTTGGATCACCTGCATCACACGAAGACGACAAAGGTGGAACAATGGTAAAGGTGGAACCCAAAGAAGTTGTGGGTTCCATTGGGTTAGAGGCACACACATTAATAATTTTAGGTATCTATTTAAAACAAGGTGTCCTTTGTAACCAACGTTGCCATGTCCAGCTATTTCGTGCTTTTGTCTTAGTGAATTCGCTAGGTGATTGCACTATCTTAGGGTTTGTTTTCGCAACTATGGGGTTGTCTAAGGCATTAGTAGAAACTACAACTAGCGGCATTTCTAGCACAGACTTAGAAGCATTAGTGGGCCTAGAGGTATTGCCAGATGTAGGTTTCTTACGACGAGATAAAAGAGATTTAGCAACACATTGAGTATGATCACCAGAAGACATGCATTTTCGACACAAAAAACACAAGAAGATTTAATGGTTGAAATGTTTAAAGACACAGCATTCGTTACATCGATTTTATAATTACATGTTTGAAATTTTGAATCTAAATCAGAAGCAACATGCTCTTTATTCGAATTCCTAAGATGATCTTCTACTTCTGGGACTTCTAGTTTTTCGCTCCTACGTTTCCAGATCGTATTCTTCTTTTGGTTGCTCTTACGCTTTGATCTGCTAACTATAACACCCTAAATTAAAAAATGACTTATAAAATACGCTATAAATTAAAACTTGAGTTATATAACACGTTATGACTCAAAACCATACAATATGAACACATAATCTAAAGTATTATATGAAATTATGTATGAACTTTATAAAATAAATTATGGCACGTTTATATGTCACACATAGTCTGAAATTAATAAAAAATGTACACAAAATATTTATAAAAGATAAGTATGAATTTTGGCTAAATTGGAAGGTTGCAAATCATCCTAATATACACCTAATTTTCGGCATCCCCTCCCCATTTATTTTTTTTAAAACCGTGTATCATACCCTCTCCAAGAAACCCTACAACATTTTCCTCCCTATTAAGTTGTCGGCTCAAAAAAAAGAAAACAAAACACAAGAACCCTAGAACCTTGTTCTAATTGACATCAAGAAGAGGAGGAGAAGCAATAACTTGATTGTGATCATTGTTTTCTTATTCAATTCGTATCACATAAGGTAATCGATCCATCATTTTAATCCATTCGAATTGTTGAATAAAACCTAATCGATTCTTATGCATTTTCCTTTCATTCGACTTGATCAAGAAGAGGAGAAGTGTTGGTGATTTGTTCAACTTGGAAATCTTTGTGTTCTTGTTCTTATTCGAACTATACAAGAGGTACCATATAAACTTTAATCTATAATAATACTTTCGTATCAATATGTATTAATATGTGTTAATATAATTAATTATGTTCTTGGAATCGGATCTATATAAACAAACTAATCTCTCGGAAATATTGTCCTACCTAAATGAATTTTAAACCAATGATACAAACATGAATTTTAATGGTTCTTTGGTCTAAAACTAAATTCAGTGAAATGGTGTTCAAATGAAATTGGTTTGGTGATTTTTAGAGGTCGTGAAGGCAACCATTTGATTTTTAGAAATTCATGTGTCAAAACTGTATTTCGGGGTATGAAAATTCAGGCGTGGTCCATGATTTTTAATTTAATATCTATAACGATTTAAGACCTAAGATTTTGGCAGAATGATATATGGTATATGAGTTAAGTTTTGGAATTTTTGTGGATTTTTCTGAGATGTTTAGCTGGGGTAAATAATTACATACTTTCGGGGTGTTCCAGCAGGTCCAATTCGAGAAGGTGTTGTGTTTGTCGATTTTTAGTTTGTACTTGTACTACTTAATAAAATATGGAAAAATTACATAAAATACTTAAGACATATATGTATATCTGGGTAAAAGTATAGAATTTTATAAGCTCGTTTAAGGTGTTTTAAAAATAGCTAAGGTCGGATCTGTTTTCAATTTTAATTCTGAATTTAAGTAGTTACTTATTTAGAATACTTATAAGCTTATTTGCCTCACCTTTAGAACTTAAATAAGCTAATTGTCATCTTAAAAGTATTTAACTTATGTTTTGATTAATTATCATATTAACCTTTAACTTTGGCATAATTGCAATAGTAACCCTAATCTTTGAATAATGATAATATGAAACCCAAATTATATGAATTAAACCCTAAAACTGCTAATTCGGGAAATATAACTTAATTATGACCTAATTGAATGTATGAAACCCTAATTGGAGTTTAATCACTTTAAATGATCAATTAAAATGATTTGTGTAATTCGAAACCCTAATCTCACATTTACTTAATTTGGAAACCCTAATTTGACTTGTAAAACCCTAAATTGTGAAATGACATCATTTTATAATTATATTAATATATGAAACTCAATTTTGACATTAATAACTCTTTAAACCTTTTAAATACTATTTACTATTTCAGAAACCCTAAATTGCTTTTAAACCTAAAATGGCTAAACTTACTATTTTTGTAAAGTTACTATTTTTGGAAAGTTACTAATTATGGAAACCTGCTAATTATGGAAAGTTACCTAAAATGGAAAGAAAACTAAAATGAAACCTTTATGATTATGAAACTTATAAGTAAACATTATGATTAATGTAGATCGGGTGAAGAAGGAGTGATTCCTATTCCTTCCATTTCCTTTATTTGATTTCATTGCTGGAAATAAGGTACGGATATTCTGTCTTACTTTGAGACACTTATGTTATCGTACAGATATTCCTTCCCTTTTTAGTAGGGATATTTCTTATGATCCTTTGCCTGATATGATTCCCCTTATTTGACTCATGAAATTCATTGTATGATTGTCATTCCTATATGATCCTTTCTGACATTTATTATAAATGTCTCTGCCAAGATATGCTTATGCTTTGCCATGCTTATTTGAGTTACTATCTTATTTCTCTCGCCATGCTATGTCCATATTGTTGTATGCTATGATAGATCTGTGCCTGAGCTAACCTAGTTGTGGAGGTACCATGACCATGTCTTTGATGGCACCTTAGGCATGACACTCCCGTAGAGGTGTGATAGATCTACGGCGTTCCCCCCTTATGTTTATGTATTATATTGTGATCACTATTGGCCATTAATGCGTGTGTGTGCTTAGTCTAGTACTGACATACATACTTATGTTAGGGAGCGTATGGATGCATCCTAGGTTTTATGTTTATATGATTATGGTGACCAGGTGGTGTGTGCCTTACACTCCTTCTCACAATTTTAGTACTTAGAGGTCTCCCCTCTTCGTGCACTTTTAAGATATTATATGATTTGACGGATTATGATATGTAGTTCTTATGGCACATCCTTATATGAACCTTTCTTTGTTTTCATTTCATTTCTTGTTTCGTTTCTCATTCAGTTCTCATGACACTTATGACTCTATTATTCTTACTATTCTTATAACTCTATGATTTCCTTTATAACCCTCATGATTCTATAATTCTTATGACTCATATAATCTTGATGTTCACTTATACTCTTATGCTTCTTTTCGTTGCTTATGCTTATTTACCTTATGTATTGTTATATATATCTGTTCACTGGGCTTTTTAAGCTCAGCCGCATTTTCTTTTCTTATGCGGCAGGTTATAAGCGGGGCGATGGGCTTGAGTGGAGAGTGTAGATTTTAGAAGACCTATTATTTTGTTATCCATTGTTTCGGATATTTATTCTTGTACCTCGAATACTATGAATGTTTCATATTATTTATTTATGTAACCCATTATGCTTTGGATTATCTTTTGACAAGTCTTGATGTTCGAGACTTGGTATTTATTGAAAGACTTCCGCTTGCGTATATTATGCTTTGTATGATGCCATAAATGTGATATCTTGGCCATGTCGGGTTGGGGTGTTACACTAACGCTAGTAGTGGTGACTATTCCTGTAGAAGTGGAGGCATTCAAATTAATATTTTGATTAGTGTCTATAGCATTCTGCTTTAATGTTGTGTCTACTTTGTACATTCCTGGTGCAATGACATTAGTGTTAACTAACTTTCCTGTTTCATATGCACTAAGTTTCCCTTTTAACTCAATGATGATGTGTTGTTGTTCCTGTATTCGAGAATCAAGTTGCCTATTAATCTTGACAGTATCAGCACGGTCTTTCCAACATTCAGCGTTTTCTTTCAAAAATTGAGACCGAGTCTTTTTCAAAGAGTCAAAAATTGTTTTGTATTCATCTTTTACTTTTGCAATTTCTTGTTCGTACTTTAACAATTGACACTTTAAGACTGCGTTCTCATCATCAAGAATTTCAACTTTGGTTGATTTTTTTTATCAAAAACCAGATTGTGCTTTTGTTTTTGCAACTTTAATTCAAACTCAATGCTTTGAGCTTGACACCATTGAAGTCTCTTTTGCAGTTGAAAAATCTCGTTTGAAAGTTTATTTTGAACATCATCATTTTGTTTCAAAATACTCACTTTTTCATCTTTTAAAATCTCAATCTCGTGTCTCAACTTTTCACAATCAGAAGTGTGATCATCAACAAGCATAGAATTACATGACACATAAAGAGAATTCATGAACACCGAGATAATATCAGAACTCAGAACATCTTCTAAGAGTTGATCTGCTTCGTTTTGAAGAATTTTGTTTCGACGTTTTTGCTTTGAAATGGAATGTTCTGTTGCGTTAAAAACTTGTATCATGGATGCTACTTCATTTTGAAGTTCCCGTTCCCAGTGTGTTGCACAAAGACGCAAATGTTGAACATGAGGTAAAAACTGTTTTTGAAAAATTTCTCGCTGTTCTTTTGCATAAGCAGATTGAAAAGTGGAAACTTTGATTTCCGAATTTTGTTCAATTGCGTCTTCCAACAATTTGATATCTTCCAAAAATGTGTCAAAATAACGAAGAACAAGACATCGTTTTGGTAATGGTTGGATTTGACCAGAAGGTGGTAAAGGACCAGTAATTTGTGTAACTGGTTTAACGGGACCAACATCAACAGTGGATTCATGAATTTGTTGGATAAACCCTGGTAGTTCATTTTTTCTTTTTGAGAAACAAACACTACTAGAAAAAAAGCCTTTAATGACGCGCAATGCGTGTCATAAAAGGGGTCAGATGACGCGCCTTTTGGCGTCATTGATCGACCCGTCATAAAGCAATATGACACGCCTTTGGAGCGTCATGAATTTATGACACGCTTTTATGACTCCCTTTTACGACAAACATTCTATGACCCTCTTTTATGACAGCTCCTTTTACACCAAACATGACCCCTGTTTTGCGTGTCAAATTCAAAATTTTAAAAAAAAAAAATTATAAAATTATTAATTTTCCAGAAACAAAAAAATCCACAAATAGCAAAAAAAACGCATTTCATATATATCAAAATAATGCGTTTCATACAACTACAATTCTAAAATTGTCATAAACCGCTAAATCATCCAAATCTAAAATTAACCGTAATTAAAACCGCTAAATTACATAGTATCAATCCCGGAAAATGAAGTTTGCCATATAATTTGCCCATTCTTCACGAATTTCATCCAAATCATCATCCGTGTATTCTTTTTTACCTTCTCCGATCTTCACTGATGGGCTCGATTAGACCTTTAGTGACCATAGCACGGAGTAGTCTTGTGTCAAGATCATCGGGAGCTCTGGAAGATGCGTAAGTGACCTTTACGGATTTCACTCCACTTCCACCTGCTACGAGTTGTACAGCTAACCTTCCGAGCTTTTCAGAAAGTGTAACATACGGCTTGAGTTCTGTAAGAACCTGCAACAAATATATTTATCAGGACAGGCTAAGCATATTTCTCTTCATTACAGATACACATGGTATATGACATCATAATGTTCTGATGTGTATTCTGAAAGTCCATATGTGATTATGACTAATAAGAACCGAATAGTTCAAACAGAGCGTAGTTAGTTTGCAGCTAGTATTAATCTGATAATCCAAAACTGACTATTTTGGATATATACGAAATTCTAACTTAAAAAGCCTATGGTTCTGCTCTTTTCTGGAGTTTGGCCCAGTTTTATTAAATGTAGCTAAGACATAAACTAAAATGTAGCCGCAAACGGCGCATCAATCGGAGTTGTAGAACTCTTGATATAGCCGAAAATGCAGGACTGCAGTGTGCTGTTCCAAACAGCCGTGTATGCAGTAATTAGACAATTAAAACGCACCCTATTTATGCAGAAAATTAGTAATTAACGCACTCGTTTAAGGGCTGAAATAAGTGGGTATGCACGCCAATGTTGGGCTGAAAAATATGCAGAACCAATTACCCCTTTGGGGGCTACAAATAAGCAAAACAAACACCTCCCGTTGGGCTGTTATCGCAGCAGCCAAACACACCCCTTTGGACCAGAAAATTCTGCAGCAACGCACCCCATTTGGGGCAGTCAACAAACACACCATTTAGTGCAGGAAATCAAGCATACAAACACACCTATATATGCTGAAAAATCAGCATACAAACACTACTATAAGTGCAGAAAAATCAGCTTACAAACATGGCCTTTTTGTGCATAAAAACTGCACTAAACATGATGTTTTTAGTGCTGGAAAATCAGCATAGGTCATGGCCTTTTTGGGTCCTTTTTGTGCATAAAAACTGCACTAAACATATCAGTTTGTATGGTGCTTACCTTAGAGTTGACCCATTTCAGAAAGGGTTGGCTTGCAAACCCACAACAGTTTAAGTGGTTTTTATTAAACAATTAATGTGTTAAATTAAGAATATAATATTTTAGCAAAATGATTTTCAAAAACCATACCTCACCATCAACCATAACAACTTTCAATGGATGCCATCCAGCATCTTTAAGCTTATCCTGCCACAAAGTACATAATTCAGAAGCCTTAATCTGAGCTTCCTCGTGATCAAACCTATCCTTGCACGCATCATGGAAGGCTTTCATATCAACTTCCCCCATTCTCTTCACACCAATGTTAGTTTTTCCGCTGAGCATATCTTGCAGGCCCTGAAAACAATGGAATTGTTTAATAACCAAATACACTTCATGAAGCATGAGCCACAACCCACAGTTTGAAGTGGTTCAATTCTTTTTTTGGGTGAAAATGGACCAGGTCGGGGTTTGATTGACCCACAAACACTAATTTTTCCATTCCTTAAAAGATTTATATAAATACTAGTTATGTGATAAATGAAGGATTTGACAAAAAATAGAGCACAATCATAGCCTTGACCAATTCAAAACTTGTGTGGCCTACATATCTATGACAACAAACAGAGTGTGAATATAAGTAACTTACCCACGAGCCAGCAGCTTTTCAACAGCATCATCAATTCCACTCTCGAAAAAACCAACCTGAGCCACAAGTGAACATAAAAGATGCTTTTACTGAAACAGCTTCAAAAGAAAGCAAAATATGCTACCTTACTGACTAGATATCTATTGAATTTATTAACACGCTGGGAGAAAACGGTTCAAGTTCTAGTGCTTTTAAAACTACCTGTCGGCATTTCCCAACACCACTCATCGTCATTTTCCAATCAAGCTCTTTATGTCCAATTTCAGCATCTACTTCATATAGCTCATAAAATTTGCCCTACAACACCATGAATTTTAACTTAGACAAATCAGACAAAGAAGTATCTGAGGTCAAAATTGAGTGTCTAGACTCCTTCGATGAGCAAAATTGAGTATCTGAGGTCAAAATTGAGTGTCTAGACACCAACCATTCCACGAATGACAAATCACAAACACACACCAAACAACAGCGAAAATCTTAAACAAACAAGAAAAAAGCCTCACTTTTAAACAACCTCCAATCAGGGGCGGAGCCAGGAACTTTTGGTCGAGGGGGCACACTTTGATAAATTCATCATCTTCATCAACAACACTATATACTCTTGTAAACAAAGAGTATATAATGATATATACTCTTGTAAACAAAGAGTATATACTCTTGTAAACAAAAAGCATATCTAGAAACTAAGTCAACGAAATCGAAACCCTAAGTCAAACCTAAACACTATATCATCAACAATCGAATCAAACACAGAGTAACTAAGTTTAATTAAAAAGCTTACAGCGAAAGGATTGACTTCTTCACCGTCGTCAAAAGGATTAGGATCGTATCGACCAGCCATTAGCAAGCACTTAGTTTATCTGAAATTATTATTATACAGAGATTATTAATAACTTAATTGAAATTAATGACTTAATTGATAAGCAAATAAATATAGAGGGAGTACCTTACCTGTGTGTATTGAGTGTGTGAAAGAGTGTATCTTCAAGAAAGAGAGAAGAGGCCGCCGGAGATGGTGGAGATGCCGGAGATGGTGTTTAATGACGGCTGTGATGAGGTCGCTGGAGATGGTGGAGATGCCGGAGAAAAATGGCCGGAAAAATGTGGTGAAGGTGGGCGGCTGGATTGGGAGAGAAGATAACCCTAGTAAACTTATATAATTGGGTTTTTTTTTGGATTTTGAAAGGACTTTGTTTTTTTTGGGTTTTTTGTCAAGCGGGAAAGCTTTTGTCAATAGCGGGAAAGAAAAAGAATAAGACTACACTTTTTTTATGACTCTAATAATTGCGTGTCATAAATCCTTCAAATTGTACAAGTTATGACAGTTTTTTTATGACACACGCTTTTGCTTGTCAATAAAATGCGTGTGTCATAATTTCGGCGTCATTAAAGGCCTTTTTTCTAGTAGTGAAAAGTTTCAAAAACATGAGGCAATTTTGAGTAATCAAATGGTTTGTTATACATGACATTGCTCATTTTTGATCGACTCTCTTCTTCCTGTTCCTGTTCTTCCTCACAGTTATGTACAACAACACGCACAATTGATTTATCAAGAAGCTGTTCTGCACTATACAACTTTGGATTTTCCTTGAGTGCTTTGTGGAGAAAATGTGGTTTGTCGTCACCAATAGCAAATCCATGACCTTGGGGATTTGACTTTAACGTAAACTTTTGGATCGTTGTGACAGACTCACCAGTTTTGTAAACAACTGTTTGAAACTCTTTTACTTTGTTTTGCAAATCAACAATTTCTTCCAGATACGAATCAACTCGTTTCCTTGAAACTTGTTTATATTCAGAAAAACTAGCTTGACAAGTTGACAACTCGGTTTTTGTTTTGAAAAGTTCAGAATTGAGTTGATCAATTTGTTGTTTATGTTCGAATTGTTCTTGTTCCATTTGAGAAATCAAATTGTTTTTGGAAACAACTAATTCGCGTATTTGATGGTTTAACTCTTGTTCTTTTACGTACGCATTTTGTTAGGAATATGAATATTCAGCTGAAGACTCGGTCACCCCAAGTACTTATTAGCTCATCATAGCTCGTAGGATTATCAGTAATATTATTAGTAGATTAGTTATTAATTAGTATTGTGGAGTGGGTCGGGTCTTTACCCTCTGTCAGCTCTCTCCACAGCCCACTAGGGGCATATTAAGTAGTATTTATAAATACCCCTTCCCTTGCAAGGGAAGGGTTGGAACTTCCCTACATTTCAAGCTAATATACACATAGTTCTCTCTCTCTAGAAGTTCCCACTTTCTCTCTCTAGTTCTTGTTCATTCGATCCATATCTAGGCCTCAAACAAGTGTTTCTCGCATTGTGAATACCCTACAATTGGTATCAAAAGCCATGGTTAGGTCCATGAGAGTTGGTATTCACGAATTTGTCTAGTTTTTGAGGTTTTTAGTTCGAATTGATAAGTTACATAAATTTCATTTTGTGCTTTGTTTAGTGATTAGAAGTTGTTATACCTTGTACTTTCTAGCTTAGGAACAGTGTAAGAGTAGTATTTGGTGCTTGGATTCACAGATTTAAGGTTTGTGAGGTGTTTTTGGGTGATTCGAGAGTGTTTTATCCAAGTGTTCTTGGCTGCGGTTTGTGTACTTTGGACGAGTTCTTGAACGCGGTTTGTGTCACCTCGAGAACGCGGTTTGTCTTACTACTAGTTTAGGCAAAAGGACAAAAAGCATTGAAAGCGACGTGTTTGGCAGTTTGTGTCTACGCGGTTTGTCTCTAAGGCGCGTACGCGGTTTGTGTCTACGCGGTTTGTCTCTGCAGCGTGAACTCGGTTTGTGTCTACGCGGTTTGTCTCTGAGGAGCGTATTCGGTTTGTGTCAACGCGGTTTGTCTCTGCAGCGTGAACTCGGTTTGTGTCTACGCGGTTTGTCTTTGCAGCGTGTACTCGGTTTGTGTCAACGCGGTTTGTCTCTCCAGCGTGAACTCGGTTTGTGTCTACGCGGTTTGTCTCTGCAGCGTGAACTCGGTTTGTCTCTGAAGCGTGTATGCGGTTTGTGTCTACGCGGTTTGTCTCTAAGACGTGCATGCGGTTTGTGTCTACGCGGTTTGTCTAGGCGGTTTGTATCCTCAAGGGTGCTATTTGTCTATGCAGTTTGTGTCTTGGTGATTTTAGAAATTCCCGTGAAAGATTCGATTTCTCGGTTAAATCACAAGATCTGTAAAATCCCGTAGTTACTATGGCTACCACATCAAACACATCATCAGAAGATATTCAAGCAGCAGGATCTGACACTCGTCCACCTATGCTGGATAGGACGGATTATGAGTCTTGGGCACAACGGATAAGACTTTACTGCTTGGGAAAAGATAATGGAGTTAACATTCTTAAGTCAATTGACGATGGACCATATCAGATGGGTACCACCAGAGATGTTGTTACAACTGGTGAAGATGGGACTGTAACTTGGGGCATCGACAGACCTAGAAACTACAATGATCTTAATGAAGAAGAAAAGAAGAGGTATGATGCTGACATTAGAGCCTCAAACATAGTCATTCAAGGTCTTCCAAAGGATGTATACAAGCTCATCAATTTCAACACTGAAGCCAAAGCTGTGTGGGACAACGTTAAAATGTTGTTGGCAGGGTCAGAACTCACAAAGGAAGATCGTGAGTCACAGCTGTATGATGAGTTCGAGCATTTCAAAATGAACCCAGGAGAAAATATCACAGACTACTATGTGAGATTTCATAAGTTGGTGAATGATATGAGGATGATCAGAATGACTATGCCCAATATCCAACTAAACTCAAAGTTTGTGAACAACATGACTCCTGAATGGGACAGATTTGTTACTGCTGTCAAACTCAACAAAGGTTTAAGGGATACCAACTATGAACAGCTGTATGCATATCTGCAACAACATGAGAAGCATGCTGTCTACGATCGAGTGCTGAGAGAAAAGTTTAATCCTTCAACTACAAATGATCCACTGGCTTTCATGACTAATGTTCAACCAACAATCCAATCATCATCCAACCCAAGCTATCATCAACTTCACTCACAAGTACCTGCTATGAGTTCCCAACTTGACTCAGGCTACTCTCAGACTGACAAAATGATTGACAACCTCACCAATCAAGTATCATTACTGGTTCAACAGTTTCAAGCATCACTCCCTCAGACCAACAATCAGTTAAGGAATTCATCCAACCCACGTAATCTAGCAATGGTGGAGGATGGGAAAATTGTGGTTCAGAATGTGCAAGGGAGAGCTGGAAGAAACATGGGTCAAGGTTATGTGCATAATAGAGCAGGGAATGCCAATCAGGGTCAAGGGAAACAGATCAAGTGTTATAATTGTGGGGGGCTTGGACACATTGCTAGAAACTGCAATCAACCTAAACGTCCTCAGAACTCAGATTACTTCAAAGACAAGATGCTGTTAATGCAAGCTCAAGAGAATGGAGCTGTATTGGATGAGGAAGAGTTATTGTTCTTGGCAGGAGATGGGGGAAATACTTTTGATGAAGATGTGGATGAGCAACCAGTTCAGGATCTAGCACTTAATGATCCTAACATGTTCAAGGCAGATGACTGTGATGCATTTGACTCAGATGTAGATGATGAACCTACGGCTCAAACAATCTTCATGGCTAACTTGTCATCCATGGTCTCATCTCCCCGTCAAGTTGGTCCTTCTAATGCATCCGTGATATCTGAGGTACTAAAAATTTATGACACATATAATTTAGTCGAGGGACAAAAGAATCCCAAAGAAGTACATCAGGCAGATGTTTCTGACACAAGTAATGTTGAAATGGAAAATAGCAATATTATTTCATATGAACAGTATTTGAATCACAACAACTCGCCTGATGTACCAAATGGTGAATCTTTTGTAAATAATGATGTTTGTGTTGTAAGTAATGTAGGTGCCTTAGATAATGCGTGTAAGTTAGATAATGCATATGAGTGCCATGAGAACAAATTGCCTGTCCCTGATGATGACTTGATCACTAGACTTAACATTTATAAAGAACAAGTGGCTATGTATGAACAGCGTGCTAAGTTTGAGCTTAATGAACGTGAGCAGAAATTAGAAGGTCAAATGAGTACACTTATTAAAGAGTCGAGAGTAAGAGAAGAAACATTAAAATTAGAGTTGAGTTCTTTGAAAAGTCAGCTAGAACAGTCTGTCAAACAGAAACAGGAAGCACAAAAGTGTGTAACTACACTTAAGCTAGAATTCAAACAAAAAGAATCAACACTTTTAAATGATTTCTCTAGACTCAAGACGTTAAAAAATAAGCTTGAAGATAAGTTGTACACACAAGACCAAACCAGACAAACTGCCCAAATGATGTATAAGCACAGAAAGTTAAGTGACAAGCATAGTGAAAGCAATGTAGGTAAATCTAAATTAGCTATTCATGAAATTGCTAAGATAGCCCAACATGCATTATATGATTCTAATGTGATGTTTATGCCTAATCATGACCCGCTTGAGCATATCTACACAGAAGAAGAGGATGAGTTAAGTGAGAGAACAAAGGTTAGAATGAATGAGAAAATGAGGGATCCCGAGTGCATAGTCAGACGAATAATAATCAAACCCCATGACTATAGTGAGGAAAATCGTTTGACTGTGTTTGCTACTCAAAAGAAGTTAACACCTGAACAGATATTCTGGAAACAAGATAATGAAAAACTTAAGGTAGAAAAAATTAAGGCCAACACCCCCCTCATTAGAAAAGTTGCGTCAATAACGGTGTATCCTCCCAATACACCTAGGAATTTGGTGCCTTTATCTCTTCCCACTGAATGTAAAACCTTTATTAGCTTATATGTGCTTTGGCAACTGTTTGCTGATTTCGATAAAACATGCAAGAAGAGAATCACACCCTCCGGTATTACTGAGGGGGAAAGGTGTTTTGAACATGCTAAAAGGTGTTACTTAACTGAGGTCATGCCATTCTTTAAACTACTTAAAGAACACTTTGAAGGGTTGCAAACTGCCCTTAAAGCCGAAATAAAAGAAATGGAAGTAGTGTTTAAAGATATGGAAAATGAGGTGAATGAATATGCAATAGAACTTAAGAGTTGAGAGATTGAAAGAAAAAACATACTCATTACTAACGACAACTTGATTGCTAAATGTATTGCACAAGATGTATTTTACACTGTCACTGATTCTGCATTGTCTGCTTGTCAATTTAATGAGTATGCTATTGCGTTAAATGTCACCCAGAATCGTGTTGTTGAGCTTGAGGGGGAGAATTTAAAATTGCTTAAAAAAATTCAAAATGATGACCATGATAATATGGTTAAACGTTTTTCAAAATTAGAAGTTGAATATCTTAATTTGCAATTGAAACATCAACATTTAAATGAAAAACATAAAATATCAAATGACAAGACATCCTTGGATGCTCCTGAATTTGATACTTATTTTGAATTAAGCAAACGAGATGAGACAATTCAAGCTCACACGAACACGATTCGACTGCTGAGGGCCCAAATTGCCCAATTGAAATCCAACAAGTGTGAAGTGTATGGCACCAATAAACCTTCGTCTTCAGATTCTCAGAATTTTCAATATCAAAACACCATAAATAAGTTACATTATGAAAATGAGTGTTATCGAGAAGAAAATTCAAAGGTTAAACAACATTTCAAAGAGTTATATGATTGTATTAAAGTTACAAGAAGCAATCACAATGATCAAATAACCTCTTTGACAAATGAAATTGAGAATCTTAAGGCTCGGGTGAAAGGTAAAATGCCATGCACCACTTGTAATTGTGATGCACCAAAGGCTACTGATGGTAAAAAGTATGATGTTGATGTTGGGCGTATTCCATTTAAGCTTAGAAATAACAGCTTTGCCCATCAAACATATCTCAATCATCTTAGAGAGGGTCTTGACACACTTCGTGAGGTAGTTGAAGAGGATAGGACTGATAAGCCACTTGATAGGGCAGTTGTCTATGCCTGCAAACTCACGAAAAGGATTCAGAAAAACTTAGAATATGCCATAGGGTCAATTCCTAGGTTTAGCAGCCATAGAGATAGATTTGTTGCATCATCATCCACTGTTGAGAACAAGCATGTAGCCTTTGATCTACCACCTAAAACATCAGAACCCAACACATCATTATCAGGAAGGTATGTGACAGAAAAATAAACTAATGTTCCCTTCGATGCTTCTACAGGAGTAAAAAGTGACACTCAAGCTAGCGGGTCAAGGTCTAGAGGAAATGCAAGAAAGGATAGGACTGCACCAGCTAAGAATGATCACTTGAAGAATGTAGAAGCCCAACCTAGGAACAATAAGTTTGCAATGAGTAGGATGAATCGTGTTGATTCTAGTATCAAAAGTACTGTAATTAATTCGAATTCTAATGCTATCTGTAAAACATGCGACAACTGTTTAATTTATGCTAATCATGATGAATGTGTTGTGTCTTTCTTGATGTCTTCTGCATCACCCCATGATAAGAATGTTAGGATAACTGAAGCATGCATGAAAGTTTGGAAAGCAACAGGAAAAACATTTGCTAGCGTAGGCTATCAATGGAGACCCACTGGAAGGAAATTCAATTTAGGAAAACAGTACACGTTACCTAAAATGAATAAGCATAAAATTGTGAAAGTTAAGGAATGGAGACCCACTGGAAGGAAATTCAATTTAGGAAAACAGAGCTCATTACCTAAAATGAATAAGCATAAAACTGTGAAGAATAAGGAATGGAGACCAACTGGTAGAATCCTGTCTTTAGTGTCACAATGCCTTCCATCTAGGTCTTGTCCTGCCTCTAGTTCTATCTCCTCAGTAAAGACAGTAGCATCTGTGAAATCTGTGGTTACAGAATATGTGTGTGCTGACCAAACGGACCCCAATTGCACTTGGGGATCCACATTTTTCAGTTATCCATTGTTGTCTGGTTTCAAATGCAGGTCGTACAAATCGTCCTGTGGTATTTGGACTCAGGCTGCTCAAAACATATGACTGGGGATCGCTCGCGGCTCAAGATCTTCGTGAAAAAGTTTATCGGGACAGTTAGATTTGGGAACGACCACTTTGGTGCTATTATGGGTTATGGAGATTATGTGTTTGGTGACAGTGTAATCTCAAGGGTATATTATGTGGAAGGACTAGGGCACAATCTGTTTTCTGTGGGTCAATTTTGTGATTCAGATCTGGAAGTGGCTTTCAGAAAACATACATGTTTCGTCAGAGAATTGGATGGTATAGATCTCCTCAAGGGTAGTCGGGGCACCAATCTATACACCATATCGATTGAAGAAATGTTGAAGTCCTCTCCCATATGCTTGCTTTCTAAAGCCTCTAAAACAAAATCATGGCTGTGGCATCGTCGTTTGAACCACTTGAACTTCGGTACCATAAATAATCTTTCACGTAAAGATCTTGTTAGAGGGATGCCCAGACTGAAATATGAGAAAGATCATCTCTGCTCTGCATGTCAACTGGGTAAAAGCAAGAAACAAACCCACAAGCCTAAAACCATCAACACCAACTTGGAAGTTCTTCATACCCTCCACATGGACTTGTGCGGTCCAATGAGAATACAAACCATAAATGGAAAGAAGTACGTTCTGGTGATAGTAGATGATTATTCTCGGTTCACATGGGTAAAGTTTTTGAGAACCAAGGACGAAACTCCAGAAGTTATCATTAAACTGATAAAACAGCTGCAAGTAAGGCTCGATAAAACTGTCAGAATCATCCGCACTGATAATGGTACTGAGTTTGTTAACCAACAACTCCATAATTTCTATGAAAGTATTGGCATCACGCATCAGAGAAGTATCCCTCGCACTCCTCAACAGAACGGAGTGGTTGAACGAAGGAACCGTACTCTGGTGGAAGCTGCAAGAACCATGCTTATATTTTCAAAGGCACCGATGTTTCTCTGGGTAGAGGCTATTGCAACAGCATGTTACACTCAAAACCGATCCCTAATTCATCCTGTTCATGAGAAGACTCCCTTCGAGTTAATTCATAACAAGAAACTAGATCTCTCTTTTCTCCGTGTGTTTGGTGCACTTTGCTATCCAACTAACGATAGTCAAGACTTGGGAAAGTTAAGAGCTAAAGCAGATGTAGGTATTTTTGTTGGATACGCACCAGACAGTAAAGGGTATCGAATCTACAATAAGAGAACCCGTAAAATCATGGAAACCATTCATGTTACGTTCGATGAGCTGAGTGAGCAACCTGCTTCAGGACAAATTAGTTCTGGACCCGATCTTAACCTTTTGTCACCTGGACCCATTAGTTCAGGACTTGTACATAATTCCACGCCTGCAGATTCTTATGTGCCACCTACATGCGAGGAGTTGAAGAAGTTATTCGATCCTATGTTTGATGAATACTTTGAGCCAACGAATGAAACCATCCCAAGTGAACCTGCTATACTTCCTATGGCTGAGGTTCAAGCCCCACAAGGTTCAGAAGGCCCAACAGCTTCAGTATCAGTCAGTCTCAATGCTCCAGCTGCCAGTCAATCGCCTTCGTCATCAAACGCTCAATCTTCTCCAGTAATACAAGAATCTTCAGATAATCATTCTTTGGAAGTTAACCCTTTTGCTCCAGTTGATGAGGTTCCTTTTGAAAACATATTTTCTCCTGAACATACATCAGACACATCCTCACGTGAAGAACACAGCACTGCTACATCTGTTCATAACCCTCAACCTCACGACCATCTCAGAAAATGGACCAGTGATCATCCAATCGACAACATCATAGGCAATCCCTCACGTCCAGTATCCACACGTAATCAACTAGCCACTGATGCACTATGGTGCTTCTTCAATTCTGTACTGTCCAAAGTCGAACCAAAAGATGCCAAAGAAGCAATGACTAAAGATTGCTGGTTCCAGGCTATGCAGGATGAAATCCATGAATTTGATCGACTTGAAGTATGGGAATTAGTGCCTCCTCCAGAGCTTGCAATGATCATTGCTTTAAAGTGGATCTTCAAAGTGAAGCTTGATGAGTATGGTGATGTGTTAAAGAACAAGGCACGGCTAGTTGCTAAAGGGTTCAGACAAGAAGAGGGCATTGATTTTGAAGAATCGTTTGCTCCGGTTGCTAGAATTGAAGCTATAAGAATCTTCCTGGCAAATGCTGCTAGTCGAAATATGATAGTTTACCAGATGGATGTCAAAACGGCATTCTTGAATGGTGACTTGAAGGAAGAAGTTTATGTGAGTCAACCAGAAGGATTCGTGGATGTTGAACATCCTACTCATGTTTACCGCTTGAAGAAGGCTCTTTATGGGTTAAAATAGGCGCCAAGGGCATGGTACAATACATTGTCCAAGTTCCTCCTAGTGAACGGATTCTCCAAGGGTGTTGTTGATCCCACACTATTCACCAGGAAATCAAGAAACCATCTACTACTAGTTCAGATCTATGTAGATGATATCATCTTTGCTTCAACTGATCCTAGTAAATGTGATAGTTTTTCAAAGGAGATGAATTCCAAGTTCCAAATGTCCATGATGGGACAAATGTCATTCTTCTTAGGATTACAAGTTTATCAAAGTCCCGGAGGCATATTCATTAATCAATCCAAATACGCCAACGAGATCTTGAAAAAGTTTGGATTCTATTCAAGTGAACCTGTTGACACTCCCATGGTTGATAGAACGAAGCTGGATGAAGATCCTTCAGGGATTCCAGTGGATATAACAAAGTATCGAAGCATGATTGGATCTCTGATGTACATCACAGCTAGCAGACCAGATCTTCTGTTTGCTGTGTGTATGTGTGCTCGGTATCAATCCAGGCCAACCAAGAAGCATGTTGAAGCAGTGAAAACGATCTTTCGATATCTTCAAGGCACGGTTCATATGGGTCTCTGGTATCCTAAGGACACTGCAATGGAGTTAACGGCTTACGCGGATGCTGATCATGTGGGATGTCAAGACACTCGTCGCAGTACTTCAGGAGGAGCTCAGTTTTTAGGGGAAAAGTTGGTTAGTTGGTCTTCTAAGAAGCAGATGAGTACTTCCATATCATCTACTGAAGCTGAGTACATTGCCATGTCTGCTTGTTGTGCACAAATCCTTTGGATGCGATCACAACTCTCGGACTATGGATTCTCATACAACAAAATTCCCGTATATTGTGACAACAAAAGCGCCATTGCTCTTTGTTGTAACAATGTTCAGCACTCCAGATCAAAACACATCGACATCAGGCATCACTTCATCAGGGAACAGGTGGAAAAAGGAATTGTGGAACTATACTTCGTGAGGACAGAGTTTCAGTTAGCTGACATCTTCACCAAGGCCCTCCCAAGAGAAAGGTTTCAGTTCATTCTCCCATGCCTTGGCATGAAGAGCATGACTCCTGAAACCCTCAAGTGTCTTCAGGAAGAAAAGGAGGAGTAAAGGATTGTCTTCTTATATCCTTGTACATAGTTGTATATATCTTAAATCAAAAAGAAAATACAAAAATATAAAACCTATAAAAACCATAAAAATCGAAAAATCAGAAAATACCAAAAATAGTCCTACCTAGGCATGTCTTCTGTTTATCGATAACATTTACGGATCTAGAAATGTCATTCAACAATGACACGGATCCTTAAATGAAGCTCGAGCAGAAGTTATACTAATTAGTTAAAACATGTCTTAATGGCTTGCTATTACTTTAGATAGCAACCCGTGCCTCTCAATGGGGAAAGCATGTCGCCAAAAAGACAGTTGTTCCTCCAACCGGGTGATGTTCACCTGGGCATGGATTACTTTATATCCATGTTTCACCGAATTGATGTACGTTTCAGTGCGTCATGTCGTGTATAAGAAGAGAAGTCTTCTTTTCATCAGACTCTTTATTTTGTTTGATTCTTCAAGAGAGTCTTGATGTTACACAAGGTGGTAAATTGAATTTAATTTTCACAAATACCCGTCGCTCAATTGAAAGACTACAGCTCTTTTAATGGAAAACGGGTCATTAATTGAGGGGGAGCATATTTGTTCAAATTTCCGACACCTTGCCAAATTTGTGCAACATCAGCAGTGACACTCTCTCGTTGTTTCACGGGGAGCATAGTATGCTCCAAAATCAGAATACACTTAAACCTGACCACATTTTCTCCCAAATTTTCTAAACTTATTTAAATCACTTGGGATCACAAATCTCAAATGGTTTGAAATTTTTGATCGGGGGAGAGAATGTGATTTAAATATGAAATTCTGATAAAATGTGAAATGTGATGATTTGGAAGTTAATGTAAGCTCTCCCGTATGTGCTAAACCATTTTGTATATCAAGGCACATATTGAGGGGGAGCAAAATGTTTTGGATGAGGAAGGAAACTCTCCCATAAGTGCTCAGTTGTACGTCAATGCACTTATTGAGGGGGAGCAAAGGATTTGGCATCTCATGTGACCGTGACTCAGAATTAACCAATGAATTGACGAAACTTGAACTGTCATCAATCGAAAGGATACGTCTTGGCCGGGTAATAATTTCAAGCTGGTCTAACCAGTGATGTAAGCGTGTCTCGAAAAAGATGTATCTGAGTAGAGGGTACCATTTCGAGAAACTTTCTGTGGACTTGACCAGGCCGGGTAATAATTTCAAGCTAGTCTAACTAGTGATGTAAACATGTCTCGAATCGGTCATGTTCACTGAAAGTGGATCAATTCAAAAAGTGCGAGCTCTACCTAACATGTGCAAATTTATAAAACTATCACTCGAGCACATGTTGAGGGGGAGCATTTGAAAAATATAAAACTCTCAAGTGTTTGCAAAAATGTGTTTCAAAATCATGAACACTTTGAGAGATTTTTCAAAGATTTGGTTTGGCTATCATGGATGAATACTAAAGACCGGCCATTTTTAATTAACGCATGGAGTTATAAGGATGGTTAGGTTAGGCTCAAGTTCCCATGATCCCACCAGAGCAAGAGGGATCTACCCAGGGATAATCCACTAGTTAGTGTAGAAGTCCTTAGGTATGATTAAAAAGGAGAAAAGTGGATAAGGGAAGAGTGCCGACTGAGATGGAGCTAACACTGGAATAAACCCAACAAGGTGTTAGTTATGAAGTCTCGGTAAGCACTGAAAGGGTTGAAGAATGAAAAAGAATTGTAAAGATAAAGGGTGAAAAGAAATAGCCCTCCTTACAACTTAGGCAGAAACCGGGTCAATACATATGCTGTCAGAATCACTTAGTTGATTGCTGGCATTGAAGACAAAGTATCATAGACCCAGTGATACGCTGCACAACCCTCCCTAGCCACTCAAGGTCCCTCAAAGGATTCTTGTTTCAATTGTCACGGAGTTCAATACATTTCTATCGTCTCTCTCACTCCGAGTTAGATGATATTGAAAAGGTGGCAGTCCTCTCCAGCCTCCGCTCACTAAATCAAAACGCACTATAGAGTCTAGAGCCACGAGATGCATTATAAGATCTCATAGGAACACATGCTTCTTCTACACTGGTTGGTCAACATTAAGGACACCAGTTGTAAACTTAAGAGTCCTACGCAGATCTTAGCAATCTGCCAGAACATTTATGAGAGAATTTACTAATGTAATTCTCAATGATTGAATGGAAATTCCTGCCAGGGTCAACATCAAGCAGCCCTGAAAGCAGGTCACTTCGGTAATTCCTCGTGGATTACGCTTAGTAGTCACGGCGGTTTCTAACGGTCTACAGTCGTGGAGTGATCTCCAGCGACTCACCTAATCGTTGATGTGCTACGGTTCGATCTTAAAAAACCCTCTGTGGGTTTTCGATTAGGAACAGTCTTGGTAAGGATTAGAGAGAGTTTTCACACTATGTTGTTAACAATCTCGAAGTCCGAACCTGTAAGTACCGGACGTTTTATTGCTAACTGTCGTATGCAGGAACTTCTGGCGATTGTAGCTGTGGAATGCTGTAGCTGGTTGCTGTTGTAGCTGGTTGCAGAAAAGATGTCAATCCATCACCACATGCTCACACCGCATCATCATCAAAGAAGTCATGATCAACCTAAAAGACCTTCAACACAGCTTCTGCTAACTCTGATGCTGAAGATCATGACACCATATCGTGTGAGCATGTCGGGTCTAAGTATATTTCATCACATGGAGACCTACTACTGAAAGATGACTTGGAGACTCAAGTGGGATGATACTTTCAAAGATTACTCAAAGTTCATCCAAGACAAAAGAGAAGTCATCTTAAGATCACGGATGTTTGCACAACAATCTATGATATTGAAGAATCAATGGTCACGAGCTATGATGTCAAGATCCAAGAAAGAAGTGCTGAAATTCAGAACATTACTTCTGGGGTGACCTCCCTTAGGGGGAGATTGTTAGGAATATGAATATTCAGCTGAAGACTCGGTCACCCCGAGTACTTATTAGCTCATCATAGCTCGTAGGATTATCAGTAATATTATTAGTAGATTAGTTATTAATTAGTATTGTGGAGTGGGTCGGGTCTTTACCCTCTGTCAGCTCTCTCCACAGCCCACTAGGGGCATATTAAGTAGTATGTATAAATACCCCTTCCCTTGCAAGGGAAGGGTTGGAACTTCCCTACATTTCAAGCTAATATACACATAGTTCTCTCTCTCTAGAAGTTCCCACTTTCTCTCTCTAGTTCTTGTTCATTCGATCCATATCTAAGCCTTAAACAAGTGTTTCTTACATTGTGAATACCCTACACATTTTGAAAAGCAACTTCAAAACTCTTTTCTCGGTTAGCTTGGATTTCAAAATTAGTGAGTTGTATTTTTGAGCACTCAAGATCCGCAGTTAATGATGCGACTTTTGCATTTAAAGCAAGATTAATATCATTGCATTTATCAATTTGGGATTGGGTGGTCACAAGCATGGTCATGAGTTCCGAATCTGGATCAGGCGAAGGTTCATACTGTTCAATTTGATCATCGTTATCGTTCTCATTTGGATCATCAAATGTAACAAAAGTGTTTATTTGTTCATCCTCTTGAGAGAATAATAATGAATCATTTTGAATAATTGTTTCCTTGTCTGATGCAGATGCAGATGATGAGACAATTTCATTTATCAGACATGTGAAAGAATCAGGTACCTGAGACAGACCATCAGTGTCATACACTGGGCCTGTATCACTCATATGGAGTTCCTGCATGTTTGCCATTAACATCACTGCTGCATTTGCTTCCAGATCTTCCATGTCATCATCAGAGTAAGCATCGGCCATGAAGCTGTTTTCTTTGTTAGTGAGAGTTCCTCCAGCTTCATCCTTAAGAGCTAAAAGTAGAGCTTCCTTGCGAAAAGCACTGCCTCTTGTCCTTGGTTTAGGACATGCATTAGCCAGATGACCATTCCTATTGCAATTTTAACACCTGAGTCCAGAATTCCCAGTTGATGAATTTCCAGTTTCAACAATCTCAACTCTTCTTTGAGGAGCACCAGCATTGTTCCTATTTCCAGCAGTTGTATTAAACCCTTGTCCACTTCCAGAATTACCCGTAAAACCTCCAGAGCCCATTGGACGTCCATAATTACGATTCTGCACTTCGACCCGTCCATCTTTGATAACAGCTTGATTCCTTGTGTTCGAGGAAGTACGAAGACGATTGTTGGATGTGTTAGAAAATTTTCTGAAAGCACGAGCAATAAGAGCAAATCCTTGATTCAATGAGTTGAATGCATCCTCCTCATCATCATTCGTTTGAGTGTAAAACATGGAATCTGAGTTGTTAAATGGAACCATTTGATTGTCAGTTGGTTGCTGTGTAGAATCATATTGAACATGTTGGGGTGAAAATGGTTGTTGAGGGTAGGAAAAGTGATGTTGTTGTTGGACAAAAGCATGGTTTGACTGTGGAGGAGGAGCATAGTGTGATTGAACCATTAGTGCTAATGAGTTTGACATTGGAGGTGTATAAAATCCACGTAGAGCTCTATCTTTGTCAACCTTAGTCTGATGGTGCTTCAAATAGTCATACAACAATCCATATGGTGCATTGTGAAGATTTTTTGCTTGACGAACAATCGTGACATACTTTTGCCAATCAGGACCAAGACTGCTGATAAACTTAGTGTTAACTACAATCCTTGGTAAAGTAATGTTGTTTCTGTCCAAGTCATTGATGATGTTAGTGAAGCGGTGATAGTTTAGGTCCACGGTTTATGGATCCAAGTAGCCTTGTTACTTGTTTAGATGACTTGAATAAATCCAAATCAATCTAAGTAAGAAACTCTAACACTTTGTTTATTGCCAATGCGGAATCTTAACAACAAACAATGAAGAACACGATAATAATAACTAACTTTGTATTACTAACTTTCAATAATATAACTATTACTCACACACACTCGTCACTAACTATTATGCCATAGAGTTCCTTTTATACACTAAGGAAACCCTAGATACAAAACGTGTTGAAGGATATACGTATCTTCTATTAAGATAACTATATTCATACGTATCCTTTCCTAACTAATAGCTAACAAACTTTGCTAATAAACAAAATTAACAAGTCTGTCTACCAGACTTAACTGCGTTAATACTGTCTACCAAACTTAATACTAAACTGTCTACCACACTTAATACTGAACTAGCAGACTTAACTTTGTTACTCAGCAGACTTAAGTCTGTTCTTCATATAAGTCTTCTCATATGATAATTCCCAACAGATAGTGTGACACAAGTGTCTCCACTGGTTCAATCATAAACGTTGTATACTCCATGTAAAGTTTTGATTCCATGTCCTCTTGATTCAATTTAGTGCCTTCCATTAGTAGATGAACATGTTCCCACATAGCCTTAGCTGTTTTCTAAGCATCAACACTTCGAAAGATTGGATTTGGAATACCCTGAAGGATATATATCATAGCATATCCATCTGCTTTACGATGAAGTAGTTGCTCTGCTGTAAGTTGAGACTCAGGGACAGTAGTCACAGTTTCAGGTCTTGGAGGAATAGTAGTTGCATCTCCTGGAACTGTTACAGTCGGCATTTGGAATGGACCTTCAAGGATAACTTTCTTCATGTATTTGCCATGGGGTTTCTTGAGTTCAATGAACCTTAAGAATCTACTTGCCCACTGCACATAATTTCCAGGTGTAAGCATTGGAGATGTGTCAAGAGATCTTGCTTCATGTCGTGATTGTTGAGTAGTGATGACTTCACACATCTGATGAAACCAATGAGGTTGTTTAGGAGGAAGACTGATGGTTTGCATTGGTTGTGGTGGCATTTGCTGAGGAACTTGTTGCTGTGGTAAGAATTGATGTTGTTGCATGAAGAGTTGTTGTTGAGGATACTGTTGTTGTTGAGGATACTGTTGTTGTTGTTGATGAAAGTAGTATGGTGGTTGAGACATGATTAATGATTATGTTAAAATGGATCTTGAAGGATAAATATGGTTGTTGTTGTAGTAATTTAGATGTTTTGGCGAAATTCGGAGAAGATTCGGTTAAAAATTCCTTACTTGAAGAAAAATCCTTACTCTCTGAAATAAATTCCTTACTCGCAGAAAATTAGAACTTCCTTACTCGGAGAATCTGTGAAACTTCCTTACTCGGAGAATATATAAAAACTTGCTTACTCGGAGAGGATGTTCCTTACTCGAAGAATGTTCAAAGATTTTGTGCTTACTCGAAGACTGTTTTCCTTACTCGAAGAATAAAGCTTACTCAAAGACAGAAAATTTCCTTACTCGAAGACCAAAAGAAATTCCTTACTCGAAGACAGAAAAATCTGTTACTCGAAGGAAAACAAACAAATTCCTTACTCGAAGAATAATTTTCAACGAGGTATATAACCCCTTACTCGAAGGATTATAAAGAAGAAGTTCTGATTTCCTTACTCGGAAAATATAAACAGAACCTTGCTTACTCGAAGCCTTACTCGCCAACTATTTCTTACTCGAAGACTTACTCGAAGAAATAGTTACTTACTCGAAGAAAACTATACCTTACTCGGAGAAATTATTGCTTACTCGAAGAAAAACTATTGCTTACTCGGAGAAATTGTTGATTACTCGAAGAAATGCAATGCTTACTCGGTGAAATTGTTGCTTACTCGGAGAAATGCAATGCTTACTCGAAGAAACAGTGGCTTACTCGAAGAAAAAACGTGAAAAATCAAGTTTTTAGCCCAAATTTTCTACCAAATCTAAACTAAAACAACCTAATATATCCCTTGGCGATTGATACCACTTGATAGGTCACCATTTCATAACATATGATCGTATAATTCTAGAGAGAGAAAGTAGAAGGCTCCTATGAATGATAATGAAAGTGAAATAATCAATAGAACCAACACCCTCCAAGGAGGGTTTACAATGTATTTATAAAGGAAGGAAGCTAGGGCTTCCTTCCTTTCTTATTCTAAACTAAAAGGCCTAGGCCCATGGGCTTACTTCATAAGCCTAGACATCATTACTAACATATAAGCCTTAATATTAAGAAACCTATTACATACATAAATGACCGACACTTGACATTAGTAAAACGTAATCCCAACATTTTCCTACTATCGGCTTGACCTCTTATCTGTGTCTGTTTTCTATCTGTGTACGTGTTTGCCATTCGCTTATTCAATTCTCTAGTTTTATTTACTATTCACTTAATCTACACAATTGTGTCTGTCTCTCAGGATGAAAACCCCCTTGCGTTAGATTAGGTGATTAGAATTAAATTAGGATTAAAATACTGATAGATACTTAAGTGTTAACGTTCCACTCTTAGTGTTCGACTTACCAACTAGCTACATTGATCGGGTACACTGCTCGTTAGTGTGTGTTATAGGATAAGTCGACAAAATATAAATTTAAAACTTGATAAATATAATCTATTCTACAACGATATATGCACGCATCAGTGTGCATTTTCTTTGTTTCTTTGTTTTGTTTTTGTTTGAATAACTGCAGCAGGTGATGGAGGAGGATACTTGGATCAGAAATCGATTGATCTCACAGGCTTATCATTTGGAGTTCGATTGCGATTTCTTGGCCCGAGAAGTTTCGTTTCTCTCAAACATGTTTATTTTAAATGCTTCGAAGTTTATTTTTCACATTGAGGACAATGCTTAACTTAAGTGTAGGGGGAAGTAAAATAGTGAAAAATGAAACTAATTTTTAATTTCCATATTTTTGGGCTAACTTTAAAATTTCGTATACTTGTTTGCCCGTGTGATCCAGTTGTTTTCACACTTTTAGGATAATATATTAGAATAACTAGATCATCCCACTGGTGAAATACTGTAATTTTTGAAAAATCTGAGATGTGGCCCGATTAATATTACAATCCATTCTGGGATCGATAACATTTGCTTGCACATTTTATAGCCCTTTCCACTAAATCGCGAGGATTTAAGCCTATTTCGTATAACATACATATTTTATGCTTGGATCTTTTTTTGGGGGGAAAAAGGTAAATAAAATGAAAAAAAAAGAAAGCCAAAAGGAACTTACAACTGAACAACAGCACAAAGGGATCAAAAACAGTTAGGACACTTCCTTAACTGCTCCACTTTGGCTCAAAAAACTAATGGCTATGGACAATCCCCAAGCTCATGACATACTTAGCAAAATACAAGCTAAACTAGGCTATTAACATACTCTGAATCATCAACACCCTCTGAGACCAATCAGAAGGCATTGAACCATCACCATATGCTAATAGAAACTAGAAAGCCAAACTGCTAATACAAGACAAAGGGACAACCATCTAAACTAAATCATTGTCAAATAAAACTGAACAACTACTGAAATACCCAAGGAAAGCAAAATAGTCAGCAACTCCATACTTAAGAGAAGATATAATGCAGCATGCAGTCCAGCTCATTAAAGGCACCAACAGGACAGCAAATTCTCCAATCATAAGATATAGCCATAGCAGCCCAAACCAAGAAAGTCTCCTCCTTAAAAATCCTTATCAAGTAAAACCACTTGGGAAAAACCATAAATAAGGAAAAAGAGTGAGACCTTTCTGAGATATTACAACCACTGCTATAACAAGGCATCCAGAGACCATCATCATGAAAATCACACAAAGGTCATTCTGAACATATATAATACCCTTACCATAATTATACTCCACCAAAGATAGGAAACCTGCACAAAAGCTAACAACATTGAGACAATTAGAACAATCTCAAAGAATAGAAACCAAGTCACTACACCACCACCCAGTCTTCCATAAAATGGGGATCCCAACAGCCCAAATGTCAACCATTTTGCTGAGCCCTCTACCTGTTATACCCATAAGCCAAACACCCTTCATAAAAACGTTGTTACAATCCCACATACAAGTGCTAATAAAGATACTCCAAACAGAATTAAAAACCATCAACCTACTATCCCAAACATTCCAAGGGATAGAAACCACAACCAAGTAATTATCGCCATCAATCTCCATACTATCAGTCATCAATTCATCAAAGATATACCTGTATTTAAGCTTCTTATCAATAGGCAAACACCACACCTCTGCAACATTCATCACATCAGAGGTAATTTTAAGTTTCAAGCCCATAATTCTAAACCTCACAGAGTCCACAATAATCTTAAATAACTCATCTTCAGTTCTATCATAATTTCCAAAAAGCCTCATGTTTCTCTCCTGCCAAATGAAATACGCAGCAGCACCCAATACCAGTCTTTGAATCAAACTCCAAATGGTGTTTTTAGCAGGAATATTCACCACACTAGAAATGATCTGAGCCCAAGTATTAGAAACATTACTAAGCTTGGCCATCCCTTTTAATCTCTCCCAAAGCCTTTTAGAAAAAACACAACTGAAAAATAAATGGCTATGGGAGTCCTTACATTGCTTATAAAAAGGGCAACACATGTCTTGAATATTGAGCCATCTAGAAATCCTATCTTGAGTTTTCAATCTCCCTTTAATAGCCATACAGAGAATGAAGGAGTGTCTAGGCACACATTGAGTAAACCACACATGATTGCACCAAATCACTTTAGGATAACTACTCTTAGTACCTTTCCAGACCTCATTAACACAAAAAAAATCTTTTCTCTACCCTTATTATTAACCCAAACAGTTTTGTCTTCAATATCCTCCATCAACTTAGGCACCTGGATATCCATAACTTCACCAAACCTATCATTCCAGCTCCTAGGCCAGTTCCAACTATCATTTCTAACTAAATCAGCAATCTTAATTCTCCTATCCATACTATTTAACATAAGAGAGGTGTAATTAAAAATATTACATAAAGGACCTCTCTCATGCCATCTATCAAACCAGAAAAAACATCTATTACCTTTTCCAATATTACAATGGACAAAGTTCCTAACCTTATCTCTTAGGGACAAAATTTGCCTCCAACACCAAGAAGTATCCTGGTTAGGATTAATTACCCATACACTGTCATCCTTTAACAATTGAGATTTAACCCATTTAACCCAGATAGACTCTTTATCAGTAATAGCATTCCACAGATGTTTAGCCATTAAAGCCTTATCCCATATATGCAGGGATTTAAGACCAAGGCCTCCTTCATTTTTTTATTTTTTTTGCATACAAAACTCTTTCCAAGCTATATTATACCTACTACTTTTCTTCCCATCAGTCTTCCAAAGAAAGCACTTAAGCAACTTATCAATATCATCACAAATACCCTGAGACAAAAATAAAAATGGAAGCGCAATATACATTTAAGGAATTTAGGACAGAGGCAAAAAGTTGAAGCCTCCCAGCAAAGGAAAGGCTTTTATTTTGCCACCCATCAATCCTTTTCTTCACATTATCTAACAATATATTGCAGTCATTTCTAGATATTCTATTTGAGTCAAGAGGAATACCAAGATACCTGACAGGCAAACTTCCTTCATTAAAAGGAATAACCAATCTAATATCATGTTTAACTTCATTAGCAACATTTCCAAAGTAGATAGTACTTTTCTCCATACTAGGTCTCAATCCAGTTGACAAACAGAACTCATCCATGGCCCTTCTAATAACAGATGCAGAGACTTTGTCACCATGGCAGGACATTATCACATCATCTGCAAAACAAGGTTAATAATACCCAATTTTTTACACCCCTAGTGATACTTGAACTTCTTTTCATTCTTCACCTGTCTTCTCAGCATCAAGGTAAAAACCTCCATGACAATAGTGAACAGGTAAGGGGATATGGGATCCCCTTGCCTTAAACCTCTCTTTGCTTTGAAAAACCCATGAGACTCTCCATTGACAATTATAGAGAAGGAAGCAGACCTCAGGCACACCATAATCCAATCTACCATCACCTTATGGAAACCAAAGCTGCATAGACAGAATTCCAAAAAACTCCATGACACATTGTCATAAGCTTTCTGAATGTCCACCTTCAAAGCACATCTACCCACTTTCTTAATACTAGAATAACCACTCATCAGTTCTTAGGCAACCATAATATTATCACTAATATACCTGCCCTTAATAAATGCACTATGGTTATCATCAATCAGCCCATTAAGGACCACTTTAATCCTATTTGTAAGAACCTTGCTAATGCATTTATAGACCACATTGCAGCAAGCAATGGGTCTATAATGAGTAACTTTCAAAGGAGATTTACACTTGGGAACAAGGGAAGTTAAGGTTATATTCAACTTACCCAACATTTTGCCACTAGTAAAAAATTCCCTTATAGCAGCACAAAAATCCACCTTAATGGTCTCCCAAACAGCTTTAAAGAATTTAGCAGTAAAACCATCAGGGGCAGGAACCTTATTTTCTTCAATATCAAACAGAGTAGTATTGATTTCATCATCAGAAACCTCTCTAATCATATGCAGAGCATTATCATCATTTACCTTCTTTATAAATAACTTCTCAGGTTCTTCAACAGGAAATATTTCATCACATGTACCAAGAAAACCTTGAAAATGAGAGACAAACAGCCTTGCAACTTCATCACCCTCAGACGTATTCCCCAAATCATCTTTAACACAAAGAATCTTATTCCTACTCATTCTTCCTTTTAGCAAATTATGGAAATAAGCACTATTATGATCTCTTTCTTTGAGCCATTCAACTTTAGTCTTCTGTTTAAGCACGTTATATTCATCAGAAACAACTTCCTTATAAGCACTATTGAAAACCATTTCTTCTTCTCTGAGATTAGTGTTGTGAGGATCTTCATCAAGCTCAGTTTGAATTTTCTTCAACTCTACTCTTAAGCTCTTAACCTTCTCAAACACATTCCCATTCTTTTTATTCATATCCCTTAAATGCTTTTTCATGAACTTAAGTCTCTTAGCCAGGACATACATAGCATACCCACAAACAGGCTCATTCCAGTTCTCAGTAACAGTTGTTTGAAACTCCTTTTTGTCATCCAAAAAATTCATGAATCTAAAGGATCTCCTCTTCTTAATGTTCAAATTAGGAAAAGTTAATAAAGCAGGGCAATGATCATATGTAACATATGGTAAGAAAGTAGCATAACAGTCCCCAAACTGATCAAAAAACTCAATATTACCCATAATTCCATCCAATTTTTTCAATACCACTTTCAGGATCTTTTCTTTTTTGAACCCAAGTAAAGAATAACCCATTCATAGCCAAATCTTCCATACCCAAATAGTTAATACAACTTTTAAATTCTCTAACCCTATGATTGTTATCAACAACACCTAATGAGTGTTCATCAGCGTATCTTATCACATAAAATCACCTAAAATAACACATGGCCTATTATCAACAAGAGCCATATGATCACTCAGGTTCTCCCACAATTTAACTCTATCTTTAGCCTCATTATCACCATAAACAAAGGAAACAAAGAACTTCCTTTTTTCCTTAATAACTTGAACCTCAAAATGCATCACTTGATCACTACTAGCTAATAAAGTAGCATTAATACTATTGGTATCCCAACCCACAGCAATCCTGCATCCTTTGCTGCTCTCAACAGAGTTAGAAACCTATTCCCAATTACCAAACACATTATTACAGACAGAGTTCACAACTTTCTTAATAAGTCTAGTTTCAATCGCAATACACATATTCAAATTATTCTCAGATATTAAAAGCTTAATTTCATATTGTTTAAAGGTGTTAGTCATACCTCTAATGTTCCAGGCAGCAAGTTTGATATTCATTTAATAGAGGAAGAAGGACCTGCATTATCACTACCCACCATATTTGCCATTACAACATCCACTGCATTTGATACAATGTTCTGAGTCATGAAATCAGCATGAGCAGAGATATCTTTGCCCACTTCATCCTCCATGGTACTATCAACATTTGATACATCCCATCCTTATTCTTGCCCTTCTCATTTTCATTCATCATATCCTTATAGAACTCTATCATATCATTTATCCAACCCTCCTTAATAGCATCTTAAAAGGCTTTCCAGACAAAATAAAGAGCTCCACTATAGCTAATTGTTTCTTCAAAACCAAACCTTGGATTCTACCCATCTCCTTCCTATATACATCACCATATATCACCCAAAAAGGTTGTTCCCTACTAGCACTAGTTAGAGGTGGCAATATGGTTGGGTCGGGTCGAGTTGGTTCTTGGGTCTTAGATGGGTATGGGTTTAGATGGGTCATTTGGAAGGATGGGTCTAGATGGGTATGGGTCGGGTCAGGTCGGGTTTTTTTGGGTTTCCCAGTTTTTTTGTTTCATCATGGAACACAATAATTCATTACTTATTTACTGTAAACAAAGACAAATAGTATTCAATATCTGTTTTTATACGTTTTCATACGTTTTTATACGTTTTTATACGTTTTCGTCCGTTTTCATCCGTTTTTATACGTTTTCGTCCGTTTTTTACGTTTTCAACAGTTTTTATATGTTTTCGTCAGTATTCATACGTTTTTATACGTTCTCGCCCGTTTTCATCAGTTTTATTACGTTTTTTACGTTTTCAAACGTTTTTGCCCGTTTTTATACGTTTTCGTCCGTTTTTTACGTTTTTATACATTTCCATCCATTTTCGTCTATTTTTTTACGTTTTCGTCCGGTTTTATACGTTTTCGTTTGTTTTTTTACGCTGTCATCAATTTTTATACGTTTTCGTCAGTTTTCGTACGTTTTCATCCGTTTTTATACGTTTTCGTCAGTTTTTATACGTTTTCGTCCGGTTTTATACGTTTTCGTCCCTTTTTTTACGTTGTCATCAGTTTTTATACGTTTTCGTCAGTTTTTATACATTTTCGTCAGTTTTTATACGTTTTGGTTCGTTTTTTTACGTTTTCATCAGTTTTTATACGTTTTCGTCAGTTTTTATATGTTTTCATCCGTTTTTATACGTTTTCATCCGTTTTTGTTCGTTTTTTACATTTTCGACCATTTTTATACGTTTTCATCCGTTTTCTTCCGTTTTTATACGTTTTCATCTGTTTTCGTTATTTTTGATACATTTTCGTCCGTTTTTATACGTTTTCATCCGTTTTCATCAGTTTTTATATGTTTTGGTTCGTTTTTTTACGTTTCATCCGTTTTTGACGATTTGTATACGTTTTCGTCCGTTTTTTTACGCTTTAATCCATTTTTTTACGTTTTCGACAGTTTTTTTTCATTCTACTCCGTTTTTTGTTCGTTTTTTTACGTTTTCATTCATTTTCTTACGTTTTCGTCCGTTTTTTATGTTATAATACGGTTTTTATGTTTTCGTCTGTTTTTTACATTTTCTTACGTTTTCGTCCATTTTTTACGCTTTCATCCGCTTTTTTATGTTTTCGTTCGTTTTTTTACGTTTTCGTCCGTTTTCTTACGTTTTCGTACATTTTTGCCAGTTTTTTTAATGTAAAAAAATGGACGAAAACGTAAAAAATGCACGAGAACGTAAGAAATGGACAAAAACGTAAAAAACAAACGAAAATGGCATAAATAAGACAAAAACAAAAAAAAGTGACGAAAACGTAATAAAATGGACGAAAACGTGTAAAAATAGACGAAAACGTAAAAAAACGGACAAAAACGTAAAAAAGCAGATGAAAACGTAAAAAATTGGACTGAAACTAAGAAAATGGACAAAAATGTGTAATAACGGACGAAAACGTGTAAAAACGGATGAAAACGTGTACAAACGGACGAAAACGTATAAAAACGGACGAAAATGTGTAAAAACGGACGAAAACGTGTAAAAACGTAAAAAACATGACGAAAACGTGTAAAAACGGACAAAAAAGTATAAAACGGACGAAAAAGTATCAAAACGAATGAAAATGTATAAAATCGTAAAAAAACAGATGAAAACGTATAATAATGGATGAAAACGAATGAAAATGTATAAAAGCGGGCGAAAACGGATGAAAACGTATAAAAACGTAAAAAAACGGATGAAAACGTATAATAAAAGCGTAAAAAACCGAACGAAAACGTATAAAAACGTAAAATAATGGACGAAAACGGACAAAAACGTATAAAAACGGACGTAAACACAAAAAATGGACGAAAACGTAAAAAACAGATGAAAACCTATAAAAATGGACGAAAACGGATGAAAACGAATAAAAACGTAAAAAAATGGACGAAAACGTAAAAAACGGACGAAAACGGATGAAAGCGTAAAAAAACGTATAAAAACGGACGAAAACATAAAAAATAGACGAAAACGGATGAAAACGTATAAAACGGACGAAAACATACAAAAACATATAAAACGTAAAAATACGGGCGAAAACTTGTAAAAACCGATAAAAACGTAAGAAAACGGATGAAATCGTATGAAAACGTATAAAAACGGATGAAAACGTATAAAAACTGACTGAGAGTGATTTTTAGAATTTTAGTCAATAATCAACTTAGACCATGTGGATATAGTATTAGACCCATGCGGGTATAATATTAGACCCAATTAGACCCATCAATATTAATTAATTAAAATTAACTAAACACATCTAGACCCATCTATTAAAATCAACTAAACTCATCTAGACCCATCTTATTAAAAATATGTAACCAACTAGACCAAAAATTTAACCATGGGTCTTAAATTGCCACCTCTAGCACTAGTACTCTCCATTTCAAAAGCAACACCCTCATTAGCCTTCTTATAAGAGTTCTGTTCAATATTGGTTCTACTAGTGTTAATATCGCCTTCAAGAATCCTAATTTTGTTCAGCAGTAAATCCTTCTTAGCACTACTCTTCATAGCTACACACTTATCATTATAATAAGTTTGCAGATCTTGAGGCCACTTTATTACTTCATCTTCATCCAAAGGGATTCCCATTTCACAAGCCACATCAATATTAATCTTTACACCCTGCCATTCATTCACCTTATCATCATCCTCACCCTCTGCAAGAGCAGCAAACCTGTTCTTACTAATGAAGTTTCTTTGAGCAATAAATTTAACTTGATTCTCTTTTCTACTAGTTTCTCCCTTATTCTTCTCTTGCTTCTGCATATTTTCCACCACAATATCCTTACCCTTCATATTATCTTTCATTTGACCATTCATGTTATCATTATTCATTTGATAACCACTAATACCCCCTCTTCCATTTAAACCCCCTCTACCTCTAATATTATGTGACAAATGGTAATTTTCGAAAATCATTTTAATAATAATTTATGTTTATTATTGCTTATATTTCATTTTTGAACTTTTCCGAACTCATTTGACTTGAAAACGAGAGGATTTATCGCAAAACGTGAAAACCGACACACAACGTGTACATGCACAACCGTAAACTCAATAAACACTTTGAATTAATTATTATATCACTTATGTGATAATACTCGTGTAAATACTCGCTTTTTGTGGAAAAAATTATTTTAAACGCAATGGCGAAACTTTCGTGTCCAAAATTGATCGTTATCAAGCCCAAACGTGTCCCGAACTTAAATTTTATAAAAGATAACCAAAATTTCACTAATGGCCCCTGTGGTATTAATTACCCCGCCGACCCTAAACTTTTGCACTCAGTTCTTGAGTTATGTTTTGAGAGGAAATGGAAAGTATTTTCTGTTCTTTAGTTTTTTTTTAAGAGGGGAAATGGAAGCGGAAAGGAATATGGGAGGAACTTTTATTAAGAAAATCTTCATCTCATTTTTGGGAAGAAATGGAAAAGAAAGGGAAATCATATGTTGTGTAAAGACTAATATACCATTTTTAAAAAGTTTGACATTAACAACTAAAGGGCATACATGTAATTTAAACAAGTTATTTTCCTTTTCCTTACACTCAAGAACATGATTTATTATTATTTTCCTTTTCTTTTCTTCTATCTCAACAACATATCAACTAACACTTCTTTTCCTTTTCTCCTTCTTTTCCCTCTCTTATTCTTTTTCATTTTCCTTCACTCAAAACTCGAGTTGACATTTTTTATGGTTTTAGATAGAGGTGGCAATCACAACCTATTTAGAGAAAAATGGGTTGCTATGAGTCAAAAATAACAACTTATGGGTTGAATTGGGTTACCCCTTTCGTAAAGAACAGATAAAATGGGTCAACAATTAGATTTATGTGAATCAACAAATGGGTCGAATGGGTCAACAAATTGGTCGAATGGGTCACTTAAGGGTCGGATGATAACTCAACCACCACTAGGTGTATTTTTTACGTTTTTATAAGCTTTGGTCCGTTTTTATGTTTTCGTCCGATTTTTTGCGTTTTTGTCCGATTTTTTTACGTTTTCATCCGGCTTTTTACATTTTCGTCTGTTTCTTTACGTTTTCGTCAGATTCTTTACGTTTTCGTCAGAGTATTTACGTTTTCGTCAGATTTTTTACGTTTTCCTCCGATTTTTTACGTTTTCGTCTGTTTTTTACGTTTTCGTCGATTTTTTACGTTTTTCGTCATTGTTTTTTTTACGTTTCCGTCAGATTTTTTTGCGTTTTCGCGATTTTTTACGTTTTTTCGGCTTTTTACGTTTTCGTCAGTTTTTTTACGTTTTCGTCAGTTTTTTACGTTTTCGTCCGTTTTTGTCAGTTTTTTTCGTTTTGTCAGTTTTTTTGTTTTCGTCTATTTTTTACGTTTTCGTATGATTTTTTACGTTTTCGTCAGTTTTTTTTACGTTTTCGTAGATTTTTTACGTTTTCGTCTGTTCTTTTACGTTTTTCGTCCAGTTTTTTAGTTTTCGTTCATTTTTTTACGTTTTCGTCAGATTTTTTACGTTTTTGTCAGTTTTTTTACGTTTTCGTCAGTTTCTTTACGTTTTTGTCTATTTTTTACGTTTTTGTATATTTTTTAGTTTTCGTCAGTTTTTTTACGTTTTCGTCAGTTTTTTACATTTTGTCTATTTTTTACGTTTTGGCTTTTCTTTTAACGTTTATGTTAGATTTCTTTATGAAAAAAAGTTTAAAAAATGACGAAAACGTAATAAAGAGGACGAAACGTAAAGAAAACACAAACCTAAAAAAAAAAATAAAAAAAACAAAGAAAAAAAAAAAAAAAAAAAATGTAAAAACAGAAGAAAACATAAAAAGTCAACGAAAACATAAAAAATCGACGAAAACTAAAAAAGAGAAAACGTAAAAAACTGACAAAACGTAAAAAAAACAAGAAACGTAAAAAACATGAGCGAAAACGTAAAAAATCTGACGAAAACATAAAAAAAAACTAGGACAAAACGTAAAAAATCGAGAAAACGTAAAAAATCAACAAAACTAGAAAAATCGACGAAAACGTAAAAAATAGAAAAACGTAAAAAACTGACAAAACGTAAAAAATGGACGAAAACGTAAAAAACTGACGAAACGTAAAAAATGACGAAACAAAAATGCAAAGTAAAAATCGGACGAAAACATTAAAAGACTAACGAAAACGTAAAAAAAACTCGACGAAAACGTAAGAAAACAGACGAAAACGTAATAAACGGACGAAAGCATAAAAAAAACACAAACGTAAAAAAACAGGAAAAATTATAAAAACAGACAAAAGTTAAAAAAAAAAAAAAAAGACAATCATAAAAAACAAATGGAAACGTAAAAGACAGAAGAAAACATAAAAAAGTCGGACGAAAACGTAAAAAAATCGGACGAAAACGTAAAAAAATCAGATGAAAACGTAAAAAAACTGACGCAAACCTAAAAAAATGACGCAAACGTAAACAAACAGAGGAAAACGTAAAAAAATTGACGAAAACATAAAAAAGCGGGCGAAAACGTAAAAAATCTGACGAAAACGTTAAAAAACTAACAAAACGTAAAAAAACTGGACGAAAACGTAAAAAATCAGATGAAAACATAAAAAAATCAGACAAGAACGTAAAAAATCTGACGAAAACGTAAAAAATCAGACGAAAACGTAAAAAATCTGACGAAAACGTAAAAAATCGGACGAAAACGTAAAAAAACTGACAAAAACGTAAAAAATCGGACGAAAACATTAAAAGACTAACGAAAACGTAAGAAAACAGACGAAAACGTAATAAACGGACGAAAGCATAAAAAAAAACACAAACGTAAAAAAACAGGAAAAATTATAAAAACAGACAAAAAGTTAAAAAAAAAAAAGACAATCATAAAAAACAAATGGAAACGTAAAAGACAGAAGAAAACATAAAAAGTCGGACGAAAACGTAAAAAATCGGACGAAAACATAAAAAATCAGATGAAAACGTAAAGAAACTGACGCAAACCTTAAAAAATGACGCAAACGTAAACAAACAGAGGAAAACGTAAAAAAATTGACGAAAACGTAAAAAAGCGGGCGAAAACGTAAAAAATCTGACGAAAACGTTAAAAATCTGACGAAAACGTAAAAAAACTGGACGAAAACGTAAAAAATCTGACGAAAACGTAAAAAAACTGACGAAAACGTTAAAAACCTGACGAAAACGTAAAAAGACGGACGAAAACGTAAAAAATGGGATGAAAACACCATAATTTAGTGGGTCGACCCGACCCAAACCGTCTGACCCATGACCCGTTTGACCCATTTTTAAAACTTGACCCATTTGACGCATGACCCAAACCGACCCATTTGCCACCACTAGTTTTAGCTTTATACACCCTCTTATAATCATTTGCAACCCTCTCTCTATAATTTCCGGCGACGCTTCCGGCGACAATTCCGGCCACTCCACCAGCATCTGTTTTCAACGCCGCCGCCGCTCAAGGGTTTAGATCAAGGGTCGTTTGGTACGGATTTAGTACGAAGGGCCACGTTGGGGGTTTTCTAGAGTTGTTTTGGGTTCGTAGCCACCACAGCCGCCACATCACCACGCCTCTCATCTCCATCTCATCTCGTTCGTGGTATGTTAACGCGCCAAAACCACCCTTTGTTATTATTTCTTTAAAATCAGTTATAAAACGAGCTATCACGTTTTCGTGGGATAAAATGGATTTAGAAACGATTTTTTAAAGTAACTTCTTGTGGTTTATATAGATTTAAATTAAAAACGAGCTATCACGTTTTGGGTCACGTTATTTCGCAAGGATTTGCTTATCTGAATTATTGATGTGTTGGTTATGTTTGAGTTAACAAGAAACCACCATGGGGTGATACTAGTCGTCTGTATGGACGCCGTTACTTGATTATATGCTCAGCTGTTAGAACGATTGAAACTAGGTTTGTGTTTAGGGTTTCTTAAGATGATGATCAATTGGTTCACGGCGTGATATGATTTGAATTGTTTTATGCTCAAATGTGTTAGATAAAACTGTTTGTGTGATTAGTTGTGTTAATTTAGGCCAAATTGAACAGATTTGATTCTTAGGGTTTCGGTTTAGGTGTTAACATTGACCATGAATGTTTGTGGTTGAAAAAATGCGTGTTTTTTCAAATCAAAGAATTCGTTGATTGCAAAGCCTTCTTTCAGATAAGTCGTTTAGAAAAAAACGTGTTAAATGATGATGAGGAATGCTCGAATAGGGACTCGAACATGTGCCTTGGGTGAAAAATGTGTTAAAAATGAACTTTTTCGTGCTAAGTGTTAAAAATGATTCTTCATAACGAATTCAGTATGATGAGCATAGTTGACCAGACACTGAATTCAGTTTCAAAGTCCTACTTTTGTAGGATGTTTCCTATACTAGCTATTACTCAAATGATGCGTATTGTAGGATGTTTCATGGTTATGTGATTGTGCCTTGAAGGAACAAGTATGAAATGTGTTGATAAGACATTTGTGTTTAGTGGGAGTGACTGTTTTTGAGTTGTGGTTTTATGTGATTTTGGTTGATCTTTTGTATTGGGGTCTATTATAACATTGTGTTTACATACATGGTTATTTTTACGCTATGTTTAGGTCTACTTTTTCTAGATTAGTATGCTAGGTGCGAGAAAAAAATTGATGGTGTGATAGGATATCTGTAGTAGCTCTGTAAATCGCAGGTATTACATGATTTGCATTAGTAGTCAAAGTAGATTTACCAAGTTTGATGAGAATATTTAAAGCTTGCTTATCAACATACTTCAGTTTGACGCAACTAGCAAGTAATAAGCAGTTTTGGGTTTTTGGGTAGAGCCAAATGGTTTAGCCTTATCAGCTTATTTAAGCCGCTTCAGTATATTAAACCAACTTATACAAATTAGTTGATCTAAACAGTAGGTCATGCATTTTGTATAAACCTGTTACTAGTTAAGGGGTTTTGTTTCGTCCAGAAACGAGAAAGGAATATGTGAATGTCTCATCTATTGGCAATTATGTTAGTTCCTTGGATTACTGATTTTTGTATCATGGGTTAGACTTTGTTTTCACTTATATTCTAGATTATTTGTTCTATAGGAAAGTAAAACTAGCCCACACAGCGTTGTATCTTTACTACTCTAAGAGTCCACCCATAGCAAATGGCCCATGGCAATTATAAGACAAAATAAGATGAGTTTGACTGTTACCCATTATGGCTTTAAAGCAAATGACAGACTTCAGCATTCAGGTAAGGTATGTCTTTGATGGTCTTCCAAGTTTATATTAGTTTGTTTATTATGTCATTAAAAGATGTCTTGTTATGTATGTTGCTGTGTTGTCCTAGCTTTTTTTCCTGCTTGATAATTTGTTTAATATCCCTGCTAAACACATAATTAGTATATGGAGCCTTGTTCTTAATTATTTTAGGAACAAACCTATAACAAATGAGGGTGTTTGGGTAAGCTTATGCACTCTTTGAACATACACTAGGGAAGTTGTAAGGCATCATGATGGTCTAAACCTGTGTTTTGAACATTTTGATACAAGATTATACATGGGTTGAATTTTGCAAAAAAATTATTCTATTTAAATCGACCAGCTATTGTAATTTTATACAATGTTTTGTTTTTCACAGATGTACTCCCTCACTCAAGTTGCCGTGATAGCACTCGTCATCTTTATTGTGGGACCGGCAACGCTCTATCTCACGTTGACATGGCTGGCCACCACCATCTTTCCCGGGTACGTGGTCTCTCTTGTTATGCTAGCAGATTGATAATTTTTCTTTATGTTTAATGCATTATTAATACAGAGATTGCCAAATAAAATCTGGAAGTTAATTAACAAAATCATTTAATTCTTTTTCAGCCAAGGAGCGAGAGTTGAAAGACTCTTCGCTAAAGTGAGAGATGATGGTATAACCTTCATGACAGTCACAACTGTTGGACTCTTCGGGGTTAATGAAACAGTAAACCTTGTCGGTTCATCACCCACAACTTCGCGATACCTTGGTGCCCTTATGGTTGTCGGTTTAGTGTGCTATTTCTTCAGTCCACTTGTTGGAAGAAGACCCATATTCATCTTTTATTCATTTTTTGGTGTGGCGGCCCATCTTGCCATTATTGGCATATGCACGAGTCATTTTTTTGTTCGTGACAAGTACGGCTATGAGATCATCCTGGCATCGATTGTGTATGAATTCTTCATAATTTTTGAAAAACAGATATGCTACTTACTTGTACGCTCTTATTTGAACCCTTTATTGTTGCAAAAGTAGAGTAAGATATTATCACATTTTCAGTTTCAAACCATCTATTTTCCTTTTACTAATTTAGCAAGCACATGCCATTTTAATATGTTATCTAGTTTCAAACTATTTACTCTACTTTTGCAACAATAAAGGTTTCAAATAAGAGCGTACCAGTAAGTAGCGTATCTGTTTTTCAAAAATTATGAAGAATTCATACACAATCGATGCCAGGATGATCTCATAGCCGTACTTGTCACGAACAAAAAAATGACTCGTGCATATGCTAATAATGGCAAGATGGGCCGCCACACCAAAAAATGAATAAAAGATGAATATGGGTCTTCTTCCAACAAGTGGACTGAAGAAATAGCACACTAAACCGACAACCATAAGGGCACCAAGGTATTGCGAAGTTGTGGGTGATGAACCGACAAGGTTTACTGTTTCATTAACCCCGAAGAGTTCAACAGCTGTGACTGTCATGAAGGTTATACTATCATCTCTCACTTTAGCGAAGAGTCTTTCAACTCTCGCTCCTTGGCTGAAAAAGAATTAAATGATTTTGTTAATTAACTTCCAGATTTTATTTGGCAATCTCTGTATTAATAATGCATTAAACATAAAGAAAAATTATCAATCTGCTAGCATAACAAGAGAGACACCACGTACCCGGGAAAGATGGTGGTGGCCAGCCATGTCAACGTGAGATAGAGCGTTGCCGGTCCCACAATAAAGATGATGAGTGCTATCACGGCAACTTGAGTGAGGGAGTACATCTGTGAAAAACAAAACATTGTATAAAATTACAATAGCTGGTCGATTTAAATAGAATAATTTTTTTGCAAAATTCAACCCATGTATAATCTTGTATCAAAATGTTCAAAACACAGGTTTAGACCATCATGATGCCTTACAACTTCCCTAGTGTATGTTCAAAGAGTGCATAAGCTTACCCAAACACCCTCATTTGTTATAGGTTTGTTCCTAAAATAATTAAGAACAAGGCTCCATATACTAATTATGTGTTCAGCAGGGATATTAAACAAATTATCAAGCAGGAAAAAAAGCTAGGACAACACAGCAACATACATAACAAGACATCTTTTAATGACATAATAAACAAACTAATATAAACTTGGAAGACCATCAAAGACATACCTTACCTGAATGCTTAAGTCTGTCATTTACTTTAAAGCCATAATGGGTAACAGTCAAACTCATCTTATTTTGTCTTATAATTGCCATGGGCTATTTGCTATGGGTGGACTCTTAGAGTAGTAAAGATACAACGCTGTGTGGGATGGTTTTACTTTCCTATGGAACAAATAATCTAGAATATAAGAAGTGAAAACAAAGTCTAACCCATGATACAAAAATCAGTAATCCAAGGAACTAACATAATTGCCAATAGATGAGACATTCACATATTCCTTTCTCGTTTCTGGACGAAACAAAACCCCTTAACTAGTAACAGGTTTATACAAAATGCATGACCTACTGTTTAGATCAACTAATTTGTATAAGTTGGTTTAATATACTCAAGCGGCTTAAATAAGCTGATAAGGCTAAACCATTTGGCTCTACCCAAAACTGCTTATTACTTGCTAGTTGCGTCAAACTGAAGTATGTTGATAAGCAAGCTTTAAATATCCTCATCAAACTTGGTAAATCTACTTTGACTACTAATGCAAATCATGTAATACCTGCGATTTACAACCTGGGTTTCTTTAAAAGTTAAGATAAGGAGGTCTCATCTTAACCATCTATTTCATTCTTAACAAATGTTAGGGAACCACATCTTATAGTGATATGTGTCATCTCAATTAAAAAATCAATTTGATTTTCAAATTGAAATATCTTCTTAACTATTTTTTTTAAATATTTTTTACATTTTTAGTGGTTTATTTTATTTTGATTCAAATTTTTACAACTTTAACCTTAATTTGAATAAATACAAACTTGATTCGTCAAAATTATATACTTATGGAGGGAGTTTTTGACGGTTAAAAGATTGTGAGAGGCTTTTTTTTTTCCTCATTTTTTTGTGTTCTTCATCTAACCAGCATCACACCCCACAATAATTAAAACACACACATTTATTTAAATTAACTTGCATAATTGAACACATACAAGACACCCCTTGCTCTTACAAAATAATGAAGTTGTTTGACAACGGTGTATGAAACGACTGTTGAGGGTGAAGCAAAGTCTCAGATATATGGTGACGCGCCAATGAAAAATGTTCGCGCTATATAGCAGGTGAAAAAACATTAATTTTGTACCTACGATATATAGTTATTCAAGTTACACAAGTAATAGTGTCTGTTAATAAAGCTACATAAATAGTATCGCTAAAATTGTGTTGCTGCAAATCAACGACACTTCTAGAGGCCCAATACAAATGTGGTTCCAAACTAGCAACACCAATAGAGACTTTCCGAAAAAGCATTGACAATGACACACAGAGCGACGTTTAAATACAGTCACTAAGATTGGGAACACATATAGCGAAGAAAAGTCAACAGTTTCCCTAATAAACAACGACATAATAACGACAGACCATGATGTTGCAAATATGCGACATACTTTTGTAACGTCACTAAGGGTGCCGTTGAAGTTAGCGACGTGATTTTTTACAATGCAAAAATCTACAACTCATATATGACGGTGCCCCCTGGCTGTCGCTAAAACCTCCAACAAACCTTGAAAGCTAGTGCGTAATATTAACTCAAATTAACAACACACATGACCCCAAACGTTACATTATATTAATTAATGAATGAGCACGAAAGAATCTTCCAGCTAGCAGCCCCCTCACCTCCTTCTATGAATATGAGGGGGGGGGGGGGTACAATCCTAATGGAATTAGAATTTTATAGTATCCTTGCTTACCTTGCACACCAAACAATCATAGTTTAAATCTAATCCTAAGTTTATTTAACTAAGTACAAGTAAATACATATACATAAACTAGTTACACTTTAGCCCATTAAGAATTGCTACTATATCATACCAATTTCCAACTAATTGTTATTGTTGTTTTTCTTAAAAGGAATCTGTTAGGTAGTAATCTGTACGTTTTATTTTTCTTTGTTTGCCTTTTGTGGCCTTAATACATCTTCGCTTTCAAATAAATAAATAAATAAATAAAATAAAATAAAATAAAATAAAGGTTGTTGACACTGCTTACTGTTAGATGACAAAATCAAGGGTTAAGATTATATGTGGCAATTTGGTAATTATGTGAAACTCAGTTTGACGCTTCAATAAAGAGTTAATATACAAACAAGTTACTAAAATTTGCGAACAAAATTGTCATAAGTTACTAAAGTTTCAAAGCGATCATCTAAGTTACTCAAGTTGTTGCAACCAGTTAAATTTGTTACTTTCTTAGTTGTAACTTATGATAACTAGTTAAATCCGATGCGACAGTGGTTTATATTTAGGTTAATATACAAAAAAGTCACTAAAGTTTGAGAAAATGTTCACTTAAGTTACTAAAGTTTCAAAAATATCATCTAAGTTACTCAACTTGAGAAAAAGTTCGCCTATGGCTTTAACCCGTAAGGGGTTTGGTCATTTGACCACTAAAACCGTTAGTTTGACTGTTAACTTTACCATGTGACATGCCATAAAGGGGTAAATATATCTTTTTATCTATAATATATTATACCGCATTTACAACATGGGTTTCTTTAAAAGTTAAGATAAGGAGGTCTGATCTTAACCATCTATTTCATTCTTTACAAATGTTAGGGAACCACATCTTATAGTGATATGTGTCATCTCAATTAAAAAATCACTTTTATTATCAAATTGAAATATCTTCTAAACTATTTTTTTAATAGTTTTTTTACATGTTTAGTGGGTTTATTTTATTTCGATTCAAATTTTTACAACTTTAACCTTAATTTGAATAAATACAAACTTGATTCGTCAAAATTATATACTTATGGAGGGAGTGTTTGACGGTTAAAAGATTGTGAGAGGTTTTTTTTTTTTTTTTTTTTTTTTTTTGTCACTACTACAAAAAATCTAACAGAAACGGGTCAAAATGGCCCATGAAGAGTGGTTTTAGAACCACTCTTTGAAGGGGGTATCTCCATGATCGAAACATATACCAGTTTGGCAACCTGTCTCTATTAGAAGCATCGACACCGGTTTTCTCCTTAAATCGGTCTCCATTATAGAGTGAACAAACATATTTTTATTAGACATTGACACCGGTACTCCCACAACCTGTCTTTATAGAAGCATCCAACCTATCTTTATATAGAGTAAAAAGATATGTTTTTATCTCAAAACCTGTCTTTTTTATAAATCTATTTTATTAAAAAAATCATTTCTAAAATTTTCCAATTTTTTTTAGAAATTCTATAATTTACAATTGATTCACAAAAATAAAGAAATATAAATGCAACAAATATATATAAAGTGTAAGCTTGTAGCTAAGAAATAACTTCATTAATAAGTATACAAGTCAAATTCGTTAGCTCGAAATGAAATGTATTATATGTCTCTATCAAAGTGTAAGCTTGTAGCTAAGAAATAACTAAAACAAGTTACAGCTAAATTACACCGAAAGTTGTAAACACTCATTTAAGCACTTGTAGCCATTGATCAAAATCTATAACAGTCTCTCTTAGTTGCACGAACAGTATCCTCAGTCCGCAGATATCATAGAAGGCAAGAACTTTAACAGCTAGATTAAGAAGTTAATGAATGAATATATCCCACCAAAACGACCATTTAAAGAGAATTGAATGACTTATGACGTGAAGGAAAACAAACAATAAAACCCTAAGAAAACTGACCTAAGGTAAAACTAATATCTCTATCTAGCGGCATATGGCGTAAGATCAGCCCCGACAATACTCCAAAGGCTATGTTTCTGATGTAGGTACAATAGATTCATAAAGTCTTTCCTTTTCCAAAAATACATTGCAATTTTTATGAGTATGTAGTTTGTAGGATAAAGCAAGTAATCAATAAATAAGAATAAATACCAGGTATTTAGTACCTGATGATCCATAGCCCTGATTGTAGTGGAAGCAACCTCAGTATCGGCAAAAGTAACAAAGACTCTTGTCCCGCCAGTTTCTTCGCTGGTGATGACCTCGGCTGTTGCATACTATAAAAATGATAATCAGAACACAACAATAAGCAATTACACCCAACCAACCACCCCTTGGTGTATTTATTAAGTATGAATCAAGATCCTCCTCAAACGAGTTAGATCAACAATACAAAAGAAAGTGTAATCCCCTTCAGAAGGATCTTACACACCTCACTACAAAACACTCAATCACTCAAAGTTATTGATCAAAACAGATTGATCAATATAAGACTAACAGACTAATCACACAAGATATCAGGGATGATATCTTAACAATAACAAAGATGTATAATGAGAGAATACAAAGGCTGCGTAAAACCGAGAGAGAGAGAGAGAGAGAGAGAGAGAGAGAGAGAGTTATGAAACCCTAGCTCGGATATGAGCTTATATAAGACATAGTTTCACTTAAGCCCTTCATAATTCCAAGACTTGTCAAACAGCTCTAATCTTTAACCTCAGCTATACTGACTTATGGAAATAGCAAAACTAGTCCCTCAAGTTACTGAGCAGCTTGACTATGATGAATAGAAGCTTCAACACCCCTCCTCAACCTGATCAGCCATTAGATTAAACACCTGTACCATCTTCTTTAGTTTGCACAACATCTTTATCATTCCTTTTAACACCTGCAAACATATCAAACATACCAAGACTTTTGCAAAACAAACTATGTTGCCTCTGACCTAGGAACTTAGTAAAATTGTCTGCAACTTGCAGATCTTTATGGATTTTAATGGTCCTAATAACACTTGCAGAAATTTTTTCCCTAACCAAATGCACATCCAACTCAAAATGTTTAGTTTTTTCATGAAAAACATGATTAGCTGCAATCTGAATTGCAGCACTATTATCACAGAAAACATCAACAGGTAACAAGTCTTTTAAACCAAGACTATGTAACAAATTTCCTAACTAGATAACTTCACAGGTAGCAGAAGCTAAACTTCTATATTGCCTCAGCTAAACTCTTATACAAAGTAGCTTGTTTTTTTACTTTTCCATGAAACAAGAGAGTTACCCAGGAATATACAAAATCCAGTAACAGATTTTCTAGTTTTAGGACATTTAGTCCAATCTGCATCAGCATAAGCTTTAAGTTTTAGATTAGATTCTTTTTTAAACTGTAAACCAGATCCTGGAGAGCCTTTGAAGTATTTTAATACTCTTAAGGCAGCCTTCAAATGTGACTGTAAAGGACTATGCATATGTTGACTCAAACAATGAACAACATAGCTAATATCAGGTCTAGTATTAGTCAAATAAATCAATTTCCCAACCAGCTTTTGATAATTAGAGATATTATTCAAAACCTTATCATTTTCAGACTCAACACAACTTAATATAGTATTTTCAGGCAATGAAGTATCAACAGGTTTAGCAGCTAACAAACCATATTCATGCAACAACTCTAAACAGTACTTTCTTTGAGACATACACACACCTTTATCATTTTTCAACACCTCAATACCAAGAAAATATTTTAACTCTCCCAAATCTTTAATCATGAACTTAGAACTCAGAAACCTTTTAAAGTTACTAATCTTAGTTTCATAATTTTTAGTAATAACAATATCATCCACATAAACATGTAAAGCCACAAACACAGAACCTTTTTGTTTGATATATAAAGAATAATCAAGCTTACTCTGTATAAAGCCATGCTCAACCAAGGCAGTGGTAAGCTTGGCATTCCACTGTCTTGGAGCTTGCTTTAGACCATAAAGACACTTATTAAGCTTGCAAACCTTAGAGTCATCACCACCATTGAAACCTTTTGGCAAAACCATATAAACATCCTCATCTAACTCTCCATATAGAAAAGCATTATTCACATCTAACTAATACAAGGGCTAATTCATATTAACAACAATGCTAATTAAGCATCTAACAGTATCCATTTTAACCACTGGACTAAAGGTTTCATCATAATCAAATCCTTCTCTTTGATTAAAACCCTTAGCCACTAATCCAACCTTATATCTATCAATTTCACCAGTAGACTTATATTTAATTTTACAAATCCATTTATATCCTATGGCATGTCTACCAGCAGGTAAAACACATTCAGTCCAAGTATTATTTCTATTTAAAGCTTCAATTTCACTATTCATAGCCTCAGACAAATTTGGTTCATTAACAGCTTCCTCATAACTAGTAGGTTCAACAGATTTATTCAAAGTAGTTGCAAAACACTTATTGTTTTTACTAAGATCAGCATAACTGAAAAAAAACCCCTAACTGACTCTCTCTCGGGCGAATGCGGCGATCTAAACACAATCCCTAATCGTGCAAATTTTTTCTCCTTAATCGTTGAAATTACTTCATTAATTGTGTTTTTCGTCTATTGCATGGTTCTATCAACCGTATACTGATTATTTAATTCATCTATTGAATTATATATCTGATAGGGTGACTCATATCTAATACCTCATACTGATTGATCGTGGGTCGGTGAGCATTTCTATTTATCAATTGGTTTTATCGTGGGTCGGTGAGCTTCTATTTATCATTGGTATTGATTGGGTGTAACGATCCTTATGATGGGTTAGGATTCTGGTTTTCATGCTTATTAAACCCTATCATGCGTTAGGGTTTTTTCTTTTTGGCTATTGTAATTCATCTGCTGTCTGTTATTTGGTTTCTGCTATTCTGTATCGATTTTGTGTATGGGTTTAGAGAGATGGAAAAAGGTTCTGATGGTAATATGGATGTTGGTGGTCATGATACTGCTCCGAACATTGCATCGATCTTAATGAATTTTACGAATACTATGGATAAGTTGGATGCTGGGACAAGTTTTGGTGGTGGATATATTACTAGGAGTGGCTTACCGATGGCGGCTCCTTTTAGTCCGACTTCTGATCTGGAATACACGAGTAATGCTACTGATTTGCTTGGGGAGAATCGGACGGATAATGTGCAATCTTCAACTGCTAGTGTTGTTAAGGAGAAAGTACCTGTTGTCAACACGCATGATCCTCAGGCTCCACATAAGTCTTATGCATCGCTTCTCGATAATGACACTAAGAAGAAGGGAATTAATTTTCGAACTCTTATTAATGATGAAAGTGATGACAAGGCTGATATTACATTACCTAATGACTCGGTTGAAGAGGTTAGACATAGGTTTGCTAATACTTTGTTTGGGTATTTTCTAGGGAAACGTTTGGCTTTTCCTATAGTTGAAAATTATGTGAAGTATACATGGGCCAAATATGGTATTATAAAGGTTATGTTGAATGACAGATTTTTCTTTTTCAAGTTTGCTTCTAAGACTAGTATGGAGCAGGTGTTAAAGAAAAGTCCTTGGTTTATCCGAACTATCCCTTTGATTTTGAACACTTGGACTCCTACTACTACCATGAAGAATGATGATATAACGAAGATTCCTGTTTGGGTGAAGCTCCATAAAATCCCTTTGGCAGCGTATACTGAAACTGGCCTCAGTTTGATTAGTACAAAACTTGGGAGGCCGATTATGTTGGACACTTATACCTCTAATATGTGCCTTGATTCATGGGTCACACCTCATATGCTCGAGCCCTTATTGAAGTATCGGCTGATCAGATCCCTTTGAAATCGTTGGTGGTTGATATTCCGTTAATTGATGTGCCTGGTAACTTGTATCATAACATAGAAGTTGAGTACGAATGGCAGCGCCCCCATTGTGAAGCTTTCAAAGTGTTTGGTCATTCTAATGATCAATGTTCTAAGCGTGTTAATGAGGTGAACTTTTCTATTGACACAAATGACGGTTTTATTGATGCTAATCGCAAGGGAGGCAAGGGTAAGCAACCTGCTACAACTAATCCTATTTTTGGTGTTCGCCTTACTAAGCCTCCTCCTAAGTTTATCTATCATGCTAAAGCTAAAAGAGTGGATACTGAAGCTTCTACTTCTACTGTTAATAGTGGGAAGTCGGATATGCAAGGGAAGTTGGATGATGTTGGAAATGCTAGTAAGATAAATGATGGTAAACAGGGTAAGGGTACCACGGGTAAGTCGAGTAAAGTGGCGGAGGTCAAAACCAAAACTTCTAATTCGTTTGATGTTTTGGCCACATTGGCAGAGGAAGATGTGGTTGGGTTATCTCAGGAGTTTGAAGGGTCGCATGATTAGCGTGCGAGCAATTTGAAAGAGAAGGTGCAGGATACGGCTTCCAAACCGAGTACTTCTTCTGATCCACATACTTCTTCTTCTAAAGGGGTTGAAGCTTCTAAGCCTTCTACTGCCCCATCTTCTAGTACTTCTGCAATTAAGAGTGGTAACCCATTTTCTAAGGTGGGTGAAATAGTTGATTCGGATAGTGATGAAGATGAGGTGTTTGAGCCGGATAATCCTATGGGAAGTTACTTTTCATCAGCAGGTGGAGGTAACGAGCTTGAGGATTATTTTTCTGATGATTATGCGGATCAGGTATACGATTTACCAGGACAATTTCATGATTTCAAGATCCAATGTCATGTTAGGAAGTAACATGTTATTTTGTTTTTTTCATAAGATTGGCATGTCATCTTATGTTGCTTATTGGTTGTTCTAGTTGTTGGTAGCTAGTTGTTCATTTATGGCCTGTCATAAATGATCCAGTGGTTGTTCAAGTGGCTGCTTGAGGTTAATGTGGTATCTCAGCCACATTCCATTGTACTTTAAATGCTTTTTGGTTAATATATTTTACCAGGGTGGAGTTCCCTTTACCCAAGATCAGCATAACTCACATATTTTTCAATACCATATCTAACTTTAGATTGCATCACATAGTCAATAAATCTAACAGGGATTCTAGACTCTCTATTAGACCTTCTTAAACCAGGTGTCTGCACATCTTCATTAGGACTACTAGACTGAGTTGATACAGAACTAACATTATCTACTTCAGGAATGCCCTCAGACCAGTTTTGGTCACCAAAGTGGGTTGCAGATTGCCCCCTTCTTGATGCATATAGGTAGTATCGTTTATAACATCTGATGCATCATTAGAAGGTGGCAAACTACTATCCTCAACTGGTGAATCTTCCCCATCATCATTGGGACTTTGAGGACTATCAAAAAACTTCAAGTGATCTGCTTCACTTGCATTTTCTGCATTAGCAGGATCACAGGTTTTCATTCTTAGTGTAAAAATATTTTCATAAAATCTCACATCTCTTGCGAAAAATGCATTTCTAGAATCCAAACTCAAAAGTTTATAAGCCTTTTTACTAGTAGAATACCCAATCAAAATACATTTTTTAGATCTATAAGACAATTTATCATGATTATTTAAAATAGTAGCATAACAGAGACAACCAAATGACCTCAAATGGGAAAGATTAGGTTTCACATTATGTATCAACTCATAGGGACATTTACCTTTTAACACAGAAGATGGCAGCTTGTTTATAAAATATACAGCAGTTAGGATACAATCAGACCAAAATCTTAATGGAATCCCCCTTGAAACATAAGACTCCTAGCAACATTTAGAAGGTGTCTATGTTTCCTTTCAGCAATCCCATTTTGCTGAGGAATATGGACACATGAAGTTTGATGTATTATACCAAGATCTGAAAACATTTGATTCATTTTCTTATTTATAAATTCTGTACCATTATCAGACCTAACAACTTTAATTTTCACATCAAATTGATTAGAGATTAAGTGAATGAAAGAACAGAATACATCAAAGACTTCATCTTTAGTTTTAATCAAATATGCCCACACAGCCCTAGAGTAATCATCAACAACAGTTAGAAAATATTTATAACCCTCTCTACTAGCTACTCTGTAAGGACCCCACAAGTCTAGGTGAACAAGTTCACCAAGTTTCTCAGACTTATGGTTAGACAAGGGAAAATGTTCCCTTGTCTGTTTAGCCCTATGACAGATTTCACAAACAGGCATAGAGGAATTCTTGGAAATACCAAGATCAGACTGAAGAACAGACAAGACTGGATCAGCAGGGTGACCCAATCAATTATGCCAAACTAACTTAGAAACATTATAAGACATAACCATATTGCACTTACCCAAAGAACTACTAGACTTCATATCAAACAGATAAAGACCATCAGACTGGCTACCAGTCCCCAGAACATTCTCCCTTTTCAAATCCTGAATATAACATTTATCCTCATCAAAACCAACAAACATTTTGCTATCTCTAATAAGTTTATTAACAGATAACAAACTTACACAATAACCAGAAACAACTAAAACATCATAAAGAGTAACATTATTAGTCAATTTCAAATTTCCAACATGACTTATAGTAGCAAGAGTACCATTTGGATGCCCAACAGTAATCCTAAGACTAGTAATGTCCACAACATTAAACATACCAATTGTGGAAACAGTCAAGTGCTGATTAGCACCTGAATCTATAATCCACCCCAAAGAGATAGTTTGAACAGCTATACTAGAGTTAGCATAAAAATACCTAGAAAAATTAAGATTGAACCAAACATTTCCATTAAAGAATGAAGCCCTAACTGCCATATTAGCATGTATGCTTCCTGAAGGAGTATCATTAATCAAAGACAACAGTTTCTTCATCTGTTTAGAAGTAAAACCAGAAGAAGTACTAGCAGATGATGTAGAAGATTGTTTTTCAGACTGTTTAACCTCAACATTTGCATTATAATTTTGTTTATAACCATTCTGTTTAGTATTATTATTAGTTTTAACAAAACCTGGAGGAAAACCAATGATTTCATAACATCTTTCAATAGTGTGTCCAATTTTTCCACAATTTTTACAGTTAAGATTAGGATTAGGACCTCTATTAGCAATATTAGAATTAGTACTCCTAGTGTTATTATTATTATTGTTAAACACTCTTCTGTTGTTATTAAAGGATTTAGCAGCAAAAGAAGTAGCATTCATTTTAGACTCAATAGCACTAGAAGACTCAGGAACCCCTCTATGGGATTCTTCTCTAGAAACAGTAGCATAAGCATCTTTCTCCTTAGGAAGAGGATCCCTAGTTAAGAGAGCAGTTCTCACAGGCTGATAACAGTCATCAAGGCCCATGAGAAACTGCATCAGCTTCATAAGTTGCTGATGTAAGACTAGTTCTTTACTAGCTTCACAACTACACTTAACTTCACAAACACACTTAGGCAATTTAGTTAAAGCATCAAATTCTCTCCATAATGAATTTAATGTATGATAATAATCAGAAACTGAACTACCACCTTGTTTAACAGAGTTAATCTTTTTTAACAAGTTATAAACCACATAACCATCAAATTTATCATAAGTTTCTTGCAGCTCTTTCCACACATAAGCAACATTATCAGAATACAAAAGATGCATATAAACATCTTGAGACGCAGAATTCATTAACCAAGTTAAAACAATGGCGTAACACCTATCCCATTGAGCAGATAGAACATCACTAGTAGAATAAGATTCTTTTTAACAAGAACCGTCAACAAAACTAAACTTATTCCTACCTTGTAATGCCAATTTCATAGCACCTGACCATATTCTATAATTTTCAGTCCCAAACAGTTTAAATGGTATTAATGCAGTACCACTATTATCATTAGTTTGAATATGAAGAGGATTACTAGCATCAAGATTATTGATTAAAACAAGAGTAACACTACCACTAGCACTACCACTAGCTATAAAAACAGATAAAACAGCAACCAAGAATGAAAACAGAAATCAGAAAAACAAAAAGAAACCAACTAACACATATAACAAATACTGAATAAAACAGAAAATATGAGCAATAAGCAACAATAACTGCTAATAACAAGCCCAACACAACCAATCACCAGCAACCTCAAATCAACTTCCAAGACTACCCTAATCCTATCCTCCTTCGACCTAGACACAACAAGACTGAAACTAATAATAATAAAACTGAAATTGAAACACTCACACCCAAGAGTAACAAGATACCAGCCAAGAAGTCTGGGGGTAGCCAGAGCAGGTTTCCGTACCAATCACGTTGGCAGGTCAAGGTCTTAACTACCCCGTTTGCACCTTTTTGACCAAGTAAATATTATCTTAAGGGAAAAGAATGACTTACAGTGCAATACCAGCGGAATAAAGACCAAAATAACACTAGATTCACTTAGTCTAGTGATATTGTAATCAAGAACGGGCCCAACAACCTCAAGAAACCACCAGGGATATAGATTCCCAAATTCCTAAATTCGGGTTTCAGAAAACCCTAATCAAGAACCCCACAAAATCACCAGATCTAGCCTGAACAGACTAAATCAACCACGGCCGTAAAGAATACGACCTCAATCGAACAATAAAACCTCCAATTAAAAGAATCCCCAAAAAATTTTGGAAACCCTAAAACCTCAAGAAGATCTAGAACCACCAGATCACTAACCGTGGCTCCGATACCATGTAAAAATGATAATCAGAACACAACAATAAGCAATTACACCTAACCAACCGCCCCTTGGTGTATTTATTAAGTATGAATCAAGATCCTCCTCAAACGAGTTAGATCAACAATACAAAAGAAAGTGTAATCCCCTTTAGAAGGATCTTACACACCTCACTACAAAACACTCAATCACTCAAAGTTATCAATCAAAACAGACTGATCAATATAAGACTAACAGACTAATCACACAAGATATCAGGGATGATATCTTAACAATAACAAAGATGTATAATGAGAGAATACAAAGGTTGCGTAAAACTAAGAGAGAGAGAGAGAGTTATGAAACCTTAGCTCGAATATGAGCTTATATAAGAAATAGTTTCACTTAAGCCCTTCATAACTCCAAGACTTGTCAAACAGCTCTAATCTTTAACCTCAGCTATACTAACTTATGGAAATAGCAAAACTAGTCCCTCAAGTTACTGAGCAGCTTGAATATGATGAATAGAAGCTTCAACACATACAACCATACAAAAATGTATAAGTAATTAATCAAATATAACTTTAATTTAGAAACAGGCGGTTCCGACACTGGTTAAAACCGCAAATAAATATAAAAAAATAAATTATGTAGTGGTCAAACTGCTACAAATATTTACCTTGCCACTTATTTCTCAACGCCACTCAAGCACCAACTTGTTATACATTCCAGGTACATTTAATTATAACAAATAGTTGCATTTTAGTTTTCCACAGGATATTGCTTATCCAACCATTGATGTAGCAAATATCCCAAGACAACAGTGCAAGTATCAACAATATTTACACTTAATTAATCAAGTAGAATATGACCCATCGAGTCCAAGCTCAAGCATTGAATTTCAAGAACACAAATTATGTTACTATTTTGCATACTTCAAACAACTAGATGAGCAAATACTTTCAATGTTCAACTTGGATTCTAGTGTGAGATTCAAGTCTTCAGCAATTTTATGTGTGTCAAACTACCATTTAAAGAGAACTCAATGACTTATGATGTGAAGGAAAACACACAATAAAATGCTAGGAAGTAAGACGCAAAGATGTAATGCCATTTTTATCTACATATACCAAAATACATTCATAATACTAGTGATGTAGTGAGCCCAAATGCCCCTAACATCATACAAGTGAAATTCCAGTCTATTTCAGTATGCAAGGTTTCAGTAGTCACTAACAATATATATTTTTTTATCAAATCACTAACAATATTTGATCATCACATATTTTGTAACAAACTGATAAATAGGTTGTTGGCAACATATGGCTATCAACCCAATAACTCAGGGAACATTACCTGTCTCCGAATTGATCCCGACAAACTAAATGTGCCAGATGTCTCATGATTGGTTGTCATTGACAGCATTACAGTACTTGTTAGACAGTAGTTCTCTATACCTTCTTGCTCTAGCCCACCTGAAAATTTCAAAATAATTGCAGTGTCATGTAAACATAAACAATGGAATATGATACATTCCCTGAGTATATTAGCATACGAAAGCTACCTCAATAACATGTATAGCATCCCAACCACCCTCATTCAGGTAACCTCTTCTACCATGTGCATACTTCGATCCATCTTCATAGTTAAAATGTTTTGCAAATTAATTTCTTGTAAAACAAAAGGATAGTTAACTATGTTAGATAATGCTTGCCTTTTTTAATCAAGAAGCAAGCCGAGAAGCCTTCTTGGTCATCATCCTCCCACAAGTAAACCGACGAAAGACCTCCTCCATAATACCTAACAAGATACAAATGTTGACATTTTAATATCATGACAAGCATAAATTAAACACATAAAGCATCAAAGTAATAGCGGAAGCGAGTAGGAACATATAATGTATAAATTAATTAACCAAACGTAAATAGTAGCGTACCTTTAGATTCTAGCTAAACAAGAATCAATCCAAGCAACAATAGTGATGAACCCTAATTAGGGTTTATAAGGATTACACGAATTGCCCCTTACCGATTTTGCAATTCAATCCAAGATACTAACAATAATGTGTTAGTACCACGTTCTTGTACACACGTACTATAACGAATTAAAGCTATGCTAGTAAACTTAACACAAAACGGTTTTGTTTGTAAAAGTAAAAAATCGAACACCCTTGGAGAGGGTTTCGGTCGATTGATCACAAAAGAAAAGAAAACACACGCTTAGGTTATAGTATGTGTACAAGAGATACAAAAACTAATAACCCTTGATGTGTTTATATAGTATTAATAACTTGGAGCTCAAGTTGGATTTGGGTTGGGTTTTCCCCTTCCCCACCGATCGGCCTACATCCCTCAAAGGGGATCCAGAAGCTTCTTGACTTGCCAATTATTAACACATAATTCTTTCCTTATATTCGTCTAACGGTCGTTAGTCATTATCTGTTAAATGCTAACGGTCGTTATATGTTTTGTGTTTTAAATAATTAAATATAACCTTTTATATATAATTATTATTCTTTAATTCTCATACGTAAAGTGTGAAATGCCATGGTCTCGAGTTCGATCCTAACATACAACTACTAAAATAATGTCCATAAACTAACAGCTCCCACTTGGACATATTTTAATAGTGTAATCACATCGGTTAGCGTCTAACAACACTTCGATGCCTCTAGTACAACTCGAGTAGGTATTCTGAAAAAACCTTTAATGATTCATCATTATTATTATCCTTTTGTTACTAATACTATGTAGCAACCCGTAAAATTTCATTAGGAAAAAATGACTATTTTACCCTTTGACTTTTCAAAGTTGATTTTGACTTCTTGACTATTTGACTTTTACCATAACGTAAAAGCAATTACTATAACCGGTAATTTTCCAAGACAAATAATTCAATCTTATTTGAATTATTACTCTCTGAATGTTTTCTTTCACCTCTGTCTATTTAACGAGAAGATATCTCACAAAACGTGAAAATTGCACACAACGCGTACCGGCACAACAATAAACTCAACAAGAAAATTAATTTGAATATTATTTCTTTTATGTCATATAATATTACTTTTAATATTTAAATTACTTTTATAAGCAATCATGAAAGTTTAATCGTGTGAATTTTATTCACGACCAACACAAGACTAGGATGATTCTATATGTTTAAAATACTCAAATTCATCAATAGTCATATGAACTATTGCCACTTTGTCATATTTACGTAAACATTATACTCTTTACTAGGTTTTATCAACGTATACGCTCTTTATTAAACTTATCACAGATCTAATATACTTAGTTGGAGTATATTAATATGTTTTGACATTTTTATAAGTATTACATTTTTGCGTTGCCTGATTTTAAGTTTCGTGACTTGGGCTTAACATTAGTAATTACCGGGACCAAACTACACTCCGTAAATCTAAACTTATCGCATAAGCTAGCAACCAAGTACCTCACCACCTCATATAGAGGTGGTGTGCATTTGATAGCACAGTCCAAAATTGAATGTTTTATCTCCATTCAATGCGTAGGGCTAGACTCATTTTTTCAACTTGATCAATTAAACAAATGAAATTTACTCTATTACTTTGACACGTAATACACCTAAATGTTAGAGTTGTCATTGAAGCGAATATTAACGTGGGTCTATATCTAGTAACAAGGATTAGTAGTAATTCGAGGTGGCATTACAAGTGACACATGGTTTCATTAGAATAGTGCTTGGTGCTTGTAGACTTAATCACCAATCTATGTGATATTTTTAGAAAACTAAAGCGCCAAAGAGAAAATATAAAACGTGCCTTCATGTTTAGTTTTTCATGAGCAAAGAAGGAGGACACATATCGTGGGCCGAGAATATTTACAATTTATTCAAGTTAAAGCATAAGTTAACAAATAAATCGTGCAAGCTTTGTCAAGGGATAAAGTGGTAGAAGGCTTGAAGATTTAGGATAATTGTCCTTGTGTCCTTGTTACCTTTCATCCAATCTTTGTAAGATTGTTGTTAGATCTTTATGTTTTCCTTCATTTTGTATTTTCATGTTTTGTATAAGTTGTATATGTTGTTAAGACTTGGTTTGATGTTGTACATACCTAAACACAAGACAAAATATAAGTTAGACTTGTTAGAAACATTTCTGAAACAACTAGTGTGTAACTAATGTTTGTGATGACTTTTGACACAAATTCATAAGCCATGGACTTGAATGACCTTAATAAGCTGTTAGAGGAAGTAAAAACTAGAACTTGAGCTTTTGAATCACTTAAAAAGGGCTTATGACTAAAAAGTTATAGCTAAATGAAGTTTACTAGTTGGAAATTAGGTGCTGGAACAAAAAGTCTTCTGATTTGATATTAAATCACGATTTAGACCTTTTTCTGGTCCGAATCATCAAAAGTGTAAAAAATGAAAGTTTCTCAGAAAGATGTTTTACAAAAAATCAGGTGCGCACGTAAGCTGAAAGTGAAAAACGAAGGCTGTAAACTACAAAAACCAACATGACCTGTTTAAGACTGAAGAACAGCCATGACTTAAGAGTCTTTATGGCGTTTTAACCTCTTGAGGCCGAGACACAGCCAAGGCTAAGCCAAGGAAGTTTTCTCAAGGCCTTATAACCGAGACATAGCGATGGCTATGGTCTTGGTTTCTGTCTCAAGGTTGTGTGTCTAGCCGCACAATTAGCTTGGGTTTGACGACCCGAAACTTATCATTGAGACTTGATCATTTATTTGAATCATTTTTCCGACCTCGACAACCTATAAAAATGACCATATCACATATTAAGTATATGAATATTATTTTCCACAAAGTCACAATTTTCACTTGATCCTCGAAATTATAATAACTAGTATGATATCTAAATATCATTTTGAACACTTTACACGACAAAGTCATGAAACGTCGTTAGCGATTTCATCACAACACACTTGACCATTAAATTGGTAACATTTACACTTGACTAATGTTATGCTAAACCTTTTCACGAATAATTATTACCAATAGTCTTTGACGAAACACGACAAATGTTTTATACAACATTTGTTTCGTCAAATACTTTTATTTATAATTGATAAGTACTAAAATAGTAGGGAGTTTCATTATCATAAGAGGCCTCTTCGGGGTGTCGTATCGACGAGTTGTGGATTTACGAATTAAAGTGTCCTGACTCCTCATACGATCATTACATGACCTCTAGATTTTGATAGCCCGAACGGTAGTACAAAGTTATTTATAAATGGTTAATAGCCAAATGACATTTTAAGGATGCTTCACTCATTTTACACAACATAAGACATATGTACAACATCTTAATCAAGTCAATGACTTTACATATACTTGTACACTCATATTGTACACTATACTAAGACGCAATCACTATACTCTTGTAGGTTATCGTTAAAGATCGTGGTCTTGCCATACACTATCTGTTGTATTAAACTACTACTGATCACTACGGTGAGTTCATAGCCCCAACTTTCGTTTAACTGTTTTATAAACTCTTTGGGGGGAGATACATGCTACTGTTTTTATTATGGACAATTACTTGCAAACTGAATGCTAGCCTTGAATGTATTATTTCATGCCTAAGTTGTTTATGCCAAAAGTCCCCTTATCATGGACCACTAATCACTTGTTGTTGCGAGTGAGCGCAAATATTGTGGACAGGCCTATCGGGATTGACGAATCCCGTTTGTGTTAATCATACAGCGGATATCACAAACGCACTATATTTGAATTTCTAGGTATATGGCATAGTACCTACACGGGGCAAATTGTTTAATGTATATATCGTACGGTGATTTATATATACAGTCAGTCGTGCGTGCCATGAGCTTAGAGCAATAATAACTACCAGGATGATGATTGCGCACATTGCAATTATACTATGAACTTTATTGTCCACTACTATTTACAAACCTATGAATTCACTCAACCATTGTGTTGACTTTTTAGCATGTTCATCTCAGGTTCAAAAGGAATTAGCTGGCTTGTGAAGGTGCACGGAAAAGCATTTTGAAGGCGATGCATATATTATCGTTCGAAAAACTTTACCACTTTTATGTTGTACATATTGTAAAGTTGTGGGACCTCTTTGTAAACTCTGATATTTTAATCGAATGATAATTTATTTCAAAACGTATAATTTAGAGTCATTTTCTGTAACTTGTACTGTAACCCATGAAGTAATACCCCAGTGACACAATCTTCCGCTGCGATTATTTTGGGGGTGTTACAGATTGGTATCAGAGCTACATTTATAGAGAATCAGGTTGCATATGAACCTAGACTATAACTACATTTTATGTTTAACTCGTATCACTTATTGTTGCCTTCAACATTCAGTGCGCCATGCTTACTCCTTAATATAATACTGTATTATTTTTATACAGACTATTTATATGAACGATTGACTAAATATGACTGCTTATGCCTATTCCAAGGCATTACGGCACAACCAGATTTCCCCGATCACACATATTTTCTTATGATCAACGAAATTACTCGAGACATTTTAATTGATATAATTACCACTCATATATCTCAGGCATTGTGAGATACACAACTTGATTACTCATATATCTCAGGCATTGTGAGATACACAACTTGATTACTCATATATCTCAGGCATTGTGAGATACACAACTTGATTACTCATATATCTCAGGCATTGTGAGATACACAACTTGATTACTCATATATCTTAGGCATTGTGAGATACACAACTTACTTATTTATATATCTCAGACATCGAGAGACACACAATAGTCTTATCTATTTCTCATACATTAAGAGGTACACATTAGTCTTATTTATTTTTCCGACATTGTGAATTGCACAATGATCTTTCTAGTATTTCTCAAATATTGTGAGAAAACTATTTCATAACACTGAACTCACCAACTCTTTTGAACGCTATGTCGAATTCCTCTGATTATTTTACTCCTCGTCTTCGATGATGAGTGTGAACGTTCATTCCATACTCTCGGAACACTTATGACGTCTCGTAACACACTGCCTTGTAACTCATCGGTTAAGTATGAGTGTTTTGTCGGGAATTCTTAAGTAGGATGATTTATAATATCCTTATTTAAATGGATTGGGACGCCTTTTTATTTAAATAAAGAAATTGTGAATCGCCGAACCATAAGTTTATATTTCATTATTTACATTGTTTGGGATGCCTCTCTATGTAAATAATGAATTATAAATAAGTGGGCTTATTTGTATCCGATATAACATGAGTATGAACTCGAACTTGAGAATCACCAGTATTCTACCACTCAGCAAAAATCTTAAGATCTTATTTGAACTACCTGAGTTCATTCTTAAGTTATCACTTTTGTCATTACAAATCTTTACAATCATGAGCTATTTATTGAGTTAACAGACTTGTTACACTCCTGATTTGGTTCAATCTCAAACTAAAAGACTGAGCACGTATTCTACCTGCTTACATTGGGTGCGTGAGATGCCTACTTTACTTAAGTGTGTGGACACCTACGTATAAGCTCTCCCATGAGCTCCTCTCACTTGTTGGCCCATGTTCTGGGAATAGTGCCTCTTGAAATATCCTGACATCCGTAAGTTACCACTGGTTGAGCATTACCACCATTAACGGGATTCTTACCCTTATAATCTTTGGTCATATGGCCTACCTTCTAGAAACTTCTGCACCTAACAGTGCAAGAACCAATATGATGCAACTTACATCGATAACATAATGGTTTATTCTTGACATAACATCTTCTTTTAGTTGAGGCAACGACATCATAGGCTCTGACATTCTCTTGTCTTTTGTTTTGCTATTGTTGGGTCCTTGAGCAGACCAAGCCTGCATAACTTGACTCACTGGATTACGAGACATCGGGATTGTTACATCCAGTGTGAGTGGATCAAACGAAGTTACGATCCGTTGAATATTGAGTGGAAGTTATTAGATGAACTTTTCCCATAACTTCTTATTGGTTGAGACCATCATTGGGCACACTACTGCTAACTCTTGAAAGCGACGAATATAAGTTGTGATATCAACACCACTGATAGCGAGGTTCCATAATTTCACCTCCATTTCTTGTACCTCATTCTGAGGGCAATACTTTTTGATTTATAACTTCTTCAACTTAGTCCAAGCAATCTTGTAAGTATTCTCAATACTAATAGATTGAGCAACAACATTCCAACATGACAAAATATTGTTCAGAAATATGCTTGTGGCATATTTGACTTTGCAGTATTCAGCACAGTTGCTGATTAGCAATACAAACCCTGTCCTCTCAAACCAATAATTCAAACTAATTGCTCCTTCATGCTTTTGAAATTTCTGAGCTTGCCACTTATGAAATCCTTGTAAGAGTAGCCTCTAACCTTTGGTATAACATTCACTCCTGCGGCGCCTCTAGTTGGCCCCGCAACATTTTGTTCTCCAGCATTTTCAGCTGGCCTTGCAATATCTGGCCCACAACATTAGGCCCTCCTGTTGCGTTAGTCCTCTAATCATCAATATCTTTACATTATCATTTAAAGTACTAATTTGAATCCAAATATTAATCAGATCATTTATGCTCACCGTTATAGTATCATGATTTTACCTAGGAATGTGAGATCAGAAATTCACCACAAATACCCACACTTTTTTTCGAGACAGCTCAACATCGGACTATTCAAGATCCTAATTAGGGTTGGTCTGGTAGCTTTCACACTTGAGCTACCACCAGAACTTAGCAGTGTATACAACATCTTTCATGTGAGCAATATGAAGAAATGTCTTTCTATTGAGACACTCACTATTCCTCTGGAAGAGATCCAGATTGACGAATGTCTGAACTTTACTAAAGAACCTATCGAAATCATAGACTCTAAGGTCAAACGACTTAAGCAAAGTCTCACTCCTATTGTTAAAATTGTTGGAATTCTCGCCGAAGTTTGAATATACTTGGGAACGAGAAGATTAAATGCGACATAAGTACCCCCACCTCTTTTGAGGCACACCATCAACTCATAACACAAATTAAATCATGAGGACATGTTTCCCTTAACCGGTGGAGACTGTAGCAACCCGTAAAATTTCATAAGGCAAAAATGACTATTTTAACCTTTGACTTTTCAAAGTTGATTTTGACTTCTTGACTATTTGACTTTTACCATAACGTAAAAGCAATTACTATAACCGGTAATTTTCCAAGATAAATAATTCAATCTTCTTTGAATTATTACTCTCTGAACGTTTTCATTCACCTATGTCTATTTAACGAGAAGATATCTCACAAAATGTGAAAATCGCACACAACGCGTACCGGCACGACAATAAACTCAACAAGCAAACTGATTTGATTAGTATTTCTTTTATGTCATATAATATTACTTTTAATATTTAAATTACTTTTATAAGTAATCACGAAAGTTTAATCGTGTGAATTTTACTCACGACCAACACAAGACTAGGATGATTCTATATGTTCAAAATACTCAAATTCATCAATAGTCATATGAACTATTGCCACTTTGTTATTTTTACGTAAACATTATACTCTTTACGTAATACGCGTACTCAAACCTACGTTATTATGTTTTATCAACGTATACGCTCTCCATTAAACTTATCACACATCTAATATACTTAGTTGGAGTATATTGATAAGTTTTGACATTTCTATAAGTATTACATTTTTGCGTTGCCCGATTTTAAGTTTCGTGACTTAAGGGCTTAACATTAGTAATTATCGGGACCAAACTACGCTCCGTAAATCTAAACTTATCACATAAGCTAGCAACCAAGCACCTCGCCACCTCATATAGAGGTGGCGTGCATTTGATAGCACAGTCCAAAATTGAATTTTTTATCTTCATTCAATGCATAGGTCTCTCATTTTTTCAACTTGATCAAGTAAACAAATGAAATTTACTCTATTACTTTGACACGTAATACACCTAAATGTTAGAGTTGTCATTGAAGCGAATGTTAACGTGGGTCTATATCTAGTGACAAGGATTAGTAGTAATTTGAGGTGGCATTACAAGTGACACATGGTTTCATTAGAATAGTGCTTAGTGCTTGTAGTCTTAATCACCAATCTATGTGATATTTTTAGAAAACTAAAGCGCCAAAGAGAAAATATAAAACGTGCCTTCATGTTTAGTTTTTCATGAGCAAAGAAGGAGGACACATATCGTGGGCTGAGAATATTTACAATTTATTCAAGTTAAAGCATAAGTTAGCAAATAAATCGTGCAAGCTTTGTCAAGGGATAAAGTGGTAGAAGGCTTGAAGATTTAGGATAATTGTCCTTGTGTCCTTGTTACCTTTCATCCAATCTTTGTAAGATTGTTGTTAGATCTTTATGTTTTCCTTCATTTTGTATTTTCATGTTTTTTATAAGTTGTATATGTTTATAAGACTTGATTTGATGTTGTACATACCTAAACACAAGATAAAATATAAGTTAGACATGTTACAAACATTTCTGAAACAACTAGTGTGTAACTAGTGTTTGTGATGACTTTTGACACAAATTCATAAGCCATGGACTTGAATGACCTTAATAAGCTGTTAGAGGAAGTAAAAACTAGAACTTGAGCTTTTGAATCACTTAAAAAGGGCATATGGTTAAAAAGTTATAGCTAAATGAAGTTTACTAGTTGGAAATTAGGTGCTGGAACAAAAAGTCTTCTGATCTGATATTAAATCACGATTTAGACCCTTTTCTGGTCTGAATCATCTAAAGTGTAAAAACACGAAAGTTGCTCATAATAATTTTTTATATAAAAACTCGTGGGCACGTAAGCTGAAAGTGAAAAACGAAGGCTGTAAACTACAAAAACCAACTGGAGCTGTTTAAGAATGAAAAACAGCCATGACTTAAGAGTCTTTATGGCATTTTGACCTCTTGAGGCCGAGGCACGGCCAAGGCTAAGCCAAGGAAGTTGTCTTAAGGCCTTCTAACCGAGACATAGCGATGGCTACGGTCTTAGTCTCTGTCTCAAGGTTGTGTGTCTAGCCGCACGACTAGCTTGGGTTTGACGACCCGAAACTTATCATTGAGACTTGATCATTTATTTGAATCATTTTCCCGACCTCGACAACCTATAAAAATGACCATATCACATATTAACTATATGAATATTATTTTCCACAAAGTCACAATTTTCACTTGATCCTCGAAATTATAATAACTAGTATGATATCTAAACATCATTTTGAACACTTTACACGACAAAGTTATGAAACGCCGTTAGCGATTTCATCACAACACACTTGAACATTAAATTGGTAACATTTACACTTGACTAATGTTATGCTAAACCTTTTCACGAATAATTATTACCAATAGTCTTTGACGAAACACGACAAATGTTTTATACAACATTTGTTTCGTCAAATAATTTTATTTATAATTGATAAGTACTACAATAGTAGGGAGTTTCATTATCATAGAGGCCTCTTCGGGGTGTCGTATCGATGAGTTGTGAATGTACGAATTAAAGTATCCTGGCTCCTCATACGTTCATTATATGACCTCTAGATTTTGATAGCCCGAACGGTAGTACGAAGTTATTTATAAAAGGTTAATAGCCAAATGAAATTTTAAGGATGCTTTACTCATTTTACATAGAATAAGACATATGTACAACATCTTAATCAAGTCAATGACTTTACATATACTTGTACACTCATATTGTACACTATACTAAGACGCGATCACTATACTCTTGTAGGTTATCGTTAAAGATCGTGGTCTTGCCATACACTATCTGTTGTATTAAACTACTACTGATCTCTACGGTGAGTTCATAGCCCCAACTTTCGTTTAACTATTTTATAAACTCTTTGGGGGAGATACATGCTACTATTTTTTTTATGGACAATTACTTGCAAACTGAATGCTAGCCCTGAATGTATTATTGCATGCCTTAGTTGTTTATGCCAAAAGTCCCCTTATCATGGATCACTAATCACTTGTTGTTGCGAGTGAGCGCAAATATTGTGGATAGGCCTATCGGGATTGACGAATCCCGTTTGTGTTAATCATACAGCGGATATCACAAACGCACTATATTTGAATTTCTAGGTATATGGTATAGTACCTACACGGGGCAAATTGTTTAATGTATATATCATACGGTGATATATATATATACAGTCAGTCATACGTGCCATGAGCTTAGAGCAATAATAACTACCAGGATGATGATTGCGTACATTGCAATTATACTATGAACTTTATTTTCCACTACTATTTACTAACCTATGAATTCACTCAACCATTGTGTTAACTTTTTAGCATGTTTATCTCAAGTTCGAAAGGAATTAGCTGTTATGTGAAGGTGCACGGAAAAACCTATGAATTCATTCAACCATTTTGTTGACATTATCTCTTTTTTAGTTTAGAGGGAGTTTATATTTCAGCTGGAAGTAGCAAGTTGATTAAAGATGGAGGACTTACGTTGACAAGCTGCTAAAGGTTGATGGTCAAGGCTATATAAGCTTCACATCCCAGCTAGGGTTTCATAACTTGTATCGAATAACTGCACACAGTTTTTCTCCCATTAATTCATTGATCAACCAAAACTGGTATTCATATTGTTTGTTACTTTAGAGTAATTGTGAGAATTTGGTTATTGTAATAGCACTATTGATAATTAGTCAATAGCCTTCTACCTAAGTAGCAGTGGGAAGCATTGTGGGTATTCTTGTGAACATCTTGTGATTGTGGTGTAGAACTGATTGAGATCAGTTTTTGCATGATCTTGTTGGTTTTGGTTGATAAATAAAGGTTACTCTTGAATTGAGTTTCAAGAGGCTGTTTTTTTGGTTTAAATTCTGTTTTCCTACATGGTATCAGAGCAAGGCTTCTCCATCTTGCTCTAAATCGCTTTTTTGAAAAATTAGGGTTTCAACAAATTTGGGGATTTTTCAAAATTAAGTTGATTAAGATCAATTAACCTTGGTTAATTGATTTCTTTTGTGTCTAATTGATCAGATCTAAAAGGAATTTCAAAACGCCTAATTTTTGAAAAATTAGGGTTTGGGTAATTTTTTGGGGGTTTGATATCTGGTTACGATTGGTGGCTGTTTAAGGGTTCTTGGAGTTGTATTGGTGGTTCTTTCCTTAATCTTAAAAGATTAGGGTTTGGTGGTGATTGATTCTGGGATTGGAAGTTTATTGGGTTGTGTTCTTGACTAAGTGAATCAAGAACATAACCTGGGCTCTATTCCGCTGCATCTTGGATCTTTTGCGTGCACTGTAACACCTCTCACACCTTCTTATTTTGTTCTTGTTTTATTTTCTTGCTTGCTTAGACTGCTGGAGGATATGATTGGGATATATTGGAAGTTGTGGTGTTGTTATTGTGTTTCTGCTACCTGTTTCAGTGGTTTTATCTTGTTTGACTGTTTGTTGGTTTTTATGTTGTGTGATTGCTTGTGTGCGCCCTTGACCTACCACCTTGAGTGGCAAGGAAAGCCTGGGAACTACTTTCTTGACCTTTCTTGTGTGTTTGTTTTGAATTTGTATTTGTGTGCAATATGTCTGTCCATAATTCTGATAATAATACACCACCTAATTCTGTTCATGCCTCTGATGAAGAAGAGGATGTTCTTGAACCAGTCACCTTAATTAGTAAACTTGACCTTAGTCACCCTCTACACTTACACCCTAATGATTCTGCTACCTTGACTGTTGTCTCTATAAAATTAAAAGGAACTGAAAATTACAATGTGTGGTCTTTTGCCATGATGTTAGCCTTAGAGGGTAAGAATAAAACTGGATTTATTGGTGGGTCTTGTAAAATATATAATATGGATGAAGTTTTAGGAAGACAATGGGATAGGGTAAATGTTGTGGTTTTAGGTTAGATTTTAAATTCTATATCAGAAGAATTGTTTTTGGGACAAATTTTTTCAAAAAGGGCTTCTGATGTATGGACTGAGTTAAAGGAAACATTTGATAGAGTTGATGGTTCAGTTACTTTTAATCTGCATCATAAAATCAATTCTTTGTCTCAAAATGGTTGTTCTATTGCTGAGTACTTTAATAAGTTGAGCACATTGTGGAAACAATTTGATGCTTTGATTCAGTTGCCTAGGTGTACTTGTCATGCTGCCGAAGATTTTAAAAAACATAATCAATTAATGAAACTGATGCAATTTTTAATGGGATTAGATAATTCTTATATGCAAATAAGGAGTAATATCCTATCTAGAGACTCTCTACCTGATATGAAAGGGGCATTTGCCATTATTTCTAGTGAGGAGTCTCACAGATCTGTGGTTACTGGTTCAGTTGGTGGGACTTCTCAAAGGTCTCAGTCAACTGTGTTAACCCAGTGTGCCCAATAGAGGTAATTCACAGAGGCCCCCAACCTCTGGTAACTCCTCAAGGTTTAATAATACTCCTAGATCTAATGATAATAGGAGGACTGCTGGTGGTCCTATCTTTGTATGTGAACATTGTGGCTTTAATGGTCATACTGCTGATAGATGTTTTAAACTCATTGGGTACCCTGCTGATTTTGGAAAAAATAGAAGGAATAATAATAATAATAATCAGCATACTCAGAATTTCAACAAAAGGTTAATAAATAATAACAATTCTGTTGGTTCTAGTTCCACTTCTACCTTTTCTGATGAACAGATTTCAAAATTGATTTCTTTGATTAAAGAAAATTCTAGTAATGTTGATGGATATGGGAAAGGAGTACATGCCAATATGGCAGGTATTGTTTTGAATAACAGCAAGTTTTTTAATCAAAATTTTCAAAGATTTTTTTGTAACAATAGTAAGTTTAGGTCTGCTCTTGTTGCAGCTGGACTTATTGTTGATTCTGGTGCCAACCAACACCTTACATATACTGATAAATTTTTGGTTAATGTGGTTGATATTTCCAAACTTGGAATTTAAGTTTCACATCCTAATGGAACTGAAGCTTTAATTACCAAGGTTGGAAATATGATTCTAACCAAACATTTCACCCTATATGATGTGTTAGTTTAATGTCTGTTCATAAAGTGGCTAGAGACAGCAAATTTGTTATTGCATTTGATGAGTCTTAATGTTATGTCTTACCTCAGGATTTGAGGGGAATGATGTGCTGGGGATTGGTAAACAAAAAGATGGGTTGTATTACTTTGATGGAAATCAAGGTACTGGCCTAGGATTTGAGAACACTAGGGCTGTTTGTAATTTGACCAAAGAAATGTGGCACTGCAGGCTTGGTAATCCCTCTGATCAAGTTTTATCAGTGTTGCAGGGTGAAATCTTTTTTGAAAATAAAACTGAAATTGAACCTTGTAAGATCTGCCAAAAGGCAAAACAAACTAGAGAATCTTTTCCATTAAGTGATCATAAACCATGGCTCTTGGTGACTTAATTCACCTTGATCTTTGGGGTCCTGATAAAGTTAAAAGTAAAGAAGGTCATAGATTCTTTTTAACTGTTGTAGATGATTTCACCAGGGCTGTTTGGGTTTACTTGCTTAAAAGTAAGCATGAGGTGTTTGATTATATTCAAATTTTTTATAACTTGGTTAAAACACAGTTTGAAAAGTGTGTTAAGATGTTTAGAAGTGATAATGGAACTGAGTTTGTTAACAATCAGTTTAATAAGTTTTGTGAAGATAAAGGCATTATTCATCAAACATCTTGTGCTTATACTCCTCAACAAAATGGAGTGGTAGAAAGGAAACATAGGCATCTATTAAATGTGGCTAGATCCCTTATGTTTCAGGGGGGATTGCCCTTATATTTGTGGTCTGAGTATATTCTAACTGCCACTTATTTGATTAACAGATTGCCTTCCTCAGTGTTGAATGGAAAGTCTCCCTTTAATCTTGTGTTTAATAAAAAACCTAACTATAATCACTTAAGAGCTTTTAGATGTTTGTGTTTTGCTACTGTTCTTACCAGTCATGATAAGTTTGGTAGCAGGGCTGAGAAAAGTGTTTTAGTTGGGTATTCAAATTTTCAAAAAGGTTATAAGCTTCATAGTCTTGAGAGAAAACAATTTATCTTTTCTAGAGATGTAAGATTTTCTGAAAAAGTTTTCCCTTTCAAGATTAAAAATGTTTATGCTACTCCTGACCCTCTCAGTCAAGGTTTGGATCATGTAAACTTCTTTGATGAAGTTTCTTGTGATGACCTTGACACACCCAATGATGATAATTGGCAAAATGGTACCCCTTTGGGTAATAGTGATCAAGATGATCATCATTTGGGTGATGGCAACAACTCTCAACTTCTTGGTGGTCCAACTGTTGACCATTTGGAGAGTAAATTAGGGCACTCTCCTGGTTCCAATGGGACTACCAGAGTTGGTGAGAAGGCTGCAACACCAAGTGGTGTGACAGCCTTTGAGGGTGATTTTAGTCCCATTCCTGAACAAGCAGCAGAGACCAGTTTTCATAACAATAATCAACCTTCCTTAAGAAGGTCTGATAAGTCATCAGTCTTTCTTAATAAATATAATGAGTATATTGTTGATTCTAAAGTCAAGTTTGGACTTGAAAAGTTTGTCACTTATGCAAAACTTAAAAATGATACTTTGTGTTTTGTCATTGAGCTAAATAAAAGTTTTGAGCCTAAAACATATTGGGTGGCATGCATGTATCAGCACTTGGTGGATGCAATGAATAGTGAAATGGAAGCCTTACATAGGAATGACACTTTTGAAATTGTTGAGTTACCTGAAGGCAGGAAAGATATAGGTTGTAAATGGATTTTTAAAATCAAATATAAATCTAGTGGTGAAGTTGATAGATACAAAGCTAGGCTTGTAGCTAAGGGATTTAATCAAAAGGAAGGGTTGATTTTGATGAAACCTTTTCTCCTATTGTTAAAATTGTTACTATTAGATGTCTTATAAATCTAGCTGTACAACAAGACTGGCCTATCTTTCAACTTGATATTAATAATGCTTTTCTATATAGAGATTTAGAAGAGACTATTTATATGTCTTTGCCTGATAGTTTTTTTGATGTTAATGATAAGAGAGTTTGTAGACTCAAAAAGTCTTTATATGGGTTGAAACAAGCACCCTGACAATGGAATGCTAAGTTGACCAGTGCCTTGCTTGAGAATGGGTTTATACAGAGTAAAAGTGACCACTCCTTGTTTACTAAAAATGAATCAGGTAGTTTTGTTGCATTACTTGTGTATGTTGATGATATAATTGTTACTGGTAACAACTTGTCCGAAATTGAGAAATTTAAAGTTTTTCTTAAGTCTAAGTTTCAGATTAAAGATCTGGGCAAACTTAAGTATTTTTTGGGTATTGAAGTTATTGATACAGATAAAGGTCTTTGTTTGACTCAAAGAAAATATTGTTTAGATCTTTTATCTGAGTTTGGTTTACTGGCATGTAAACCATCTGCTTTTCCTTTAGAACAAAGTTTGACTATTTCTAATGAGCCTACTATATCTAACCCTGTTTTGGATAATCTAACTGAATATCAAAAGTTAGTAGGGAAGTTGATTTATCTCACACACACTAGGCCTGATATTTCTTATGTTGTACATTGTTTAAGTCAGTTCATGCATAAACCACTTAAGTCTCATTTGAAAATTTCACTTAAGGTTTTAAGGTATCTTAAAGGTTCTCCTGGTAGGGGAATACATATTGTTAAGAATTCATTTCAAACTCTTGAGACTTATGTGGATGCAGATTGGGCCAAGTGTGTGATAACTAGGAGATCTGTTACAGGGTTTTGTATTTTCTTAAATGGTTCACTTGTTTCATGGAAGAGCAAAAAAAAAAAAAAATACCCTTTCTAAGTCAAGTGCAGAGGCTGAATATAGAGCTTTGGCCTCTGCTACTTCAGAAATTGTTTGGGTCTTGAAAATTTTAAAAGACCTGAACTGGGAACATTTTTTTACCTGTAAAGTTGTTTTGTGATAGTCAGGCTGCAATTAAGATTGCTGCAAATCTTGTTTTTCATGAAAGAACTAAGCACTTGGAAATTGACTTACATTTTGTGAGAGATAAAATATTGGCTGGGGTTATTAAAACTGAAAAAGTTCAGTCCGCTGATCAAACAGCTGATGTTTTTACCAAGGGTTTAGATAAGCTGCAACATGAAAAGCTTGTTTCTAGACTTGGTATGTTTGATGTGTTCCAGGTTTGAGTTAAGGAGGGATGTTAAAATTAACTCAAAATGGAACATAATAGTTACAGGGACTAATCTTGACATTATCTTTTTTTCAGTTATAAAGGGAGTTTATGTTTCAGCTAGAAGTAGCCAGTTGATTAAAAATGGAGGACTTAAGTTGACAAGCTGCTAAACGTTGATGGTCAAGGCTATATAAGCTTCACATCCCAGCTAGGGTTTCATAAATTGGATCGAATAACTGCACACAGTTTTTCTCTCATTAATTCATTGATCAACCAAAACTGGTATTCATATTGTTTGTTACTTTACAGTGATTGTGAGAATTTGGTTATTGTAATAGCACTATTGATAATTAGTCAATAGCCTTCCACCTGAGTAGCAGTGGGAAGGATTGTGGGTATTCTTGTGATCATCTTGTGATTGTGGTGTAGAACTGATTGAGATCAGTTTCTGATTGATCTTGTTGGTTTTGGTTGATAAATAAAGGTTACTCTTGAATTGAAATTCAAGAGGTTGTTTTTCTGGTTTAAATTTTGTTTTCCTACAGAACTGAAGCAGAATATACATATATATATATATATATATATATATATGCATATTAACTTACCAATTACTTGTAAGAAAAACACGCAAAATAACTATATACGGATACTTAACATATCCTCATATATCATTAGTTCTTAACTAAGGGATCAACTACATTAGTAGTACTATTTCACATGAATTATTTTAACAACTTAAATCCAGAAGTTACTTCATTTTTCTCATTATATATCATGTGCAGTTTTGTATCAATCATATACAAGTCGTGATGGCATATAAGTCACCGCTAACGGCCAACTCTAGTGTCTAGAACAAACAAGCTCTAAGTACTTGAAGTAGAACTCAAAACTAAAACTTCAATTACCATCTCTTATATAAAACTTCTCACTTTTTTGACTCAGTTACATTCACATACCAACCTACAGTTAAAACTTGAAGCATTCACGTTTGAGTAGAGCTCGCAACTGGGCAATAAACAAAACTCATTTCATAACAAATAAAAATAGCTATAAAACTCACAATGTTGTAAAGTATCTACAGAAATAACTTGTTTCCTCCGTCTACCAAATGTATCTTATATATTTACCATGTCAACCTCATTTAAACACCAACACACAGCAGATAAAAATATTAATAAGTCAACAAAATCCCTTGCTGTTTATATTAATGTTTGAGTAAATCGTTGCTACTTGACGGAATGTCCGAAATGCCGTCCGTCTAGAGCTGTGGACTCCTTCGGTATATGTACAAATAAAACAAACGCGTTAGCCTCGCCCCGGGTGTTATCCCAGGACCAAGCTCCAGCGTGAGAGTAAGTAAGGGGTTCTGTTGAGAGTAATAAATATGTGTGTGTTTAGTTAATGCCAATGATATGTAGTTGTAAATGAGGGGTATTTATACTACCTCAAAACTGTACCTGGTTACTGTGCAAGGTTGTTGTTCCACTATTGTGCAAGGTACGGTTAGGCTACTGTTCCTGAAACCTAGAGTATGGCATGCCAAACTACCCATAGCCTAGGGTGTCAGCTAGGACAGCAATGTGGTGGACATAGACCCGTGAATCTAGGGCTAGAGGCGGCGCTATCTGGGTCCTTCGGCATTTGGTCCGTCCGGATGTCATCCGTCCGGTCCTGCTCCGGTTGGTCACATACACGATCATGTCCCCCCCAGTATCATGTTGCAATTTAAAGTCTTGGGACGTGATACTCGTGGGTCCGGAAGAGCCTTTCTTTCCTTCCTTCGGTTTTGCTTTTATTTACCTATTTTTTGTTATTTGCCTTTTTGTTATTTTATCATGATTTTAAATGGTTTGGGCTGACCGCTACAACGGGGCAAAGCCCATTATCGTGGGTAAGCTCCCTCTTTGTCTGTGATGCGTGGGATGTTGCCACGTGCCATGATGCGTATGTGTGTAAGGTCCAGATGTGGCCACGGACACGTCTGACATGACACGACGTTTCGATTTTCTTCCAAAGCCTTATATAAAGGGTCACCCACTTCATTTTACAGTTTTACTTTTCACCTACTTTCTCTCTCTACTGCAGTTGAACCTTCCGTCTCAATTATCAGGTGCGTTTTTCCGTTCTCCCTTTGTTTAATTCGTCGTTATCGTTACCTTCCCCTCCGTCCTTGAATAATGACTTCCGGATCTTAAAACGCAACCGCTTTTGGGTCTCAAACCGCGAATACTTCCGGTCCTCGAACGAAAGACGTGGTTCCAAAATTTGACATGCACACATATACATCTGTCCTGTTGGAGAAATATTTAGAGGGTATAGTGAAGGAGTACGGTATTCCTCATGATCTACACCCCCAACTTCCATTCGCCGGGTTTACCATGAATAACCTTCCGTCCGATGCCATCGGTATATACGAACAGTACTTAGAATTTTCAGGTGTGAGGGTTCCTTTTTCTACCCTACTCCTTCAGATCATTAAATACTTCCGTGTACATATTTCTCAGCTAGTCCTTGTCGGCTTAACCAAGGTCGTTATGTTCGAAGTGTATTGTAGAAGTTTGGGCATCTCCCCTTATCTGACCTTGTTCTATCTCTTTTACACAATTAATAAGCAAGGGCATTGGTTTTCCTTCGCCTGCCGCACCGGCAAGAGTGCGCAGGAAAAGATTTTTAATGAGACGTGTTCAAGTTTGAAGCATTAGAAAGATAAGTTTTTTCTGATTGACCGACGGGCGATTCCGGATGCCATGTCATGGAGGCATCAGGATTTGAGTGTATCGGATATGCCTCCGTTAGGAGGTTATGACGTTGAACATGTGAGGATGCTGACGGAAACAGTCGTGGACCTTCGTCCAGTTCACCCGGCCCTTCTGAATGAGGCCGGATTGACGAGAGTTTGGAAGTATCCTGGGTTTCGCCCAGCGTTTAAGGATTTTGAGGGGAATGGTAACAACTTGTTATGTTCTTTCTTTTTGAATTTTCCTGTTTATTTCCTTGCTCTTCGTTTTGTAACTCTAGTTTATGTGTTTTGTTTTTCTTCGCAGTTGTATCCATGTCTCGATATCTCAGGTTTCTACTTATGGAGGGTTCTCGGATAGGAAAATGGGCTGCTTTGGCCAAAGGTGAGGTTATTCCTCAACATACCACCCCGGTCCTTCCTGTCGGAGTTACCATTCCAGAAAAGACTGGGCTCCAAAGGGTTGTGGAGCGTGCCGATCAAGTTGTTGTGGAAGCGAGGAGAGCTAAGTATTTGATCATGCTAGTGTGAGGGGCCACATAATCTTCATTTATCTGGTTCGCAACTAATTTTGAGTAGACATGAGCCTTAATGTTTCGAACTCCCATATCCGCTGCAATCCTCAATTCGGCTAACAACGCTTCGTATTCTGCCTCATTATTTGTGTTGTCAAAATCCAACCGGAGAGCATAGGTGTATTCCATATTCGAGGGACTAATGAGTACTAGGCCCGCCCTTGAACCTTTTTGGTTAGATACCCAATCAGTAAACAAAGTCCACCGTCCATCTTCGTCTTTGTTTATTTTCCTAGCGGGTTGCCGGGAGTATGAGGACGAGCTGTTTCCGAGAGGTGTCTCTGATAGGAAATCCGCCAGGACTTGTCCTTTAATTGCACTTCTAGGTTCGTACTCTTTGTTGTACGCCTCCCAGTCCTACGGAGTATTTAGCAAGCTTTTCGGAGGCTTGTGCCTTGTTAAGGATTTGTTTGATTGGTTGATCTGTGATGACTTTGATCGGATGAGCCTTAAAGTACCGCTGTAACCTTCTTGACACGTGCAATATGTCAACTTTTCCATGGGCACGTAATTTCTCTCGGCTTTGTTCAGAGTTCTATTGATGTAGTATACCAGACATTGCCTCCCCTTCCTTTCTATCAAGAAAACTACACTGACGGCCTCCTCTGCCGCAGCTAGATATACATACAGAGTTTCCTTGGCAACCGGCGTGGTTGGAGATGGCAGTTCTGCTATGAGCTTCTTTAGGTCCTGGAAGGCCTTTTCTGCTTCTTTCGTCCATTTGTACTCACCCTTGTTCTCCTTCGTTATGTTCTTTAGAGTATCAAAAAAGGGGAGAGACCGTTCTGCAGACTAGAAGAGAAACCGATTCAACGCCGCGAGTTTACCGCTGAGACTTTGCATTTCCCTCAAAGTTTTAGGTGACTGCATATCTATGATTGCCTTAGTCTTTTTAAGGTTTTCCCGGATCCCTTCTGAAGTGACCAAATATCCCACAAACTTTCCCTCCTCCATCCTAAAGGAACATTTCTTGGGGTTTAGTTTCATATTGATTCTTCTCAGGTTGTCAAATGTTTCGGCGATGTCTTCTATCATGACCCTTTCCTCCTTGCTTTTTATCACCATGTCGTCTAAATATGCCTCCAGGTTCCTTCCCAAATGAGTCTGGAATGCAGAATCCACGAGTCTCTGATAGGTCACTTTGGCACTCTTTAAACCGAATGGCATCTTGGTATAACAATATGTGCCTTGGTCCATGTAGAAGGTCGTCTTCTCTTTGTCTTTCTTAGCCATCTGCACTTGGTGGTACCCTTTGTAGGCATATAGGAAACACTTGTACTTGTACCCCATGACCGACTCAATTTTCCAATCAATGTCCGGGAGTGGGTAGTAGTCTTTGGGGCACGCCGAGTTGATGTTCTTGAAATCTACGCATATCCTCCAGCTCCCTTCGCACTTCTTAACCATCACCGGGTTGGATATCCATGTCGGGTATTTAACCGGACGGACTATACCGGCCTTGACCTACTCTCCTACTTCCTTCAACACCGCCTGACTTCTGTCCGGTGCAAACACTCTCCGCTTTTGACAGAATGGTTCCACCGAGGGGTTTGCATTCAAAGTATGCTCAATTATACACCTCAGGACTCTCGTCATATCCGACGGTTCCCATGCGAACACATTCATATTCCTTATGAGTAGGGCCTTCAGAAGTCCCTTACATTCTTTGGTCAAGCTTCCTCCGATCGTGATCAGTTGGTCCGGATAGGCTGGATTTTCCATCACTTCTTCGGAGAGGCTTACTTCTGATCCTCCCTCTTTCTCGTCTTCCTTCGACATCATCTGCTTCTTTTCCATCTTGCTACATTCCAATATGATGGTTGAGCGAGTGACTAACATTGCGATCCCCCCTGGTTTTGGGAACTTCATCATCGAATGGATAGTTGAAGGGACCGCTCGAAGCGTTTTCAGACCCGTTCTTCCTAGGATCACATTGTAATTGGATAGGGCCCGAATGACTGTGAATTTCATCTTAGTCTTCTGTGATAATCCGTCACTTCTAAACTCAACGTCCAGTTCGATCTTTCCTAAGGGCTTCGTTACACTGCCCGCGAAACCTAGCAGGTCCGTCTGTGTTGGCCTTAGACGTGACCTGATTGAGGGGCTCAGATTGTTGAAGCAGTGTTCGAACATTATTTCCACGAAAGCCCCTTCGTTGACAAAGACCCATCTTACTAAGTACCCTTCTATCACTGGCTCCACTATGAAGGCTTTGTCTGACACATCGTCCACCGATACTGGCGGAAACACGATAGGCACATTCATCCAGTTTTCTATTTGTTCCCTGCTTTTCCTCTTTCGTTCTTCTAGCTAGACTCGGATCATATTAATTACCTTGTCTTTCAGTGGAGCGTCTCCTCTTTCAGTGGAGCGTCTCCTCTGCGACCGCCTCCCTTCTGTCTGACATATTTGATCAGGTGATTTAGCTTTCCCGACCCCAACGCTATTTCTAATTGCCTCTTTAATTGATGGCAGTCGTTTGTGTGGTGCCCTTTTTCCGCGTGGTAATCACAATACTTATCTTGGTGTTCCCTACGAGGAGGGTAGTTCATTGGTTTTGGAGGTGGTAAACGTAGCTGATGTTCCGTGGCCAAGATTTCTTTCGGATGTTTAGTGAGGGAATCCAAAGTGAACTGTGGCACTGGATGCCCTATGTAATCGTTCCTTGGTGGGAGTAGAGGTGACCTATCCCTAGGTTTATATGGAGCGTAGCCCACTCACCCATAATGGTTCAGACGTCCCTCGTTCTGTCTCCTATCGTTCCCATACGGACCATGGAACGGCCTGCCTTCCCTACGGAAATTGTTGACCGAAAACCTTTTGGTGGATTTCGACCTTTCTCCCTTAGGCAGCTCAGTGCTAGCGAATGCCTTCTCTGACCTGACGAAGTCATCGACTCGTGTCATTATCTCCTCCACCGTCTTGGGCACCCTGTCTGCGAAGCGTCTTGCCAGCTCTGGACACTTGCATGCATCCATGAAGGAGGAGATTTTCATGACCTCCGGTACACCGAGTACGAAGTCTGTTTCTGTGGTCCATCTCTCCTTAAATTCAAGTTGAGATTTGTTTAGCTTTCTCACTATCTTGGTTATCTCCGTTGGGTCTTTGATGCACGTCTTGTGCAGAGAAAAGCGGGTCACAAACAGATGGGTCTGCCTATTCGTCGATACTTCCCGGGGGAAGCCTGTCAAACCATCCTCTGGCTCTACCGTCCAAGGTTTGTTGGAACATCCGGCGCCATACTGGCATAGGCCATTCCCCTTGCATAGCGGCCCCAGTGAATCGGCTGAGATGATCTTCCGGGTCTGTTGATCCGTCATAAAGTTTGAGGTGGGACGACATCTTATGTTCCGGTGCTGAGAATTCCAAAAGCCTCCGGGACAATGGTGATTTCGATACCTCCTTAAAAGGTTTCCCTAAGTCCCCATCGGCCACTTTCGCTCCCATCGCTATCCCTCCGTCTTTCCTTAAGGCGTTTCTATTGTGATCCAGTCCCTCCTCATCAAAATCTAACCATATGGGCTCAACATTTTCCCTCCGATTGTGCTCTTTGACCATGGATTTCAGAGCAGACAAATACCCTTCAATTTTTTCCCTGGTGGCCGGAGGAGTATCATCCCCTCCTCCCCCAGAACCACTAGGACCGGAACCTGACATTCTATAGCCTGGGCAGATTGAATGCGTGTCCCACGGATGGTGCCAATTAATGATTATAATGAATATAAAATGCTATGTATATTATGTTACCAACTTAAATCTCCATCATTTAGATTGGATTCTCATATATAGACATAAAAGACCCGTTTCATTCAAGCATTCCCTCGAGCACTTGGTGGGCATCCTAAACCTGTAAGATCTAAATATGAGAAAATGATATTAGTTATTCAATTGTATGATAAAAAAATCATTAATGAATCTAAGTTAGGCTGTAATAACACAATAATCACAAAAATATCTAATTTATGATGACCGATTAGAGCTTAAACCCAAATTTCACACACCTTATAATTGTTGGATCCTGAAAAAACTTTAGAGGAAGAAAAATAGAAAAGGTATGATGCAAGGAGGAAAGATCAACGGAGGCGGGAATGAATGGATGTAAAGTGTTACGGTTTTGATTTTGGGGGAAAAAAGAGGCGAGATCTTGAGCGGGAGATTGTATTTTTGGAGAAAAGATGGTTTTGTTTAAGTAAAGATAACTAAGGAGAATGGTGTAAATTATTTTAGCTTTAGATCCAATTTTTATCGATTTTAAGACACGAGTATTAGGACGACTCTTAAATGAAAGATATATGTCTTTGATACGAAACATAGAGACCGGTCTTCTCTAAAAAAAAAATTAGTGTCTTTAACTATACAACGACACCGGTTTAAATTACACGACCAGTTTGTATGCATCTCTTATTATAGAGACCGGTCTTTTCTTGAAAACCGGTAGTTATGTTACCCATCCCCGCTATCTTTGTTGTATAGAGACTGGTATTATTATAACTGCTCTTTATTAGGGGGTGTTTATGGGCTTTTTTGTAGTAGTGATGTTCTTCATCTAACCAGCACCACTCCCACAATAATTAAACACACACATTTATTTAAATTAACTTGCATAATTGAACACATATAAGACATAAACCCGAAAATCTCACCTTGAAATTACAATACAAAAAAATCATAGTTATTACAAAAACAACTTTTACAAAAAAAAAAAAAAAAAAAATAAATAAAAAAAAAAAAATTGAGTAACTTAGATGACACTTTTGAAATTTTATTAACTTAGGCGAAATTTTTCTCAAACTTTAGTAACTTCTTTGAAGCGAAATATGTGTCAGGCCTACGTGGACATGGGAGACGGGCTATAAACCGGTTCCCCACCTTGGGAGCAACTAGAGTTTAATATTTTTAAAGGTTGACTAACCCATTTAATAAACCCGTGAACTTGAGTAACTTAGATGACAATTTTGAAACTTTAGTAATTTAGGACAACTTTTTCACAAACTTTGATAACTTCTTTTTATATTAACCCTTCAATAAAAATATACTGCGCACCTTTGTTTCACTTATATTCATTTTTATTTGCATATAACATCTCAAACTATAATAGTTGCACCTTTGTTACATACAAAAATTTTGTTACCAAATGACACGTAAATACCATGTCATCACTGAAAGTCAAAAAAGTGTTACAAAAAATATAAAAATCTCAACAAAAGTTATAAAATTATGTCATAATGATTTTTAGGTTTTTCTTTTAAACCTAAAAAAGCAGGGGTATTAAAAAAAAATCCAAATTAAAAAACCAGCAGACTTAGCTGACTCGTTAACTCTGAAAAAAAAAAAAAAAACGATATCCGAAGAAACCGAGAAATTCCAAAATCGGGAAAACCAGTTAATCACGCTTCACTTTCGGTTTTCATTTTCAAGTATGTGCGGTTACCCAAACCGAACAGTAGGTTTTAACCAATGTAACTATTGTTACAACTTACAAAACAACTTAACTATGTCTTTAATATTTCAGATGTTACATAAATTTACTACAACGGCATTTTACGTTGTAGATCATATAATTGTTCATCCGATTTGTTCGATTAAATGTCTATAATGGTTAATTGTGACCCGAATCGCGGGTTACTGCTAATTTTGCGTACTCGCATGACCGGTTACTCGCCTAGTATGGTTCAGTAAAATGAATTACACACCACGTAATGAATAGTTAAAAATCTAAAATCAACTGAACCGAACCTCCCTGTGCAAACACTTATAAGAAAAATGTAAATAAAAGTGAAGTAAGTAAATTTCTATTTATAATGATATAGAAAATGTGTAAGAATGTTTTTTTTTTTTCTTTTTCTTTCAGGGCACATATTTAAAATATATATCATTAAACCTTAAAAAATTTAAACTTTTACTCACATTTTTTAAAAGTGCCACTTAAAAAATAGATTTATGTAATTGATTTGCACACTTTTTATAATTGATTGGGACACTCTTTTTATGTATTAAATACTTATATGGTCTTAATATTCTGTTTCAACTACTTGTACATTAGAATTTGCAAATAACATTTTAAAATATGCAAATCATCTCCCATACATTTAAGGTCACCTTTTATTTCATTAAAATCACTTGATTAAAAATGACACAATGTCATTTTATGCCTTTAACATTTAACTTGTTGCAAACTATGTGTCAAGGTTTGATCAATATGTGGTTATCAATGTGTCATGTCATTGCTCTACGAGCTAGTTACGACTTACGAGTATTTAATAAGGAGCTTCAATCAATTCTATTTCAATATAGATATCTAGTCATATACAAGTTGCATAATCTAACATAGATATCTATTCGTGAATATTTTACCCTTTTCCATTTCAAAAACATGAAGCTATAAATTTATTATTAATTTCATGAGTTAATTACATTTTTGGTCTTTGTAGTTTATCAAGTATTTCACTTTCAGTCTATTTTTTAAAAGAGTATTGAATTCACTCAAAAGTCCGACGACCCGTAACAGGTTCAGTCCAATTTAATTAACGCTGTCAGTTTGACTTAAGTTGACTGTTAAATTTGAGGATATACTTGTCTTTTATATATTTAATTAAATAAAAAATGAATTCCATATCTACAAACCAGGAAAACGTACACCCTCTTTCTCACTCAAATATGCAAACATTACTTTCGTTTCTCTCATTATCACTATTCACAAACAAACACCATAGCCATCCACCATCACCTTCCATTATCATCCGCTAACCACCACCGCCTGCAACCAAATCACCACCAAACCACAACCACCCACCATGATCTGTGTGCGTGGGTGTAAGGTGATTGGATGGGGTTTGTTGAAAACTATTATAAAACATTTTTACACAACCTTTTCTCAGGTCTGGTGTTCGTAGGTATGTATCTTCCGTCAACAATCCATCACAACCACCGCAAATCTGGTGTTTGGTACTACCGATTAGTTGGGTTAAGAATATGGAAAGATGTGTGTTTGAATGAAAGGATTTGATTTGGGTATGGATGAGATTAACAGCATGTGTTTAAAAAAAGAGTAGACGGTGGTGAAGAGAAAAACGGATACAAGTTCATACCATTTATTTTTTCTACGTTCGGAGAATTCGATACGGAGGCTTTGGACACACTTTCACGTATTAATCTATTTCTATTAGTCACTCAAATAATGCTAAGAGTGGTGTATTTATCTTTCATAGAGTGAGTTTTTGTATTCAGAAAAGCTTGTGTCTAGACTCCCATCTAATTTCATGTAAATTTTTACAATAATAATAATTATTATAAAGGAGTGTTGCCCTACAAAATCTCCCTTCAAAATTCTAATCAATTGCCACATGTAAACTCTGAATTATCTCGTCCGTCCATTTTTTTTCTCACTTTTTGGGCGGAACTCTTTCTTCCATCTCAGTTGCAACTTTTCACCAAATCAAAAAAAAAAAAAAAACACACACATACACATATTCGATCTCCTCTTCTGAAATCCTCTCCCTCACAAATTGAATCCTCTCAATCATATCAATAGCTAAAAGAAATAAGCGTAATTGTAGTATTAGATCCATGGAGCTTCAATCTTTATCCATTTTTATCAATCCAAGGTATGTCTTTTGTTTTCATTTATTCATAATTCATTCTTGATATTCATAGTACTTTAATTGTTTAACAATCGAGAAATCATGGTCAAAACAAATCTATCCAAGGCATCAAAATTGAATCTTGATTGAAGTTTTATTTAAATAGATGGAAACAATCGATCCAATGTTTTTTTTTTCTTCTAATTATCCCCAATTTACCGATGATCTTCTAAATACAACCGGATATAATTTTCTTTTTTCCTTCTAATTATCCCCAATTCACTCATGATCTTCTAAATACAACCGAATATAATGTTTTTTTTTTCCTTCTAATTATCCCCAATTCACTGATGATCTTCTAAATACAACCGGATATGAGGTATATTCATCATTATTCAATTTTATTTTAGTTTAATTATTGCTAATTAGACTAGGGCTGGTTTTATGTCCATTTAATTTAATTTAATTTTTGTAATCTCAATTTGATAGCAAATGTTCTTATTATGTTTTGGTGTAAATTTGTATATCATTTTTGTTATAAAAAATGGATTTCTAAAAGTATGCATGGTTCGTCATTGCATATTAGGTGTAAATATATTAAAGGTGTTGTATCATGGCTAGAATAATGTCATACACAAAAGAATTCAAGTTTTATGGGCAGTCTCACACAAGAGGATCTGCAGGTAAATACTGACTATTATATTTACGACTTTTGATCCTATATCAACTTATAGCCAACCAATTTGGTACCCCCATAAGAACTATTGAAGTTTGATACTTGGTTTGCACAAGTAACTCATAGTTCAGTAGGTAATTACAATCGGTTGGCATCACTTATTTTGAGCAAGTAAAGAACTGCCTCCAAAAAATTATCGCTTACCAATCTTATGATTACAATTATTTAGCGGAGTAAGCATCACTTTCTAATGATATTCTCATTTTGAAAAAAACAAATTAAGAAGCATTTTGTTTAAACACTTAGTCAATGAAACTTCTTTATTTTCCTCGAATCCAAAGTGTATAGGTTAGGAACTTTGACAATCTATTATGCATATGACTTATGTGTTCTTTATCTTATGTTGTGTAGAAAGTTGCATCCTGCATTACATTTTTTAATTTTTAAGTATATTAGACTTTTTAAGTTTTGTACTTGCCCGGAGTTAATGAGTTGGTAAAGCTTTCAATTTTTAAAAACCTATGTTCACAAACATGTTGATCATCTTGGGTTGCTAACTACTAACTTTTGATTGATTTTTTCCAGCAACTAATTGAATTCTGGTAAAGAACTGCCGATTTGATTTGTGACTCACTCACCAACACAAAATGCTAAGGTAAGTAAATGCTTGTGCAATTGGCGGTGAGACTAAAAACAATCTTTATTGCATCTATGTTGTAGTCAGGTATAACCATGGATGATAAAAACATTTTTTGCTAACTGACTTGCAAGCTTCTGAAGTCTATTGAACATACTGTCCAAAGACTCATTGGTTGTGGCTGTGAAATTCTCAAATTGTTGTTTGAGAAGTGTTTTCTGTGTTTTCTTGGTAGCATCATTACCACCAAACCTAGCCACAATAGCTTCAAAAAGGGTTTTGGCATCTTTGTATTTGTTAAAGATCAGAAGTTGATCATTTGGAATAGTCATCAGTAACATACTCCTTGCCTTTAGATCATTTCTCTTCTGAACTTTTTCATCTGCATTTGATGGTTGGTCTTGTATTCTTGTTACAAGAGCATCATTTACTGTTGTAGTGGTGATTTGGGGTTTAAATGAATTGCCTTGTTCAATGATCTCCCAAAGTGCATAGTCCTGCACTTGAAAGTATTGTTCAACCCTTAATCTCCACATTTCAAACTCGTTTTGCTTGAGTAATGGAAGTTTAGCTGCAACATTTGTTTGAATATGTTCAACATCCATTTTTCTTTTAAATTAGTAAATATCAAGCCTAGCTCTGATACCACTTGTGGAACGGTTTTGTTCGAAGTTCAAACACTTGGGATATGAATCTTAGTAATGTGTTTGAGAGATATTTATGTATTGAATGTGTTTAGCATGCGGAATCTACTACAACACACTTTAAAAGAACACAAGGTGGTGAGTTTAAGTAAACGTGAGAATGCAATGAACAAAGAACACAACTTTGGTTTAACACAAAACGATTCAATATTATTGATGAAATAATACGGATGATCTAAATATCACCGGGATTACAAAGTAATCTTGAATCTTTGATGGAATTGTGAAAGTGTAACTAAGTTACTTGAGAGATAGTTTGGTTATGGGTTATTGGTTGTGAAAGATGCATGCATGAAGTAGTGACTAAGATATCCTTTTATAAGATAAGGATATCTTATTACATGTTGTCAAGTGGAAGAGTATTATACTATACTTTGACTATTATTGGCGCCTACAATTAAATACAACTACCCATGTACAACTCTGATAATATTCTTCTGTCACCACAGAAGACTAATCTACTTCTACATAACGTATAACTTTGTACAAAGACTAATAATTCAACTAAATATCTATTACAAAATATCTAATCGACTTGACATAAGCTTGGCAGGCTCTTCATCAACCAGCAGTACCTTCTACCCAGAAGGTACTGGTAGAACATCTTCATACTTGTTCAAAATCAACTAGCAGGCTCTTCACATCATTGGCAGGCTCTTTGACTTTGATCATTTTATTCCCAACAATCCTCCCCTAAACTTGTTATTTCCATTAAAATACACAAGTTTCTGATGAATAAAATACATACCTTGAGGATTTGAGGGAACTCTTCCAAAAACCTTTACTTTCTATCCTTCCTTTTTCTTTCACATTGTTCAAATATGCTCCTTAGCAAACTTTGAACAATTTCTGAGTTCCCATCATCTTTGTCACACCTTAATCTCTTAGAGATCATAGTTGAGAGCACTTCATAACTAAGTGGATACTCTTTCTCAGCCAACATGAAGAGTTCAATCCCACTTGATGTGTACAAATGATGAATACTGCAATGACTTAAGAATTCCCAGGTTGTAGTGGGATCATAATATGGAAACTTCCAATAATCATCTTTGGGATCAGGATCATACATCCTATTGAATTCAACCCATAACTCCTGTTCCTTAACATCATTGCTAGAATTTGTGGCTAGCCTTATCTGCACTAGATTCCACAATTCTTCTAAATCTGCTCTGTCAGATGCTTTAACTAGATTTTCAAAATTCTTAAAGATAGTAGACTGTCCCCCAACCCTTGATATTTTCCATGACTTACCAAATCTATCATGGTGTATTTCCCAATCAATTATAGGGTGTCTAGACCTAATTGGATCAGCATGTATGATAGTAGGCAAAGTAATCAACATTTTACTTACTTGCTCTGTGTCCAATTTTGCTACTTCTTTCATCTGAGCATCTTCCTTCTTCATTGAAGACCTTTCTTGTGTGTGTTCAGGAGGAGTGCAATGGATCTTCTTGTAGGCTTCAATGTATAGATGCTGTAACTCATCAAATGATTTTCTTTTGAGTTGATGATCCTTCCAATTTGCTGACCTTTTCAGATATAACTTGAAGAATTTCATCTGCTCTTTCTGATCATGTGGCAGTTTAAACCCTTTCTCCTTATACTGCATGATCTGCTGAAATACATCATTTAAGGCTTCTTCTCTATAATTTTTGGTGATGAATTCTTCAAGCTTGGCTGTCTTCTCTTCTACACTGAGAGACTTATCATCCACATACACAGAAGCTTGACCTCTTACAATTGGATCAATAGAGATAATCCATTGTAGTTGTGCATCAAATATTTGTGCAGCTTGAGAATCAAGAAGAGCTTGAGCAGCATCTTCAGCATCTTTCTGCTCTTTCATTACTTCAAGCATTCTTGAAGCTTCAAGTGCTTTTAACTCTTATTCATGAACCCTTTTGGCCTCTTCTTCTCCTAAAGCCATCTGAATTTGCTGAGTTCTTTTCAACTTCTTGGACTTTGGCTCATCATCAATCATAATGCCTTTGCCCTTATCCTTTGGAGTTGGTATTTGTGATGGAGCAGAAGATTGCTCATCAGCAACTAAAACCCTCTTTCTCTTGTACACTCTCTCAGCAGACCCTTTATACCCCATAGCCAATAGCCTTTCTCTCTTAGCAGACTCTTCTTCTGGCCTAGCAGGCTCTTGCCCTGCTCCAACAGGCTCTTCATCATAAACCTGAGTTCCATCATGGAATTCAAATTGAGCCTTTTCCTCATCTTCAGACCTATCCTTCCTCCCCTTTTTGGAAGAGTGACCTATCCTATCATCATCTGACTCTGAAGAACTTGATAAAACAACCCTTGCAGATCTTTTACCCTGTAACTTCTTCACTTCACCCTCCAATTTCTTGACCCTCTTGACCAATTTGATGTTGATCTTAGAAAACCTTTCATTTTGAATTTTAAGAGCATTCTCTAAGAACTTCACCTTGTCTTTCAGTTCTTGCATTGTCTGAGGTGATTGGGTTTGTGATACATGATGTGATGATTGTGGTGGTGTTGCTGATGGTACTGGAGATGGTATTGGTGTTGTTTGATGTGTTGGTGAAATGTAACCATGTGAAGAACTAGATGATTGTGTTTCAGCTGATGGTGTTGGTTCTTCTGGATGTTGTGGTACCATTTCATCAAAAAGTGGAATTTCCTCCCCTCTAAAACCAATTCTCATATTTGAAAATACTTTGTGAGAAAGTTTTGGTGTTTCATAAATTGAGTCTGTGGGAAGCAACAAATGTTGTAATTTTCCAATGATGCATCCAATAAATCTGGGATACATCAAAAACTTTGTTTTACTTTTCACATTGTTTATCAACCCTTCAAAAATATATTTAGAAAAATTGTATTTTCTGTTTGTAGCTAAGCAAATGAGAGCAGAAGCCATGTTTCCACTAAATTGCTCCCAAGAGGTTTTCTTCTGGCTCAAACAGTGAAGGATTGTGTGAATCAAAAATCTCCATTGTGGAGTAAGATGCTTTTTCAGAAAAGTAGTTTGTTAGACTCAACATGATACCCCATTCTTTGTAAATTTTCAAAAATTTCAGTATCTGGTAATTGACTAATACCATCAGAATCATCCAAATGAAGATGTCTTCTTATGGATGACTCAGTAAGAGTCAAATGCTTACCATCCACTTTGGCCTTAATTCTTTGTTCCCCATTTTCAGAAGTTTTGATTTTAGCAGATTGCCAAAATTGCTAAAATTTGATTTTCATAAATAGTGGGATTGACTAGCAAAGCAAACCTGATGTAGGAGTTGTTTAAAAAGTCCACTACTTGATGAAATGAGGCATTATCCTCTGACTTCTCCAAAAATGCTAACTGATTGTGAAGTTGGACAAAATCTAGAACAACTTTTGAAGCCATAATGAAATTTTTGAATATGATGGTGGGATTTGTTGGTAGTACTGGTAGAAGATGAAAAGGGTGTATGTGAATTATGATAATGACTGATGAAAGAAGATATGAGAGAATTACTTTTAACCGACAATAAGAAAGATTATAATAAGTAAATGTAAAGGCGGTTAAAAAGATCTTTTATATGTAAAATATAATATAATATAATCATCAGTAATTTACGTAACTACCCCAACGGCTAATTTTAACTACCAGGCCTAATGGCTAAAACTTTTTCTGACAGGCTCAACGGCTATATAGCAGTACCTTTTTATACTAGCAGTACCAATTTTGAACTACCAGTACCTCTGAAAGTTTTATAAAAATCCCTTATAGTTTTTAGCAAACTACCAGCTATCAACGGATTTGAGTTGTCTTTACCAAAAGCCGTTTGCTTAAGGACTAGCTAACTATTTACAATTAAGTATGGTTAGTTAACAACCATATAGTTTTTGGTAAACTATCAACCATCAACGGATTTGAGTTGTCTTTACCAAAAGCCGTTTGCTTAAGGACTAGCTAACTATTACAATTAAGTATGGTAGTTAACAACCATATAGTTTTTGGTAGAACTATCAACCATCAACGGATTTGATTTGTCTTTACCAAAAGCCGTTTGCTTAAGGACTAGCCAACTCTTAAGTTTGTGAAAACTTGGTGAGCTGAATACCAAAAGCCATGATGGCCCAAAGATGGTGCAATTTCCTTGGATGGAGGAAATTTAGAAAGGCAATGATGCTGTGTATCTTGGATGATTGGTTCAACAAGTGAAATCATCTAATGTCATGCCTTTGAGTTGAAACCTTTCTTAGTTTGATCTAGATAGAACTTTCTCCTTGAGAAATGCTTCATCCCTTCTAGATATGTGATCTAACTCTATTTTTTCAACTCTGCATCATCTTGTATGCTCTTGTCTTTCTTTCATAAATTGGTTTTTCTTCCATTCTGGGCTATCAATTCCTCCCCTGAGATTGTTATCTCTCCTGAAATGAATATAACTTTTGTTGCTCCTTTCTGTTTGGAAGAACTCTTGTTTTGTTATCAACCTGAAATGTGTTAGTTGCAAACCAAAAGAACAAAGTGCAAAGCACTTGATCTATAGCATTTTAAACATTCAAGCCTTTATATGAACAAAACATAGCAATTTTGTATCAGCAGGACCAATTATGAACTAACAGGACCTTTTGACTAACTAGCAGTACCATGTTTAAAATCCAATACCAGTTAATTTTATGAACAAAAACATATGATTTTCAAAGATTTATCATTCCAATACCTCCTACAAGATATTTGAATCTACCTAAATCAAAAGCTTTGGTGAGAAGGTCTGCATAATTCTTTTCAGAATCAATCTTAACTACTTGAATTAACCTTTTCTCATTGCAATCCCTTATGAAATGGTGTCTGATTTCAATATGTTTTGTTTTTGAGTGTTGAACTGGGTTTTTAATGATACAAATAGTACTGCTATTGTCAATATAAATAATGGTGTTAAGAAAATTGTACCCATAGTCAAGCATTTGATTTTGGATCCAAAGAACTTGCCCACAACAACTTGCACCAGCAACATATTCTGCTTCAGTTGTAGAATTGGCCACCATTGTTTGTTTCTTGCATTGCCAAGAGATTAGTCTGCAACCAAGAAATTGACATCCACCAGTTGTGGATTTTCTGTCTAGAGTTGCACCAGCATAGTCACTATCTGAATAAGCCACCAATTCAAAAGATGATTCCCTTGGATACCAAAGACCCAACCTAGGTTGACCCTTAAGATATCTAAAGATTCTTTTGACTGCTGTGAGATGAGAGATCTTGGGATGTATTTGAAACCTTGCACATACACATACTGAGAACATGATATCTGGTCTTGAAGATGTAAGGTACATCAAAGACCCAACCATTGATCTATAATTGTGCAAATCCATATCATCTCCTTCAGCATCCTTGAGTAGCCCTTTGTCTGGATCCATTGGTGTACTTGCAACCTTAGAATCAGCAAAATTAAATTTCCTTAGGATCTCTGCTACATACTTATCTTGGCTGATAAATATGCCTTCTTTGGATTGTTTCACTTGGAGACCCAAAAAGAAAGTAAGTTCCCCCATGGAACTCATTTCAAACTTACTATGCATAAGTTTTTCAAATTCTACACACAAGTCTTGGTCTGTTGATCCAAAGATTATGTCATCAACATAAATCTGCACTAGCAAGATGTCTTTCTTTGTTCTTTTGATAAACAAAGTTGGATCAATCTTGCCTCTTTGGAATCTACTTTCTAGTACAAAACAAGCCAATGTTTCATACCATGCCCTTGGAGCTTGGTGTAGGCCATACAAAGCCTTGGTAACCTTGTAAACTTTTTCTGGATACTCTGCATCAATGAAGCCTGGAGGTTGAGATACATATACTGGTTCTTCAATTTCACCATATAAAAATGCACTCTTAACATCCATTTGATAGACAGTGAAGCCTATGAATGAAGCATAGGCCAAGAAAAGCCTAATTGCTTCAATTCTTGCAACTGGAGCAAACACTTCTTCATAATCTACCCCTTCTTCTTGAGTATATCCTTGTGCTACCAATCTAGCCTTGTTTCTGATCACTATACCCCTTTCATCTTTCTTGTTTCTGAACACCCATTTGGTTCCAATTGCCCTATGACCTCTAGGAAAATCAACCAATATCCAAACCTTCTGAATCTTGAATTGGAGAAGCTCTTCTTGCATTGCTTCCACCCAACTTGCATCATCTAAAGCTTTGTTTATGTTTTTGGGTTCAGCCTGAGATAGAAAACATGAAAACAGGCATATATTGGAACTATCATTATTCTTTTCTTCATAAATAGAGGAGATAAACCCTTCTTCATCTGAAGATAAGACTTGAGATAAACCAACTTGAGATCTTGTTCTAACACCAGAAGTTATGCTTCCAATCACATCATCAGTTGAGTGATCTTTGAGAATTCTAGTGTTTGGTGTTTTAGGAACTTCATATGTGGTTGGAAGATTGCTAATCCCAACTTCTTCTTGAAAAGAATCATCTATTTGAACATTCAATGGCTCAGCAGTACCAATACTTGAACTAGCAGGACCATCTGAAGAACTGGCAGTACCATTGTCATTAGCACCACTTTCTTGATTCTCTTGATTCTGAGTTCCTTGATCTTCTTCATTGCCTTCATTTGTTGTGTTTGAAGGTTCTTCTTGACTTGAAGATAGATCCATACTTTTCCAAATTGGCATCCAGATGTAATCTTGATCTTTAGGAGTTTCAACATTGTCTTCAAAACCTGCATTTTCATTAGCATTTGTACCTGTAACAGGCACATAACTCATAGATTCTGAAAGCCTATCAACATCAAACATCCAATCTGGTCCAACTCCTTTCACATTTGTAAGTTTCTCTTGAAACTCTATGTGAAGATTCTCTTCTACTAGCCTAGTGCAAGTGTTAAACACTCTATAGGCCTTACTCTGCAAGGAATACCCTATCAAATAGCCAACATATGCTTTTCCATCAAATTTGCCTAAATGATCTTTGGTATTGAGAATAGTGACATGACAACCAAAAGGTCTCATAAAACTTAAAGATGGTTTTCTACCAAAGAAAAGTTCATAAGGTGTCTTTCTATGTGGCTTTGTCACAAGAACCCTCTTTTGTACATAACAAGCAGTACCAACTGCTTCAGCCCAAAATGAAATAGGTAACTTAGAGTCTACTAACATAGTTCTAGCAGTCTCTATAAGTGTTCTATTCTTCCTTTCTGCTACTCCATTTTGCTGAGGTGTTCTAGCTACACTAAACTCTCTTTTTATGCCTTTTTCCTTGCAAAAGTCATCCATAACTCTATTCTTGAACTCTGTCCCATTGTCACACCTGATGACTTTGACCTTCTTATCAGATTGGTTTTCTACCTCAGTGATATATGTTTTAAGTATCTCACTAGTTTCATGTTTAGATCTTAAGAAGAAAACCCATGAAAATCTGCTATAGTCATCAGTAACAACCAGACAATATCTTTTACCATTCAAGCTGCACACATTAGTAGGACCAAAGAGATCCATATGAAGCATATGTAAAGCCTGAGTAATAGAGTTTTGGGTCTTGGGCTTACAAGAAGCTCTATGTTGTTTGCCTTTTAGACAGTCAACACAAGTTTGGTCGTTTTGGAAAATCTTTTTGGGTAAACCTCTTACTAAATCATATTTTGCAATAGTGTTGATTGTTTTAAAGTTTACATGACCAAGCCTTCTATGCCAAAGCATAGATTCATCCAATGAGGCCTTTGCTACCAAACAAGTTAAACCTTCCTTGGGATCAATGTTCTTTAAATTGACACTATACATATTGTTCCTTTTTGGAATTTTAAGAAGGATCTGACTCTCATCAGGCATCTTAAAATCAGAAGAAAGAACCATACATTCATTGTCAGTAAAAAGAACATTGTTCTTTTTGTCACACATTTGTGAGACACTAAGAAGATTAAACTGAAGTTCTTTCACAAAATACACATTTTCAAAATCTAGTTTACTGGTTTTGATAGTACCTTTACTAGTGATCTTTCCTTTTATTCCACCCCCAAAGGTAACATATCCTCCATCAAAAGTTTTGAAGTCTGAGAGGAATGACATGTTGCCTGTCATGTGCCTTGAACATCCACTATCAACATATCCTTGATCTTCAATATCAGATGAATGTTCCTGCACATGAATAAACATATTAGTTTCCTTGGGGTACCCAAGCCATGACAGACTTGGGTTTGCCTTTTGCATCAATGAAATCAAACCTTTTCAGGATTGTTGATGCACCTTTTGATTGAATTGGTTTCCAAATCCAACATGCTGAGGACTTAACAGCACTTTCCCTTTTAATCCATTGTGTGGTCTTTGGTCTATCAGTACCAATTTTGGTAATACCAATCTTGGCAGTACCATTTGGTCTAGCAGGACCTTTTGGTCTAGCAGGACCTTTGGTTTTTGGTTTCCAAATTTGTGTTTTGACCACATATTTCTTTTGTATAGGACTATTCACAACTTTTGGTACACTTTTGAAAGTGTTTCTTGTACCCTTATCAGTTGGTTTTGCAATAACAGGCTTATTTTGTCTAACAGTATGTTTAACATTTGTGGTGTTAGAGTTAACAAAACTTTTTCTGGGGTGAGTAACATTTGTTTTAGTCTTTGATTTACTCCCAGAAACCCATTTATTACAATAAGCATGAAGATGATTAAAGCTACCACAATAATAACAAGCCTTATTAAACATAACAAAGTCATCACCTAGTTGTTGTGACTTAAGGTTGTTCCAATTTCTTTGGCTTCCCCTAGGTTTGTTATTACATTTTTCACAACTTTCAACTGTCTTCAAAACAGCTTTAGTCTTAGCTTTAACTTCTACCTTCTTAGAACTGATTGGTCCTACTTTGATTCCCTTGATAGGAATAGTCTGAACTTCATCATCATCAGATACCCAATCCTCAATGATTAGTACATCTGGTCTCTTATCAGTGAGCACCTTAGAGAGTGGGACATTCTTAGCACTCTCAGAAGGTTCACTTATCACTACAGATTTAGCCAATGGTTTGTTCATGACTTCATGCACACCTGATTCAGCAAGATTTGATCCTGGAGCACAAGGGATTCCTCTATAAGGAGGTGGACATTCATTGTATCCTATCCCTGATTTTATTCTCTTATTCATCTGATTCTCTACTATGCTCCTAGTACACTCAGAAGCATTTTCCAATTTAGTAACAGTCAGTTGAATATTATCTCTAGCCAAAGTAACTTTAGTACACTCATTCCTTACCATTTCTATTTCTGAATCTTTCAAAAATATTTGTCTATTAAGAGCAGCTTTAGCATCAGAAAATGTAAGTTCATTTTCTCTATAGTGAATGATTTGTTTTTCCAGTTTGGCCATACTACATTGATGGTTAAATAAGGTTTGTTGGGTTTTTCTGTGTTCTAAAATTTCTGTATCATAAGATTTTCTTATAATTTCTAATTCTTTAAGAAATTCACAATTGCTAGAACATTTGATAGTTTGTACCTCAGGAGTGGAGAATGCCATCAAAGCCAATTCATCAGAAGTTGACTCATCTTCACCCATGAAACTCCAATCAAAACCCATGCCATCAATAGCAACCATTGCTTTTGGCTCAGCAACTTCAACAACCTTACTCTTGCTTTCAAAGCTTCCTTTCTTCTCAAAGCTTTCTTTCTTTCTGTTGTCAAACCCTCTACCTTTGTCATCCTGCTTCTTAGGTCTTCTACATTCTCTAGAATAGTGACCTTTCATGTGGCAGTTGTAACACTCCACCTTTGACTTATCATAGCCAGCAGGCTCATTTCCATTTATCATTATCTTCTTGCCAGTCCTCATCATCAACTTCTTAGCCCTAATGCTTAAAAGTGAAAGTTGCCACTTTATGTCCATCTCTTCAAGATCATCAGGATGAATCTCTTGAATATCTTCAAATGTTAGTATGGACCCATTGTGTTGAGATGTAAGAAAAGCACACCCAATTGTTTCATCTAAAATGGATTTGGTACTACTTGAAGTACTAGCAGTACCAAAGGTTGTACTGGCAGTACCTTCTTCTCTGCCCCCTTTTTCTTCATTATCAACCTTTGAGATGCTTGGGGATGAAACAAAAGCCATATTTCCTGAACTTGACCCAGTAGTCTTCTTTACTTCATGTTCTACAATTTTGAAATTATTGTAGAGATCTTTGAGACTCATCTGGTCAATATCTGGCTTGTTCTTCCAGACAATGACATGCATAGACCATTCTGAAGGTAAACTCCTAAGAAATTTAGAGTTTAGGTCTTCTTGAGTTATCATCACTTCATGGATGGCTAACTGACTTGCAAGCTTCTGAAGTCTATTGAACATACTGTCCAAGGACTCATTGGTTGTGGCTGTGAAATTCTCAAATTGTTGTTTGAAAAGTGTTTTCTGTGTTTTCTTGGTAGCATCATTACCACCAAACCTAGCCACAATAGCTTCAAAAAGGGTTTTGGCATCTTTGTATTTGTTAAAGATCAGAAGTTGATCATTTGGAATAGTCATCAGTAACATACTCCTTGCCTTTAGATCATTTCTCTTCTGAACTTTTTCATCTGCATTTGATGGTTGGTCTTGTATTCTTGTTACAAGAGCATCATTTACTGTTGTAGTGGTGATTTGGGGTTTAAATGAATTGCCTTGTTCAATGATCTCCCAAAGTGCATAGTCCTGCACTTGAAAGTATTGTTCAACCCTTAATCTCCACATTTCAAACTCGTTTTGCTTGAGTAATGGAAGTTTAGCTGCAACATTTGTTTGAATATGTTCAACATCCATTTTTCTTTTAAATTAGTAAATATCAAGCCTAGCTCTGATACCACTTGTGGAACGGTTTTGTTCGAAGTTCAAACACTTGGGATATGAATCTTAGTAATGTGTTTGAGAGATATTTATGTATTGAATGTGTTTAGCATGCGGAATCTACTACAACACACTTTAAAAGAACACAAGGTGGTGAGTTTAAGTAAACGTGAGAATGCAATGAACAAAGAACACAACTTTGGTTTAACACAAAACGATTCAATATTATTGATGAAATAATACGGATGATCTAAATATCACCGGGATTACAAAGTAATCTTGAATCTTTGATGGAATTGTGAAAGTGTAACTAAGTTACTTGAGAGATAGTTTGGTTATGTGTTTTTGGTTGTGAAAGATGCATGCATGAAGTAGTGACTAAGATATCCTTTTATAAGATAAGGATATCTTATTACATGTTGTCAAGTGGAAGAATATTATACTATACTTTGACTATTATTGGCGCCTACAATTAAATACAACTACCCATGTACAACTCTGATAATATTCTTCTGTCACCACAGAGGACTAATCTACTTCTACATAACGTATAACAATGTACAAAGACTAATAATTCAACTAAATATCTATTACAAAATATCTAATCGACTTGACATAAGCTTGGCAGGCTCTTCATCAACCAGCAGTACCTTCTACCCAGAAGGTACTGGTAGAACATCTTCATACTTGTTCAAAATCAACTAGCAGGCTCTTCACATCATTGGCAGACTCTTTGACTTTGATCATTTTATTCCCAACAAATATGAATTCTTAATTTTATTTTTTCTAAAATTAATTTTTAACAAGATATTGAGGTAAAAAATGTGTGATTTGATCTTATCAGTTGTTTACTTCTTGTGGAAGGTGATAAAACTAAGAAAATTAAGAAATTTGTTTAACCATTGTGGAGGATGATAAAATACCTGAAAAATTGGTCATTTTAAGCAATTTGACGCAAATACATTAAACCGAAATTTAAATTTTCCTTAATTACCGCTAATTTTGTTAATTAGTTTGATTTGATATATCATTCCCTTATTTAGCTCATTTTTTAATTCACAATTAACCTATTCACATTCATATAACCTGCAGTGATTGCATCCTCTACATTCATTCTCTTACAGAAAGCCATTCGTATTCTCATCTCTAAAATGTGTTGTTTTTGTAACACAAAAAATAAAAAAAAAAATATATATATATATATATATATATATATATATATATATATATATATATATATATATATATATTTTTTATCATTTTATACATTAAGTTAGATGTGCATTCATTAGCTCTGTGATTATTCATATATCAATTATCTAAGTTTCTCATGTATCATATATCTTGCAGATTAAATTTGCATAGTTGGTTAAGATATCAAAGTAAAAGCTAGAGTCATAAGTATATGGCATCCGCACGGATTTGGAAAGGCTCATGGTTCATGGACATTCGCGGTTGATACAAAATGATCAGGTTTGTGTTATGATTATTATTTTTATTCTTTGATGTTTTATTTACTTAATTGTTGGTTAAGATTCATTCAATTGTTTTCACATACAATTTGGACACTGTCAATATAAAAGTTGCTAAATCAAGAGAGTCATTGGAATCTCCTACATGTGATGTTTTAAATTTTTGTCTACTTCATTTTAGTTTTTCAAAGGTCATTACACGCCAAACACCCCGTTAGAAACCACTAAAGTCAAATATATATAGTACGTTTTGTAAAAGTTAACTATGTCATATCACATGATTACTTTTAGAACCCATAGCCAAACACCCCCTTACAAACAGCTTATTCATTAAAATTGACATGTGGTGTTTGGATTTTCGGCATATGATGTGCGTGATGTGTCATTGCGGTTTAGCAGTATTAATGCCTACTCAAGTTTTAAATTTATATTTAGCCGACTTATCAATAACACACACACTTAACGAGTAGTGCACCCGGTCAGTATGAATATAATGGTAAGTAGAGTGTCGATCACTAAGAGTGGAACGTATTATCTAGTTATTCTAATCAGTATTTTAATATCTTAAGTCAATTATACAACCTAATCTAACGCAAGGGGGTTCAGCCTGAGAGACTGGCACGTTTTGGTTGCAATTAAATAATAAACTAAACTAATGAGCACGAATCAGCGATAAGCACGCACGTACACAGATAAATACTTGAGACAATAAGAAGACCTGTCCTGATAATTAAGTAGCTTGTCACTTGTTTTATTGCTAGTTTTATATGAAGTGTATGTAATTAACCCTTTCTCGTTGGCTCTAATCTTATCGGCGAGTAAACCCTTAATGATTACTTATGTCTAAAAGTTATTCCTAAGTGATCAAGTTAGTTATAACCATGGGAGCAATATGATCTTCCGTAGTCACATACGACAAGCCACTAATAGACACAGAGGTTATCAATGCACTAATAAAAGTCACCAAAGACATCAACATATAAACTTTAATTAATGGGAAAGCAGTTTTAAGGGAGTGCAACCTTTCCGTTGTCACATTACACAAGCCACCAATCCTGATGAATTAAAGTGTACTAATACAATGAAACAAAACTACTTAATGAATTAAACACATGCAGGACCTTCTTACAGCTCTTGTATCTTCGTTCGGGTGTGTCTTGTGCTGCCTATTCGTCTGAATTCGTTCGCTCGTCTAGGGATATATGGCACGTACGTCAAAAGTCTATTTTTTATTCGTCTGGCCTTGGGGTATTTATAGTTTCTGTCTGAGGTAAGATGCGGCGCATTGACTTAACTTCACGTGGGGTCCAAGGTTATTATATTCCAGAATATTCGTACACCGCCTTGAGATGCGGCGTATCTTCATAACTGTATGCGGCGCATGTCTTCTTGTATCTTGGATCGAAACTGGTGAAATCTTGATAGTGATGCGCCGTATGTAAGAAGTATAATGCGGCGCATCTGGAGTAGAACAAGTTGGTTCTTCTTCGTTGACCAAAGTTTCATATGCAACGCATGACAGAATTGCATGCGTGCATTCTTCAAAGTCAGGCAATGGTCTTCAATCTCTTCATTTCAGCAGCCTTTTCCAATCTTGATCATTTTTCTCCATTTTTAGTCCATAATAGCTAAGTTTCACCAAATGCTTGTTTTTAACTGAGAATTACAAAAGTAAACGTTAACGTATCAATTCTCACAGATAATATAATAAAACAAGTCAAATAAATAGGATAAATGATGGTAATAAAATGTACTTATTTGAGTTCATCAAATATCCCCCCACTTGAACTTTACTTGTCCCCAAGTAAACCTTAGAATTAATCTTATGAAAATGTATCCTAAAAGATGTTAGGATTTATTTTTATATTTAAGCATGTATTCATTTTTGTCATAATCACACAACCAAACACTTAACGAATTAGAAGTAAAATAAAATATATTGATAAAAGCAAATCTAATCGTTTAACTGTCCAGTCGTGACGAATATTCTATCATAAGCTTGGCAAGTATACACATCTCCCCCACTAAAGCCAAGGAATAACAAGTCTAAAGCGGTAAAAAGGGTTTGTAGGTTAAGGGTTAATCATTCTTCTTAATCTCTATCAATCTCAAATTCCAGAAAAGGCGACAAAATCACAAATACATGATCGAATCCATGAACACGATACTTGCAATTGCTCAAATCCTTAACTCGAATAGGCTAAAGATAGGACCAAGTAATCTTCACCAATAATATTATATCAAAAAGGGCGACAAAATCATAAATACATAGCCGAATCCACGACTACGATACTTAAGATTGCTCAAATCCCTAATCTCAATAAATCAAGGGTTTGGATAAAGAATAATATAGGGTATGGATAATATTTGGGATATAAATTGGTGTAAAATGAAAAATAAACAAAACAGATAAATTAAAAATTCTAAGTGTGGTTAATCGCTATCCCAACCATCCCATGAATAAGACTCATATCATTAAACAACTCACGCTTTAACACTTGAAACACACGCTTTAGGTAGACACGAATTATACTCAACAAGATCTCAATCAAAGAATAACCTTAATTGGCGTTCCCATAACGTCCAACTCCCAATCAATCCATAGATATAATATACAACAACTAGTGGTGATATCGACCACTTAATACAAAACTTTACATAAGTTGGTTAAAACAAACATCCAACTTTTCTTTCTTTTTCTTTTTCTTTTCTATTTTTTCGATTTTTTTTTTTTTTTTTTTTTTTTTTTTTTTTTTTTTTTTTTTTGACATCAAACATAAACATAGATGTGTAAAATTTCACCACATCACTATAATGATAACTCTGGATAATTTTTTCATACTTTTCATGACTTCAGAAATAACGGTAATAGTGAAAGTAGTAAACACACGAAAAATAAACTCAAAGATATACAATATTTACTTTCACTCCAATTGCATTGTGCAATTTCCCGACCTAACCATAGATAATGAATTACGCACGCGAACACAGGTAATGTAAGGAAACACACTTTGCCTAAAGCAATTAACCAACCATGGATTTTAATCTACAGGGTAGGCTAAGGTGTAAGGGTGTAACGAAACATTATAACAAAGGTGTAAGAAACGAAAGGAATGGCTCTGAGTGTTTTTCTAGGGGTATCTTACTCTAAAAGTGAGAGTAACAAAAGGGTTTATACGGGGGTTAACTAACCAGTGTAGTTAGCTAATATCACATAACATATAAAGGCTATTTGGGTGTAATCCTAGAAATTTACCAATTTAGACAAGTCATTCCAATTATGTAAATAATACTTATTATGGTGGTCTCGAATAGTATACAAGCCAAGTTCTAAAGTTTACAAGTCACCGGCACACTCATAGATTTGTGAATTTTTGAAAAGTTCACAATTTTTGAAAATTAACGTCATGTGTGCAGCTATGTAATTTAGACTTTAAACAAAAACATGCTAAAAAATTTTTAATTTTGATATATTAAGCGCATTTTAAGCATAATTTTTGAAAAAGTTTAGGACAAGTAACTGTTCTAATTCTCCAATCCCCCCACTTAAGTTAAACAACGTCCTCATTGTTTGTATTAAAAGGTTAAAAACTGGAAAATAAAAGAATTAGAACAGAAAAACTCCCCTGAGATTTGCTCGGTATGATCCTCCATTATTTGTATAAGAGCAAAAATCATCTTTCTTGTGGATGAGAACGTTTATGCTTCATATTTGATGTATCCACAGGAAATGCAGGAATCTATAATACCACCAAGACTTTAACACACCTAAGTTAAGAAGGTTCAAACTTGCATAATACATTAGTAGTTAGCGAAAATAAAACTTAAAAAATAAAAATGAAAATCATCAGGTCAGTCGATACGCCGTATCTTATGGAAGAAGATGCGCCGTATCGAGCCTGGAATAAATACGAATCAGAATAGAAGATGCGTCGCATCCTTAACCAGGGATGCGCCGCATTAAATAAACTGACAAAGAGTTTTAAAGTCAAAAATAAAAATGTAGAAAATAAAGTAAGATATGACCAGTGCAGGAGATGCGTCGCATCTTAGGATGGAGATGCGTCGTATCTTCTGCGGGCCTGACTGACTCGACACAGAACAGAATAGTAAAAATTCTCCGGGTTGTCTCCCGGTCAGCACTTGTCTTTATTCCAGAGTCTTCAAGTTAGACTCACGTTCAGCTCTTATTTTAGTACTTCGGGCTCAAACTCCACTACCTCTCTCTCAGTATCCTCAATTTCATTATCAAAGTATTTTTTAACTCGTTGCCCGTTTACCTTGAATATATAACCATTTTTATCGCATATTTCAATAGTCCCATATGGATACACTTTCTTGACAACGAACGGACCCGTCCATCTTGATTTAAGTTTACCTGGATACATTTTTAATCGAGAATTAAATAGCAGTACTTTTTCCCCAATAGTAAACATTTTGTCTCCACGTAACCTCGAGTCATGCCATCTTTTAGTTCTTTCTTTGTAGATCTTAGTGTTACTATAGGCCTCATCTCTTAGTTCGTAGAGTTCATTAAGTTCCATGAAACGGTTCTTCGTTGCAGCTTCCATATCTATGTTACATTGCTTCAAAGCCCAATATGCACTTTGTTCGATTTCGATCGGTAGGTGGCATGCTTTTCTGTATACAAGACGAAATGGAGTACATCCCGTCGGTGTCTTATAAGCTGTACGAAATGCCCATAAAGCATCATTTAACTTGTCAGACCACCCTTTCGGATTAAACCCAGTCGTTTTTTCAAGAATCCATTTTATAGCTCTATTGGTTACTTCAGTTTGCCCATTGGATTGAGGATGGTATGCAGTGGAAACCCTATGATACACTTCATAATGTTGCAGGGCTCTTCCTAAATGGTGATTACAAAAGTGCGTTCCTCTATCACTAATCAATGCCTTCGGAACTCCAAACCTAGCGAACAAACTTTGTAAAAATTTAAGTACTACCCTGCTGTCGTTTGTTGGTGACGCTTGCGCTTCTACCCATTTTGATACGTAATCAACAGCAACCAAAATATATTTATTACCTTTAGATTCAGGAAACGGTCCCATGAAGTCCAATCCCCATATGTCGAAAACTTCACATACATGGATATAGTTTTGTGGCATTTCGTTTCTTGATGTTATATTTCCGGATCGTTGACACGCATCACATCCTTTTATGTAATCTTTTGCATCATTCAACATAGTGGGCCAATAAAATCCCGCATCTAGGATTTTTCTTCTTGTAATAACTGCACCGTGATGTCCCCCCGTCGGCCCTGAATGGCAATGTGCCAATATTGTTGGGACATCATCTCCATCTACGCATCTTCGTATAATATTGTCAGGACATAGTTTGAAGGCATAAGGTTCATCCCAAATATATTCACTAGCTCGAGTTAGAAACCTTCTCTTCTCGTCGGATGTTAACCCTTTTGGAATTTCATTTGCAACAATAAAGTTTATATAGTCGGCATACCATGGTCCATTATCATTGCTCCTAATTCTTACCATCATAAGGTGTTCATCAGGAAAGTCATCAGCGATTTCCCTTTCATCAAGCACCTCCATGTTAGGGTTTTCAAGTCTAGATAAGTGGTCAGCAGCTAGATTCTCGGCACCCTTTTTATCTTTAATTTCAATATCGAATCCTTGGAGCAATAAAACCCATCTAATAAGCCTTGGCTTGGCATCCTGTTTATTGAACAAATACTTCAAAGCAGAATGGTCAGTGTAAACCATAGTTTTTGACAATATAAGATAGGACCTAAATTTATCGAATGCAAAAACTACTGCTAGAAGTTCCTTTTCCGTGGTGGTGTAGTGTTCTTGGGCATTAGTTAATGTTTTGCTAGCATAATAAATTGGCTTAAATTTCTTTTCTATCTTTTGGCCAAGTACATCTCCAACAGCATAATCACTAGCATCACACATTAGTTCAAAAGGTAAATTCCAATCCGGCGAAATTATAATAGGTGCAGTAGTTAGTTTTTCTTTAAGTATATTAAATGCCTTTTTGCAATCTTCAGAAAAATCAAACTTCGCATCTTTTAGCAATAATTGGGTCATAGGCCTAGATATTTTTGAAAAATCCTTTATGAACCTATGATAAAATCCAGCATGCCCTAAAAAACTTCTAACGCCTTTTACGTTAGTGGGATAAGGTAGTTTGGCAATTACATCAATTTTAGCTTTATCGACTTCTATACCTTTCCCAGAAATCTTATGTCCTAACACAATTCCCTCTCTAACCATAAAATGAAAATTTTCCCAATTAAGAACAAGGTTAGTTTCTTCACACCTAGCAAGCATTTTATCAAGTTTAAAGAGACAATCACTAAATGAGTTACCGAACACCGAGAAGTCGTCCATGAAGACTTCCATAAAGTCTTCTACCATATTATGGAAGATAGCCGTCATACAACGTTGGAAAGTAGCAGGGGCGTTGCATAGTCCGAACGGCATTCTCCTATAGGCGAAGGTTCCATAAGGGCAGGTGAAAGTCGTCTTCTCTTGATCCTCGGGGGCAATGGGTATTTGGAAGAAACCTGAAAAACCATCTAAAAAACAATAATAATCATGTCCTGATAGTCTTTCTAACATTTGATCAATAAATGGAAGAGGGAAGTGATCTTTTCGTGTAGCATCATTGAGTTTGCGATAGTCGATGCAAACTCTCCATCCAGTAACAGTTCTTGAAGGGATTAGCTCATTGTCGTCATTGAGTACTACCGTCATTCCTCCTTTTTTAGGTACGACGTGGATAGGACTGACCTACGAGCTGTCGGAAGTTGGGTAGATAAGTCCGGAGTCAAGTAATTTCACAATTTCATTTTTCACCACATCTTGGACTTTTGGATTCAAACGCCTTTGAGGTTGGATAGTTGGTTTGAATTCATCCTCCATAAGGATTTTATGTGTACAAAATGACGGGCTAATTCCCTTAATATCAGACATACTCCACGCTAATGCTCCCCTTCGTTTATACAGTACCTGCAAAAGTGATTCTTTTTCATTTGGCGTTAAGTCAGATGCAATAATAATGGGCGAATTAGTGTTCCCATTTAGATAGGCATACTCCAAAGTAGAAGGGAGATCCTTAAGCACAGGTTTAACATTATCAATTTCAGTAGCACTAGCGGAATAAACTTGTTCTTTAATTATATTGCTGCTGTCATCAGATAGATGCGCCGCATCGATATTTTCGATGCGCCGTATGGCGTTACATACAGCAGAGTCAGCAACTAAATTATTATCAATAGTATTCTCATCAACTTGATCTTCTATAGCAATTGTGTTTTCTAAATTTTTAAGCAGAAAAGAATCAAGCAAATTACTTTTTAACAATTTCTGAGTAAATTGATTAATCGTGTCATCAGAAACATCGATATTATAGCATTCATCGTCATCGGAATTATCTTTACTCATAGATTGTTCCATGTTAAACTCAACCTCATCTTTTCCTATGGTAAGAGTTATCTTTTTATTAAAAACATCAATTATGGCCCTAGCAGTGGCTAAAAATGGTCGTCCTAATATTATAGGAGTTCTAGAATTTTCAGGCATATCGAGGATAACAAAGTCGATAGGTAATTCAAATTTATCAACTTTTATTAATATATTTTCAGCTATTCCTAATGGGTATTGTATGGACCTATCAGCTAGTTCTAAGCACATCCTAGTAGGTTTTGGTTCATCAAGACCTAATTTTTCATACATAGAAGAGGGCATAAGGCTTATACTAGCTCCTAGGTCGGCTAAAGCATTTTCAATATGCAAATTTTTAATTTGACAAGGAATAGTGAAACTCCCTGGATCTTTTTCTTTAGACGGAAGTTTGTTGAGCAATGCTGCTGAGCTTCTTTCCCCCATTGTTACAGTGCAGGCTTCTTCAAGTTTAGACTTGTTTGTAAGCAAGCTCTTCAGATATTTAGCATATTTTGGCATTTGCACTAGGGCTTCCATAAATGGTATGCTTAGCTGCAGCTGCTTGAGATTCTCCAGGAACTTCTTTTGATAGGCATCTTCTTTCTCTTTCCTTACCCTATGTGGAAAAGGTAGTGTTGATCGTTTGAGTTTATCAGAAGGTTCTTCTCGGATTACAGGTTCTGGACTAATCTCTTTTGGTTGCTCTTGTTCAGATGATACAGATTCAGGGGAAATCTTGTTTGTGCCGCTATCCTCGGGTGTCTCTCCGATTTGAAAGGTTGACTTTCCGCCTCTAGTTGTAATTCCCTTCATATCGTGTTTTACCAAAAGAACCTTGTCGAGCTCCGTTGACAATTGGCGCACTTCAATTGCCAATCCATTAATCATGTTGTTTTGTTCCTTTAGTAACAGCTCATGACTACCCTTGAATTCATTAATAAAGTTTCTCACTTCATGATGTTCTTTTTCATTCGTCTGAGCGATTAGTAGTGCAAACTCTTCTATAGTAAGGTTTCTTCGGGGTCTTCCGAACCAGTTTGGGAAAATATCGAACATTTTTCCTGAAAATTAAAGACAAGAAGATTTCAAAGTAAAAGCTTCCTAGTATAAGGGTCAGAGTATTTTCCGTTCGGAGATAAGAAAAATAAAAGCTGCTGATATCTGCAGACGATGCGTCGTATCCAAAAAGTTGGATACGCCGTATCTTATAATCGTTAAAATTTAATCAGACTTTATTCAGAAAATAGATACGCCGCTTAGAAATTTGAATGCGCCGTATCAGTTTTAATTATCAAAAATCGATATACTTATTAAAATTAAATGCGTCGTATTAACAAAAGTTAATGCGCCGTATTTTCGTTACGTTTCAAAATACAAGATTTTTGATTCAGAAGATACGCCGTATCGATAGAGATCGATGCGTCGTATCTGTTTAATAATTCGAAAACTGTTTTTAATTAAAATATTAGATACGCCGTATCTGCTAAAGCAGATGCGTCGTATGGCGTTATCGCTTAGAAAAAATTTCTTATTAAAAACAGATACGCCGTATCTTGGGGAAAGATGCGTCGTATCGAATTAATTAAACGCGTTGTATTTTATAAAAAATTAAACGCAATACGCCGTATCTAAGAAATTAGATGCGCCGTATCGTTTGAATTAGCTCAGTACAACGATAGCAGAATACAGAAAATACGAAAAATAAAAACAAAAATAAAAACAAACGAAAATAAACAAAAATAAAAACACTCAAAAACAGAAAATATGCAAAATAATACAATGAATGCAAATTAACCTAATATACAACAGAGTTAGCGGTTAGAATAAAAATTAAAAATTAAAAACCTAATTAAAATACTAATCAAATTAACAGATAATAACAATTCACTCCCCGGCAACGGCGCCAAAAACTTGATGCGCATGATGTGTCGTTGCGGTTTAGCAGTATTAATGCCTACTCAAGTTTTAAATTTATATTTAGCCGACTTATCAATAACACACACACTTAACGAGCAGTGTACCCGGTCAGTATGAATATAATGGTAAGTAGAGTGTCGATCACTAAGAGTGGAACGTATTATCTAGTTATTCTAATCAGTATTTTAATATCTTAAGTCAATTATACAACCTAATCTAACGCAAGGGGGTTCAGCCTGAGAGACTGGCACGTTTTGGTTGCAATTAAATAATAAACTAAACTAATGAGCACGAATCAGCGATAAGCACGCACGTACACAGATAAATACTTGAGACAATAAGAAGACCTGCCCTGATAATTAAGTAGCTTGTCACTTGTTTTATTGCTAGTTTTATATGAAGTGTATGTAATTAACCCTTTCTCGTTGGCTCTAATCTTATCGGCGAGTAAACCCTTAATGATTACTTATGTCTAAAAGTTATTCCTAAGTGATCAAGTTAGTTATAACCGTGGGAGCAATATGATCTTCCGTAGTCACATACGACAAGCCACTAATAGACACAGAGGTTATCAATGCACTAATAAAAGTCACCAAAGACATCAACATATAAACTTTAATTAATGGGAAAGCAGTTTTAAGGGAGTGCAACCTTTCCGTTGTCACATTACACAAGCCACCAATACTGATGAATTAAAGTGTACTAATACAATGAAACAAAACTACTTAATGAATTAAACACATGCAGGACCTTCTTACAGCTCTTGTATCTTCGTTCGGGTGTGTCTTGTGCTGCCTATTCGTCTGAATTCGTTCGCTCGTCTAGGGATATATGGCACGTACGTCAAAAGTCTATTTTTTATTCGTCTGGCCTTGGGGTATTTATAGTTTCTGTCTGAGGTAAGATGCGGCGCATTGAATAAGTAGATGCGGCGCATTGACTTAACTTCACGTGGGGTCCAAGGTTATTATATTCCAGAATATTCGTACACCGCCTTGAGATGCGGCGTATCTTCATAACTGTATGCGGCGCATGTCTTCTTGTATCTTGGATCGAAACTGGTGAAATCTTGATAGTGATGCGCCGTATGTAAGAAGTATAATGCGGCGCATCTGGAGTAGAACAAGTTGGTTCTTCTTCGTTGACCAAAGTTTCATATGCAACGCATGACAGAATTGCATGCGTGCATTCTTCAAAGTCAGGCAATGGTCTTCAATCTCTTCATTTCAGCAGCCTTTTCCAATCTTGATCATTTTTCTCCATTTTTAGTCCATAATAGCTAAGTTTCACCAAATGCTTGTTTTTAACTGAGAATTACAAAAGTAAACATTAACGTATCAATTCTCACAGATAATATAATAAAACAAGTCAAATAAATAGGATAAATGATGGTAATAAAATGTACTTATTTGAGTTCATCAGTATAGCAAGGTTAAAGACATTGAGCTAAAGGGGTACACAGATAGTGTTTGTGGTTGGATCCTAACATTTTGGTTTGATTGCCGCTACATTATTTTAGAAAACTATTCTTTACATGTGAATAATGAAAATTATTAATTTTTTTTTTGCAGGTAGCAATATGCATTTTTCCAACCGTTAAAGATGGAGCTCATGTTGCAATATTAGCTATGATCTCCACCTTACAAATGTGCGTTTACTATTCTTTATAGTTTACAAGAACTTTCAAGTTTCACCCGTTTCTTTAGTTTTAAAATCATTTCTTTGTTGAAACTATGAAACACTTTAGAACTAAATGGATGTGTTTCATGTAGGTGTCACCGTGTCAAGGGTGGAGCTGTTAGACGAGGTTGTAGTGAAAGTTGTGAATCTTGCTAATAGAAAAGACTTCCCCGAAGCTCCAACTTTAATGTTAGAGTTTATTGGTGCAGGTGATTTATTCTCTTTCCCCTTCTTGGCATTTGCAAAACAACAAAAAAATAATAATAATTAAAAAATAAACATAAAAATAAAAAAAATTAAACTTATATGATGGAATAAACTTATTATTTTACAGAAGCATACACACATTAGCAAGCACCTATTGTTCAAAAGATTGCATCTGAGCATAATGGCTTGGATTTTGTTTTTGCGCAAGACCCTGAAGCTAAAAAGGAATTTTGGAAAGTTAATTAAGTTTCCATGAATATATATGTTACAAAAAAAATAAAATATAATTCCTTTGTACTTAATATTGATTTTCTTACTTCTTATGATTTACATATAAGAAAAGATGCTCTTTATGCCTGATTGACAATTGGCACCAGGTTTTGAAGCAACGGCAACGGTTAGCTTATAACTCATTTGACCTTAGTAAGTTATAAAACTCTAATTTGCAGGTTAAGTGAACTTTAGTATGCATGTGGAACCAAAGAAGTGTGGTCAAGACCAAGAATGGTGTTGTTGCAACTAAAAAGAGTCATCAATTAATCTCTACAGTATGCTAGCCATTTGGTCATTAACTGAACGAGTTGAAAGGCAGTTAACGAGGTAAGCCCAAATATTAAAATAATAAAAATTCAGTTTGTGAATGAAATGGTAAGTAAAAATTATGACCTGACGTTAAACTATCATATAAATTTTCATTTATAAAACGTTTTAAGTTAAATATGTTGTAACATACTAATTTTAAATGAAGCTAAAATATACAATTTGAAATCACCCGCTTCGTACATGCTTATTAGAATCTGCTCATCTTACCTTAAAGTAAGTAGATAAATGGAAGTAGTTTGGATTACACAAATTTGTTGCTTCTCCTAAAGAAAAGAAAATAAGTAAAAGAAACATGTAATCCCAAATACCCAGTTTTACTGTATTTTTGTGTGTAACGTGTGATTGTTTGTTGGTGTTTTGATGTTACAGGAGAGGATTTTGTGCGCCACGTGATGTTGATAAAGTTGAAATGGTACTTAAGGTTCCTAAATCAGCCTTGATGACATCTCATAGCTTAATGGTGAGTGATCATACATTGTATTTATCTGTAGTAAATCAAATCTATCATCTACTCAGGTAGAATTTTACTTAATTTAAGGATTTATTTTGAATTTAATACTTATGTAGGTGTTTGTGGTTTTAACACATTGATAAATAATCCAGACTAAGAGAATTGTGTCAACATAATCCCTTTTGACCCACAACAAAGTACCCTTTTTGACCAGTAGTGATTAAATCAACCCGCCCGTCTATTAGTCATTGATTTTTCGGACATGGTTCTAGGCCAGAGGTAATGGATCGAACCTTCTTACGTCCTGGAAGGTTTGGGAAGTTTTTGTATGTTCCTCTATCAAATGAAGATTAGCTTGGAATGATCTTAAAAGCTCTTGCTAGAAATAAGCCACTAGATGCTGATGTGGACTTGGTTGCAATTGGGATGAGTGACACATGTGCAAATTTAAGTGGAGCCAATCTTTCTTCATTATTTCGTGTTCTTTATATATAAAAAATGATACAAATCACAAAGATACTGAATTGGTCAATTATTGTCAAATGGGTTAAAAGTCTCACAAGACCTCATGAATTAATTTTGAATTTTTTTTAGACATGACATGTTTAAATTTTCGTATGTCATAAAATAGATCTACTTCCATCATGCTTGCGTTTAATTTATAGAAAATGGAAGATTAGTCATGATGTGAGTTTAGCATGTATTTTGTTATACAAGTAGAAACATAAATATTTGACCCATACATGCATAAATTTTTGAGGTTGCTCGAGCTCCACCTCATCAGTTGCTATTTGTGTTTTGTAGTTACTTTCATAAAAGGAGTAGTTTTTATGATCTGTTGTAGATTATGCTGATGTGTTGTATATTGTGCAGGTTTGCCACCGAGATACTGTCACACCCCCAAAATCGGGTTCAGCGGAAGCTTTCACATCGCTGGGGTGCAACTCAATTGGTATCATGACACAAGTGCAAAGAACGGTTTTCTTCTCAACCATTTAGAATAAAAATTTTAACAAAAATGTTGAGTTTACATTGTTAAAAGTTGTGCGAAAATAGGCCCTTTAAAATAGGTAAAACGGTCCCAAATGTTTGTCAGAGTCTTCTATGACCATGCCATGCCCTGCCAAAACCTCCAGTAGCGTGCTATTGCTTAATACCTGAAAATACATGCTAAAAAGTGTCAACACGAGGTTGGTGAGTTCATAGAGTTTATTGTAAAATGTAATGCCTTTGAATGAAGATTTTCCCAGCAAAGGCATTGTAAATCCACCAGTTCCAAGTCCCGCCCATAACAAGACTTGCAACCTGTGTGTTTACAACCCATTGCCAAATATGATTTGGTTTATGTTACTGAAATGTTATACGGAAACCACAAGTATAAAGTGTATGACAAATTGCCACATAAAAATGATACAATATCTCTTAAGCTCATGACCCCGAAGCTAGACTGATGTTATATATGCCCCAAAATGGAGTGTTTTGCCAAACACCCTGAATGAATGAAATGAAATGCGTTCGTATGACAAGTTGGTGCTACCAACCCGAACGGAGGTGTCACCCTCGATAGATCTATCCACCGCACCTTCGCTTGCTCACAATTAACGGTTCATGATAAATAACAGGGGACTTTAACTTGGCAATGATGTAACTTAAGCAATGTAATGAATTTATATACTTTGGTCCGTATGAAAAATGGTGCAATGTATTCTCCCCCGAGAGATTTGAAATGATGTGATAACTTGAAAAACGGGGCTATGAAAACTCACGTTAATCCTTAAAAGATTAAAGTGCTTGTGAAAAATAATTGAGCATGTATTCTCCCCCAAAACGTAATCCAAAACGTATAAAGGTAGGGGCTATGGAACTCACCTGATGCGATAGCAACAATGATAATAATGGATATGCTGAAATGAGGCTCGGTCTCTAACCGCGACCTAACATGAATGATATGATCTATTGTAAGCAATGAAATGATGCTACACATGCAAATACGTATGTTAACGATACCACTCGTTATTTTTGAAAATAACGTTTATTGTCGAAAAATATATTTTTGACATCTCGGCAAGTCATATACTATATTTCGTGTAAAAATGTTGGAATAATACTCCACGATCCTTATTTGGTGTTTTATTGTCAAATAAAATAGTTTCGTCGCAAAATATCACTTTTACAACTGGTGAAAATATGACCAAACGTTAGATGTCGTCTCATTTGAGTTTTGATCATACGCGTCTCGATCATAAAGAAAATCGGCTTTGAATATGGTGTCTTGCAAAACAATTTCTATACTTAGAAATATTTTCTTATAATGGTTGTTTTTGGAGATACTAGGAAAATCATATCTTACTCATTATAAGTCCGATCAACAAACGGTTGATTGATTTGGAAAATAGGCCGGGAATACTTCGTTTCACCTGAAGGAGTTTATGGCCCAAACCGACTCGCTCAACGGGAAAATGGCTCGTAAGATGGTGCCTCGCAAAAACTGTTTACACTTAGAAAATATTTGAATTATAGTGAGGCTGTCAAAATAAGTGTTGTTTGTCGGTTTTTCAAAAATTCATATCTCGGTCGTTACAAGTCTGTTTTCTACGTTCTTTATATCCACGCATTCGTCATAACATGAACTAACATATTTTCAGTGGCTCGGCTCAGCTAGACTACGGCTAACACCTCGTTCTTTCCCCTGAAGTTCGGCCAACAGCCCGCATTTTCTGAAAATAATAGTTTTTGTGTTGCTAACTTTAAAACTTCGTATCTCCTTCGTTATAACTCGGTTTTTAGTGATTCAAGCGACCACGTTTTCGTGTTTGAGAGTATTTTCTAAATATGAAAGCTAAAATAACGCCATGTTTACTGATTTTTCCAGAGTTTGTATTTTTGGACAGCAGGTATATAAATACGTTAGAAACTCGTTTTCTTGGTTCGCGGCTTGATCAAACTACTACAAAACAACTCCACAAATACACACATCCTACCATACACCTTCTTAGGGTGTCATGGGTCCTAAACATCGCTAAAAATAGTGGGCTTCGCGGGGATGTTAATGAAACGTACCGATCTAATGTTTGAGATAGTTTTAGTGAAAAGTGAACCAAGTGGTATATATAACATAAGTTTTGCATGGATAGCTCTCAAAATAAATAGGAGATACAACAATATAGTTCAAAGGAAGTATGAAATGATCAAAAATGGTGTTCTTGAGCTTACTTGATGATTGATGAGTTAGGATGAAATATGACCACAACCTTGGAGTTTTTATTGCAAAACTCTAACAAGGAGTATAAAAGGAACTTAATTAACACTTGATCTTCAAAAAAAAATGTTGGATCATCCTCTTTCTTGCTTTGGCCGTGGGTTTGGGATGAAGAAGGAGAGAGAAAAATGGCTAGTTAACTTAGTATGGAAATGTTATGGAAAATAAATCATGTTTATGTATACATAGAACTTTAATGTATTTTGGAGTATTAGGCAAATGTAGTTTGGCTTATTAGGAAGAGAGAGGGGCGGCACATGACTAAAAGGAAGAGATAAGATGAAAATGTTTAGCTTTTTAACACAATTAAGATAAGTATTGGTTGTTTAGTGCAAACTTTTGGTGTTATCGGGTATCGGGTTAACTATAAATAAATCGTGACGAGTTGAAATAAAATACGACGAAGTTGTAAAAATTATAAAATCATGTTACTGATAAGAATCGGGTGTTAAAATAGTGATCGTGATGAAATATCGCAAAACGACGGAGTTATAAGCTCTTAACGTAAAATATAGCAAAAGGTTTCAAAACACCGGGTAATTTAATAATATAAATTTTATATCATTAAAATTAGCATGAAACTATATTAGGATCATAGTCGGGAGTATTTGGGTATAATATAGTAGTAATGACTGAGTGGTAACGTTTAACAAATAAACGGACATACGTAATTGAAAAGCACACAAACCCGTGCATGACTTAACATGATAATGATGTTACTGATGATATGTAGACTACTCTAGTCTATATGACATGTCCTTACTGATGATGCATGAATACGCAGCTAAACCATCCTGGTTACGCGCATTTGAATACCCGTAAACCTAGTTTACGAAAAGATGAATGATGATTATGAATAGTGATTTCCCTCCGAGAATGAATAGTATTTCATGAATAGTAAAATTTTCTGAAAGTTTCTCAAAATCTCAAACTGACCTCGGAAATGATGAATAGTAAAAGTGAATAGTGATCGATGAATAGTAAAAATGAATAGTAACTCGTGAATAGTAAATTGTCGAGGTTCGGAAAAATGGCCTGAAATTACGAGTTGTCACAGTCTCCACCCGTTACGGGAATTCAGTCCCTGAATTCAGTTAGTGTTGGTCTCCGGGGTGGATTCGGTGAAAGGTGTAGATATTTGAGCCGCATCTGGTCTTCCCGCTCCCAAGTAAACTTAGGACTTCTGCGAGAATTCTAGCGAACCTTAACGATAGGAATTTGACTCTGCTTCAACTGTTTGACCTCATGGTCTATGATTTCTGTTGTTTCCTTCACGTAATTGTGCTTATTGTCGAGCTAAATTTCTTCCAATGGAATTTCGGGCGTTTCGTTTGAAAAACATTTCTTGAGGTTTGAGACATGAAACGTGTTATGTATGCTGTTGAGCTCTGACGGAAGCTCCAGTCTGTATGCCAGTCGGCCGATTACAGTTACAGTCTTTAATGGTCCAAGGTACCTAGGGTTCACTTTCCCGTGTTCCCACAATTGTATCATGCTTTTCCAAGGCAAGGTTTTCAACATAACTCGTTCCACAGTTAGAATTCTAATGATTTGCTGCTTAGGGATATCTAATCCCAATGATTTTGCATCCTGAGTTGACCTAACTTTTCTATTGTTCTCTTGTTGCTTGTAACTGATTCTTGACTTGTACAATTTCCTTTGTTGTTTCACGATTTGGTTCTAGACTAGTGAATTGGACTTTCCGATTTTGGTCTGTCAGTAGGTAATTGGTACTTCCACCACAGGGTGTCTTAAAGGGTATAGTCTTTGTATTGGTGTGATGGCTATTGTTGAAGGTGAAATCTGTCAATGTCAAAGGTTTACTCCAAACAATTTAAGGTTAATTCTATGGTGCTGAGCATGTCCTATAGGGATTGGATAATTCTCTTCAATGTTCGTTGGTCTGAGGATGGTAGATCGTGCATACATCTGATTGGGTAAGGATAGCTTAAAGGGATTGTTAGAAGTTTGAAGTAAAGTGACTATCTCTGTCGGAAATGATGGAAATTGGTTCACCGTGCCTTGAAACTATTTCCTTGATGTAAAGTCTGGTAAGCTGTTCCATAGTATAAGTCTCTCCGATTGGAATGGAATGGACTGATTTGGTAGGACAATCGATGATCACCCAAATAGCTTCGAAACTGCCTGATGTCTTGGAGAGTTTAATGAAAATATCTATTGTAATGCGTTCTCATTTCCACTGAGGAATTTCTGGTTGCTGAAGTAATCCTAATGGTTTCTGGTACTCGCCTTTTACTTTAGCGCAAGTAAGGCATTTGCTAACATACAAGGCTATGTCTGCTTCCATATTCGGCCACCAATAAAGTTTCGTGAGATCCTGATATATCTTACCAGAACTTGGATGAATGAAGTACTTCGACTTGTGCGACTCGTGCATAATCAACTCTCGTATTCCACCATAGAGAGATATCCAGTTTCTATCCTTGAAGCACAATACTCTGTCTGACCTCTTTACTAACCCATTTGCATTCTTTGGCATACCATAGGGTTTTATCATTCTGTCGGTTTCCTTCCTTGAGTGCCTCAACTTGAGTCTCGAGGATTCGTGATGGTAAAGGTGAAATGATTGTCATTCCCAATGATCTGACTCTCAACGGCTTGAGGTTGGGTTATGGTTAGCTGACGTGCTTCTAGACTGCGGTTCATAAGGTGATGCAGGTGTGGATGTTCTTGCAACGATTGTGTACACACACAAGAAGTTTTGAAACCTTTAGAAATCGAGTAGGAATGCAAACCGGACATAATTTTATTATAACTGCTCTCAGTATTGCAAAATTCATCTCTGAGCGGGGCATAGGTAGTCAGCCTATGTCCAACTGTCCCAGGTTGAATATAGGTGACGAGTCTATATTCCACCGAGGTTCAATGAAGTTTAAAATACTCAGCTCAGTTATAGTAATACTAGGTCCTTCACATTTGAAGAGATGTTCTGATAGGCTAAGGCAAAGGACCAAACTCGTGGTCGAATGATGAAACTATGTAAGAAAAAGGCGTAACGCTGAAACGTATACGATATGTATGCATGCTTATATGAAAGACAATTATAGTAATCAACTATAATAAGTGGGTATAAATGATTTGATAATAAGACACAAATCTTATTAAATATGTCAGCAACAAACCACAATTGAGGCATCAGCTTGGCAGGCAGGCACGTGGCGGTCATAGGGTTAAGTTTTTGTAAATGCAGCTATAGTCTAGGTTTTAAAATCACCCAGTTCTCTATAGCCAAGGATCTGATACCAATCTGTCACACCCCCAAAATCGGGTTCAGCGGAAGCTTTCACATCGCTGGGGTGCAACTCAATTGGTATCATGACACAAGTGCAAAGAACGGTTTTCTTCTCAACCATTTAGAATAAAATTTTTAACAAAAATGTTGAATTTACATTGTTAAAAGTTGTGCGGAAATAGGCCCTTTAAAATAGGTAAAACGGTCCCAAATGTTTGTCAGAGTCTTCTATGACCATGCCATGCCCTGCCAAAACCTCCAGTAGCGTGCTATTGCTTAATACCTGAAAATACATGCTAAAAAGTGTCAACACGAGGTTGGTGAGTTCATAGAGTTTATTGTAAAATGTAATGCCTTTGAATGAAGATTTTCCCAGCAAAGGCATTGTAAATCCACCCAGTTCCAAGTCCCGCCCATAACAAGACTTGCAACCTGTGTGTTTACAACCCATTGCCAAATATGATTTGGTTTATGTTACTGAAATGTTATACGGAAACCACAAGTATAAAGTGTATGACAAATTGCCACATAAAAAATGATACAATATCTCTTAAGCTCATGACCCCGAAGCTAGACTGATGTTATATATGCCCCAAAATGGAGTGTTTTGCCAAACACCCTGAATGAATGAAATGAAATGCGTTCGTATGACAAGTTGGTGCTACCAACCCGAACGGAGGCGTCACCCTCGATAGATCTATCCACCGCACCTTCGCTTGCTCACAATTAACGGTTCATGATAAATAACAGGGGACTTTAACTTGGCAATGATGTAACTTAAGCAATGTAATGAATTTATATACTTTGGTCCGTATGAAAAATGGTGCAATGTATTCTCCCCCGAGAAATTTGAAATGATGTAATAACTTGAAAAACGGGGCTATGAAAACTCACGTTAATCCTTAAAAGATTAAAGTGCTTGTGAAAAATAATTGAGCATGTATTCTCCCCCAAAACGTAATCCAAAACGTATAAAGGTAGGGGCTATGGAACTCACCTGATGCGATAGCAACAATGATAATAATGGATATGCTGAAATGAGGCTCGGACTCTAACCGCGACCTAACATGAATGATATGATCTATTGTAAGCAATGAAATGACGCTACACATGCAAATACGTATGTTAACGAAACCACTCGTTCTTTTTGAAAATAACGTTTATTGTCGAAAAATATATTTTTGACATCTCGGCAAGTCATATACTATATTTCGTGTAAAAATGTTGGAATAATACTCCACGATCCTTATTTGGTGTTTTATTGTCAAATAAAATAGTTTCGTCGCAAAATATCACTTTTACAACTGGTGAAAATATGACCAAACGGTCTCGCAAAACTAGTCGTAAAATATTGTACGTTAAGAGTTAGTAATAGAACTTGACGTTTTTGAAAACCTTGTAACAATAGTTAGATGTCGTCTCATTTGACTTTTGATCATACGCGTCTCGATCATAAAGAAAATCGGCTTTGAATATGGTGTCTTGCAAAACAATTTCTATACTTAGAAATATTTTCTTATAATAGTTGTTTTTGGCGATACTAGGAAAATCATATTTTACTCGTTATAAGTCCGATCAACAAGCGGTTGATTGATTTGGAATGTAGGCCGGGCATACTTCGTCTCACCCGAAGGAGTTTATGGCCCAAACCGTCTCGCTCAACGGGAAAATAGCTCGTAAGATGGTGCCTCGCAAAAACTGTTTACACTTTAGAAAATATTTGAGTTATAGTGAGGCTGTCAAAATAAGTGTTGTTTGTCGGTTTTTCAAAAATTCATATCTCGGTCGTTACAAGTCTGTTTTCTACGTTCTTTATATCCACGCGTTCGTCATAACATGAACTAACATATTTTCAGTGGCTCGGCTCAGCTAGACTACGGCTAACGCCTCGTTCTGTCCCCTGAAGTTCGGCCAACAGCCCGCATTTTCTGAAAATAATAGTTTTTGTGTTGCTAACTTTAAAACTTCGTATCTCCTTCGTTATAACTCGGTTTTTAGTGATTCAAGCGACCACGTTTTCGTGTTTGAGAGTATTTTCTAAATATGAAAGCTAAAATAACGCCATGTTTACTGATTTTTCCAGAGTTTGTATTTTTGGACAGCAGGTATATAAATACGTTAGAAACTCGTTTTCTTGGTTCGCGGCTTGATCAAACTACTACAAAACAACTCCACAAATACACACATCCTACCATACACCTTCTTAGGGTGTCATGGGTCCTAAACATCGCTAAAAATAGTGGGCTTCGCGGGGATGTTAATGAAACGTACCGATCTAATGTTTGAGATAGTTTTAGTGAAAAATGAACCAAGTGGTATATATAACATAAGTTTTGCATGGATAGCTCTCAAAATAAATAGGAGATACAACAATATAAGAAAAAAGGAAGTATGAAATGATCAAAAATGGTGTTCTTGAGCTTACTTGATGATTGATGAGTTAGGATGAAATATGACCACAACCTTGGAGTTTTTATTGCAAAACTCTAACAAGGAGTATAAAAGGAACTTAATTAACACTTGATCTTCAAAAAAAAATGTTGGATCATCCTCTTTCTTGCTTTGGCCGTGGGTTTGGGATGAAGAAGGAGAGAAAAATGGCTAGTTAACTTAGTATGGAAATGTTATGGAAAATAAATCATGTTTATGTATACATAGAACTTTAATGTATTTTGGAGTATTAGGCAAATGTAGTTTGGCTTATTAGGAAGAGAGAGGGGCGGCACATGACTAAAAGGAAGAGATAAGATGAAAATGTTTAGCTTTTTAACACAATTAAGATAAGTATTGGTTGTTTAGTGCAAACTTTTGGTGTTATCGGGTACCGGGTTAACTATAAATAAATCGTGACGAGTTGAAATAAAATACGACGAAGTTGTAAAAATTATAAAATCATGTTACTGATAAGAATCGGGTGTTAAAATAGTGATCGTGATGAAATATCGCAAAACGACGGAGTTATAAGCTCTTAACGTAAAATATAGCAAAAGGTTTCAAAACACCGGGTAATTTAATAATATAAATTTTATATCATTAAAATTAGCATGAAACTATATTAGGATCATAGTCGGGAGTATTTGGGTATAATATTAGTAGTAATGACTGAGTGGTAACGTTTAACAAATAAACGAACATACGTAATTGAAAAGCACACAAACCCGTGCATGACTTAACATGATAATAATGTTACTGATGATATGTAGACTACTCTAGTCTATATGACATGTCCTTACTGATGATGGATGAATACGCAGCTAAACCATCCTGGTTACGCGCATTTAAATACCCGTAAACCTAGTTTACGAAAAGATGAATGATGATTATGAATAGTGATTCCCCTCCGAGAATGAATAGTGTTTCATGAATAGTAAAATTTTCTGAAAGTTTCTCAAAATCTCAAACTGACCTCGGAAATGATGAATAGTAAAAGTGAATAGTGATCGATGAATAGTAAAAATGAATAGTAACTCGTGAATAGTAAATTGTCGAGGTTCGGAAAAATGGCCTGAAATTACGAGTTGCCACCGAGATACATAGACTTTGTGCGAGAAATTACACCTGGGTTACCTTTGTTGCTCTACAACTATACCATTCATCATCTACATGGTATTTTTGAGGTGTGATATATTCCCTGACATGATTTATAGTTTTTCATATTAATAGTTTGTCAGCATTTAAAAGAACCTATATGCACTTTGTGTAAAAACCCAAAATTACTACAATCTGAAATGACCAAAGTACCCCATAAATTTGAAATTTTAAGAAATTATGAAATACGCTATAAATTAAAACTTGAGTTATATATCATGTTATGACTCGAAACTATACAATATGAACATATAACCTAAAGTAAATACGAAATGATACGAGAACTTATAAATCAGAGTATGACACGTTTAAGAAAGTTCATATGGGTTGAAATTAATAAGACATTTTCACGTTTTCTTTTGTGTTCCTTGGGCCAAATTCTTTGTCACACTAACACTAATTCATTGGGTCTTAAGACTTGAAAGATACATACAATATTGGCCTATCTATCCTCCTCAAAATGTCGGTTTTCTTTTACTCCCTTTAACACCGATCTTCTTTTATTGAAAACCCTAAAAACCCTTTCACAAATGTCGACCTACTGCTGCCCCATCTCTCCTCTGTTCGATCAAAAAGACAGCAGCCAAGGAGTCGATTTGTTGCTGCTTCCTTGGTGGTTCCATCGTGCATTGTTCCTGGATTCGTGGTGTATTGATCGAGGGTGTTTAAGGGCTGTTCGAAGGAAGTTTGTTAGGGTTTATTCGGCTGGAAATTCTGTGGTGTTCGATCCATTTTGTTCTTCCTCCTTTGATCACGCATCAAGGGTAATCGTATCATCCTTGTTCAATTCAATCTTATTTGCTTGAATCTTGTTTCGTTTCCTTGATGTTCTTTTCGTTTTAATACACATGAGATAATAGAACAAGCTACATAAAATCATAACTTGTTACACATGAAATAACGAATTTGAAAGAACCCCAATGTAAGCGACCTGTTGAGATTGTCTTGTTTCGAGTTAATATGTACATGTTAAAACATATAAGAGTTGACCTATGGTTGTGTTGATGTCACTCATGATTGCTTTGTATCAATGGAAAATTCATTAGAATGGAAAACCTAAATTGATCACATAAAATCTTAAACATTGGTTGCTGACAGAAAAATAGGCCGAATTGAATTGAATGGATCTTGATGTTAGTGATGTATTTTTGAGTGTTTCTGGAGTCTAAAACTAAGTTTAAGAAAATATCTTTCTGGAAAAATAAGCCTTGTAGTTTTTAGAGGTCGGGAAGGTATACTTTTTGATTTTACAAATTCAAGTGTCAAAACTGTGTTATGAGAGTCTGAAAATCAGTCGGGTTGTGTGATTTTTCATTTTCAAACCATGAGGAGTTGAGACCTAAAACTTTCCAGTATTCAACTTCCATATGCCTAGTAAGTTCAAGAATTTTTGGGGATTTTTCCTGGACGTTTTGGTGGGTCTACCAAAGGCATACTTTTTGGGTACTGCAGCAGATACGTTTTCTGAGTAGTCTGACTTGAAGCATTTTTCTTTTAAGGTTAAACTAATTAATAAATTATGGGAAAATTCGTGTGAGTTCTAAAGACAGGAAGGTACCTGTGTGAAGTTTTGTGGAATTTATCTTTGAGTTCTGAGGTGGTAGAAAAATTCGACAAATTGTGATCTGTTATGGGTAAAAGCTGAGTAAAAAGGTTAAAAAGGTGTTATGTGTATATTTCTTAGACTAAATGGTTTAATTTGTCATTTTTCTAAACTAAAGGGTCTAACTTGTGAAAATATGTAACTTTAGAATATTTACATTTCATACCCTAATCTTACCATAATGACACTATAATCCCTAAACTTTATATATTTGCATATTAAACCCTAAAACTTATGAAAGTTACACTATGAACCCTAAACTTATGTAAATGGCATTTTGAACCTTAAGTTACTAAATATGGAAAGCCTACTAAAATAAGAAATCTGATTTAAAATAAGTTATTAACCAGACGATCATAAATTCGTGTAGATTCGCTGAAGATGGAGTTTACTTCCGATCTTTTCGTTTCTAGTTGTGTTTTCACTTGCGGTCTAAGGTACATATATTCTACCCTTTTTCAGTAAGGGTGTTTCCATCCTCATGACTCTTTGATCTTGATCTTTGATTCGTTATAAGATTCCCTTTAGCCATTGCTATGATTCCCTGTTCTTTGATTCGTTCATTTGATATGCTTCGTTGATATTATGATTCATTGACATTCGTTCATTGTGATCCCTATGGTATGATACTTGACTTAATTCTTTCGTTACCCTATGACACGAATATTCGAATCACTTGATACTCTGAAGGTTCATTTGATTTTGGTAACTAGATGCGAAAGCCTTTCTTAATTATATTATGGAAATGTTTTGAGAAAAACTATTTTAAAATGATGTTCACGAACGATGCGATACCACTTTTATATGAAATTTTGCTATCTTTTATGAAAACTAATTTTAAAGACTACTTTTATGAAAACAGTTATTAAAGATCATTTTATGAAAATCATTTGATTAAGATTTCTTTAAATAAACCATTGATTATGAACCTTCGATTATGAACCTTTGACGATGAACCTGTGATACTTTGATGACCTGACATTTGACCCTGATAAGATTCCCTTATTTGACTCATGACTTTCATTGTATGATTGTCATTCTATTTCATTCTGACATTTATTTAAATGTCTCTGCTATGTTATGATTATGCTTTGCCATGCTTATTAGAGTTACTATCTCGTTTCTCTTGCCATGCTAGATTATGATTTGTTGTATGATATGATAGATCCGTGCCTGAGCTTACCTAGTTCTGGAGGTACCAGGACCATGTCTTTGATGGCACCTTAGGCATGACACTTCCGTAGAGGTGTGATAGATCTACGGCGTTCCCCCTTTATGATATGATTTGTATGCGCATTATTGGCCAACCCCATATGTGTGATCAGTCTAGTACTGACATACATACTTTTGTTAGGGAGCGTATGGATGCATCCTAGGATTTATGTATATGTATGATTATGGTGACCAGGTGGTGTGTGCCTTACACTCCTTCTCACACTTTTGGTACTTAGAGGTCTCCCCTCTTCGTGCACTTTTATGATATGATATGATATGATTTGACGGATTATGTATGTATGGAGTTCTTATGGCACATCCTTATATGAACCTTTCCATTATTTCATTTTCTCTTGATTCATTATTATTCAGTTCTCATGCGCTCTTGATCCTCTGTTCTCTTTAAAATTCGTATGACTTTATGATTATGCTTTCGTTTCGTATTCTTATTCATTCGTAGCTTATGCTTATTTACCGTTATGTTATGTTATATATATCTGTTCACTGGGCTTTTTAAGCTCAGCCGCATTTCTTTTCCTGCAGCAGGTTTTAGTTGAAAGCTAGGTTATGAGTGGAGTACTGATGAACTCAAATAAGTACATTTTATTACCATCATATATCCTATTTATTTGAATTGTTTTATTATATTATCTGTGAGAATTGATACGTTAATGTTTACTTTTGTAATTCTCAGGTAAAAACAAGTATTATGTGAAACTTGGAGATTTTGGGCTAATAATGGAGCAAAACATGCAAGAAGTTAAGAGTCTACTGAAATGTACAAGATCAAGACCATTCTGCTCCAGATACGCCGCATCCAACTTATTATGTACGGCTAATCACTATCAAGATTTCACAAGTTATAATCCAAGACGGCAAAGGACATGCGCCGCATACAAGAATGGAGTTACGCCGCATCTTCTGGCGGTGTACGAATATTCCTGAATATATTAATCTTGGACCCCACGTGAAGTTAAGTCAATGGCGCATTATTATATGTGCGCCGCATCTAACCTCGACAGAAACTATAATACCAAGTCAGACGAAATTCTAAACCTTTGTTCGTGCAATATACGAAAGTACGAAAGACAAAACCTAAGCCGAATTCAGACGAAGTTGCAGCAAAACACACCTTGAGAAGATACAAGAGCTGTAAGAAGTCACTTTAATCGATTACAACTTCAATCTCATGTATTATTTTGTTTTTGTATGTATTAGTACACTTTAATTTATCAGGATTGATGGGCTTGTGTCATTGATTTAATCATGCACTTCAACTCCCCTTAAAATTGCTTTCCCATTAATTAAAGTTTATATGTTGATGTCTTTGGTGACTTTTATTAGTGCATTGATAACCTCTGTGTCTAGCTGAGCATTGATCGGGTCGCCATGCCTCTGTCCTCGCCTATTTATTTTATCGCCTATGCATTCTATCGTCTGTAGAAAAGTAGGAAGAAAGGTAAATAGGATAGACATAAGTAATCATTAAGGGTTTACTCGCCGATAAGATTAGAGCCAACGAGAAAGGGATTAATCTCGGTGCGTTGCATCGAACTATACACTTCATATAAAACTAGCAATAAAACAAGTGACAAGCTACTTAACTATCAGGACAGGTCTTCTTATTGTCTCATGTATTTATCTGTGTACGTGTGTGCTAATCGCTGATTCGTGCTTATTAGTTTAGTTTATTATATTTAATCATAACCAAACCGTGCCAGTCTCTCAGGCTGAAACCCCCTTGCGTTAGATTAGGTTGTATAGCTAACTTAAGATATTAAAATACTGATTAGAATAACTAGATAATACATTCCACTCTTAGTGATCGACACTCTACTTACCATTATATTCATACTGACCGGGTACACTTCTCATTAAAGTGTGTGTGTTATTGATAAGTCGGCTAAATATAAATTTAAAACTTGAAAACTGCTAAAACCACAACGACACACCGTGGGTATAAATTAGAGCAATACGCACATGCACATCAAGTACTTTGAGCTTAGAAGGCTATACTTAGATTGCTATACTGGACTTAGTGATGACTTGAAGAGATTTGCATTTCAGACTTAGTATTTTGTTATTATTCTCTTTTGTAACCTTGTAGTTCAGATTTTCCCTTTGTAACCTTTGAAATTCATTTGTATTATTTAAGTCTTATGCTTATGTTTGATTTGATATGTCACCGTAACGTAATACTTCTACCCTTATCGGGTTGGGGTGTTACAATTATGGTATCAGAGAGACAGGCTGCGACTCATAATACATTTACCCATAACCTGTGAAGTTTGGACCGTTACGTTTCCACTGTAGGCGCTTATAAGACAACCTTTGAAAATTTTCCTTAGGATCTCCCCATAGGAACTTAAGTTATTACCGGTGAGGAATGGGTAGACTAGGACATCTATGTAAGTAGCATTGCTTCCGCATTACTCTTATTCGTGCCTTTGCCTTTAGCTAAGCCTTATAAGAACATTTGTTTCAGAAGCTAGAAAGTTTTGCAACTTAAGCTTAATAACTAAGTAAGTTGGGAATTCCTCGAGAACTACATGGATACCTTACACCATTTAAGATTCACCTTCTGATTTTGATCCCTAATTCCGATCTGTTTGATAAACAGTTTGATGCTTTTCCGACCATCCCGAAGGTCATTCGACCATGATGTGTTTGACACATTCTATGAATTCATTACTTATGCTGGATATAAATGTATCATCTGATACTACTCAGTCCTGTAAAATCCATTACTACTCCTATGAGAACTCTGGTGATTGTTAACTATGGATATAGGAAGTTTTACTTTCCGCCCTTTGAATGATGAATCTTGCCTGCCAACCAGTTTCCTTTGGAAGGATATGATGTAAATACTATCTTAGTACGAAATTGTTAACTGAGCATGATGATGCTGACAACTAATATTCCATACATCTCACTCTTAACAAGTTATACGATGTTCGTATTACAAATGATGCACACCCTATCTGCCACTTTTGCTAAGAAGCTAAAAAAAATTCCAACACCTTGAGCTGTTTGCTTATCTATCTCCACACTTTGATGAACCATGTACTTGACTCTGATATGTGAACTATCCGTCTAGTTTAACAACTGTATTCGTTCTACAAATCCGTTTACTTTTGATATATTTGATTTTGAGGTCTTTTGGTTATTGATTGGCTGGCTTTCGTAAAGCTACCATAGACTACCGTATCTGAAATGTGATCCTTAACGATCTACTTCGCCCTACTTTTGTTATGATGACTCTCAACCGCCTAAATCTGTTAAGATTAATGTTGCTATGAAAGCGCATATTCCGATCTCATTAGATTGTCAAGTTCTCTTGACACCTATTAGTATCCACCCTTAGAAGCTCCGACATTGGAAGTATTTGTTGTACAAAATTTTTCCGGTGTTTTCTGATGAACCTCTTGGGATTCCCTCCTACTTGGGAGGTAGAGTTGGCATTGAACTGATCTCAGTTGACGAACCATGATGCTATAGAAGTTAAGAGATTGAAGGAACTGATGGAATATGATTTTGTTCACCTCAGTGTTTCTTTTGGGATGCTCCTATTGGTTTATGAAGAAGAAGGAAGGAAGTATGCGGCGGCGTATCGACTATCGTGAACTTAACTGTATCACTATCCAAAATCATTATCCATTTCCGCGTATCAATGATTGATTTGGCCTACCTTTGAAAACTCCGTATCAGACGGCCTCATCTAAGCTTGAAGGACTGAAGAAGCAACCACAAGAACTTCTAAGAAGGGAGATGACTAACTGAGAGTAACCTCCATGAAGCATTTCAGTTTTATTTCGTGAAGAGGAAGATAGGTGATGTGAAGTAGATATGAAGTTTCCCTGAGACGATTCATGAAGCTGCTTTCGTACTCGTTGTGATCATTATGAGTTTTAAATGATGCCAATTGTATTGGCTAATAGAATCATGTTTTTCGCGAGTAGTTGGACAATTGTCATGGTATGACAGTGTGTTTATGCTCAGAGACAAACGAGGAACACGTAGATCACCTTCGTATTAAGTAAAGTGACCCTTTGTTCTGGAAGAGTAGATTTGATTGGCGTTCAGAGATTGTAGCAGACAACTCTACCAGGTATCTTGTGATGACAGCAGTTTGAGTTGGCGAACTTCGAACTATACTAGAAGACCTGTCAAAGACACGCGGTCTTGCTTCTCTATTCATTTTAGTTGTACTAAGATGAATTGAGAGCAGAAGCAGACTCGCAGATGGAAGAATGCACGGTGATCATGTCAGAGATTCACGTTACCACATCTCAGTGTCCAGAAGAAGTGCCGAAGGCTTGAGGGACCAGACTCAAGTTTATAATTCCTTTCCACCCTATGATCATATGGACAGACGTAGACAAACTACTTGGAATTGGAAGAGATTTGAAATCATTTATCTGAATGGATGAATTTTGAAGCGAACATTTATGTTTGGGAGAGTTGATTCTGTGAAGGATGAAGCCATTGATGACGTAATTCACTTCCTCTCAACCTACTTAGATTTTCGTTACCTAATAATGAGATCCTTTGAATAATTTAGGTTCTCCATTAGTAATTCCGTTCTATGTTCATTCTGCATATGTTGGATGATGGTTTTGTTATGCGAAATTTGACGAATTGTGGATAGAACCTTGAGATTTATGTCCAGGAATGGGCAGATGTTGAAGCAGCCACTTATATTGGCTGAGTTAATTTCGGTGAGTGATGAAGGATTGACGCTATTAACGACGTACCTTAATTCCGATAGGCATTCTAAGATTTCTGTTACTCTTACGAGTAGTTTCGTTCTCCTCTTAGTTAGGTTGTTTGATTTTGTGACTCTGATGACTATAGAAGGATTAGGTGGATTAAGATATGTTGCCTTGTTCACGACTTGAGATAAAGTATGACCATCATGAGGGCATATTTATATGATACTGGTATTATGACGCCTGATCAACGTGATAATACTTACATCATATAACGTGCACTTATTGTGATCATAGGATATTTCGAGAAGTGCCTTAGAAGACTTAGAATTTCTGATATGCGATTGAGACTTTAGGTTCATTCTACCTATACGCTTAATCTGCTTTCACCATTATACGATTTGATACGTTTGAGTATTCGACACGCGTTTTGCTGACCTCTGTGTTTCCGATAAGAATCTTAGGATTCGTTGTAGAGCTTTTACCGTCCGATGTTATCGATTGGATTATCTTCCATTTACTTATATATTCCAGTGTTACTATGAAAGAGTACACCTATGTTTTGCTATGTATACGTCTCACATTCGATGAATCCGTTTCATTATGATCTGCTATGAGTTAAGATATGAGATTATGGATTTTGAGGAACAAGACCTATTTTCTTATGAGAATGCCTTTGAAAGGTTATTTGAAGACGAGGCTATTTGAGAATTTGAAGTGTTAACCGTATATATCATCCTCATATCTTTTGCGATTCTTTACGTTCTCATCTGATTTGTCTGATCAGATTCCACGGATGATATATCCGTCAAAATCCTACGTATTCCCCGTATCTCTTCCAAGAGAATACGATTATCATCTGTTACATTGGGTATATTATTCTTTGATCTGGATTCAGTATGGTATGTCTTTCTGAGAAATCTGAAGCTATTTTAATCAATGAGATAGAGTCATGAGAAACAAGTCTTTCACATTTCTGTTCACTATCCATTGTGTTCCGTTTCGTTTCACTTCAATTTTCAAGGACGAAAATTTTCTTTTAGAGGGGAAGAATTGTAAAACCCCAAAATTACCACAATCTGAAATGACCAAAATACCCTCTAAATTTGAAATTTTAAGAACTTATGAAATACGCTATAAATTAAAACTTGAGTTATATATCATGTTATGACTCGAAACTATACAATATGAACATATAACCTAAAGTAAATACGAAATGATACGAGAACTTATAAATCAGAGTATGGCACGTTTAAGAAAGTTCATATGGGTCGAAATTAATAAGACATTCGCACGTTTTCTTTTGTGTTCCTTGGGCCAAATTCTTTGTCACACTAACACTAATTCATTGGGCCTTAAGACTTGAAAGATACATACAATATAGGCCCATCTATCCTCCTCAAAATGTCGGTTTTCTTTTACTCCCTTTAACACCGATCTTCTTTTATTGAAAACCCTAAAAACCCTTTCACAAATGTCGACCTACTGCTGCCCCATCTCTCCTCTGTTCGATCAAAAAGACAGCAGCCAAGGAGTCAATTTGTTGCTGCTTCCTTGGTGGTTCCATCGTGCATTGTTCCTGGATTCGTGGTGTATTGATCGAGGGTGTTTAAGGGCTGTTCGAAGGAAGTTTGTTAGGGTTTATTCGGCTGGAAATTCTGTGGTGTTCGATCCATCTTGTTCTTCCTCCTTTGATCACGCATCAAGGGTAATCGTATCATCCTTGTTCAATTCAATCTTATTTGCTTGAATCTTGTTTCGTTTCCTTGATGTTCTTGTCGTTTTAATACACATGAGATAATAGAACAAGCTACATAAAATCATAACTTGTTACACATGAAATAACGAATTTGAAAGAACCCTAATGTAAGCGACCTGTTGAGATTGTCTTGTTTCGAGTTAATATGTACATGTTAAAACATATAAGAGTCGACCTATGGTTGTGTTGATGTCACTCATGATTGCTTTGTATCAATGGAAAATTCATTAGAATGGAAAACCTAAATTGATCACATAAAATCTTAAACATTGGTTGCTGACAGAAAAATAGGCCGAATTGAATTGAATGGATCTTGATGTTAGTGATGTATTTTTGAGTGTTTCTGGAGTCTAAAACTAAGTTTAAGAAAATAGCTTTCTGGAAAAATAAGCCTTGTAATTTTTAGAGGTCGGGAAGGTACACTTTTTGATTTTACAAATTCAAGTGTCAAAACTGTGTTATGAGAGTCTGAAAATCAGTCGGGTTGTGTGATTTTTCATTTTCAAACCATGAGGAGTTGAGACCTAAAACTTTCCAGTATTCAACTTCCATATGCTAGTAAGTTCAAGAGTTTTTGGGGATTTTTCCTGGACGTTTTGGTGGGTCTACCAAAGGGATACTTTTTGGGTACTGCAGCAGATACGTTTTCTGAGTAGTCTGACTTGAAGCATTTTTCTTTTGGGGTTAAACTAATTAATAAATTATGGGAAAATTCGTGTGAGTTCTAAAGACAGGAAGGTACCTGTGTGAATTTTTGTGGAATTTATCTTTGAGTTCTGAGGTGGTAGAAAAATTCGACAAATTGTGATCTGTTATGGGTAAAAGCTGAGTAAAAAGGTTAAAAAGGTGTTATGTGTATATTTCTTAGACTAAATGGTTTAATTTGTCATTTTTCTAAACTAAAGGGTCTAACTTGTGAAAATATGTAACTTTAGAATATTTACATTTCATACCCTAATCTTACCATAATGACACTATAATCCCTAAACTTGTTATATTTGCATATTAAACCCTAAAACTTATGAAAGTTACACTATGAACCCTAAACTTATGTAAATGGCATTTTGAACCTTAAGTTACTAAATATGGAAAGCCTACTAAAATAAGTAATCTGATTTAAAATAAGTTATTAACCAGACGATCATAAATTCGTGTAGATTCGCTGAAGATGGAGTTTACTTCCGATCTTTTCATTTCTAGTTGTGTTTTCACTTGCGGTCTAAGGTACAGATATTCTACCCTTTTTCAGTAAGGGTGTTTTCATCCTCATGACTCTTTGATCTTGATCTTTGATTCGTTATAAGATTCCCTTAAGCCATTGCTATGATCCCCTGTTCTTTGATTCGTTCGTTTGATATGCTTCGTTGATATTATGATTCATTGACATTCGTTCATTGTGATCCCTATGGTATGATACTTGACTTAATTCTTTCGTTACCCTATGACACGAATATTCGAATCACTTGATACTCTGAAGGTTCATTTGATTTTGGTAACTAGATGCGAAAGCCTTTCTTAATTATATTATGAAAATGTTTTGAGAAAAACTATTTTAAAATGATGTTCACGAACGATGCGATACCACTTTTATATGAAATTTTGCTATCTTTTATGAAAACTAATTTTAAAGACTACTTTTATGAAAACAATTATTAAAGATCATTTTATGAAAATCATTTGATTAAGATTTCTTTAAATAAACCATTGATTATGAACCTTCGATTATGAACCTTTGACGATGAACCTGTGATACTTTGATGACCTGACATTTGACCCTGATAAGATTCCCTTATTTGACTCATGACTTTCATTGTATGATTGTCATTCTATTTCATTCTGACATTTATTTAAATGTCTCTGCTATGTTATGATTATGCTTTGCCATGCTTATTAGAGTTACTATCTCGTTTCTCTTGCCATGCTAGATTATGATTTGTTGTATGATATGATAGATCCGTGCCTGAGCTTACCTAGTTCTGGAGGTACCAGGACCATGTCTTTGATGGCACCTTAGGCATGACACTTCCGTAGAGGTGTGATAGATCTACGGCGTTCCCCCTTTATGATATGATTTGTATGCGCATTATTGGCCAACCCCATATGTGTGATCAGTCTAGTACTGATATACATACTTTTGTTAGGGAGCGTATGGATGCATCCTAGGATTTATGTATATGTATGATTATGGTGACCAGGTGGTGTGTGCCTTACACTCCTTCTCACACTTTTGGTACTTAGAGGTCTCCCCTCTTCGTGCACTTTTATGATATGATATGATATGATTTGACGGATTATGTATGTATGGAGTTCTTATGGCACATCCTTATATGAACCTTTCCATTATTTCATTTTCTCTTGATTCATTATTATTCAGTTCTCATGCGCTCTTGATCCTCTGTTCTCTTTAAAATTCGTATGACTTTATGATTATGCTTTCGTTTCGGATTCTTATTCATTCATAGCTCATGCTTATTTACCGTTATGTTATGTTATATATATCTGTTCACTGGGCTTTTTAAGCTCAACCGCATTTCTTTTCCTGCGGCAGGTTTTAGTTGGAAGCTGGGTTATGAGTGGAGTACTTTGAGCTTAGAAGGCTATACTTAGATTGCTATACTGGACTAAGTGATGACTTGAAGAGATTTGCATTTCTGACTTAGTATTTTGTTATTATTCTCTTTTGTAACCTTGTAGTTCGGATTTTCCCTTTGTAACATTTGAAATTCATTTGTATTATTTAAGTCTTATGCTTATGTTTGCTTTGATATGTCATCATAACGTAATACTTCTACCCTTATCGGGTTGGGGTGTTACACTTTGAATTCAGAAAGTAATGGTCTAACTTCAGATGTAAAACTGCTCTTTCTTCCCTTTTCCAGAATGTTGGCTCTCATTATGTTTTGCTGTGCAGGGAAACTATGCAGTCTCCCGAGGTGTGAAGGGAATTGATGCCGTCGAAGCAAATGCAAAATCATTCAAGCCTTGAATAGCGGTATAAACCAGCCTTCCTTTCTTATCCATAGTTCATATATTCCGTTGAAGTGATTATCTGATTGTTGCAAGTCGCAGACACAATTTTCAATTTTTAATATTTGGATATCAGTTTCATACCAACTATAGTATTTACTATATAATGGCAAATATTATTATGTATTTATCACTTAGCTTTATCTAATTTGAGCGACTTTTACTCCCTTTTCAAAAAATAGCATGTTCTCCTTATCTAATAAGAATTTGTCAGTAATATCGAATTTTCTTATATTCGAACTTCAAATAACATAAAACACATCCAAATTTATTTTTGATCACAGTTGAATACAGCTGATTATCTGATAATGAAGAATTTGAAATCGAATAATCACTTTCAAACACATATCCAAGCACCCCTCTTATTACCTTTTCTTCTTTTATAGGCGCGTCAGGTTTGCCACTAAACAATTTTGTACATCCACTATAAATTTATCTTGCAAATGAAAATGGGATTATAGATTCAGGATATCCAGATAATTGGATTCTCTGCTAAGAAAAATGATACGAACCCAGCCCATAATATGACGCATCAAGCCACAATTTAGGTGTATAACTTACTCCAAGAAGCTAGGTCAAAGGAGGAGGGGACACCTACACTTTATAAGTTGTTGACTTTCTGTTCATCATTGTATTTATATGAGCATCTTTCTTCATTGCTGGAGAACACAATATTAAGAGTTATTTAGTTTATTTCTATACATCACTGGAAACCAGTAGAGGTGAGAGTGAGAATTTTGATCCATATTACTGGTATTTGTGAATTGGTCAATTTCTGTCAAATGGGTTAAAAGTCTCACAACACCTCATAAATTATTTTTGAGGTTTTTTTTGAAACATGACATGTTTAAACTTTCGTATGTCATATATGAGACAACTGTTATTTGAAGAAAATATAAATTTATTGGACAAAGAATTTTTTTGGTCAACCTGGACCAGAATGTTATATACTTCCATCATGCTTGCAAGTAGAAACATAAATATTTGACCCATACATGCATAAATTTTTGAGGTTGCTCAAGCTCCACCTCATCAGTTGCTATTTGTGTTTTGTAGTTACTTTCATAAAACTATTATTTTTTATGATTTGTTGTAGATTAAGCTGATGTGTTGTATATTGTGCAGGTTTGCCACCGAGATACATAGACTCTGTGCGAGCAATTACACCTGGGTTACCTTTGTTTCTCTACAACTATACCAATGACCAGCAACATGTTATTTTTGAGGTGTGATTTCTTCCCTGACATGATTTATAAAGAGTCTAGAAATTCAAGTTATAAATTCTCTTAACGATTATCAAATTTTATACCTAGCTTTGTCATTTTATGTCTCTTCGATGAATCTTTTAGTCAAAACAATAAATTATTTGGCCTGTGAGGGAATAGAAGTGTCCAAATCTTAGTATACTAACTGTGTAACTGAGTCAATGATTTGTGATTACACTTCCAGGAGTCAAAAGTAGTTAATAACTGGCTATTTCAAATTCTTGATATATTAGTACATGTTGGAAGGTATTACAAATATGTTCCATGGGTTTTAATCACCCACTGGATGCTTTGGATAAAGAAAAGAGAAGAAAGAGGAGTTGCCTACTTATTTGCTTCCATCATTGCCATAACCAACTACTAGAATGACAATTTTGCACACTCAGTTTGTATATTCGTTGACAATTCCCAGTTAGTCTATTATTGAGTTTGTGAGTTGGTCTATTACAATTCCCAGTTAGTCTATTACAAATGAGTAAGGTGAATTGGTCATTATTATCACACCTTTTAGTTTCAAGTGTGTGTGCAACTTTAGTTATCATTCTTGTTGATTTTCACTTCATTTTTTTTAACCCACTTTGAACCATTGATTTATTATAATTAGTTTGTTAATTTGCAGAAATGGTGGATGTCAATGACGAGTACCATTATTGTGTCACCGATAGACTTCAACGACCCTATAACAACCATGATGGTATTCCATGTAACTGTACCGTGAAATTGCGAAGACATAATCTGTGTGTTTGTTACTAAGACATAATCTCTGTGTGTGTTACTCATATATTGAACATTGTAAAACGGCACAAAACAATTCGTAGGAATGTCATTGTTTTGCAGTGTTTGTGTTTGTATTGGGTTATAAGTAGTAAAAATTTGCTTCTTCGCCCACGTTTTTGTTGGACTGTTTCATTGTACCTTAAAAGTGATAAATATCATAAAATTTATTTTTAAACTACAAAATTTACTATAATGTGATACCTACCAAAATTCAAAGTATAAGAATAAGTTACACACGAAAGTTTTGCAATTGTTTGTCAAATTTTACTAAATATATGTTCATTAAGCTACACAAACTTAGATAAGGCGGATTGTTTGTGCTACGTAATGTACTTTTTTTAATGGTTTATATGAATCAACAATGATGATTTGTTCTAATAATGAATAACTTATCAATACTATAGCTGTAGGTATAAGATACATTTAAATAATTCTTTCGTTTTACGATAATTTATATTTTAAACAATATAAATTTAAATTACAAATATCATAAATATATGTAAATAATATAACGAAACTAGAAGTTAGTCAAGCAATGGTGTAAATGAGGTAATCGTTTATTTCGAATGCTACAACAAACGTTGTGTATAAAGAGGTTTTTCACAGATTATGAGTGTCTTTGTTTGCTTCTCTTTTTTCCCACTATAATAGATATGTTTCTTTTTCCTTTTACGATTATGACTCACAAAAACTTATTTTTTATTGTGAACATTATATTAAGTTTAACGGTATCTTAAAAACTATGTTACTAATTTTAATGCAGGTGAGGAGTATGGAGCGTGCTCGAGACATAAGAATGCACTTGGAGGGGCTATTGAAAAGATTTGAAATCGATTTAACATCAAGCAATGGTGAATTGGTAGCAATTAAGCAGACCATTATCTCAGGTTGTATACAAACTCGATTAGTTTGTAAGATACATTATAACCACCATGGTGTATTAATCTTTTAGGCACTTTTCAGGATACTTCCCCAACTTATCAAAGATACATGTGAAAGGATCCTATTTATCTGTCAAAAACCATGACAGTGTCTTTTTACAACCCATTTTGTTTCTCACTAAAGATGGTTAATTTCAGCCATAAGTTGTTTTGACCCGTTGCCGGTGTAAACCAGTTAAACTTTTTTTATCTCTCAAGTGTGGAGCTGGAAATTGTGACTGATATACTAATGAACGTTATGTAATTCGGTTATTTTGAACGTTAGGTTTTGTTTAACGTTATTATTTTCTTTATAATGCCATGTTTCTTTTATTCATTTTCGTCTCATGGATGTGACTACACGTTCATACTTATTTTACTATTAATTATTTTTTTGATAGGTACATGTCTTCTTTTATATATAAGTTGTTTTGATAAAAATCTTCCTTAACAAAGACTGATTATGAACATTTTGATTTGTCTCAGTATGCCCAAAACAGGTCAAGTATATATATGTGTGTATGTACATTTTTACAAGCAAATAGCAACAATAGCAAGAATACATCTTAAGATTTCATATATCTTTCCGTCTCAGTATACTATCAGGTTTTTTGATAGTTCAAAGTTTGGGCTTTCAAAACTTATTATGTGACCACTAATAAGAGGGTGTTTGGGATTGCTCATTTTTCTTATCAGCATTATTATAAATGGTAGAAATGATACCTCTGTAGGAGGGCCATAAACTAGAAATATAGAAGTTTCTTCAACGATGTCACAAAATTCAACACTGTTACTCAAGCTTTAGGGTGGCCAACACCCTTCCTGGTCCCTTAGAAGCTCCGTTTTTTGCACACGATCTTCATGCTCCTACTTATACACAAACTAATCGACAAAATAATTGATCTGCTTTTTATAGGAGCAAACATTTTTTACTTCTAATTCACTCATTCTCCATTATAATTTTTTTGATTATTTTCTTCATTTTGCAGAGCTGCAGATTAGGGAGGCAAGAGCCAAGGAACGTGCTATAAAGAGAGAGTCGGTGCTGGATGAAGAGTTTTGGGAAACTGGAATGGATCCGAAAACGCTAAGAATCTGTCGTTGGAAAAATTGAAAGCCAAAGGGACGAATGTTCAGTTCACAATTTAACACATTTAAAACGCCAAAAAAATGCATATCCTGTAGTCCATTGAAGACTATGGGGTCCCTTAACTGACGAACAGATAAAGAACCCACAACATTCTTCCGATATTACACATTGGTGACATCCCAGAGATTCTGATATTTGGACTGAACTTCTTTTGGCTTACATTGTTCGAGTAACAGAAACTACTAGCAAGTAAACAATGGTAAAAAGACGTGAAAACGACACCTATAATATATTTGTGTTAGATGTAACTAAGCATTATTACAACACATAAATTGTTAGTCTTTATAAACATCGTTAATTCTTGATAAGTTTTCAAGATTTGCGGCTGGGGGACAAGTTTGAGTTGATAGTGAGGAAATATGTTTTTGAGGTTATGAATATAACTCCATGTAGGAATAGTTTTTTTTTTTTTTTTTTTTTTTTTTTTTTTTTTTTTTTTTTTTTTTTTTTTTGACAAAGATGGTAACTACACCAATACTACAAGTGTATCAATAGGTGCTTCACAGATTATGAAGTTTGTTTACATGTATGGTTTTAATTTTTGTAATCTTTTTTTTATTGCCAGACTTGATGTTACAATTATTATTTACAAGACTTTTGTTTTATGTTTTTTGTATCGATATCCTAAAAACTCTACTACTAATATTTTTCTTGAAGATATATAAAAGGTAGCCGCCCAACGGGCGGAAAAATATATACATACAACGGAAGTTGATTTATTAGAGGATGTTTCTGAGGATGAACATGGATATACTTGATTTTTGGTCTTAATATTGTTTGGTATAGCTTAAACCCATTTAACTGTTGTGTATATTACACGAGACTGTTACATCAGCAACATTCTTTGGCTTTAATCAATCTTTTTCAAAGACAAATAAGGAAATATCAATTGCTCTTTGAATGATACAGTTTATGTATTCCTTTCTTCCTCCACTAATTATCTCATTATAAATTCAATTATTTTTTTTCTTCTATTGTAGGGCTTAAGAGTCTATGTTAAGAATATTTCCGTATCCGTTTCCGTTTGTTTTGCCATGACTATAAACAAAAGCCAAGGCCAAACATTGTCTAAGGTTGGGCTATATATGGAACGGTCTGTTTTTTCCCACGAACAACTTTATGTAGCCGTCTCAAGAGTAGAAAGCAAGAGAGGTCTAAAAGTGTTGTGTTGTGACAAAGACGTCAACTACACCAACGTTGTATATATAGAGAAGTCCTTCATAGATTAAAAACTATATGTAATTCGGTTATTTTGAACGTTAGGTTTTGTTTAACGTTATTATTTTCTTGATAATGGCATATTTATTTTATTCATTTTCGTCTCATGGATGTGACTACATGTTCATACTTATTTTACTATTAATTTTATCGTATAATAAAATTTTTAAAGCTAGCCGACCCATCGGGTCGGACTAGGCGTATCAAAAATTTCAGTTGGTTCTGTAAGCAGGTTTTTTTTTTATTCAAAATTGTTTGAACAAACCTGGGATACATTAAAAACTTTGTTTTACTATCAACATTTGATGCCATACCCTCAAAAATATATTTTGAAAAGTTGAAAACTCTGTTTGTAGACAAACAAATAAGAGCAATAGCAATATTGCTACTGAATTGTTCCAAAGCAGTCTTTTTATAACTCAAACAACACAGAAGAGTATGTATCAAAAATCTCCATTGGGGTGAAAAACATGCCTTTTGAAAAGTCAATTTATGTTCAGTTGTATCATACCCCATTTTTTCAAGTTCTTCCCAAATTTCAGTATTTAGCATAGTGTGGATACCATCTGAGTCATTTAATTTAAGATGTCTCCTAAGTATAGACTCGGTAACAACAAATTTAATGCCATCTACTTTAGTATGAATTTCTAAGTTTCCATCATCACTTGTCAAGATAGATGAATTCTGCCAGAACTGTGTGATGTGCAAAATATAAAGAGTAGGAGAAACAGATAGAGCATACCTTATGTGAGAGTGATTGAGAAAATCCACAATCTCATAAAATTTTGGCCCATCTCCTTGCTCTGTTTTCTCTAAAAATGCAACCTGGTTGTGACATTTAACAAACTCCAATCTTGTCATTCTTAGCAGTAAATATTAGTTAACCGTCGTGAATAGTAATAATGTTGAGTGAAAAGATAGAAGATGAAAGTAATATTGAGAGTTTATGGAGAGAGTTAGGGTTTAAAGATGACCGACTTAAAGAATATGGTAACTATTTATTTTAGTATAAGAATATAATAAAATAAAAGTTAAAATATCTATAAGAGGATCCCTCGAAATCCGTAATTCATCCAGTAAAAATCGCAATAAACCGCCAACGGCTAGTTTTTACTCCAAAATTAATTACCGACACGTCAGTCATAACGGCTAGTTGAACCGTACCAATATTTTGTACTACCCGTCTCAACTGTTGAAAAATTTTATAGAGCCGTCCCAACTTTGTGAAATAAGAATTTTTTAAAATAACATGGCTCATACATAGTTTTTAGCAAACTATCAGCTATCAACGGATTTGATATGTCTTTACCAATAGTCGTTTGCTTTGGACTAGCCAACTCTTCACATTTAGATATGGTGAGCTGATAACCATACAATTTTTGGTAAATTGTCAACCATAAACGGATTTGATTAGTCTTTACCAGAAACCGTTTGCTCTGGACTAGTTGGTTCTTATGTGGATAAGACATGGTGAACCAATTACCATTTGTTGTATGTAAGAATCACATACTAATCTCCAGAACACCATTTAGTCCAAAACATCAAGCATTCATAATCCCTTGGTGTTTACTCTCCAATCTTGCAATTGTTAGTCCAAAGACAAAGAAACCAAATACAAGCATATGACTAACAATGCATATAACAAGAAAAATTAATTTCCTTGTGGAACCTAAGCCAAAGTAGACTTAGGCTTTCCTCTAGCATCAACATACTTTATTCTTTTCAAAACAGTCTTAGCACCATTAGGTTGAATTGGTCTCCATACCCAACATACTGAAGCATTCACTCCATTACCCATGTTTCCCTTAGCAGTGTTTTTATTCACACCAGTACCAATTACCCTGCTAGCAGTTGGAACTGCTGGCTTGGCAGTTGTTACCTTAGGTTTCCAAACTTGGTTTTTCATCACTGCTTTCTCATAAAAAGTTCTTTTACCAGTTGTGTATGATGGTTTAAAAACATTTATTGGATTTTGAACTGGTGGCCTTGGGTGAATCTGTCTCATAGGTCTGACAGTTGGAACTGTTGGTCTAGCAGTTGGAACTGCTGGTCTAGCAGTTGGAACTGTTCTAGGTCCAGACCTTAAAAGAACTGATCTAGGTATCATCCTATCATTCCTAGGAAAATATTGAGGTCTTGCAATGCTCAACCTATGATTTGTATATCCAGATACCCATTTATCACAATAATCTGCAAGATGATCAAAACTACCACAAGAGTAACAAGCTTTCCTATAGCAAACAAAATCCTTTCCTAATTGGTGGGATTTGAGGTCATTCCAATTTCTCTGGTTACCTCTTGGCTTGTTTGTGGTTCTATACATCTCTGCATACCTAACTGTTGGTCTAAAAGGTTTGGCATTTGAACTAGGCCTAACAGTCTCAGGTTTAACCATCTTTGGAACTTTTGGTTCCTCCACATTAGCACTAACAGGCTTAACCACAGCCTGATCATCCTCATCATCAGAAGTCCATTCCTCAATTGTTGGAGCATCTGAGTCCTTAGGTGAGGACCTATCAGAAGACAACTTGTCCTCAGATAGTGATTTATCACTTGCACTAACAAACACAGGTTTATCAACTACATCCTTCTTAGGTTGAGGACCATAGTTAAGTTCAGGAAATTGAAATTCAGGGAGTCCTGTGTGTTCTAAGTCTATACCTTTGGGTGATGGAATTCCTCTATAAGGAGGTGGAACTGACTTATATCCTAGGCCTGACTTAGCTTTATTTTGAATCTGACTCTCAATTATCTTTTTAACACCTTGTGATGTGTATTCAAGTGTATCTACACTCATCTGTATGTTCTCCTTAGCTTTCTTAACCTGTTCTAGCTCATGTTTTAAAACAGTAATTTCATTCTCTCTAAACATTAAGTCTCTCTTAACAATAATCATATCATCAAAAAACTTAGACTCATTGTTTTGATAATGAATAATTTTCTCTTCTAACACAGCTAAAGCTCTCTTATGATTTGCTAAGCTAAAAGCAGTTTCTCTTAATTCTTTCCACTGACTCTCATATTTTGTTTTAAGTGTTTCTAATTCTTTTAAAGATTCACAAGATTTAGAACATTTTGAAACTTGTACCTCAGAATCAGAAAATGCCATGTGAGCAACCTCTGTAGATGCTTCTGCTTCCTCCTCTGCAATATAGCTCCAGTCAAATCCTAAGCCATCAATAGCAACCATGGCTTTCGAGCTTGAATCAGTAACCTCCACAACTCTTGACTTGTTTCTATATGCTCTACTCTTTCCATCTTGTTGACTTGGCAATCTACACTCCCTTGAGTAATGACCTTTCTTGTGGCAATTGTAGCACTCAATCTTGGATTTGTCATACCCTGCAACATCATTACTGTTTATGACAATCTTCTTGCCAGTCTTCTTCAAGAATCTTCTAGCCCTCAAACTGAGAAGAGAGAGCTGCCACTTAATATCCATCTCTTCAATATCATCTTCATCAATCTCTTGAAGATCTGAATGAGTCAACATACTTCCATTGTGCTGAGTAGTCAGGAAAGCACAATAAATATCATCGTTCAAAAGTCCACTAGTACTGCTTGAGGTGCTAGCAGTACCAAGATTTGCACTAGCAGTTCCAACTGCTCCAGCAACTTGCACTTCTTCTTCTGGACTTGAGGAACTGGGAGTTGATACAAAAGCCAAATTCCCTGAGCTTGAGCTTGAACTTGATCCAGCAGACTTCTTAATCTCATGTTCAACTATCTTGAAGTTGCTATATAGATCCATTAAGCTCATGGAATCTATATCAGGCTTGTTTTTCCATACTACCACATGCATAGCCCATTCAGAAGGTAGACTTCTTAGAAACTTAGAGTTGAGATCTTCCTCAGGCATCTCAATCCCTAAAACAGCCAGTTGACTTACCAACTTTTGAAGCCTATTGAACATATGATCCAACGACTCATTACTTGCTGCAGTAAAGTTCTCAAACTGATGCTTGAGAAGAGTCTTCTGAGTTTTCTTGGTGGCTTCATTCCCACCATATCTTGCAACAATAGCTTCAAAAAGAGATTTAGCACACTTGAACTTACTAAAGTTCAGCAACTGATCATTAGGAATGGTCATCAGAAGCAAACTTCTAGCTTTAAGATCATTCTTGTATCTTGCCTTCTCTTCATTAGAAATTGGCTTTGTCTGCACTATAGTCTCAGATTTACCTTCAACAACAGTTGTTGTTTCAACAGGGGTAAACGAGTTTCCATCTTCAATGATCTCCCATAGTGCATAGTCTTGCACTTGGAAAAAACTGCTCAATACGAAGTCTCCACATGTCAAACTCATTAGGTTTAAGCATAGGAAGCTTAGCAGCAATGTTGGTTGTGGATGGTGTTGTTTCCATGTCCATCTTTGTTCTTTTCGGATCTTCTAAATCTATGTATCAGCAACCTGGCTCTGATACCACTTGACCGGATCTACACACACTCCTTGTGTTAGATGTGATACGAAGAATTATACTTAGTCTAGCACGCGGAATTTACTAGCTAGCACTTAGAAGACCTTGTGTGTTTTGTATGATTAGAATAAACAAAGAAACACAGAATAATAACTTCCAACGATTCAATATTATTAGCAAATAATACGAGTGATCTTCCTATCACTAGGGTTTACAACCTTAAATCTTTCTAATACGTATGAACTCACACCTCTGTATGTTAACCTAGGCAATCCTTTTATAGACTAAGGATTCCTGTACAAGATAACTATCAATCTATTCTTATACGATATACACAATATATTTTTCATAATTATCTACTTTACATAAATCATAAACCATCTTAACTTCTTCACTCAGCAGTCTTAACTGCTCTTGTCTTCAATACTCTTCAGCAGTCTTAACTTCTTCCTTCAACAGTTCTAACTGTTACCTCCAACAGTATTAACTGCTTAAGCTTAATTCCTAACACAAACGACTATTGGTAAAGACATATCAAATCCATTGATAGCTGATAGTTTGCTAAAAACTATGTTTGAGCCATGGTATTTTAAAATCCTTTTCAATAAGTTCATACGGCTCAACAAAATTTTTCCAACAATTGGTACAGTTAGTACAACGTTAGTACGGCTCAACTAGCCATTGTAAAAATCTGTCAGTAATTAATTTTATAGCCGTTGGGGTAAAACCGTTATTCTTAAGGTACTTATAGGGATTTTTCTAGAAGATAATTATCTTTTTACCATAAATTTATTTAATCTATTTCTCAAGATAATTTATCTCATACGCATATTTCGCGAAACCCTAAACAGTACCTATAAACTCCAATAGGCTACATAAAACCTCAATTCCACTTTATACGATCATCTTATTGCTATAATCTTTCATTCTTCATCACTAAAAATGGCTAATTTGGAATTTGTTAAGCGTCACAATCAGGTTGCGTTTCTAGAGAAAACAGAGGAAGGAGATGGACCAAAATTTTATGAGATTGTGGACTTTCTAAACCACTCTCACATAAGGTATGCTCTAACCGTATCTCCTACTCTTTATGTCTCACACATCACACAGTTCTGGCAAAATGCTACTGTCTTGACTAGTGAAGATGGGGACTTAGAAATTCATTCTGAAGTGGATGGTGTATCTTTTGTTGTTACCGAGTCTATACTTAGGAGACATCTTAAATTAAAAGACTCAAATGGTATAAACACTATGCACAACACTGAAATATGGCAAGAACTTACCAAAATGGGGTATGATACATCCGAACACAAATTAACTTTTCAAAAAGGATGTTTCTCACCTCAATGGAGATTTTTGATACATACCCTTTTACATTGTTTAAGTCCTAAAAAGACTGCTTGGGAGCAGTTCAGTAGCAATATTTCTATTGCTCTCATTTGTTTGTCTACAAACAAGGTTTTTAACCTTTTTAAAATTTATTTTTGAGGGTATGGCATCAAATGTAAATAGCAAAACCAAGTTTCTAATGTATCCAAGGTTTGTTCAAACTCTTTTGAAGAAAAAGACATACATGCTTACAAAACCAACAGAAACTTTTGCTACTCCTAGCCTTCAATCAAAAGTTTTTCAAAACATGGCTATGGCTAGTAGGCTTTTTCAAGGTGAAATAGTTCCATTGTTTCCTGAAATGCTTCAAACTGAAGTGGGTGAAGGTTCAGTACAACCAACTGATCCCCATCACACATCTACTTCAGCTCCTGAAAGGACCCAAACATCTCAATTTCACATCACTTATAGGAGAAGGGAAACACCCAGAGTGATTCCTAGATCCTTTCCCCATGATTCACCTCTCCTAGCAGGTAACACAGCTAGACGTGATGAGGGTAGTACTTCACATACTGAATTGATGGAATTGTGTACCAAACTAGTTGAGAAGGTAGAAACTTTGGAGGAATAACTAAAGAAGAACAATGAGGAACTCAAAGCTCACAAAAGGAATTTTGCCAAGGTCTACACCAAATTGACTCTTAGGGTGACGAAACTTGAAGAGCAGTTAAAGAAGAAAAAGGCAAAGGTAGTTTTGGATTCTTCTGATGATGATGACTCAGATGATTTTGATGGTGATGATGGTGATTCTCCCAAACAGGGGAGGAAATCAGATAAAGGTAAGGGAGATGGATCAGGTTCTCAGGGGAGGCAAAATGAAGAAGAAGAAGAAACATTTGATATGGGTTCTGGTAATGTAGATATGGAAGTAGAAGAGCAGACACATGAAGCAGTTCAGACTGGTACTCAAGAAGCTGAAAAAGTTCAAACTGTTGAAGCAGTTCCAACTGCTGATACAGAGCATGAGACAGTTCCAACTGGTGATACTACGGCTGAAAAGGAATATGCTAGAAAAAGGGAAGATAAGGGTAAAAAGCCTATGACACTAGAAGAAGCTACTCAAGAACAAGAAGCTACTCAAGTACTAGAAAAGCTCAAGAAAACAAAGCCAAGAACTCAGGCTCAAATAGACTTTGATGCAAAGGTAGCAAGAGAGATTCTAGACAAGGATTTAGCTGATGAACAAGCTCAGATAGCTCAAGATGCAGAATTAGCAAGGAAGATAGCTGCAGATGATGTAAGGGATATAGCTGAATTCATGGATAGAACAAGATCTGAAGAAATTAATCAAGAGGAGTTCAATGAGCAACTACAATACTTGTTGGATTCTGATTTGATTGTGAAAGCTCATGCTATAATGATTTTTAAAGACAAGGAATTAAGTGAAGAAGAAAAGTTAGAGAAACTCAAAGAATTCATCTTGAAGATAAACAAAGAAGCTATTTGGAATGACTTAGTGCAGAAAATTAGAGAAAGGCACAGGATACAAGACAAAGTTGCCTACCAAGAAAGAAAAAGTCAGTTTCATGAAGCATTATTTGAAGAATCAAGCAAATTACAAGATGAGTGACTTTACTGGAAGGTCAGATGCTGAGATTGAAAAGACTTTCTATGAAACATATGCAAGACTGAATACTTCAATCAAGGAGGATATTACAAGGAAAAAGAAAAGAGAACCACAAGTTCTGGAGTCTGATATTACAAAGAAGTTGAAGTCTGGAGAAGAATTGACAAATGAGGAAATCAAGAATATGATGGTGATAGTTCCAGAGTCTACAAATATCAAACCATTAGAAGTCAAATATCCTATCATTGGCTGGGAAGTTTTCACTGATGGAAGGATGATGGGATGGAAAATCATAAGACTTGGAGGTATTACTGAGAGATATAAGTTGTTTGAAGATCTACTAAAAGGTTTTGATAGGGAAGATCTTAATCAGTTGTGGAGCTTAGTAAAAGAAAGATTCAGAGTTCAAGACCCTACTGAAGACAAAGATAAAGAGTTATGGGTACAGCTAAAAAGGATTTATGAACCTGATAGAGGAGAATCAATGTGGAGATTTCAAGCACAAGTTGAAGATGTCTCTTGGAAGTTATTTGAAACGTGTGAAGTGCACAGAGTTTCTACTAAGGATGGCATTGAAATCTATATGTTAGTAGAAAAAGATTATCCACTCAGATCAAGTGTTTTAACATCTATGTTGTATACAAAACTGAGGGTTGAAGAAGATTCTGAAATCGTAGATATGTTGGTAACAAAGATTTTCAACCTTGCAGAACAAAGGAAAATCAGTAGCAAGAGACAGTTATGAAAGGTGTTTGGAAGAATCCCCCTCATATAGGAGATGAAGCTTAATTTGAAGAAACTTGGTGATTTGGGAAGAAATCATAAGTTTAGGGGAGGATTGTTAGGAATTAAGCTTAAGCAGTTAGTACGGTTGAAGATGAAAGTTAGTACTGCTGATGAGTTTTGAAGACAAGAGCAGTTCGTACGGTTGAATATAGAAGTTAGTACGGATTATGACTTTGTGAAAGATAATTATAGAAAAGATATTGTGTATATCTTATACGATTAGGTTGATAGTTATCTTGTAAAGGAATCCTTATTCTATAAAAGGATTGCCTAGGTTAAAGTTTAGGTAAACAATTAGACGAATTAGTATCGAGTTTTTGTTAAGATTCAAGGTTGTAAACCCTAGTACTAATTAAAGTACTCGTATTATTCATTAATAATATTGAATCGTTGAAGTTGAAGTATATTGTGTTCCTTGTTCATTCATTGTTGATTCATTCATACAAAACACAAACAAACAAATCTTCTAAGTGCTAGCCAGTAAATTTCGCGTGCTAGACTAGACATCATTCAAAGTATACATCTAACACAAGGAGTGTGTGTAGATCCGGTCACTAGCTCTTTCTAAGTGAGCACCGATCTAAGTGCATATTGCTGGAGCTAAGGTTGTACGGTTTATCCACCGCAATGATTTGATACTATTGAATAGTATAGGTGTTTTGGATTCTCAACTGGACGTATAAATTATCTAAACGCCTCATGCCGAACCAGTATATATTAGTATGTGTTAAATCACATACCTTTTCTTTATAAAAAACGGACTTAAAAGACCAAAAACCGACCATAAATGCCAAATATATGCTTGTTTTTATGTTTGTGTATGTGCAAGTAAATGATATTAGAAAATGAAAAAAAGAAAGACAAAACTGACGGAAACGAGCATGTGAATGAAAAGAGTGAGAAATACCGAGGTCGGGGATATAATTCTACAGTTTTTATCAACCAAAAATCCAAAATTCCAAAATCAAAGCCTTGATGAAAAATCATTTTCATAAATTATCCCAAAAAGATTTTCAATCCAAGTCCCTAAATTTTGCAAAGTTAGTCCAAAACTAACTTTTGTTAAATTTATTATTCATAAAAACCAGTCCATGCTATCGAATCCAGCCCAACATTTAATCCTTAACCAGCCCACACCAACTTTAAAATCGGATTCCATCCTTATTATAACCCGATCCACATTCCCATTTATAACCCGAAGGTCAAACTATTAAAAAATAACCGGGTCAAACAAATTAAAAAAGGCGTGACTTCAAGTTACTGTTCATCGTCTCTTCCCCATTTACCCTGGTCTATTGTACTTACCCCCAACTTAAGTACAATTAACCCTTCTAGAAGGATGACTAGGCTGAGATATGAGGTCACTTATTGTCCACCGTGGCATTTTTCAAGCTTTTGATTGGAGGAGGTTATGTGGCACACGAATCAAGGGCTGAGATGATATAAGGATGTCGACATGATTGAATTAAGGGCTGGGATTTGATTGAAGAAACCCTAGAAGCATCCTGGATCTCCTATAAATAGAAGCCTTTTCACCTAGCTTAGGAAGTTTTAGTTTTTGCTTAATTTTCAGTCATTGTATCTTATTTACTGCTTATTTCTTGCTTTTTAATTAAGCTTTGTAATAGTTTTTCATATATTAATAAAAGTCAAGTTTACATTATTGCTTTATCTCCTTTCCTTTTGTGTTAAAATGCTCTTTAATGGTTAAAATAAGCTAAAATAAGCTCTTAATAAGCACTTTACTTAATTTACTTATTAGATCTCAAATATGCTGTTCCATAACTTACTTTGAGCTTCTATAGTCATCACTTGAATTGTACTAGATTGTGTTTCAAATTACCTTTACTTAAAGTGCAATAAGCACTTGGAAGATAAGCCGGATTGGGAAGGGCTTATAGGACCATACCAACTTGTTTCTAACAAGCTGGAGCTTGTAGATCAGCTCTTGGAGCCTTTATTAGTCCTTGTTTTGAGCAAAGGACAATGTGAGTTCCATTTTTCTATAATTGCTTATTAAATTGCTTATTATTGATTTCTGCTTATTTTTATGCTTATTTGTGTTCATTTATCTTAGATATGCTTAATTGAAGTTGATTAGATAATTGGTTAGCTTATTTCATAGTGATATTGCATTTTGTGCTTTATAGTGATTTTGAGGTCAAAATATCCAATAAGCTTAGCTTATTGGATAAGCACTCCCTTCATACACATTTGTTTTCAAAATCCCTTAAATGAACTTAACATTGATATGTTTTTTGGAAAATTTGAGTTTTACATTATAACTAAGCTTAAAAATCAGATTTAGTCACTTAAAGGAGTGTTTGGCATAAGGATTAAAAACAGCAAAAATGGATGTTTACATGAGTTTAAACCATTTGTCCAATTTGAAAAAGCTCTAATTCAGTGTAAATAGTGGAATTTAAGTTGATATAAGCTTTTCTAAGTAGGTTGGTAGGATTTAGATTGGTTTTCTAAATTTTGTGGTTTAAAACTGTATGATAGTGCTTATTTTCATAAATCAATGAAACATACTTATTAGGGTAGTTTTTGAAGTGTAGATAAGTGTTAAGAGTTGGTTTTATAGTGTTGGTTAAGTAGTCACTAGTTATTGAGTCTTATTGGTCATTTCTCATTTCTGATCTCATTTCTAAAAACCAAAAAAAATTAGTATACTGATAAGCAGTTTTAGCATTATTAGCTTATTTGATATTTGAGTTTTTTTTTTGGATGTTTAAATTTGCTTAATTAGTTTTAAACTGCTTAGTAGTTTAGGGTTAAGGTTTATAGTAGCTTTTTCGGAAATAAGTGCTTATTGGTGCCTTTAAAGTAGTAAGATCAGTTCTATTTAAAGCTTTCATCAGTTCTTCATTTGTCTGAAACAACCCTCTTTTAAGCTTAATATTAAGCACTAAATAAGCTCATTAAAGTCTGAAATTCCATTTATAAGCTCTTTAATATATGAACTTTATCTGTTTTCAATATAAGGGTGTAGCTTATTACTTTAGTGGCTTATTCTTAAGCTCAAAAGTGCCTATCTGGTCTGTTTTGTAGTGCAGTTTTGGTATTATTTGCTTATTTTGCAATCTGGGCTTATTCTTGTTTTGAACTACTTATTTAGGATTAAAATTGTTTTTCGAATAGCATTTAGGATTTAGAAGTTACCTAGGATTTTTCACAAGATTTTACAAGCTTGTGTGAGTGCATACAGTTAACACTTAGCTTTTTCAGTCCTTTTAAGCTGTCTGCAAATAAGCCCTTTTTCTGGCTTATTCTTCAAGTTTTAAAAATATTGTTTTCACAAAAAGTTTATATTTTTAGCTTATTTAAAAGTTCCAAAAGAAATTTTTCAAAAATAAAATAAAAAGGGGAGACAGGGAAGTCCAGGGTGAGCCTAGGCTCGAACCCTAGACCTCAACCTATCTCAACCCTCAACACACACACACCATAACCATCTGCGCCCTTGGGTCTTTTCCGCCCAAGGAAGCATTGGTTATTTATTTAACCATTGTTTTCAAGTTTAGCTTATTTTCTCATTTAGCTTATTAACTACTTATCAAAATAAGCAATGACCTTGCTTTTATTTTTCATAGATTCTTCATAACTTTAAGAAGTTTTCTAGAAATTTTCATAATTTTTCACTTTAATTTAGTATTTTTTTATTATATTATTTTTTATCTAAAAGTGTTTTTAATTCATAAAAAAAATACAAATCTTTTTTCTAAAATTCTTTTTTATCATTTAGGACTTTTAGGAACCAAATTTAAACATCTAGAGTAGATTTTTGAGTTTTAGGTTTTCGTAGCCCATTTTTAGACCCGTAAGAGCCCGATTTCTAGTTTTAATTGCGTTTTTGATTATTTGTGCTTTGCATATTCATTTTATATACTTTTTAGTTTCTTTTTAGTTTATGTTTTATAATTTTAGTTATAATACCAAAATTCCTCACTTAATCAAATCATTCGATCACAAACGAAACTCACTGTTCCATTCACACTTCATTCGGAACCTCACGACCAGGGAAAAATCAATACTTCCGGTTTTATATTTTTTTTGAAATTCTTTGACCTCTCGGTTTATTCAATCTTGGTTAAAGATAGAATTTACCCTTTGGTCGGGTTTTTCCTACACTAATATATATATATATATATATATATATATATATATATATATATATATATATATATATATATATATATATATATATATATATATATATATACTTGTGCACACACACCAAGTTTTTGGTGCCGCTGCCGGGGAAGTTGTGAAGTGAATATCGAGTCACGTTTGAAGATTAGTGATTTTTTAAATATTCTATTTTCTTATATTATTATAAAAATCAAAAAAAATTAAAAAAAAAAATCCCAAATACTGTCACACCCCCAAATACCTGATTTGCAGCGGAATGGAATACCTGGGGCGTGACTGCCATAGCATCACAGTTGCAGTTATATTGAACGACCTAAAGTGTCGTTTTAAAATACATCGTTTGATTTCATAAAACATTCAGAGTTTACAAAAGCTAGGTCCCAAAAGATGGTTCTTGTTTGCGGAAATATGTTGGTTACAATCAAACGATACTTTAAAGTGCATATAAATCCAAGTGAGACGCGTCGTCATCGCGACTCTATGAAATGTCCAAAAGCAGACCATGATGCTCATGCCTTAATTACCTGAAAATACATTGCTAAAAATGGTCAACAATAATGTTGGTGAGAATCATAGGTTTATGTAAATGAAATGTTTGTACGGAAACCACAAGTATAAGGTGTATGACAAAACAATGCCACATAAAAATATTACATTAGCTCTTAAGCACATGACCCCGAAGCTAGACTGAAATGAAATGCCCCATCTGAGTGTTTGTCAATCACTCTAATATGATTAAAATGAAATGCGTCCGTTTGACCAGTTGGAGCGACCAACCCGGACGGAGGAGTCACCCTCAATAGATCTATTCACTCACTCTCGCTTGCTCACAATTAACGGTTCATGATTCCAAATAGGGGACTTTAATCAGGCAATGATGTAACTTAAGCAATGTAACTGAATTTTGATACTTTGGTCCGTATGTAAAAATGGTGCAATGTATTCTCCCCCGAGAATTTAGAAATTATGTATAAACAATGTAAAAGTCGGGGCTATGAAAACTCACCGAAAACAAAGTGCACAATCAAGTGAGATAATGAAGAAACAACCGCGAGAATCCTACAAGCAACCTATATATATATATATATATATATATATATATATATATATATATATATATATATATATATATATATATATATATATATATATATATATATATATATATATATATATACGCGCGCCTTAGCTTCTAAAAATAATGATACATTTATCTCTATATGCCATGTAAGTTGTAACCTCAATTATGCTTGGTACATAATGTTTAAATAATTTTCAAGGTTGAATGATTTTACAATTATGAAATATATTTCTTACCCAATTTCAAGTTTTAAATCATATTTTGACTTTAAGTCCAACATGAGTCATAAAGGTCTAAAATAAGTCCAAGGGTTCAATCTTTAGTCAAAAGGTTCAAATTATGTCTAAGGGTCCAAAATATATTAGGTGGTTCAAAATAAAAGCTCAAGGTCCAAATATACAAGTTATCAATCTTTTGCATCTTTTAATTACAAAGCTGGTGGGAATTTTATACACTTAGCCACTTTCAAAAATTCGTATCTCCCAAACCGTAAGTCTAAAAATCATGTTCTTTACATCCCTAGCTTCCTCTAAGACCCTACTTTACTTTAAAATTAAGTTTACTAAAAAATATCCAAGTATAACCACTTTTTATAATTTTTGTTTACAAGTCAGTCATAAAGGTGATATTGACTGAGTTTTATGTCTTGCCAAAAAGGTCATATCTTGAAATCTACAGACCCTATGAAGGTGAAATCAATTAGAGATGATATCCCTATTTCTCTAGAACAGGCTACATATTTGCTATTTAAAAAGTTATGTAGAAACTAAGAACATGCTAAAGATAGTTTCTTGGATCGTTTTGAGCCTTAGGGTTCAACAATAACAATGAATATTAATGCACAGCGGAATAAGAACAAATCAATTGTTATTGACACAAAGTTTCTTTTAAACACTTCACGCCTCAATATTATTTGATCAGAATAATACGGTTAAACTAACTTGTAACAGGAATCAAGAGATTCTTGAAGCGACAAACAACTAATCCTAGGCGTTTACATCTTACGCCCTAGGACACACACACACACCTTTAGTTATCTACATTGTGGAAGACACACTAAAAACCTGTACCCTATGTCTCTTTATATAATAGAGACATTAGGGTTTACAAAAGAATAAACTAAAATAATAAAAGATTTCGTTGTAATCTTCCATCTTTTGAACTTTCATCTTTTGTCACTTTAAGCCCTCATGTTTCATTCTTCTATTTATTTTGTCTCATCAAATCAAGAATCCCAACAATCTTCCCCTATTTGATGATGACAAAACAAACAAAGTCTTGTACGAACTTCCCTAGACGAAGTAGAGAAGTTGAGATGTAATCTTCTCCCTGAATGAAACAAATCTGTCTTCCCTTTAAACCATGCCATGCCACCACAATATTTCTTCCCCTTTTTGTTATCAACAAATAGAGAATGAATAAACAGTAGAAACTTCCCCTCGAGTGATGCATGTACATAAAATGATTCTTCAAATCTGTTGGCTTTATATACTGTTAAAAAAAATAATCATCACCAATTTGATGTTGAAGTAGAAGAAACCAACCCTGTGTCTTATGCCTTGTACTAAATACGACTTCGAACGTATACTCCACGTATAGGGAGATCGCAATCTCTTGACAATAATCACTGAGCACAATAATGTAACTCCTTCAAGTGTTTTGTCAATTCGTAGTCACCTGATGAACAAACAAGTTACCTCCTGCTGAAAAGGTATGATAAGACACAACCTTGACAAATTCCACTACATCATCAAAGAAGCAACAAAAACTCCTCTTCGCCAATAAGTAAATTAATTCGAGCCTTTAAAAAATTTTAAGGACAAAAACCAAATCCCTTGTGTGTGTGAACTAATAACTCCATACTTACTTCCCCTCACTGCTCGTAAATAATGCAACTATATCGAACCAAACACAATAAGCGCAGCAGCAGAAACCAATAACGAGCAGCAGTATGCTATAATGCTAGCAGTAGGAAGTAACTTCAGCAGCAGAAAAATTATAACTAGCAGTAGAAACAATATGTAGCAGCAGTAGAATGATCCAAAACTAGCAGCAGTATAAATCTTGCGTAGCAGTACACTAACCAATTTCACCCCACTATCTGATAATTCAATTAAAGTATTCTACTTACCCCACAAATCGTGCGTACAATACATGCGACAAACATATTAACTATACGAGGATAAAAAAAATAGCAGCAGCATTGACCCTTCAATACATATTACCTGTAGATTCGTTTATGCCTTGAATAAAAAAAATCTCACATGCTTTCAATCACGTGCCCCAACCACGTGCACCAATAAACAAACTTTGACCCACAATGATAAAAATTCCACCAATTGAATATTACAATCGATCAGTAAACTAATAAAATTCAGGTCCACAATTGGTGATTAAATTAAACACAATTCGCACCAACCCACGTACTGAATTAAGTAAGATATCAATTCATGTTCAAATATAATCACATATCTGACAATGAAACCCCGCAACCGAATATTTTCAATCCAATGAAAACGGATTAAAATAGTACGAGAATAATCCAATTAATATGTATAACCGACCAAGAGCAGATCATTGATTGTTTGTTTGACCGTGATTATGAATTGATACGAGGTAAGAATTAGAAATAATATGCGAATACCTCACTGACCATGTGAAAGACGACAAGCAATTTTAATTGCTAATCCCTTATAGAAAAACAATTGCAGCAGCAGCATAAATACGAACCCTTTTCTTCAAATCTGCTTCTGTCGTCAAACAAACTTTTTGAATCCCTAGGTAACGAGCTCCCCAATCTCTAATACCATCTGTAGAAACTAAGAACGTGCTAAAGATAGTTTCTTGGATCGTTTTGAGCCTTAGGGTTCAACAATAACAATGAATATTAATGCACAGCGGAATAAGAACAAATCAATTCTTATTGACACAAAGTTTCTTTTAAACACTTCACTCCTCAATATTATTTGATCAGAATAATACGGTTACACTAACTTGTAACAGGAATCAAGAGATTCTTGAAGCGACAAACAACTAATCCTAGGAGTTTACATCTTACGCCCTAGGACACACACACACCTTTAGTAATCTACATTGTGGAAGACACACTAAAAACCTGTACCCTATGTCTCTTTATATAATAGAGACATTAGGGTTTACAAAAGAATAAACTAAAATAATAAAAGATTTTGTTTTAATCTTCCATCTTTTGAACTTTCATCTTTTGTCACTTTAAGCCCTCATGTTTCATTCTTCTATTTATTTTGTCTCATCAAATCAAGAATCCCAACAATAATGAGGCTAAAATGATGATTTACACTGCTTTTGCCAGAAAAGGAATTTGAAAGAATTTTTATGTGTAACACGGCAAAAGATATTTGAAAAACATTGTTAGTCACTCACCAAGGTAATAACCAAGTCAAAGAGAACAAGATAGATCTTCTTGTTCAAAAATATGAACAATTTTCCATTTCGGAAGATGAGTCAATAGATAATGCTTTTGCTAGATTTAATAATATTATCACCAGTCTTAAAGCTCTTGATGAAGTTTACTCTAGCAAGAATTATGTTAGGAAGTTCCTTAGGGCTCTACATCCTAAATGGAGAGCAAAGGTCAGTGCCATTGAAGAGTCAAAGGACTTGGCGACGCTATCACTCGATGAACTAATAGGAAACTTGAAAGTTCACGAGATGATAATCAAGAAGGACTCCGACATAGTCAAAGGCAAAAGCGAGAGAGTTAGATCTCTAGCATTGAGAGCCAAGAAGGAGTCTAGTGATGAGGAATGTTCGAGTTCTGATAGTGAAGATGAAGAGTATGCACTAGCCGTTAGAAACTTTAGAAAGTTCTTTAGGAGGAAAGGTAGATTTTCTAGACAACCTCGCGATGAAAAGAGGTCATTCCTAAAGAACCAAGATGATAGGAAAGGGACAAGTGATAGGAAATGCTTTAGATGCGGAGATCCTAATCACCTCATAGGAGAATGTCCCAAACCACCGAAAACCAACAACCAACGAGCTTTCATAGGAGGCTCTTGGAGTGATAGCGGTGAAGAAGAAGAGAAGAAGCCCAACGATGAAACATGCCTAATGGCTCAAGCTTCTAATGAGGTACTTTCCGACTCTTCTTATTATAGTGATGATAATTCGTCAATAGATGACAATAGATTGCATGACGAATATAATAAACTATGCGAGGTTAGTTCTAAAATTTTAGGTAGAAACAGAAAACTAAAATTAAAATTGCAAGAACTTGAAGTTCTAATTCTAGAACTAAAGGATCAAGTCAAAAGACTTGAGAAAAATAAAGAAGTAGACTTAGGATGTGGGTCATGCATAAGTCTTCAAGTAGAAAATGAGAAACTCAAAGAAAATGCTTTGAGAATCATTAAGTTCGAAGAAGGAACAAAAGTACTTAATGTTATGCTTGAAAACATTAGGTATAATGAACATGACCGTGCGGGTTTAGGATTTGACCCAAATCAGGCTTCAACAAGTAGTACTAAACAGGTAAAATTTGTAAAGCCTGAAGTGTCTGAGTCTGAAGGAGACGGCACCACTAAAGGTACGGACGGTACCATTAAATTTAATGGTACCGTGGTACCGTCTGGTGCTGAAGTCAGATCAGGGTCAATTTTGAAAAATAACTTAAGTCCTAAACCAAGTCACATAGTTGTAAATGGTACTAAAGTACCTATTGCTAGCATAGAGGAAGTCAAAAGCTATTACAAACCCTTGTCAGCTCCCAGACATGGATTTGTAAAGCCCGACACTAGGTCAAAGACTCCTCCACCTAGAAAAATTAATTCTCCCAAACCTTGGTCAAGAACTCCTCTACCGAGAGGTAACTTTAGAAGACAAAGTTATCCAAGTAACTTCCCCGTAACTTGGAATGACAGTCAACCACAAGATTACTTACCATGGGAAATGTGTCCTCCATTCTCACATCCTAAACAGTTGCAACAAATGCGTAGTTTGTTTGCCACTAACAACTTTGGACCCATGATATTTTGGGGACCAAATGTTTGAGCTTCTGTTTTGCTAGATAAACATGGTTGTAAATAAACTGGAAGTCCAACAAATAAAGTGTGATTAGTGATTACACTAATCTGGTAATGAAAAGTCAAGTCGTGTGTCATATGCCTAGCTTTCAACAAAGGTAGACTACTCTTCAAAGTTTTAAGGGCAGCACCTCAGGCTCAGGTAAGCTTTCTTAAAACACCCTTTGTTGGTAGAAATGCTAAGCATGTAGTGTCGGTAGAATCTAACATAGTAAGCACTATAATAAACAAACGAAATTCATTTTCATCATGACTCAAATATTTGTCAAAGACTATTATGACAAACTCAACTTGTCCAGAAATGTACAATGATTGCTTAAAGGTCATGCATGACAAGTTTGAGATGAGTAATGATGAGTGAATCAAGTTTCTTCTCTAGCCCGTATATAATACTACTTGAAGAAAGTATTCTCATAAACCTAAGTATACTATATATGTATAAGATACTTAGCTTAGAAAAATATCAATTCATTTTAACGCCCATATCAGCAAATACGAATCTCACAAGAGACGATGAAGGTGAGTGCACGGATAGTACTAGGTTAGGGGCATGATAGGTAATTTAATTTACCTAACGGCACTACACACTTGAAGCGTTTGATGTATCTTCCAATACATTAATGGCACTACACACTTGAGATTATGAAATCTCGAGGAGATTGGTGTAGAAACTGTTGTCTATACCAACTCTGATAATGCGGGAGATAATGTGGATTGATAAAGAGAGAGTGATGTTTGTACCCTCATAGGTTGTTGTCAAACTTCTTGGTTCTCCAAGAAACAAACTACTCTTGCTATCTCCACGACCGAAGCCGAATACGTAAGCGCCGGAAAGGTATGACAACAAGCACTATGGATGAGACAACCTCTAATCAAATGAGGCGTCCATCTCAACAACACTCCTGTGAAGAGTGATAGCCGAGGTACAAGTAGACTTGATCGAGAACCCCGTGTAACACCCCAACCCGGCAAGGTAAGGTGTCACATCACGGAGTCAAATCAGAGCACACATACATAATACACAGCGGAAGTCTTAAATAAAGTTCATTAAGGAGAGTCAAGTCAAACATAACTTGAAACAAAATACATAAGTCCAGAAATAAGAAGTAATCCATAACATGAGGAAAATCCAAAGTCATAATAATGTCATAAGATAAAAGGTGGTCATCTAAGGTAAAAGCTCCATCTAACTCTCATCCCATCCAAAGCATAATCCCAAGCTCCTAGCTTAGATACCTGCCGCGGGAAAAGAAACGCGGCTGAGCTTAAAAGCCCAGTGAACAGATATATATAATAAACGGAAATGAAACAAACGGAAATGAAAGCAAACGGATCTGAACAGATATAGCATAATGAAAAGATATAAATAAGGTACAAGAGTAAAGGTCTAGGACAGTAATCCACCACGAGCCCAGAAACAGAAATATCATACCATGTATCCATATCAGAAATCCAGAGGTGATGCCTCTCAAGTAACCAGATAATATGAGGGGTGGCCTCATGTATCCAACAGAAATATATGGAGTAGCTAACTCCCAGAACATGAAAGACGTGGATTGCACCCATCATCAGTCACCACATATCAGATCATATCATCACATATCAGAAACAGAACGAACCTAGGATGCATCCATTCGCCCCCCAGAACAGATTGGCCATAATAAATCATATAGTGTGCATGCATATCAGAATCAGAATGGGGACGGTGTAACCAAATCACTAGGGCTACACGCTAGTCATGCCAGTGGTGCATCACAGACACGGCCATGTTACCTTCATGGCTAGGGAACGAACTTTGGCTCGGGTATCAAACTGGGAGTCAAGGGTCAAGGTCAAAGGTTCATAGCATAATCAGGGTGTCATATCAGAAGGTCAACATCAAAAGGTCAATATCAGAAGGTCAATAGTCCAAGTTCCATAGTAACAGTTCAATTAAAAAGGTTTCAAATTAAGAGTCCATTTAAAGAATCTTTTAATAACGGTCTTCATAAAAATGATCTTTCAAAATGGTTTTTCATAAAGATAATCTTTTAAAATGGTTCTCATAAAAGTTATTAAAATCATATCATTTTAAAATAGCCTTTTCTCCACTCATTTCCAGGTCAGAATTAAAGAGGTTTTCACAGTCTAGGTCCATATCATAGGTCAAAGGTTCAAAGCAAGGAATCATAGCAAAGGTATCAAATCAGAGGCTAAACAGATCAGAACATGACAGAGATCATAGGAAACCTTACAGAGAAGGTCAGAATATCTGTACCTTATTCCAAAGCAAACACAAACTCAGAAATGGATGACACAGAGTGGATCAGGACCTCTCTTTCTTCACACCTAGAGGGGTAGACAAGAATTACAAACCCTTCCATTTTAAGTAACTTTTCTATATTTAGCAGGTTTCCAAATTTAGTAGGTTTCCATTTTTAGAATGTTTCCTTAATTAGAAAGTTTCCATAATTAGTAAGATTTCCATATTCTCAGTTAAGTTATTATCAAAACATATTATGGCTTTAGGGTGTATTTTAACAAGTCACAAAAGTTTAGGGTTAATTTTGACGACTTTACATAAATTAGGGTTTTAAGTGTAATTATATCAAAGTTAAAGTTCAAACATGAAAATATCTCAAGTAACCTGTTTTGAATCCATATTTATCAAGTTAACAAATTCAGCCCCTCAAGTTTCCCAATTTTACACTTTATATCCCTTTACTTATCAAAGTTACGAAATGAAACCCTAGATTCACATAGTTTACATTTTAACCCCTCTCATTAGTTTATTAACACATCAAGCATTTTATTTTCCAAGATTATAGAGTGTACCCTCAAATTAACGTATTATACGAATTATACCTTCAAGTTTCATGATTTACAATTTATAACCCTTAGTTTAGGAAAATAACAATTTACAACCTTTTACATGTCTTGACAGTTTTTAAGTATCATCTGGACCCGTTTTACATAATTTATAAACCATATTAAACCTTCGAAATAAAATCTATAAAAATTCACAGACGTTACCCAGGGTCTTAAGTATTTTATGTAATTTTTTCAGATTTTATTAAGTTGTCTAGGTATGAACTAAAAATCCTTTTCCCCAACCTGTTCCAGAACCGGATCAAATAAAAACACCCGACCATTTTTCATATGCTTTTCCAGTCTAGAAAATTTATAAAATTCTACAAAAATTCCAATAATTAGCTAACATGTGATATATTACTCAGTTCAAAGTAAATATTCTAATTCGTTATGGTTTTCAAATGATAAATGAAAAACCCGGACTGTTTTTCCAGACTTTACAATTCCAGTTAGACACTTAATTTTACGAAAATCAAAAAGATGCCTTCCAAGCCTCTAAAAATTACAAAATAAATTTTTCCAGATAGCTATTTCGTTTAACTTACTTTTAGACTCAAAAACCATCCAAATACCCATTCACATCACTGAGTTACATTCGATTAAAGTTGGTTCTTCTTCCAGATCAGTAGCAGTTTTATATACTCTTGCATATACTTAGGGTTTTGATATTCTAATGGTTATATCTTGACATAAAATGTTTATGAAAGATCCCAACACAGATTTAGGTCGAAAATATGAGGTGATAACATGAATATGTCGATCAAAACAAAACAGTATTATAATGCCGATTAGATAAGTTTTCATTCTAGGGTTTTCATGACCATCATTTTATGTACTTATTTATGTGATCTTTCAATCGATTAAACACAAGAACATGAACAAGGATTGAACAAGGTAGATGATACGTTACCCTTGAAGATCACACGAAGAACCAATAACACCTACACTTGAATCACCAATGAAAATCCTCTTCTTCTTCCTCTTGGTTCGATCGACAAACACAAGGAATACAAATTGTATATTTAGTTTTTTTTTGATTAATAATTCAATGATTTAGATTATAATGAACGTATTTTTGATTACCTTATGAAGACAAGAACACAATCAAGGATTCTTGGGGTTTTCTTTGGATCGACAAAAGCAGCCAAGGAGAGAAGAACCGAAAATTTTTATGAGAACTTTTAGGGTTTTGTTTTTTGGTGGCTTTGAATGTCACGGTTTGGATTTGGAAGGGAGAAAATGATAAGGGTGAGATATAATAGGAGATTGCCGAGTAGGGGGGGGGGGAGATGGGCCTCAAAACCGGATTTTATGGTGGACCAATTTATTCTTGTGATTGATTTGTATTTTCCAAGTATAACATGCTTCTAAATAATTCAAAGGATTTAATTTGTAACTTATGAAATAAATTCGGCTATAGGTATATTTTAGGGTACCAAATGACATCTTTAATGTGTTATAAGTGCCACAACATTATTTGGTTTCATAAGTTATTTGTTTACCAAGATTTGGGATCAATTTGGTGCTTCGGGGACTTGTTAAATTAAAATTTTTGTTTGTAGGGGCATTTTAGTCTTTTTACATGTTTTAGATTTTCCGGGTTTTACAACTCTTCCCCTCTAACAAAAAAATTTCGTCCTCGAAATTTGCAAAGAAGTAGAAAGGAAATGGAACGGAATCAAAATAGAGACATACCAGGCGCCTTATCAGTACTCGAATAATCGCGACCAGAATTCGGAGGAGGAGGAAGATAATTCGCCACAGGTGCCGGATCAGGACAATCCCTAACTCTATGCTCAGACGATCCGCATCTAAAACAAGCACCCGAAGCCCTACGACAAGCTCCATAATGACTTTTCCCGCAAGTAACACAAATAGGAGTAGGATACGAGTATTCAGATGATCTTCCCCGAGAATTTGATCCAGAACCCCGACTCTGCTGGTAACTCCAAGGAGACTGATCTCTCCACTGTCCCTGACTGTCGCTGCGCCCCCAACGATCTCTATCCTGCCTAGGAGCTGACCTCGAATCCCTACCTCGCTGATCACGATCACGATCCGCCCGATCTCGTGGCTCCAAACTCCTGGAAGACACACGGTTACCGTCCCTATCACGCTTATTGAAACCATCACCATCACTATGCAACATTTCAATGTTGCGAGCATCGTTCGCAACCGAAGCCACATCATAATGAGGCGTATTCACGATACGGTCCAATATCCATTTCTTCAACGCCCACTTGAATTGCTTGGCTTGACGGTAAGCATCCCCTGTAACCTCCGGCCCAACAAAACTGGCCAGTCTCATAAATCGCTGCATAAACTCTCCAGTCGTTTCTCGGTCCCCCTGACGAATGTTCCCATACTCCCGCTCATATCGCTGCTGCTCAGCCACTGGAATGTACTGCTTATAAAAGATACCCATGAAATCCTCCCAAGTACAAGTATCCTCAAAACCCTGCTCCTGAGACTGAGTATAAGCTGTCCACCAGCTTTGTGCATCGCCTTCAAACTTAAATGCAGCCAATCTCGTCTTAAACTCATCTGGACAACCCAAAACCTTAAACATCTTTTCCATGTGGATAATCCAGTCTTCTGCCTCCGTGGGAACGGCAGCTGACCGGAAGGAGAGGGGTTTGAGCTTGTTAAACCTCTCAATCCAAACATGGATACCAACTGGTGGAGCACCTCCACCACCACCACCTGGACCTGAACCTGCACCACCGCCTCCGGAAGAACCTGCCCCATTCTGAATATTGTTGGTGATCTGAGTCACCAAGTTAGGAAGAGCGTTGGCCAAAGCTTCTGCTATCATGGCCTGAAAATCAGGGGTCCCTCCATTATATTCCTGATGTCGTGTATTCACCATCTGAACGATTTCGAAAACGATTAGTAAGGTAGGAAAATAAGCACGAAAGGAGAGACGGAACATAATTCTAATGTCTACCCAAAACCTCACCAGTCAAAACTTAAGCCTTAAGGGTCAAATCCTAGGGTCCATAAGACTCACAGGCCATTGCTTATGTACTACAGGTCGCAGCCTGGGCTCTGATACCATAATTGTAACACCCCAACCCGGCAAGGGTAAGGTGTCACATCACGGAGTCAAATCAGAGCACACATACATAATACACAGCGAAAGTCTTAAATAAAGTTCATTAAGGAGAGTCAAGTCAAACATAACTTGAAACAAAATACATAAGTCCAGAAATAAGAAGTAATCCATAACATGAGGAAAATCCAAAGTCATAATAATGTCATAAGATAAAAGGTGGTCATCTAAGGTAAAAGCTCCATCTAACTCTCATCCCATCCAAAGCATAATCCCAAGCTCCTAGCTTAGATACCTGTCGCGGGAAAAGAAACGCGGCTGAGCTTAAAAAGCCCAGTGAACAGATATATATAATAAACGGAAATGAAACAAACGGAAATGAAAGCAAACGGATCTGAACAGATATAGCATAATGAAAAGATATAAATAAGGTACAAGAGTAAAGGTCTAGGACAGTAATCCACCACGAGCCCAGAAACAGAAATATCATACCATGTATCCATATCAGAAATCCAGAGGTGATGCCTCTCAAGTAACCAGATAATATGAGGGGTGGCCTCATGTATCCAACAGAAATATATGGAGTAGCTAACTCCCAGAACATGAAAGACGTGGATTGCACCCATCATCAGTCACCACATATCAGATCATATCATCACATATCAGAAACAGAACGAACCTAGGATGCATCCATTCGCCCCCCAAAACAGATTGGCCATAATAAATCATATAGTGTGCATGCATATCAGAATCAGAATGGGGACGGTGTAACCAAATCACTAGGGCTACACGCTAGTCATGCCAGTGGTGCATCACAGACACGGCCATGTTACCTTCATGGCTAGGGAACGAACTTTGGCTCGGGTATCAAACTGGGAGTCAAGGGTCAAGGTCAAAGGTTCATAGCATAATCAGGGTGTCATATCAGAAGGTCAACATCAGAAGGTCAATATCAGAAGGTCAATAGTCCAAGTTCCATAGTAACAGTTCAATTAAAAAGGTTTCAAATTAAGAGTCCATTTAAAGAATCTTTTAATAACGGTCTTCATAAAAATGATCTTTCAAAATGGTTTTTCATAAAGATAATCTTTTAAAATGGTTTTCATAAAAGTTATTAAAATCATATCATTTTAAAATAGCCTTTTCTCCACTCATTTCCAGGTCAGGATTAAAGAGGTTTTCACAGTCTAGGTCCATATCATAGGTCAAAGGTTCAAAGCAAGGAATCATAGCAAAGGTATCAAATCAGAGGTTAAACAGATCAGAACATGACAGAGATCATAGGAAACCTTACAGAGAAGGTCAGAATATCTGTACCTTATTCCAAAGCAAACACAAACTCAGAAATGGATGACACAGAGTAGATCAGGACCTCTCTTTCTTCACACCTAGAGGGGTAGACAAGAATTACAAACCCTTCCATTTTAAGTAACTTTTCTATATTTAGCAGGTTTCCAAATTTAGTAGGTTTCCATTTTTAGAATGTTTCCTTAATTAGAAAGTTTCCATAATTAGTAAGATTTCCATATTCTCAGTTAAGTTATTATCAAAACATATTATGGCTTTAGGGTGTATTTTAACAAGTCACAAAAGTTTAGGGTTAATTTTGACGACTTTTGATGCGCGTGATGTGTCGTTGCGGTTTAGCAGTTTTAATGCCTACTCAAGTTTTAAATTTATATTTAGCCGACTTATCAATAACACACACACTTAACGAGCAGTGTACCCGGTCAGTATGAAGATAATGGTAAGTAGAGTGTCGATCACTAAGAGTGGAACGTATTATCTAGTTATTCTAATCAGTATTTTAATATCCTAACGCAAGGGGGTTTCAGCCTGAGAGACTGGCACGGTTTGTTGCAATTAAATGATAAAATAAACCAATAGGCACGAATCAGCAAGTAGCACACACGTACACAGATAGATACTCGAGACAATAAGAGGGCTGTCCTTATGATTAAGTAGATTGTCACTTGTTTTATTGATAGCTTTATATGAAGTGTATGTAATTAACCCTTTCTCGTTGGTCCTATTCTCATCGGCGAGTAAACCCTTAATGATTACTTATGTCTAAAAGTTATTTCTAAGTGATCAATTTAGAAACAACCGTGGGAGCCACATCTTGTCCCGCAGTCGGATGCCCGCAAGCCACTAATAAACACAGAGGTTATCAATGCACTAATAAGTAGTAACCAAAGACATCAACATATAAACTTTAATTGATGGGAAAGCAAGTATTAAAGGGAGTGCAATCTTTCGTTGTCACATTACACAAGCCACCAATCCTGATGAATTAAAGTTTGCTAACACAATAAAACAAAACTACTTAATGAATTAAATACATGCAGCACCTTCTTACAGCTCTTGTATCTTCGATTTGGGTGTGTCTTGTGCTGCCTCCTTGACTGAATTCGTCCTTTTGCTCTGCTGTCCGAACTTCGGTTTTAGGGTTTCGAACTCTTAATTCGTCTGGTCTACGGGGTATTTATAGTTTCTGTCTGAGGGAAGATGCGGCGCATCTACTTAAGTAGATGCGGCGCATGCACTTAACTTCGCGTGGGGTCCAAGATTATAATATTCAGGAATATTCGTACACCGCCAGAAGATGCGGCGTAACTCTTGATTAGATGCGGCGCATGTCCTCTTGTATCTTGGATCGTATCTGGTGATATCTTGATAGAGATGCGGCGCATGTCGAGAGTAGGATGCGGCGCATCTGGAGCAGAATTGACTTGATCTTGTCCATGTCAGTAGACTTCCACTTTATGCACGTTTTGCTCCATTATTAGTCCATAATCGCTAAGTTTCACCATATGCTTGTTTTTACCTGAGAATTACAAAAGTAAACAATTAAGTATCAATCCTCATACATAATATAGTCAAACAAGTCAAATTAATAGGATAAATGATAGTAATAAAATGTACTTATTTGAGTTCATCAAATATCCCCCCACTTGAACTTTACTTGTCCCCAAGTAAACCTTAGAATTTCATTTATGAAAATGTATCCTAAAAGATGTTAGGATTTATTTTTATATTTAAGCATGTATTCATTTATTTCATAATCACACAACTAAACACTTAACGAATTAGAAGTAAAATAAAGTAAGTCGATAAAAGCAAATCTAATCGTTTAACTGTCCAGTCGCGACGAATATTCTATCATAAGCTTGGCAAGTATACACATCTCCACCACTAAAGCTAAGGAATAACAAGTCTAAAGCGGTAAAAAGGGTTTTTAGGCTAAAGGGTTAATTATTCTTTTTTACACTATCGATCTCAAATTCCAGAAAAGGCGACAAAATCACAAATACATGATCGAATCCACGAACACGATACTTGCAATTGCTCAAATCCTTAACTCGAATAGGCTAAAGATAGGTCCAAACTTCACCAATAATAATATATCAAAAAGGGCGACAAAATCATAAATACATAGCCGAATCCACGACTACGATACTTAAGATTGCTCAAATCCCTAATCTCAATAAATTAAAGGTTCGGTTGGATAAAGAACAATACAGGGTATGGATAATATTTGGGATATAAATTGGTGTAAAAATAAAAATAAACAAAACAAAACAAATAGATTAAAATCCTAAGTGTGGTTAATCACTATCCCAACCATCCCATGAATAAGACTCATATCATTGAATAACTCACGCTTTAACACTTGAAACACACGCTTTTGGTAGACACGAATTATACTCAACAAAATCTTAATCAAAGAATAAACCTTAATCGGCATTCCCATAACTGCCAATTCCCATTCAATCCATATATATAATACAACAAATAGTGGTGATATCGACCACTTACATAACTCTACATTGTTGGCTTAAAATAAACATCCAACTCTTTTTTCTTTCTTTTTCTTTTCTCATTTTTTTTCGATTTTTTTTTTTTTTTTTTTTTTTTTTTTTTTTTTTTTTTTTTTTTTTGAAATATAAACATAGATGTGTAAAATTTCACCACATCACTACAACTTTCTTTCCGGATAATTTTTTCATACTTTTCATACTTTCAGAAATAACGGTAATAGTGAAAGTAGTAAACACACGAAAAATAAACTCAAAAATATACAATATTTACTTTCACTCCAATTTGCATTGTGCAATTTCCCGACCTAACCATAGATAATGAATTACGCACGCGAACACAGGTAATGTAAGGAAACACACTCTGCCTATAGCAATTAACCAACCACGGATTCTAATCTACAGGGTAGGCTAAGGTGTAAGGGTGTAACGAAACATTTTAAACATAGGTGTAAGAAACGAAAGGAATGGCTCTGAGGGTTTTTCTAGGGGTATCTTACTCTAAAAATGAGAGTAACAAAAGGGTTTTATACGGGGGTTAACTAACCAGTGTAGTTAGCTAATAACACATAACATATAAAGGCTATTTGGTGTAATCCTAGAAATTTACCAATTTAGACAAGTCATTCCAATTATATAAATAATACTCATTATGGTGGTCTCGAATAGTATACAAGCCAAGTTCTAAAGTTTACAAGTCACCGGCACACTCATAGATTTGTGAATTTTGGAAAAATCACAATTTTTGAAAATAACGTCATGTGTGCAGTTATGTAACTTAGATCTTAAACAAAAACATGCTAAAAATTTTTTAAGTTTGATATATTAAGCACATTTTAAGCATAATTTTTGAAAAAGTAGGACAAGTAAGTGTTAAGGTTCTAATTCTCCTATCCCCCCACTTAAGTTAAACAACGTCCTCGTTGTTTGTATAAAAGGTTAAAAACTGGAAAAGGAAAGAATTAGAACAGAAAAACTCCCCTGAGATTTGCTCGGTATGATCCTCCATTTGATTAGAGCAAAAATCAACTTCTTGTGGATTAGAACGTTAAAACTTCATACTTGATGTATCCACAGGAAATCCAGGAAACTATTATACCACCAACACTTTAAAACACACCTAAGATAAGAAAGGTTCAACTTGCATAACACATTAGTAGTTAGGAAAAATAAAACTTAAAAATTAAAACTGAAAATCATCAGGTCAGTCGATGCGCCGTATCTTATTGAAGAAGATACGCCGTATCGAGCCTGGAATTAATACGGATCAGAATAAAGATGCGCCGCATCCTTAACCAGGGATGCGCCGCATTAAAATAAACTGATAAAAAGTTTTAAAGTCGAAAAATAAAAATGCAGAAAAAATAAAATAAGATATGACCATTGCAGAGGATGCGTCGCATCTCAGGACTGAGATGCGCCGTATCTTCGTGCGGCCTGGACTGACTCGACACAGAAAACAGAATAATAAAAGATAAATCCGGGTTGTCTCCCGGTAAGCACTTGTCTTTATTCCAGAGTCTTCAAGTTAGACTCACGTTCAGCTCATTAGTATCGATCATTGAAGGAGTCGGAAACATCACGCTCCTTCATCGCCAATTTAGTAATATTGAACACTCCTTGCTCGTCCTTAATTTCCACGCCGTTCTTCTTCAATATCTGTATAAACAAAGTCCTGTCCCTTACGGGCAGAGATGACAAAATGATAGACGGGAAATTCTTATTATCATATAGGCACAGATAAGCAAGGTGGGGTGGTAGTTCAATAAACACATCATTGTTCAAATTCGTTTTCTCAACTACTCTCCTACGTTTATTAATTACTACACAATCATACCACTCATCATTAGAATCACTAACAATATTTCGTCTAAGTTCCGTAGGTACATTAAGGTCAATGAATTCCTCAAAGTCTTCATGATTAGGATTAGTTGAGTTGTTTTGAATCAATGTTTCTCCCATAAGTCTAGCTTCAAGATCGAGGTCCATACGCTCTCTTAATCCTAGCACATAAACACCTCTAATTATGCTTTTAAACCGGATCTTGGCACTTATAGACTAGTTTATTATTCCCTACCCTTAAAAAAATTTTTCTCTTGAACGCAATACGCCGTATCTGAGAGATCAGATGCGCCGTATCGAATTAATTAATCAAAAATCAACTTATCCAATTAAAATTAAATGCGTCGTATTAACGAAAGTTAATGCGCCGTATTTTCGTTACGTTTAAAAATAAAAGATTTTTGATTCAGTAAGATGCGCCGTATCGACAGAGATCGATACGCCGTATCTGTTTAATAATTCGCAAACTGTTTTTAATTAAAATAATAGATACGCCGTATCTGCGAAAGCAGATGCGTCGTATGGCATTAACGTTATAGAAAAAAAAATTTATCAAAAACAAATACGCCGTATCTGCAAAAGCAGATGCGTCGTATTACTTTATCGCTTAGAAAAATTTTCTTATTAAAAACAGATACGCCGTATCTTGGGGAAAAGATGCGTCGTATCGAATTAATTAAACGCGTTGTATAAAAAAATTGAACGCAATACGCCGTATCTGAGAGATCAGATGCGCCGTATCGTTTGATTTAGCACAGTACAACGATAGCAGAACACACAAAAAAAAAAAAAAAAAAAAAAAAAAAAAAAAAAAAAAAAAACGAAAAATAAAACAAAAATAAACAACGAACAAAAACAAATAAAAGCAAAAATAAAAGAAAACAAATAGCACACAATACAACAATTATGCAAAATAGTACAATGATGCAATTAATCTAATAAAAAGAAAAATAACCTAATTAAAATACTAATCAAATTAACAGATAATAACAATTCACTCCCCGGCAACGGCTCCAAAAACTTGATGCGCGTGATGTGTCGTTGCGGTTTAGCAGTTTTAATGCCTACTCAAGTTTTAAATTTATATTTAGCCGACTTATCAATAACACACACACTTAACGAGCAGTGTACCCGGTCAGTATGAAGATAATGGTAAGTAGAGTGTCGATCACTAAGAGTGGAACGTATTATCTAGTTATTCTAATCAGTATTTTAATATCCTAACGCAAGGGGGTTTCAGCCTGAGAGACTGGCACGGTTTGTTGCAATTAAATGATAAAATAAACCAATAGGCACGAATCAGCAAGTAGCACACACGTACACAGATAGATACTCGAGACAATAAGAGGGCTGTCCTTATGATTAAGTAGATTGTCACTTGTTTTATTGATAGCTTTATATGAAGTGTATGTAATTAACCCTTTCTCGTTGGTCCTATTCTCATCGGCGAGTAAACCCTTAATGATTACTTATGTCTAAAAGTTATTTCTAAGTGATCAATTAAGAAACAACCGTGGGAGCCACATCTTGTCCCGCAGTCGGATGCCCGCAAGCCACTAATAAACACAGAGGTTATCAATGCACTAATAAGTAGTAACCAAAGACATCAACATATAAACTTTAATTGATGGGAAAGCAAGTATTAAAGGGAGTGCAATCTTTCGTTGTCACATTACACAAGCCACCAATCCTGATGAATTAAAGTTTGCTAACACAATAAAACAAAACTACTTAATGAATTAAATACATGCAGCACCTTCTTACAGCTCTTGTATCTTCGATTTGGGTGTGTCTTGTGCTGCCTCCTTGACTGAATTCGTCCTTTTGCTCTGCTGTCCGAACTTCGGTTTTAGGGTTTCGAACTCTTAATTCGTCTGGTCTACGGGGTATTTATAGTTTCTGTCTGAGGGAAGATGCGGCGCATCTACTTAAGTAGATGCGGCGCATGCACTTAACTTCGCGTGGGGTCCAAGATTATAATATTCAGGAATATTCGTACACCGCCAGAAGATGCGGCGTAACTCTTGATTAGATGCGGCGCATGTCCTCTTGTATCTTGGATCGTATCTGGTGATATCTTGATAGAGATGCGGCGCATGTCGAGAGTAGGATGCGGCGCATCTGGAGCAGAATTGACTTGATCTTGTCCATGTCAGTAGACTTCCACTTTATGCACGTTTTGCTCCATTATTAGTCCATAATCGCTAAGTTTCACCATATGCTTGTTTTTACCTGAGAATTACAAAAGTAAACAATTAAGTATCAATCCTCATACATAATATAGTCAAACAAGTCAAATTAATAGGATAAATGATAGTAATAAAATGTACTTATTTGAGTTCATCAACTTTACATAAATTAGGGTTTTAAGTGTAATTATATCAAAGTTAAAGTTCAAACATGAAAATATCTCAAGTAACCTGTTTTGAATCCATATTTATCAAGTTAACAAATTCAGCCCCTCAAGTTTCCCAATTTTACACTTTATATCCCTTTACTTATCAAAGTTACGAAATGAAACCCTAGATTCACATAGTTTACATTTTAACCCCTCTCATTAGTTTATTAACACATCAAGCATTTTATTTTCCAAGATTATAGAGTGTACCCTCAAATTAACGTATTATACGAATTATACCTTCAAGTTTCATGATTTACAATTTATAACCCTTAGTTTAGGAAAATAACAATTTACAACCTTTTACATGTCTTGACAGTTTTTAAGTATCATCTGGACCCGTTTTACATAATTTATAAACCATATTAAACCTTCGAAATAAAATCTATAAAAATTCACAGACGTTAACCAGGGTCTTAAGTATTTTATGTAATTTTTTCAGATTTTATTAAGTTGTCTAGGTACGAACTAAAAATCCTTTTCCCCAACCTGTTCCAGAACCGGATCAAATAAAAACACCCGACCATTTTTCATATGCTTTTCCAGTCTAGAAAATTTATAAAATTCTACAAAAATTCCAGTAATTAGCTAACATGTAATATATTACTCAGTTCAAAGGAAATATTCTAATTCGTTATGGTTTTCAAATGATAAATGAAAAACCCGGACTGTTTTTCCAGACTTTACAATTCCAGTTAGACACTTAATTTTACGAAAATCAAAAAGATGCCTTCCAAGCCTCTAAAAATTACAAAATAAATTTTTCCAGATAGCTATTTCATTGAACTTACTTTTAGACTCAAAAACCATCCAAATACCCATTCACATCACTAAGTTACATTCGATTAAAGTTGGTTCTTCTTCCAGATCAGTAGCAGTTTTATATACTCTTGCATATACTTAGGGTTTTGATATTCTAATGGTTATATCTTGACATAAAATGTTTATGAAAGATCCCAACACAGATTTAGGTCGAAAATATGAGGTGATAACATGAATATGTCGATCAAAACAAAACAGTATTATAATGCCGATTAGATAAGTTTTCATTCTAGGGTTTTCATGACCATCATTTTATGTACTTATTTATGTGATCTTTCAATCGATTAAACACAAGAACATGAACAAGGATTGAACAAGGTAGATGATACGTTACCCTTGAAGATCACACGAAGAACCAATAACACCTACACTTGAATCACCAACGAAAATCCTCTTCTTCTTCCTCTTGGTTCGATCGACAAACACAAGGAATACAAATTGTATATTTAGTTTTTTTTTTTTTGATTAATAATTCAATGATTTAGATTATAATGAACGTATTTTTGATTACCTTATGAAGACAAGAACACAATCAAGGATTCTTGGGGTTTTCTTTGGATCGACAAAAGCAGCCAAGGAGAGAAGAACCGAAAATTTTTATGAGAACTTTTAGGGTTTTGTTTTTTGGTGGCTTTGAATGTCACGGTTTGGATTTGGAAGGGAGAAAATGATAAGGGTGAGATATAATAGGAGATTGCCGAGTAGGGGGGGGGGGAGATGGGCCTCAAAACCGGATTTTATGGTGGACCAATTTATTCTTGTGATTGATTTGTATTTTCCAAGTATAACATGCTTCTAAATAATTCAAAGGATTTAATTTGTAACTTATGAAATAAATTCGGCTATAAGTATATTTTAGGGTACCAAATGACATCTTTAATGTGTTATAAGTGCCACAACATTATTTGGTTTCATAAGTTATTTGTTTACCAAGATTTGGGATCAATTTGGTGCTTCGGGGACTTGTTAAATTAAAACTTTTGTTTGTAGGGGCATTTTAGTCTTTTTACATGTTTTAGATTTTTCGGGTTTTACAAGTAGACTTGACCGAGAACCCCGTGGATTGCTCATGTACGAAGTCTATCGAAGTACGTCATTTCCTCCGTCACGATAATGTCAAAAGAGAAATCTTTTCTTGGAAAAGCTTCCCTTAAAGGACAACATCGTTGATATTCTAACCAATACATTCTCCACACCCCTCTTATGACTATTTGAATATTTCTTCGGAAATATTGAAGTCATCTCTCAAATCCCATCTCATGACTTTCTAAATGTTTCATTGGAAATATTGAAGTCATTTCTCACGTCTCATCTTATGACTCTTTAAGTCATCCTTCTCATCCCACTCATGACTATTTCAATATTTCACTGGAAATATTAAAGTCATCCCTTACGTCCTATCTCGTGACTCGGTCAATATTTCACTTGAAATATTAAGTCACTCTTCCCATCCTTCCAATGACCACTCGAATATTTCACTGGAAATATTGAATTCATTTCTTACGTATCGCCTCGTGACTTTTCAAGTCAATCTTTTCTCGTCTCATGACTCTTAGATATCTCACTGTAAATATCGAGTCATTCCTTCCATCTCGTCACATGACTGTTTAAGTCATTCCTCACATCCGTCTTATGACTACTTAAATATTTCACTCAAAATATTAAGTGATCCGTCATATCCGTCTCATGACTTCTAAATATTTCACTGGAAATATTAAGTCATTCCTTACGTCTCGTATCCTGACTATTAAATATTTTCATTGGAAATATTATAGTCATCCTCTATATCTCGACTCATGACTTCTACTTATTTCACGAGAAATATTAAAAGTCAATCCTCATTCTTCTCCAATGACAACTTAGGCATTTCCTTGGAAATATTAAGGTCATTCCTTGTCATCTCGCCTTATCGTTTTCGTCAAAGAGTTTATTAGGTATAAACTTTTTCCTCGCGTCAAAAAGTCTTACTAAATAAGTAAGATTAATCAGTCAAGAGTCGAAACAGAACAAAAATGGGTTTCATAGACACACGGCTCCACTAAAGTGGCACGGCACCACTAATGTTTAGCGGTACCGTGGTACCGTATGTCTGAGAAAGCCCGTTTTTCCTTCCTTTCCCTCTGCACACCCATTCAAAACAAATACACTAACTTCCTATTGCTGTCAAAAACCTAACCCAACACCAAAATTCAATTACACTCTTGCTAATCAAGATCGAGGCATTGCAATCAAACAATCCTAATCACTACAACACAAATTGTAAGTTAATTATCTTTAATTTCTTTTCAATTTGAGTCTAGGGTTTGTTCTTATGCATAAAATCGAATTGGGGGTTTTCAATTTTTGTTGAAATTTTATGCAATTAAGACTAGGATTAGACAATGTAGAACTTACATGATTCCCAAATCATAGGATTTTCATGAACCCATTTATATTGCATAAACTAGTCTGAGTTTAACTATTTAAATCGGATTAAGATTAATTACTTGTAATGGAATCATGTCTAGGATGATTAAAATTGGATTAGGAATGATTAACAATGAGGCTTTTCAATTTTAAAATTTTTGGCCCCACATTGAGGCATTTGCCAAACACCCCAATTCCATCATTTTTGAAAAAGTTCACGTGTCAAGGATCATGAAATCTTTTTCGTGCATTGTTGATGCAAACCAAAAACATTTTTGCATGCATGCATGATCTCACAAATATTGATCGAATTACATAACTAATATGTATTCTTTGACATATTTGCTTGAGCAAAATTAAAGTTAGGAGTATTTGGGTAATCTCATTAGGTTTATTTTTGAGTCGAGATCACCGCACCTTCACATTGTTTGCATTTAGGCACACACACATTGAAAATGTGATCACCAAATTGAAACAAGTTAACATGCCTCGTAATGATTATCAAGATACCAAACCTTACATTCCCCGTCTATTAGACGATCCAACCATCACCGATGAGCAAAAAGCTTATCTTGCTAAATTCCAAGATTGATATATACACGAAGGTCGTGTAGTCGATGCTCATTTCGTTCTCTTGGATAACATCCAAGCTTGCTTACCTACTATTGACTTTGATTGTTTATACAAAATAAACGATCAAATTTGTCCTCGTTTTGTCCTCGAGTTTTATAGTCGAGTCCGTACCTTCAATGACCTTGAGGGTAATGTCTTCCTTGATTTTTGGATCCAAAACCAAAACATCATTTTGTTAGTCTCCGAGCTTGGTGAAATTCTCGGTGTTCCTTCGTATGGTCAGTGTGCATACACTGAAGACCATTCCCTTGAGTCACTTTTCTATAATCTTGAAAATCAAGGTACTTATTGTACCGAAATTCCCAATATAGAAGCCATCAAACAAGTCATCCAAACTCCTCGAGTCGCCAACACGTATCAAAAACGTGATGGTTCCATTGTCCATCTTGACCCAAACAAAATCTACCTCAAAGAACTCCTTCCCGTCCTCAGAAGTTGGGAACTTCTTCTACGTAAGAACGTGTTGAGCCTTGCGGGCAACCGTGATCACGTTTCGGCGAGTCTCGCCCACATGATTTATTGTCTTAGTATCAAGGAACCATATAACTTCGCATACTACATGGCCAAAAGGATGGCCAACATTCATAGTCATTCCGATAAGCTCATGCCATACGGCATGTTGCTTACTCGTCTCTTCACGTGGGTCATGGAAAATTTCCCACATCTTAATAATGTCGACTATGTCCTAGTCAATCCCGTCATGAAACCCCTTGGTGGACCACAACGTCGCACAAAGCAACGTAAGGACAAAGGGTCCAAACGTGGTCGTAAATCCACTTCCGATATTCCTCTTTCGTCTTCCTCCTTCGGTCATGGTTCGTCATCCCAACCTATGGATGAGGATGATGATGAGGTGAACGAAGAAGGAACGTCTCGTCCTCATACTCCCTCTCCCGACACCTTCTTTCGCAACCTTGACACATCATCGTTCGCACAAACCACCGACCTTCCCTTCAACCAAACCAACTTAACTTTGGTGATGAGAAGGCAAACAACCATGTACAATCGACAAGTGTCGATGCATGAGCAAACAATCAGGGGGTTCAAGTCCATTGGAAAGGCAATCAAACTTCTCGGGAACAAGATAAAGAAGTTGGGGAAGAGAAGAGATTAGATAGGACTAACTTAAGTAATATTACTAACTTAAGTATTATTAAGCTATTATCAATGGGGTCATGGCAATGTCCATCAAACATTAACAAGTTTAAATTGTCTTAACAATTTGTACTTGACATTGGTTACTTTAATTAGTTAATCAATCTTTATGTTTTATTATGAGCTTGGCCTAGTTCATAAATTTTATTTTATTTTATTGCATGCACTAGATGATAAAATTGCCTAGAATGATGCATGCTTAATAGTTGCCTAAACTTAGAAGATCACATTATAATTTTAGTTTTTAGTTTAGACTAGTGTTAGGAAATTTATGTGATTACTCCTTAGTAGATTGAAGCTTTGGGATTTGCTGCAAAATAGTCCACCCAGAATTATCCATTTTAGGCAGCCTAGAACCTGCAGAACTGGAAAAAGAGTCAACTGCAGGCCACGGCTCCACTAAATAGGGCACAACTCCACTAAATTTAGTGGTGCCGTGATACCTTTAGTGGTACCGTGCCCTGGGAAGTCGAATTTAATTGTTCTTTTCCACTTTTTGACGCTCTTTTCCTGGAAATCTGCAAACACAACCTGATTCCAATACACCCAAATCCTCAGATTCACCATCTTATCAAACCTTGCATGTTTTGATTTGGCTATATAAGCTAACATCATACATTGCTCATCCTCACCACTTCATAATCATCATACAGTCCTCATGTCTTCAACAATGGCTACCACTTCCCATAAAGCTAAAAAGCCAAGATTTAACCTCAAACCAACTAATGAGACAATTCTTATTGATCAATGGATCAATAATGTCCATACATCACAAGCCTCAACCAAACCATCCAATGAAATGATTCTCATTAATCTAACTTTAGATGATGATGAAAAAGCCCACTGATGCGTGGTTTTGCGACCTTACAACAGGTTTTACCTCTCGAGGGATCTCGAGAAGCTTGTAATCCCCACCAGGCAGTGTACCTGACCGATGTAGTATAGTGAAGTGGCAAGTACCGGGGGATTGATCGTTCAACTCAAAGAATAGTGTTCGTTAGGATTGAAATTTATCTACTAGGTCTAGAGGTGAGGGATGATTCTTTTTGTATTTTTATATTTTATGGAAAGCAAGTAAAAATCTCGGGTTTTGGAAGGAGAGGTGGAATTAGTTGCTAATCAACTAACCCAAAAACTACTACTTAAACTAATGTGAAGGAAAGTAAACTAGGGTTCTACAAGGGAAGTGAAGCATGTCTACCTATGATATATTACTCCTTGCTAGCTATCCAATTCTACCTATTGAATTGTCACACCTTGTTTTAATTGACGGGTTGTATTCCTTAATACCATTCGTGGGGGTGTGTACGAACTTCCCCAACTCTATAAGCTCCTACTTCACACCTATGTCGAGCCGGCTAAGAAGCTCCTAACATGGGATCACTAGAATTCGCTCATGCATTAAATACAACCATATAACCTTAGTACACCTTGGTTCATGTTTCTTAATACGTTCAAGCAAGTTACCGTATAGGAGGTTAGCCAGTTTTCTTAAGCCTAACATCGATATCACCCAATCAAACAAGAGACAATAGGAAACAAGAATTATAAGCTAAACCAATTGGATCTATTGTATTTGTCATACCTTAATTGATGATGATAGACACAAGCATCAACAAGAACACAATAAGATCTAATTGATTATATACAAGTTTCATACAATCATAAGTAGACACAAGGTGATTTAGCCAAGCATAATTAATGAAGAGCAATCAACAATAATCATAATTGAAGACATAACATAAGATTGAATCGATAAACAAACCATTACAAGCTGTTTATGGCATGATTAGGACCCTCTAAGTTGCTGGAAAAACACCTACCCTAACCCTAGAATCGGACTTAGGGTTTGGTGCTTACAAAAAGTGAAGTTATGATGTTGTATTTATAGGCAATATTTCTGTCGGCAAGGCTTGACGGCGTCAGCTAGTACAAGTGACGGCGTCAACTTCCCATTTTCACCAAATTGTAGATCTTTTCGTCCTCTTCGCGTGGCCTTTTGAATCACCCAAATCCGAGTTCGTATGAAGATTTTATGGCCAAAACAGTGACAGCTACTCCGCGCGTAAGTTGTGATTGTCTTGATCAGCATGTGACGGTTTTACTGGGGTTTCTTCTTGTGCAAGTTGTCATTCTGACATCGTCACTCAATGGCTTCTGACGTCGTCAGGTTGAGTCCTGTCACCGTCACTTCGCCGCGGTTAGGGTTTCTTGATGGCCTTCTTGACGCCGTCCCCCTTTAATCTTCCAAAATCCTCTCTGGCTTATCAAGGATTGACGGCGTCACACTGGGGCTTGACGCCGTCACAGGTACTATTCTAGCAGATTTAGAGACTTTGTCGTTTTCTTCACTTTTATGCTCCAAAAACGTCCAAAATACTTCCTTTTCCAAATTTCATCTCCAAAGTACCTAAAATGACAAAAGGAACGATTTAGGGCAATATTTGATCAAATAAATACGATTTAGGGCTTAAATGACCCCCTAAAAGCGGTACACTTTTCACTTCATCAAATACCCTTACACTTGAGATTTGCTTGTCCTCAAGCAAATGCGCTTTTATTCTAATCAAAATACAAGTTAGGGGTCATTTAACGCTAATATAAAAGTAATTACAACAAATAGTCATTCCACTTTAATCATAATAAGCACGGAGATTACAGACTAGCACCTCACAAGTAGTGTTTAGATACTCACATCTCTCAGGTGTCATAAAAGTATATCTCATAAATGAAAATGAATAATATCTCTCACTACCTGTCATAGCAAATAGATTACCATAGGCTTGGGAAAGGATCAAAAACCTCCTCCACTAGGCGTAAGCACCTAAGATAAACTATCAAAGAGGGCTTTTAAACGGGTTATAACGTTAGGTGTAGGGATATGATAAACACGGTTTTGTTGGATAAAGGATATTTTACTGGTGGCGAGTTAAAGATCTTGATTAATTACATGTACAATATGGCGTTGCTAAGCCAAGACTAGACTCGACTTAAGCTAATGAAAAAAATAACAAAAAGATAAAATAAACATAAAATGAAACGGGATGGTAGTCCGTATGTTTTTTCTACTTTTTTTTTTTTTTTGCATACACTCTTGCCCTACCATCCAAAATAATACATCGTAGGGGGGTTGTATCCCCCTTACACTTGAACTTTTACATAACTTTACAATTAACTATTCTAATGACTCGAATTAAGATAATCGAAACACTTGGAGTACTTTTAAAATATTTAGCACATATGGGGGTAATAATGTTGTTCTTCCCCATTACTCCATTACACTAGTACTTTACCCATGAGTCCCAATCGTCCCAAAACAATATGTACAAGGATATGACTCGACTTAGCAACCATGTAATCAATTAGATAATTAACTAAGGGTTTAAACAAATGTTGTCACAATAATGCACTAAAGATGAGTGCATACAAGGTAGGCTAAGGCGATTTGGGTGTACATTTAAGTGGGGTGTAAACAAATCCTTCCTTTAAGTAAAATGCTTAAAGTTAGAAACGAAAAGATAGGCTCTGAGGGGTGTACTAGGGTATCGTGTACTAAAAATGAGTACAACGCAAAGGGTGTGGGAGAATTACTTGACCAATGTAGCCAACGTAATTATAACAAAAACACAGGTGTAAAACAATGGGTTAATCCTAATGCCTCTTATCATGTAGTAAATCTAACTACACGAATGTAGTCTCACTTGTGGCCTCGGAATGGTCCTAACGCAAGTTCTAGAATCTAAGTGCTACCGGTACACACATCATAGCATAAATGCTTTTCCTACCAATTCTAGGGGCGAACCTCACATATTTGGGGGTGGAAAATTTTTTAGTGGTACGGTTTTGTGCTAGTCATATAACTTCCTATCCATGAGACGCTCATTAAGACCAAAGTTTCACTCCTAAATGTTGTAAAAAAATTTAAATTTGGCACTAAAATTGCCCTAACAAGTATTTATCTCAGTTTTATTACACATCTACCATCAAACAAACAAAAATCAAGTGCAATTGTATTCTCTAAGGTATCATCATTTACCCTCCCCTTACACTTAAGCTGAACATTGTCCCCAATGTTCATTCAAAGGATGTAAAAGTAAATAAGGTAAAAGAATGAAAACAAATACTCCCCTGATTCGTTCGATGTGGATAATCCGGTAACATGGTTAAATCCTCCTCCAAGAAAATGAACGTTGAAAGCTTCCCTTCCGAAATATAAATCATCTTCTTGTCCAATATAACCTGTTAAACCTGAGAAAACAAACACAAAAAACCCAAAGCATCAACCTGAACAAAGAAAACTCACAACTAGATGTAATTCCAGACTTAGAAATAAAAATAAAACGATTAAAGATATAATGCTTGTAGAATGAATATTTGCAGATTTCCTAGAGTTTATAAAACTAAAGATTTAACAAAAACTTTATGACTCCGGTAGAAAAACAAAACTTGCAAAATTTCCAGAATTTTACACTTGACGCCGTCAGGTGTTAACCTTGACGCCGTCAGAAGTGACCTGCAGAAATTTTATGGTTAGTTTCCGGAAAATTTCTGGAAAAACTTATGCCTCACTTCCTGGAAATCCTGCAAAATATTCATTATGACTCGATACAAGCATTTGACTCTAACAATTACTAGTATGCATGCTCATTTAATGTTGTTGTGATTCATGTTCAATCTTGTTCTTGTAAACAAATTTGGATTCCCTTACACTTATCTTTTGCAAAATACCTTTATATGTAGTTAAGACGAAGTTAAAAACAAAATAAAGCATTTTCACAATTTACTTTGAAACATGAGCACAAACAATAACAATTAAACTTGCATACGGAAACAAATAAAATCAAACAAACAAACAAACAAACAAATAAAGCTTGGGTTGCCTCCCAAGAAGCGCTTATTTTTGTTCGAGTCACGAGCCTGACTCTACCCTTATTTAACGGAAATAGGGGAGGTTTTCCCTACACTTAGGATTAAGTGCGGGTGGAAGTAGCGATACACACCCTTAGGGTGGAAATATGCCACATGAGGTGAAGGGGGTGAGTGAATGGCTTCCTTCATCCAAAAACTACCTGGATAATATTGGTTTATGGGTGGGTCGGTTCCTCTTTTGTCTCCTAGATGTAAATCTAAGGATGAAAAGTTGTGTAACGGTTGAGGTTCCGGCTCATCAACACTAGGAAATTCCCTAGAACTAAGAGTAAGGTCATCACTAAAAGTGTTCAAACCTATATCCTCTAGTTGTGCTTAGTCCAAGGGTTCTACCTCCATCGGGATTCCTAAAGTCTCTTCTACTTCTTCCGGGTAAGTCACGGGCGGTGTGGGTGCCTCAAATGATGGTTGAGTATTTTATGGGCTTATGGTGTTTACCTCATCATTCCACGTGTCAAGATCACCTATATCCTCATCAATTGTTTTCTTAGGTAGTGATGATAACAAACCTAGCGCTTCATCCAACTTATGGTTTATTGCTTCGGCTCTATCCACAATTCCTTGGCAAACTAGGTCGCTTTTCCTATTGGCCTCACTAAGATGTGAGATCCTAAACATGGAGGTTGTTCATAAGAATCTATCCTAGGTGAAGGCTCATATGATTCATAGGTGTCTCTAAATGAGGTATTTTGAACTTCTTGGTGTTCTAGCCACTCAACCATATCTTGCAATCTTAGAAGTCTAAGTGAAAAGTCCATTTGAAGCAAATTACAAACAAAATCACAAAGAAAAGATAGACTACGAGAAAGCTACAAAATAAAAAGAAAAAATCTCACTTGATAGGAATCTTGTGAGTAGACCTAATAAAAAGAAAATTTCAACCTAAGCAATAACTACTCCCCGGGCTGCGGCGCCAAAAACTTGATGCGTGGTTTTGCGACCTTACAACAGGTTTTACCTCTCGAGGGATCTCGAGAAGCTTTCAATCCCCACCAGGCAGTGTACCTGACCGATGTAGTATAGTGAAGTGGCAAGTACCGGGGGATTGATCGTTCAACTCAAAGAATAGTGTTCGTTAGGATTGAAATTTATCTACTAGGTCTAGAGGTGAGGGATGATTCTTTTTGTATTTTTATATTTTATGGAAAGCAAGTAAAAATCTCGGGTTTTGGAAGGAGAGGTGGAATTAGTTGCTAATCAACTAACCCAAAAACTACTACTTAAACTAATGTGAAGGAAAGTAAACTAGGGTTCTACAAGGGAAGTGAAGCATGTCTACCTATGATATATTACTCCTTGCTAGCTATCCAATTCTACCTATTGAATTGTCACACCTTGTTTTAATTGACGGGTTGTATTCCTTAATACCATTCGTGGGGGTGTATACGAACTTCCCCAACTCTATAAGCTCCTACTTCACACCTATGTCGAGCCGGCTAAGAAGCTCCTAACATGGGATCACTAGAATTCGCTCATGCATTAAATACAACCATATAACCTTAGTACACCTTGGTTCATGTTTCTTAAGACGTTCAAGCAAGTTACCGTATAGGAGGTTAGCCAGTTTTCTTAAGCCTAACATCGATATCACCCAATCAAACAAGAGACAATAGGAAACAAGAATTATAAGCTAAACCAATTAGATCTATTGTATTTGTCATACCTTAATTGATGATGATAGACACAAGCATCAACAAGAACACAATAAGATCTAATTGATTATATACAAGTTTCATACAATCATAAGTAGACACAAGGTGATTTAGCCAAGCATAATTAATGAAGAGCAATCAACAATAATCATAATTGAAGACATAACATAAGATTGAATCGATAAACAAACCATTACAAGTTGTTTATGGCATGATTAGGACCCTCTAAGTTGCTGGAAAAACACCTACCCTAACCCTAGAATCGGACTTAGGGTTTGGGGCTTACAAAAAGTGAAGTTATGATGTTGTATTTATAGGCAATATTTCTGTCGGCAAGGCTTGACGGCGTCAGCTAGTACAAGTGACGGCGTCAACTTCCCATTTTCACCAAATTGTAGATCTTTTCGTCCTCTTCGCGTGGCCTTTTGAATCACCCAAATCCGAGTTCGTATGAAGATTTTATGGCCAAAACAGTGACAGCTACTCCGCGCGTAAGTTGTGATTGTCTTGATCAGCATGTGACGGTTTTACTGGGGTTTCTTCTTGTGCAAGTTGTCATTCTGACGTCGTCACTCAATAGCTTCTGACATCGTCAGGTTGAGTCCTGACGCCGTCACTTCGCCGCGGTTAGGGTTTCTTGATGGCCTTCTTGACGCCGTCCCCCTTTAATCTTCCAAAATCCTCTCTGGCTTTTCAAGGATTGACGGCGTCACACTGGGGCTTGACGCCGTCACAGGTACTATTCCAGCAGATTTAGAGACTTTGTCGTTTTCTTCACTTTTATGCTCCAAAAACATCCAAAATGCTTCCTTTTCCAAATTTCATCTCCAAAGTACTTAAAATGACAAAAGGAATGATTTAGGGCAATATTTGATCAAATAAATACGATTTAGGGCTTAAATGACCCCCTAAAAGAGGTACACTTTTCGCTTCATCACCCACACACCACAAACCTCGCCTAAATCAACCTCCTCAATCTCTACACCCCAAGCTCCATCAAAGGCCAACTCAACAAGGCCAACATCATCATCCACCTCCACCACAAGAATCACCACACCCTTGTCTCAACCAAGTCCTATTCATCAACTAGCCTTAACACTCACCTTATCACCATCAACTCCCTTTGAACTTAGCACTAACACATCATCCTCATCATTCTCACCATCACCACAACCACTAATGGGCCATCCCATTCTTTATCCCCTACAACCACATACCCTAAGTAGTCCTTGTTGTCACCACAACCAAAACCTCATCATGTGCCTTAGAGATGAATTGAGCCTTCAATTCTCCTACCTTGAGCACCTTCTCACACCACCACAAGGACCCATCATTCTACCTCCACCATCACCTAATAGCCCACACAACTAAACATGGTTATGTTTAGTTTCTCCAATAAAAGCTTAAGACCCTTTTGGCATTTGAAGCAAATCTTGAAGTCTCATATCACTAAGGATGTTTATGTGTTTTCTTTTTGTTTGTTTTGCTTCCATGATGTAGTCATACTTATGTATGACATTTGTTGTAACACACCAACCCGACAAGGGTAGAAGTATTACGTTATGGTGACATATCAAAGCAAACACAAGCATATGACTAAATAATACAAAATGAATTTCAAAGGTTACAAAGGGAAAATCTGAAACTACAAGGTTACAAATGAGAACAATAACAAAATACTAAGTCTGAGATGCAAATCTCTTCTAGTCATCTCTAACTCCAGGATAGCAATCTAAGTATAGTCTTCTAAGCTCAAAGCACTCCACTCATAACCCAGCTTCCAACTAAAACCTGCCGCATGGAAAGAAATGCGGCTAAGCTTAAAAAGCCCAGTGAACAGATATATATATAACATAACATAACGGTAAATAAGCATAAGCGACATTGGAATAAGAATGCCAAACGAAAGCATAATCATAAAAGTCATACGAATTTTAAAGAGAACTAAGAATCAAGAATAATCAAGAATGCATGAGAACTGAATAATAATGAATCAAGAGAGAATGAAATAATGGAAAGGTTCATATAAGGATGTGCCATAGGAACTCCATACATACATAATCCGTCAAATCATACTTAAAGCCATACAAGTGTACGAAGAGGGGAGACCTCTAAGTACTAAAAGTGTGAGAAGGAGTGTAAGGCACACACCACCTGGTCACCATACATACACATACATAAACCTAGGATGCATCCATACGCTCCCTAACAAAATATGAATGCCAGTACTGGACTGGTCACGCATATATAAAGTTGGCCAATAGTGTACACAAAATCATATCATATCATAAGGGGGAACGTCGTAGATCTATCACACCTCTACGGGAGTGTCATGTCTAAGGTGCCATCAAAGACATGGTCATGGTACCTCCACAACTAGTTAAGCTCAGGCACAGATCTATCATATCATAGCATACAACAATAACATACTAGCATGGCAAAACATAAGCATAGCATAGCATAGCAGAGACATTTAAATAAATGTCAGAATGAATAAATAGGAATGACAATCATACAATTAAAGTCACGAATCAAATAAGGGAATCATATCAGGCGTAGGATCTCAAGGGTTCATAATCAAAGGTTCGAAATCAAATGGTTCATAGCAAGGTTCAATTCAAAGGTTTCTATCAAAGGTTCATTTCAAGAAATCTTTTAATAGTGGTTTTCATAAAAATGATCTTTAAAATGGTTTTCATAAAGGTAGTCTTTAAAAGTAGTTTTCATAAAAGTTAGCAAGATTCTATATAAAAATGGTAGCGCATCATGCTCATAACATTGTTTTGAAAATGGTTTTTCTCAAAACATTTCCATGATACAATTAAGAAATGTTTTTCACATCCAGTTACAATATCAAATGAACCTTCAAAGCATCAAGTGATTCGAATACTCATGTCATAGGGTAACGAATGAATTATGCCAAGTATCATATCACAAGGGTCATAATGAACGAATGTCAAATGGATCATCATAACAACGAAGCATATCAAACGAATGAATCAAAGTACAGGGAATCATAGCAATGGCTTAAGGGTATCTTATAACGAATCAAAGATCAAGATCAAGGAGTCATGAGGATGAAAACACCCTTACTGAAAAAGGGTAGAATATCTGTACCTTAGACCGCAAGTGAAAACACAACTAGAACGAAAAGATCGGAAGTAAACTCCATCTTCAGCGAATCTTGGTACTTGAATCGATAGACAAGAACAAGAAACCAAAACACCTCACGAATCTTACTACCTTCGACTAGAGCAACCACGATCACCTCTCCACGAACACACCCACGTATGAACACCTAGTAGAATCCACAACGAACTTCCTTTGCCTTGTTCTTTGAATCGAAATAGGAAGAAGAAAATGGAGAAGCCGCCACTTTTGTTGCTAGGGTTTTTCTCCTTTTTTTTGTCGTATGATATGGGAGGGAGGAGAACCAAAACCGGTCTTGTGGTTTGTGTATTGGGCCAAGAGGATTATGGGCTTAAGTAACATGGGTCTTGGGTTGGGTTGTTGAAGCATAACAAAAGATATATGGCCCGAAACTATAATTCATGTAACGCAATTGGTGCCTCGTATTTATTTTTATGTTTCAGAAATATTTTTGGATTTCCATTATGTTCAAAAACTCCATGATGATGTTTTGTTCTAATTATTTGGATTAACGGTAAATTCGTTTAGTTACTTTCGGTTTTATAATTAATCGCATCCATAACTTAGGAAAATTTCAAATTAAACGTAAAATTAGGTATTTAAAATTTAGGGTTTTACAACTCTTCCCCTCTAAAAGAAAATTTTCGTCCTCGAAAATTGAAGTGAAACGAAATGGAAGCACAAAGGACCAGGAACGGAAATGCGAATGACTTGTTTCTCATGACTCTATCTTGTTGATCAAAATAGCTTCGGTTTCTTCAGAAAGGACATACCATACTGAATCCAGATCAAAAGAATAATATACCAAACGTAATAGATGATAATCGTATTCTCTCGGGAGAGATACAGGAAATACGTAGGATTTGACGGATATGCCGTCCATAGAATTTGATTAGACAAATCAGATGTGAACGTACAGAAAACAGATTGTCGATAACATCAACCGGCAGAAAGCTCTACAATAGAACCAAAGATTCTTATCGGGAATATAGAGGTCAGCAAAACGCGTGTCGAGAATCCAAACATATCAAATCGTATAACGGTGAAAGCAGATTAAGCGTATAGGTGGAACGAACTTAAAGTCTCACTAACGCAAAAATTCTCAAACAGCTTATCAAAATTCTAAGGCTCCTAAGGCACTCCTCGAAATATCCTATGATCACAATAAGTGCACATTATATGATGTAAGTATTATCATGTTGATCAGGCGTCATAATACTAGCATCATATAAATATGCCCCCATGATGGTCATACTTTATCTCAAGTTGTGAACAAAACAACTTATCTTAACCACCTACCAGTCCTTCTATCTCCTAGGGTTGGTCCGAATCGATCATTATTACGAATTCAAAATCGGAGAAACAGAACGTACGAATAGCGTAGCGAAATTAGTAAGCATCAAATGAAGTTCGTCGTCAAAATGTCAGATCTTCCACAATTCATCATAGTTCTCATAACAAAACCATCATCCAACAAACGCATAACGAACACAGAACATAATTTCTAATAGGGAACATAACTCATTCAAAGGATCTTATCATCAGGTAACGGAAACTTAAGTGGGTTGAGAGGAAGTGAATTACATCATCAATAGCTTCATCTTTCACAGAATCAAATCTTCCAAACACAAACGTTCGCTTCAAAACTCATCCATTCAAATACATGATTTTGAATCTCTTCCAATTCCAAGTAGTCTGTCTATGTCTGTCCATATGATCATAGGGTGGAAAGGAATTATAACTTCAGTCTGGTCCCTCAAGCCTTCGGCACCTCTTTTGGACACTATGGTGTGGTAACGTGAATTTCTTCTTATATGCTTCTTTCATGGTAACGCCTGTCACGAACATCTTCTACTACCCTTCTACAAGGTTTCTAACTCTGAAAACGGTCTTCAATCTTGGTCCTTTCTGTGGGAAACTCTGTCATCGCAAGATACCTGGTAGTGCTGTCTGCAACAATCTCCGAACGCCAATCAAACCTATTCTTCCAGAACATATGGGTCATTCTACTTAATACGAAAATGATTTACATATTCCTCTTTCGTCTCTGAGCACAAACACACTGTCATATTATGACAATTGTCCAAAGACTCGCGAAAAAAAACATGATTCTATTAGCCAATACAATTGGCATCCTTTAAAACTCATAATGATCACAACGAGTACGAAGGCCGCTTCAAGGATCGTCTTCATATCTACTTCACATCACCAATCTTCCTCTTCACGAATAAAACTAAAATGCTTTGCGGGGGTTACTCTCAGTTAGTCAACTCCCTTCTTAGAAGTTTTTGTGGTTGTTTCTTCTGTCCTTCAAACCTAAATGAGACCATCTGATACGGAGTTTTCAAAGATAGGCCAAATCGATCATTGATACTCGAAAATGGATAATGATTTCGGATAGTGATATGGTTAAGTTTCATGATAGTCGATATGCCGCCGCATACTTCTCTCTTTCTTCTTCATGAGCCAACAGGAAAATCCCAGCATAAACACTAGGGTGAAGAAAATCATATTTCATCAGTTTCTTAATCTCTCAACTTCTATGGTATCATGGTTTCGTCAACTGAGATCAATTCAATGCTAACTCCACTTCCCAAGCAGGAGAGAATCCCAAGAGGTTCATCAGAAAACCCCAAAAAATTTTGTACAACAAATACTTCCAATGCCAGAGCTTTCTAAGGGTGGATACTAATAGGTGTCAGGAGAACTTGACAATCTAATGAGATCGGAGTATGTGCTTCCATAGCAACAATAATCTTAACAGATTTAAGTGGTTGAGAGTCATCATAACAAAAGTAGGGTGAAGCAGATTGTTAAAGGTCACATTTCAGATACGGTAGTCTATGGTAGATTTACGAAGAGCCATCCCATCCATAACCAAAAGACCTCAAGGTCAATTATATCAAGAGTACACAGATCCGTAGAACGAATACGGTCGTTAAACCAGACGGACAGTTCATATATCAGAGTCAAGTGCATGGTTCATCAAAGTGTGGAGAGAGATAGACGAACAGTTCACAGTGTTGAAATTTTGTTTAGCTTTTTAGCATAAGTGGTAGGTAGGGTGTGCATCATCGGTAATACGAACATCGTATAACTGTCAAAAGCGAGATGTATGGAATAACAGTTGTCAGCATCATCATGCTTAGTTAACAAATCCATATTGAGATAATATTTTCGTCATATCCTTCCCGGGAACTGGTTGGTAGACAAGGTTCATCATTAAAAGGGAGGGAACAAAACTTCCTATATCCGTGGTTAATAGTTACCAGAGTTCTCATAGGAGTAGTAATGGATTATGCAGAGTTGAGTAGTATCGGATGATACATTTATATCCAGTACGGTAATGAATTCATAGAATGTGTCAAACACATTAGGGTTAAATGACCTTCGAGATGGTCGGAAAGGTATCAAACTGTTTATCAAACAGATCGGAAGTGGAGATCAAAATCAGGAAGTGAAACTTAAATGGTGCAAGGTATCCATGTAGTTCTCGAGGAATTCCAAACTTACTTGGTTACTAAGCTTAAGTTGCAAAACTTTCTAGCTTCTGAAACAAATATTCTTATAAGGCTTAGCTAAAGGCAAATGCACAAATCAGAGTGATGCAGAAGCAATGTTACTTACACAGATGTCCTAGTCTACCCATTCCTCACCGGTAATAACTTAAGTTCCTAAGGGGAAATCCTAAAGCAGATTTTCAAAGGTTGTCTTATGAGCGCCTACAGTGGAAACTTAATGGTCCAAACTTCACAGGTCAAGGGTATATGTATTACAAGTCGTAACCTGTCTCTCTGATACCATAATTGTAACACCCCAACCTGACAAGGGTAGAAGTATTACGTTATGGTGACATATCAAAGCAAACACAAGCATATGACTAAATAATACAAAATGATTTTCAAAGGTTACAAAGGGAAAATATGAAACTACAAGGTTACAAATGAGAACAATAACAAAATACTAAGTCTGAGATGCAAATCTCTTCTAGTCATCTCTAACTCCAGGATAGCAATCTAAGTACAGTCTTCTAAGCTCAAAGAACTCCACTCATAACCCAGCTTCCAAATAAAACCTGCTGCATGGAAAGAAATGCGGCTGAGCTTAAAAATCCAGTGAACAGATATATATAACTGTAGGTCCTATTAATTAACGTAACACAAGCTAATCTATACTAGATAAACCACGACTACTCCTTAACTATTAAGCTACGAAATGATATAAACAACTATAAGAGAATTATGAGAGATAAGATAACAATAGAGAAGAGATTAAGAAGAAGAAGAGTCGGATGATTATCATTCACTTAAGACTTTGACATAGCTTCCGCATACAAATGAATAACCAACAACTAATATGATTACCCTTTCCTTCTATTTATAGGCAACATATTAGGGCGACATTTACATGATAGATTCTAGAAGTTTTAGCACTCAAGTGGCCGGCCCAAGGGTTACTAATGGACTGGACCTAAAACTAACTTATAACCCATTTCGTTGCAAAATATTAAAGGAAGTGAACAAGACATGAAATATAACTAAAACGTGTTCCTAACAATCTCCCCCTAAGTCTTGGTCATCAATGTTGCTTGACGTCATCTTTGCTTCATTGGCTTCAGACGTCTCTATAATCTTTGTTCTTTATTCTTGATATAATATGATGTGGTATGGTAATGATCTTCCGTCCTCCAATGGTCTTTAGTACTGGTGTCTTCACGTCGTTTCCATCATGCTCATATGATCTTTAACTTTTGTTCTTTATACATCACGTAGTTCTCTCTTCATAATCTTGAACTTAGACTTGTGAAAGATTAACATACTTGATCTTTGACTTTCTTTAATAACTTTGAACTTTTGATGTCTTGAGTCTTTGTGAGAACTAATCTTCAGGATATGAGCATGATGGAGTCTTGATGGTGGTAGAACTCCAGGTCTTCATGATCCTCCGCAGCAGCAGCAGCAGCAGTAGCAACACGAACCAACCGGCACTTACAAATTTGGACTTTGAGATCATCAACAGCATAGTGTGAAGACTTTCTCTAATCCAAACCCAGGCCGTTCTGAACTGGATACCCCCGAAAGGGCTAACACGGACACACCGAAGTGCACCCACGATTCAGTGAGTCGCTGGAGATCACCCCACGACTGTAGACCATTTTGGAACAGACACTAAGCGTAACCCATAAGGAGTTACCGAAGTGACCTGCTGTCAGGGTTGTTTTATGTTACCCTGGCAGGATTTCCATTCTATCACTGAGAATCACAATTGTGAATTCTCTCAAGAATGTTCTTGGCAGATTGCTAGGATCTGCGAAGGACACTTTCCTAATTTACAACTGATGCCCATGATGTAGAACACCAGTGTAGTTCTAAGTGTACCTAAGAGATCTTTGATGAATCTCATGGCTCTAGACTCAATTAGTGCACATCTGTTTGGTCGTCGGAGGCGTGGAGCAGATTGCCTAATTTTCAATATCAACACTCTCGTAATGAGAGGTCGATAGGTTATGAAGGGTTCTCCGTGTGAATGAAACAAATGTCTTTTGAGAGACACTTGAGTGGCTTAGAAGGTTTAGTGCAGTGCGTCACTGGGTCCATGACGTCTTTTGTCTTCAATACCGGTGATGCTCAGTCAACCAGTAGATTATGAATTGAACCCGGTGTCTGCCCTAAGGTTGAACAAATGGAGGGCTATTTCTTTTCACCCTTTTCTTTGCTTTTCTTTTTAATTCTTCAACCCCTTCTTTCTCCTTTCATTCATTTTCTCCTTTTTGTATCATACCTAGGACTTTCTAGTTCTAAACTATGGGAATTGTCCTTGGGTAGATCCCTCCGGCTCTGGCGGATCATAGGACGGTTTTCCTAAACCTTAGTCACCTTATTACTCCATGACTATCCTATTTTGATGCCATTTACCAAAACCTTTGAAAAATCTCTCAAAGTGTCGATGATTGTAAAAAAAAATTATTGACACCTTGAGAGTTTTGTGTTTTTCAGAAGGACTCCCCCTTAACATGTGCTCTTAGGTAATTAATTTGAAATTTGCACATGTCGGGAAGAGTGGGCACTTTTGAATTGATTGATTTTCAATGAATATGATCATTGCGAGACACGCTTACATCACTAGTAAACTAGCTTGAAATTATTACCCGTCCAGATCACATTCAAGGAAATTCGCTCGAAATCGATACATTCTACTCAGACACGTCCGTTGCGAGACACGTTTACATCACCAGATGAACTGGCTTGAAATTATTACCCGTCCGGGACATGTCCTTTCGACTACTGACTTTTCCTACCGTCAATTCGAGGGTCAATTCTGAGTCGAGCACTTATGAGATTCCAGCATTGAGACACCATATTTTAATCATATTTTACTTCTCCCCCTCAAAAATAGCATACTCATGATGTTTTTGAAAAACGTTTATGATTAAAATATGCTGTTTTTGAGTTTTAGGGAAGAATTTCAAGAACATTTGTTTTTCAGAACAAAGATTATATTTGCAAATACTCCCCCTTGACGAGGGAATACTTGTTCTTATGAGCAGAATGTTTGAAAAACTTAGAAAACATTCCGGTTTAATTCTACTCATAAGAAAGAAGCTTTCGCTCCTTTGATCAGGATTGAGGCACTGAAGCGTACCTCAGGGTCCTTTCTTTAGGGTCCGGGTTGTGCACTGTTATGTGTACACAAGCCGTAATGTCACAGGCATATGGTAAGAATAGTGAAATAAGAATTGATGAATTATGAACTCAAGTGCTTACATCAACCTCCTTTGTTAAACATTGTGAATTCTGGGTCCGTCCTTTGATATAGTCTGATAGGAAATGGTGGACGACCGCCAACATAACTCTCTAGTCTCCGAATCCGATCCCTTCGGTACAACCTTCTTTCAATCTTCAAGATAAACTGCATCACTTGTTTGAGCTCATTATGTGTCCACCTTGTTGACTTTTACAACTCATGATCTCGAACTCTAAGAACTAACCCATCTCTAACATTTTTCAGCGTATCGTCACAGAATTTATGAATCTCGTGAAATGACATGAAATGGTTTGTATGTGTTGCACTTCTGTAGACGAACCCAAAGACTGGGTATTTCTTCATGGTATATTGAGCATCGCGGTTGTTTTCCAAGAACATTATGGGCTCAACGAGATTCAACTTCTGCTGATAATTTCCACTCCTAACTGAAGATCTTCTACTCGTTCTTTGATTATCGTTCTTCGGATGAAGTGGCAGATAGCCGCACTAAAAGCATACTGAAGATCGGTAGACAGATGTTGCAGTTTTCCTTGTATTTTGATGAGGTACAAGTCTTCAATATCATTGAGACTCAAGTCAGGAAAATCTGCTTCTGTGAACGAGTAGAGCTGGTTGTCATGTCGTCTGACGGTGATCTCAGATAAGAAAGTGTAATTATACTTCTTGGATCCTGAAACACTAATCACTGCCATGATCCTGAGGTCACTGGAGACTCGTTCACGAGACTTTTGGCTAAGTTTATACTTGTACCAGTTCTTCCTTTTATCATACCAGTGATGGATTCCTAATTCAGCATCACGATCATAGATCACTAGTTGTTTGATGAAGATCTTCTGGTGAATTGCAGCTTCCTCAATGGCAGGATTTTGGTAACTTGCCACAGGAGTGAAGGTAATTGAAATTGCATACTTCGTTTTGCTCGATGCTCCATGCATGAGTAGTTCAAGATCTTTGTTGAAAAAGAACTAGAAGGGAATTTCTGAAGTTCCATGAGGTTTTCTGATCACGGGTAGTGGCTTGGTCCAGTCTGTGATGTACGGACGATTTTTGTTGTCATGGCCACCCACCCTGAGTATGTCTGGATTCGTCCAGTCAAACTCACTTGACATTGCGCGAGCAATGTTTTCAAGGTGATACTCCAGCTCAGCCGCATTTGCAGATTTGTCTTTAAGAAGAATGAAGGCTTCATTTTTGATCCTACGAAGTTCTCTCTTTGTCATTTTCTTCACATTCAGAGTATGTTTGATTTTGTGTGTAAATTCAAACGTACTGTCTTCAACTTTAGAAGCTTCGTCGTCTTGGATCTGAGCACTGGCAAGTTGATCAAACCATTCATTGTCGTTCACATCTTCATCATCATCAAGCCATGTGACAACAGCTGGTTCTTTGGAGGTTTTCTTGCTGCTTGAAGGTTTTGATTTTGGTGGTGATGGTGGTGGTGATTGTGGCTGATCCTCTTGTGGTTGAAAATCTACGTTTTCTGTGGAGAAGTGCTCATAATGATGCTCTGTTGCTGTCGGACCAGATTCTGGATTCTTTGGAGGTTGAGAGGATGTTGTAGTTGTTCCGGTGGGCTCTGTAATGTGAATCCCAGATCCGCTACCAGTCTTTTGTTTCTTTGTAGTGGTGTCTGGATCTTGGTCATCATTATCACGTTGACGCTTGCCTTTATCAGCTGCAGTCTTACATGATTCCATGTTGGCTCGAATAGCATCCAGGATGGGCATTTCAGTGTAGCTGAGGGTGGATTGTGCAAGCAATTTGGTGAAGAGGGCGTCTTGAAGTTCTTCAACTGAATATTCAAGAAGATGTTTCTGTTGGAGTGCTAGATCTTTGACCTTCTCATCTACTTTTGTGTTGATGTAAGCTTCAATATTTTCCTGAATATCTGGCAGAAACTTCTTGACGTAGTGTCTCGTGTTGGCTTTGACTTTATCGCCTACATCATAAGCTAGAAACTCATCCATTTTGAGCTTTGTCTGTTGCAGCTCTCCCATTTGTTGAGACAAATTCTTGACTAAGGTTTGCATCTCAGCCAGTTGTGCACTCGTTTGGCTAACTTTCTTGGCTTGGGCGAGTTTAACTGCTTTCTTGAGTTTCTTTGCAGCAGGTGAGACAACCTCTATTCTAGTCACTTGAGCTATTCTTCTCACATACTTACCTTTTATGGCTGATTTGATTTGTTCAGAAACTGTTGCTTTGGCTTTTGGTGATGGAGATCTTGTTGGTGATGGAGTAAGTGAAGGGATTGATGATTGGGAATTGGGAGGAGCAGAGTCCTTTGGAGATGAAGATGGTGGTGTTGGATTCTGGGGAGGTGACCTTGGAGGTGTTGTAGGTTTTAGTGATGATATGGGAGAATACTGAACAGGGTTAGATTTCTGCTCTTGTTGAGGTACATGAACTACCACAGCAAGGCCAGATGGAGGGATTGATGGTGAGCGAATGTAGCTATTGGCTTCTTTATTTGCTTTTTCGTCTTCTTCCTTTTTCTTTAATGCTGCTGCATGCTCAACCTCAAGTTTCTTTGCATCGTCATTAGTTTTCTCTCCAAATATTTCCCGTTCTTCTTCTATATTCCAGTCCATATCATCATTATAGTGTTGTTCCTCCTCCTGGACATTGTTGAACATGGAATCTGAGATTTCTTTATCGGTTAAAACTATGTTACTTTCTTGATCTTTCTCCTTTTCTGACGTTTGAGCTTCTAAGTCGGGCTGATTAACCTAGCTTTGTGCTTGAGAAATAACAGATCCAGCTATCTCGGGTTGAATAACCGTATCATGCAGATCTGAGGATGTAGCTGCTTCTGACCCTCCGGGTTGATTAACCGGATCAGAGTGGGTCGAGGCGGCTTCTTGAACAGTTCCTGATGCTCCAGCTCCTTTCTTTTCTTTATACTCCCTCATTTTCTCAATTTTCAATTTTGCCCTTCTGGCATCATCTTCCTTTGTTGTCTTCATACTGGCCTTCTTTGCATTAAGAAAATCGAGCTGATTTTGAAGTTCAATTTCAGCATCTGTCATTTTAACTGTAACTTCTTCCTCTGATTCTGATTCATCTGAGTCAGTTTCCTTTTCCTCATGTATCCCAACTTCTTCCACTTTGGGTTTTGGTTGAGTTGGCACTCTTATTTTGAGTGTTCTTGGATGTTTCTGTGGTTGTTTTGAAGCACTAGAGGCACTCCCAGTCCTACTGCTTTTAGAACGAGTTTTTGTAGAACCCGTTCCTTCAAGATGCTTAGAGAACCCGACCTGGCCTTTATCGTATGCATAGTCATAGTCTCTGTAGGCTTGGGTCTCCTTGATTTCCTCGGTCAACAATTCTTCTGGTAGTCTTGACCCTTGCTTGTGAGTACTATCTTTAGGAAAATAGACTGACTTGAGAGGCTTATCCATCCTTATCACATGAAGTTCCCTGTCTTCAGGTCGAGGAGAGATGTCGGAGTTCTTGTCAATGAGATAGCTGATCAGCATCTTTGTGTATCGGACGAATGGAATTCTTGTTACAGGTTTCTTACAGCCTCTTATCTGAAACACAAGATCTTCCCATATGAGTGCAGCATAATCCAGATTTTTCTTGTTAACTATTCCTCAGAAGAGTTGAACATGTGAAAGTCTTGGGTGCTCATGCCCGCTATCTCTTCCTGAAACCGAGCGAACCAAAATGTAGTAAATGGCTCTCCACGGTTGTGGAATAGATTTAGCATTGATGCTTGAAATTGTTGTGAGTGGAAGATCGGGATTCTCATCATAACCAATGTTGAGAAGAAACTCGAGGATGTCTTGTTCAGATGGTACAGGCCAAAATTTGTTTGATGTTTCAGGTGGATCTGGTAGGGATAAGGCTTTTCGAAGGTGTATTGGTGTGACTTTGACTTGTTTTCTGTCCAGAGTACATGTGAAATATCTGTTGTAGTCATCGAGGTCAATGGTACTCCACATTTGATGAATGTACAATTCTGGGACATTATCTGAATTCTCCAAGATGCTGTTGCATTCATGTCTCCTGAGAATTTCAATGGCTATTTGGCAACTTGGCTCAGCACATTTGATGTTGTCAAAGACTACTCTTGCATTGTTGTTTCCATACTTAGCCTTGTAACCTTGAGGAAACAGTTCTTCCTTAGAGATCATGGGTAGTGGTTGTTGTACTGGTGCAGACATTGTGTAAAATCTGAAACATCATTTAACACCAATTTGCAAGATACATGTGGGTTAGCATTAGTTAAAACTTAATGATTCACATGAGATCCTTAACTTGGCATGATATTTCAAATTTATAACACAAGTTGAAACATGATTTTGGAAAAATTTACAATTGCGAAAGCTTTTGACAATTGTGAAAAACTTTTGACAATTGCGAAAAACTTTTGCCAATTGCGAAAACTTTTGACAATTGCAAAAACTTTTGACAATTGCAAAAAACATTTGACAATTGCGAAAAATATTTACAATTGCGAAAAATGTTTCCAATTGCGAAAAAACTTTTCCAATTGCGAAAAACTTTTCCAATTGCGAAAAAACTTTTCAATTTCGAAAACTTCTCATACAAGAAATTTCGATACCCAATGAAGACGTATGACACAGCATATTTTTCGCATTTCATATTCACTTGATATTTTGTTATTACGCTTGATACAATTGAATCCTATGATGTTTCTAAGCATTTTGACCAATTTATAACAACTTTTAACCACACAATCCTAAGAATCACTCTGAACGTGCACTCGTGTTCTTCATAAACCCTTAAAAATCAATTAAGCATATCTGATGTTTCTGGGTTCAATCCAAGGCAACATTTACTCAATTCTAGGCATAACAACAACACAAGAACACATTAATTACACTACAATACTTGCACATGATTTTCCCCAATTCGTACGCTAAAACCCTAAATCAAGAACATTCAAATTGCAAGTTTCTGGGTTCAATTAAACATGCATACATGGATTATAATCATATTCTAAGCATAATCAAACCAACAAACATATCACAAACACATAAAATTGAGTTTCCCCAATTTTACGCAAACCCTAGATCTAAAACAATTATTTCTGACTGATTCAACCGTTGGATTGTAAAATCCTGTAAAACCATTGCTTAAAAACATGTTATAATCGTTAAAACACTCACACTTTTGATGAATCTTTAATCGATTTGCAGATTTAATGTGGGCCGTTGATTGGTTTGATGATAGTATTTACTGCGTATGAGATTATGTCAGAGAAGTAGTTGAGCGTGAATTAACTGTAGTGATATTTTCTTCTTTTATTAGAATTTAATCTTTTGTCACTTTAACACCAATAGTCCCTAAACCTTATGTTTTTGCAATTAAGATCCTAACCACTTAAGTATTTTTACTTAACACATTTGGCACATAACACAAAATCCTAGATTATCACCATCATATTATTTTAGAAGCAACAATTTTCAGAAACCATGCAAGTACAGATTTGAAAAATTATGAAAAAATTTATGTCTCCCCCTCAACACTTGTTTGAAAATAATTCATGATGTTTAAGAAAAAATGAATAAAGTGTTGATAAGGATTGTACTTGCATTACCTTTTTTTTTTTTTTTTTTTTTTTTATAAAAAGATATTTACATAGATAGTTTAGATGTTTGACTCATTTAATTATTTTTGAGAAAATTTTCCAAATCACTCGGAGTCAAACATCTCATACCAATCCGGTGAACCAAATCCACAAATCTTGCATGAGGCAAGGCTTTTGTGAACAGATCCGCCAATTGGTGTTCAGTACCCACAAAATACAGTTCAACAGTACCCTTCTCCACGTGCTCCTTGATGAAATGGTACCGAAGATCAATATGCTTGGACTTGGAATGCTGCACGGAGTTGCATGAAATGGCAATGGCACTCTTGGAGTCGCAATACAAAGGAATCTTGTTGAGTACGTATCCGTATTCCATCAGTTGTGATCGCATCCAAATGACTTGAGCACAGCAGGCAGACATGGCTACATATTCAGATTCTGTTGACGACAGTGATGTGCAATCTTGTTTCTTTGACTGCCAAGAGACGAGCTTGTCACCTAAAAACTGTACTCCTCCAGATGTACTTTTTCGCGTGTCTAAACACCCTGCATGGTCAGCGTCTGAAAAAGCTACAAGTTCAAAGCCAGAATCCTTTGGATACCAGATCCCCAAATTAATGGTCCCTTTATGTATCTAAGGATTCTTTTAACGGCTGACAAATGCCGCTCAGTTGGTCTTGACTGATATCGGGAGCATAGATACGTGGCAAATACAACATCCGGTCTGCTAGCTGTGAGATACATGATTGACCCAATGATGCTACGATATTTTGTAGGATCAATGGGTGTCCCATTTATGTCAACATCTAGCTTCGGGGATGAGGAGGACATAGGTGTATTATAGGTGTCACAGCTGGTCATACCATGCATTTTCAGGATTTCCTGAGCATACTTGGACTGACTAAGGAATATACCACGGGGTAATTGATGAACTTGCAGTTCTAAGAAGAACTTCAGTTCACCCATCATGGACATCTCAAAGTTGTTTTTCATCAGTTTTGCAAAAGCATTTGAATATTTTTTATGTGTTGAAGCAAAAATTATATCATCGACATAAATTTGTACGATGAGAATGTCCTCCCCGTGTTTTTGTATAAACAAAGTCGGGTCCACAGTTCCTTTAGTAAAATGGTTTGCAAGTAAGAAAGCAGATAACTTGTCGTACCATGCCCTTGGGGCTTGTTTAAGGCCGTAAAGGGCTTTCTTTAGCCGATATACGTGATTCGGATGTTCTTGGTCCACGAAGCCATCTGGTTGAGAAACGTACACTTCTTCCCGGAGTTGGCCATTGAGAAATGTAGTCTTCACATCCATTTGGTAGACAGTAATGTTCTTGTGAGCCGCGTAAGCCAGGAACATGCGAACAGCCTCAAGCCTAGCGACTGGAGCAAACGATTCTTCGAATTCGATTCCCTCTTGTTGACTGAATCCTTTGGCGACCAGGCGGGACTTGTTACGAATCACAGTACCATCTGCATCTATCTTGTTTTTCCAGATCCACTTCAATCCAACGACATAAACCCCATCTGGTCTCTCTACCAGTTCCCAAACTTCTAACCGCTTGAATTGTTCCAACTCCTCTTGCATGGATTCAATCCAGTTGTCATAAGTGAGGGCTTCCTTGATGTTTTTGGGTTCGGCTTGACAAACGGTGAGTGCATAAATGCAGGTTTCACCGTCTGTGTGGAGTCTTTGTCTTGTCATGACTGGTTTTTCTGGATTACCAATGATGTTTACTAAGGGATGATCCTTTGTCCATTTATGAGTGGATGGATAGTGTTGATAACTGTGGTGCAGGTTTGACGGTTCCAAATTGCGTGAAGAAGATTCTGCAATATCAGGAATGGTTGGTGCAGGTGCAAATGGATTAAAGAATGCATCTCCGTCATAACCTGATGGTGTGGGTACTTCAGCAGAATTGTGGTGGGGGGAATCTTCAGCTGTAGGTGTAGAAGTTGAAGGTGTTTGATCAACTGACGATGATGGTTCTGGTTGAGGTGCTTCGTCAGCAACTACTGTGGAAGTGGTTGCAGGTGTATCAGGTGCTTGATTGTTTACAGTTTGAACAGCGAAATTGGTGGATACAGCAGAGGCACGATTAACTAGAGAATCATCGAACAGAGGAGCAAACAATTCTTCTATATCCTTTCTGTTGAATGGTAATGGTTCAGCTGAAGATTCAGGAAAATTTAGACGGTTGTGTGCGGGTTCTAAGCTGTTTTGCTCAGAAGCCATTTCTGTGAGCTCATCAAAATTAGCATGGATCGTCTCTTGAATTTCCCGAGTTCGGCGGTTCCAAATTCTGAATCCTTTCGAATTCTCACAATAGCCAACAAATACTCCTATGTCTGCTTTGGCTTTCAGTTTCCCCAAATCATCACGATCATTCTATGGATAACAGATAGCTCCAAAGACATGAAAGTAATTGATATTTGGTTTGCGACCATGAATAAGCTCATATGTTGTTTTGTTATGGCGTTTGGTGATCATGCATCGGTTCTGGGTATAACAAGCAGTTGAGACAACTTCAGCCCATAGGTAGTCTGGTAATTGGGCATTAATCAACATAGTTCTTGCTGCCTCCACTAACGTACGGTTGCGTCTTTCGACTACTCCATTTTGTTCAGGGGTGCGAGCAATTGACGTTTGATGAACAATACCATTTTTCTCAGTGAACTCCCGAAGAGTTTGATTCTTGAATTCAGTACCATTGTCTGTTCTGATAATTCTGACGGTGTTACGAACCTGAACTTGAATCTTTGTGAGAAAAGTAATGATCATCGAAGGTGCTTGGTCTTTGGTACGAAGAAAATAGACCCAAGTCCACCTCGAGTAATCATCCACTATTACCAAGATGTACCGTTTCCCATTGATGGTTTGAACACGCATAGGACCACACAAATCCATATGAAGCAGTTGTAGGACATGATCTGTGCTGTGATCTGCTTTTGGAGGAAAGTGGGCACGATGACTCTTTCCTTGTTCGCAAGCAGGACACAAGTGATCTTTGGCATATCTGAATTTGGGAAGACCGTCGACCAACTTTTTCCTAGCAAGATCAGTCATCGTCTTGAAGTTCAAATGAGACAATCGTTTGTGCCAAATCCAGGCCTTTGTGGGATGTGCCTTTGAAAGTAAGCATATGGGAGAGGGAGCTGTCATGCCTTCGAAGGAAATTGTGTATAAACTGGTGCCGCATTTCCTTTTCATCAAATCATTTCCTTGAAGATCCCGAATAAAACAAGTTTTCTCTCTGAATGCTACTTCCAAATCACCATCACAGAATTGTCCAACTGAGAAGAGGTTGTGACCTAGGCCCTCGACATAATAAACCCTGCTAATTTCAATGTTCCCATTTACATAGTCTCCATAACCCATAATAGCAGCGAAGTGATCATTCCCGAATCTGACCGTTCCAATTAACTTTGCAACAAAGTTTACAAGAAGCTTGAGATTGCCGGTCATATGTCGGGAACAGCCGCTATCAACAATCCAGAGAACAATTTGGATCACCTGCATCACCAGAAGTTGACACAGAGGCAAGTTTGGTAACGGTGGAATCCGTTAGGTTAGCAACACATGAGTTAATCATTTTGGTACCCATTTAAAGCTATGTGTTTTATGTAACCAACGCTGCCACGTCCAACTAGTCTCAGCCATTTTCCTAATAAATGCACTTGGTGATTTGTTTGTCCTAGATGCAGCTATGGGTTTGTCAACTGATTCTTCAGAAACTACTAGTGGTGGTTTTCCTAATATGGACTTGGCAGCAGTAGTGGGCCTAGAGGAAATGCCACTAGATCGTTTCTTTTTGCGATTCAACAGAGTTTTAGCAACACATTTCTCATGATTTCCAGATAATATACTAGCATGACAAAATACACAACTAGCATCAACCATAATATCATTCATAACATTCAACGATTCAGCATTCATTACATCATCTATAGAACTAGACTTAGACAAGTTTGATTCTACTTCTGACATATCATGCTTTTTATTCAAACTGCTAACATTAACTACTACTTCTTCAGTCTTAGATAGTCCACTCTTAAGGCGCCAGATACTAAACTTCCTTGGTCTCTTGGTGTTTCTTGATCTGCTAGCCTTAGAGGTGTTTCCTAGTCCTGTGGAAGTGGAAGTGTTCACATTAGTGGTTTGATCTGATGCTTGCTTAGTTGGCTTGTCTACTGAGTACATTCCTGGGGCAATCACAGCTTTTCCTTTTTCTAAAACTCTGAGTTTCTTTTTCAAATCAACAATGATGTGTTGGAGTTCTTGATTTTTTGAATCCAAAATTCTGTTTAACCGGACAGTGTCATTTCTGTTTTGAGAAACTTCATCTATGTCTTTCTCATATTCAAACAGTTTATTTCGCAAAACATCAATTTCATTTTTATTTTGACTTTCAGAAGCATGACTGTTTTGGAAAGACAAAGATTCTTTTAGATTTTTATATTTTAATTCAAATTCAATGCTTTGAGTTTGACACCATTCCAGTCGTTTGTTAAGTTTGAAAATTTCTTTTTCACACTTATCTTCCACATCAAAGTTGATCTGTCTAAGACTCTCATTCTCTTTTACCAAATTATCAATCTCAATTTGCAACATTTCAACATTCCTAGCATGATCATCAACAAGCATTGCATGACAAGATTCAAAAATAGCATTCATAATCACAGAAATCACATCATCACACAAAACACATTCCAAGAGTCGATCAACCTCATTTTCTAAAGCTTTCTTTTGACACTTTTGTTTTGCAATTTTGTCATCTTTAGCTTTAAAAATACTCATCATTGATCCAACTTTAGTCTGTAGTTCCTGTTCCCACATTGTCGCACAAAGTCTCAAGTGTTTAACATGTGGTAAAAATTGTTTCTGAAAAATTTCTCTCTTTTCTTTCTCAGCAGGAGAAAATAAAGAAGAGATTTTGATTTCAGAATTAAATTCTATCACTTGTTCCAAAAGTTTAATGTCATCCATAAATGTCTTAAAATATCAAAGAATCCGACATTGTTGAGGCATTTGTGGATCTACAGTATCATTTGGACCATTGATTTGTGTAACAGGAGTGTTCACAGTAGCAACTTCAGAAGAGGGATGTTTTTCAGTTAAAGACAGTATTTGTTCTGGTTTGTCCTTTGGAGGAACAAAAGATTTACTGATGTGAGGTCTTTCTGAATAATCATATGGGACTCTTGAAAATTTGTTTTCTGACTTTGATCGACTCTCAATCTTATTTTCAAGATATTCAGTTTCTTCATCATTACTATACATAACAGTACGTTGAAAAGTATCATCAAACAGAAATTCTGCATTGTATAACTTAGGATTATCTTTGAGTGCTTTGTGTAAAAAACGTGGTTTGTCACTGCCAAGTGCAAAACCAAATCCTTTAGGAATCGGTTTCACAGTTAGTCTTTGAATTTGTGTCACTGACTTACCCGTTTTATATACAACATTCTAAAATTCTTTGAGCTTGGATTCCAAGTCCACAATCTCCTCAAGATATGAGTCAACTCGTTTCCTAGTGGCTTGCTTTTCATCAAGAAGATCCTTCTGAGATGTTGAAAAATCAGATTGAGCTTTTAACAACTCAGAATTTAAAGTATCAATTTGTTTTTTGAATTCAAATTGCTCCTTTTCTTTTTGAGAAAGCAAATCAGCTTTGGAAACAGTTAGCTCACGAACTTGATGCTCTAAATCCTTGACCTGAACGTATGTCTTTTGAAATGCAACCTCAAAGCCTTTCTCACGTTGTGCTTTTTTTTCATAACTTGAAAGTTGTGTTTTATAGCACTCGTTGTCCTTTGTTAACAATGCAATTTTAGCTTTTAAGTTCTGGTTAATCTCATTGCATTTGTCAATCTGTGATTTTTGTGTATTCAATTGTGATTGGGTGGTCAGCAATAAGGTCATAAGCTCTGGATCTTGATCAGGCATAAGATCATCTTGTTCAATGTGATCATGATGATCATCATCAATAGGATCATCAAATGAGACATTGGTGTTATCATCATCGAATGAAACAACAGTGTTTATTTGATCATCTTCTTGAGACGAGAATGATGAATCATTTTGAACAAGATTTTCTTGTGAAGATGAAGATGAAGATGAAGATGCAGATGGTGAAGCAATCTCATGTATAAGGCATTCTGATTCAAGTACCTGAGATAAGCCATCGGTATCATATACCGGGCCTGTCTCGTTGACATTAATTTCCTGCATGTTGGCCATGAGCATCACTGCAGCATTTGCCTCCAAGTCTTCCATATCATCATCGGAATAGGCGTTAGCCATAAAGCTTTGCTCATTCTGAGTCAACATTCCTGCAGCCTTTTCATCTTTGAGAGCCATTAGAAGAGCTTCTTTATGAAATGCACTACCCTGAGTCCTAGGCTTAGGGCAAGCATTTGCCATATGACCACTGCCTCCACAATTGTAACAAGTGATTGATGTGTTTGCAATTCCTCTTCTGGTAGTGCCAACATTCTGAATTCCCCTTTGTGCATTCCCCAGATTATTTCCACTGCCCCCAGCTGTGTTGAACCTCTGACCCCCTGAGTTAAACCTTGTACCATAATTTCCCATGTTTCCAGACCCAAATCTACTAGACGACCGATTCTGAATCTCAACTCTACCATCATTTACGACTGCTTGGTTCCTGGTGTTGGATGAAGAACAAAGACGATTGTTTGACTTGTTAGAGAACTTGTTGAATGCTCTTGCAATTAATGCAAATCCTTCATTGAGAGAGTTAAACACATCATCTTCTTCATCATAATCAGCATTTGAATAGAACATGGAGTCGGTATTGTTGTATGGAACCAGTTGATTATCAGAATTCTGAGATGGTGCTTCATAAGGAAGAATATGATTGTTTGGTTGTGGTTGGAAACTTGGTTGAGACGGTGGTGGAACAAATTCTTGACTTGAGGGTGGAAAGTGTGACTGAGCTATCAGAGCAAGAGAGTTTGGAGTTGGTGCTGATGAGTAACCTCCTCTTGCTGCAATGTCCTTGTCTACCTCAGTTTGATGTTGCTTGAGATAATCATACAAAAGCCCATAAGAAACTTGATTAATCTTTTTGGCTTGCCTCACGAATGTCACATACTTCTGCCAGTCTAGTCCAAGACATCCTAAGAATTTGGAGTTGATAGCAATCTTTGGTAGAGGTATGTTATGACGTTCCAGATCATTGACAACATTTGTGAAGCGGTGATAGTATGATTCTAAGGATTCCCCTGGTTCCATCATGAAGTTATTGTATTCCATGTAAAGTTTGGATTCCAAATCCTCTTGGTTCAATTCTATGCCTTCCATAAGAAGATGTACATGCTCCCACATGTCCTTGGCTGTTTTCTGAGCATCAATACTCCTGAAGATTGGGTTAGGAATACCCTGGAGTATGTAAGCCATGGCCATCTCATTGGCTTCTTGCTGAAGAGTTTGTTCAGTGGAATATTGAGATACTGGAATGGGAGTTGTAGTGTCATCTCGTGGAGGTATAGCAGTTGGATCACCTGGAACCAATGTTGAAGGAAGTGGGTAAGGTCCTTCCATTATGACCTTTTTGAGATATTGACCATGAGGTTTCCTTAGTTCAACAAATCGAAGAAACCGGCTAGACCATTGCACATAGTTTCCAGGAGTAAGCATTGGTGGTGTTTCAAACGATCCTGCTTCATGCCTGGATTGCTGACTACTGATAGCTTCACACATTTTTGTAAACCAATGAGGTTCTCTTGATGAAGGTTGGTAATTTTGCATCTGCATTTGAGTTTGTGGAAGAATTTGTTGTTGAGGTACTGATTGTTGAGGGAAAAACTGATGTTGTTGCACAAAAGCATGTTGTTGTGGATATTGAGGATGAAATTGTTGTTGTTGCTGATGATATTGTTGCTGTGGATATTGCTGTAGCTGGTAGTAGTAATTGAAATGTGGTGGTTGAGACATTCTTGTGTTTTTGTTGATCGTTAAGATAATTAAGATGTGTGTTATGAGTTATGAGGTTTGGTTTTGGTTAATTGAGGTTTTTGTCCAATTTCGAAGAAATGTTACTGTTCACTCCAATTGCGAAAAAAAAACACTGTTCACACTGCCAATTGCGAAAGATTCTGCGAATTGCGAAAGAAACGTCCAATTGCGAGAGAAGCTTCCAATTGCGAAATAACAAAGAATTCCGAAACTTCAACAATTTGCGAAAGAGAATTAATAATTGCGATAAACTATCTAATTTGCGAAAGAACTTAGCAATTGCGAAAAAATTATCTGAATTGCGATATGAAAAGGCAATTTCGATAAATTATTTAGAATTGCGAAAGATCAGGCAATTTTGAAAGATTATCAAAAATTACAATTTCGATCACTTTCTCAATCTCTCATACAAGAGGTGAGAATTAAAGCCAAGTCGAAGTATTTTCACTAACCTCTACAAGCTAGAAAATACTGAGTACCAATTCCAAAGATTCTTGTGATTTGCGAGAAACACTGTCAATTGCGAGAAACCCTCTTTTCACCAATTCCGAAAAACCCTCTTTTCACCAATTCCGAAAAACCCTATTTTCACCGACTTTTTTCGAATTTCGTCTAGAACATTCCACAATGATGATTAGTTGATAACAATGGTTTTTAACGATTAAAGCTACGTAAATACGAATATTTTTGCAACTTTTAAGGTGAAAAACTAAGATTTTTGTGAAGAACTACAACTAACAACGATTAGAACACTTGTTTTTTAACGCAACTTCGAACAAAAAACTCAATGAAAATCCAAACGTAAATGACAAGTTAAACTTAATAACGATGTAATCTACTCTTAAACACACACGTTAACTATCCTTAGGCGAATGATACCACTTGTAGGTCCTCTTAATTAACGTAACACAAGCTAATCTATACTAGATAAACCACGACTACTCCTTAACTATTAAGCTACGAAATGATATAAACAACTATAAGAGAATTACGAGAGATAAGATAACAATAGAGAAGAGATTAAGAAGAAGAAGAGTCGGATGATTATCATTCACTTAAGACTTTGACATAGCTTCCGCATACAAATGAATAACCAACAACTAATATGATCACCCTTGCCTTCTATTTATAGGCAACATATTAGGGCGACATTTACATGATAGATTCTAGAAGTTTTAGCACTTAAGTGGCCGGCCCAAGGGTTACTAATGGACCGGACCTAAAACTAACTTATAACCCATTTCGTTGCAACATATTAAAGGAAATGAACAAGACTTGAAATATAACTAAAACGTGTTCCTAACAATAACATAACATAACGGTAAATAAGCATAAGCGACATAGGAATAAGAATGCCAAACGAAAGCATAATCATAAAAGTCATACGAATTTTAAAGAGAACTAAGAATCAAGAATAATCAAGAATGCATGAGAATTGAATAATAATGAATCAAGAGAGAATGAAATAATGGAAAGGTTCATATAAGGATGTGCCATAGGAACTCCATACATACATAATCCGTCAAATCATACTTAAAGCCATACAAGTGTACGAAGAGGGGAGACCTCTAAGTACTAAAAGTGTGAGAAGGAGTGTAAGGCACACACCACCTGGTCACCATACATACACATACATAAACCTAGGATGCATCCATACGCTCCCTAACAAAATATGAATGCCAGTACTGGACTGGTCACGCATATATAAAGTTGGCCAATAGTGTACACAAAATCATATCATATCATAAGGGGGAACGCCGTAGATCTATCACACCTCTACGGGAGTGTCATGTCTAAGGTGCCATCAAAGACATGGTCATGGTACCTCCACAACTAGTTAAGCTCAGGCACAGATCTATCATATCATAGCATACAACAATAACATACTAGCATGGCAAAACATAAGCATAGCATAGCAGAGACATTTAAATAAATGTCAGAATGAATCAATAGGAATGACAATCATACAATTAAAGTCACGAATCAAATAAGGGAATCATATCAGGCGTAGGATCTCAAGGGTTCATAATCAAAGGTTCGAAATCAAATGGTTCATAGCAAGGTTCAATTCAAAGGTTTCTATCAAAGGTTCATTTCAAGAAATCTTTTAATAGTGGTTTTCATAAAAATGATCTTTAAAATGGTTTTCATAAAGGTAGTCTTTAAAAGTAGTTTTCATAAAAGTTAGCAAGATTCTATATAAAAATGGTAGCGCATCATGCTCATAACATTGTTTTAAAAATGGTTTTTCTCAAAACATTTCCATGATACAATTAAGAAATGTTTTTCACATCCAGTTACAATATCAAATGAACCTTCAAAGCATCAAGTGATTCGAATACTCATGTCATAGGGTAACGAATGAATTATGCCAAGTATCATATCACAAGGGTCATAATGAACGAATGTCAAATGGATCATCATAACAATGAAGCATATCAAACGAATGAATCAAAGTACAGGGAATCATAGCAATGGCTTAAGGGTATCTTATAACGAATCAAAGATCAAGATCAAGGAGTCATGAGGATGAAAACACCCTTACTGAAAAAGGGTAGAATATCTGTACCTTAGACCGCAAGTGAAAACACAACTAGAACGAAAATATCGGAAGTAAACTCCATCTTCAGCGAATCTTGGTACTTGAATCGATAGACAAGAACAAGAAACCAAAACACCTCACGAATCTTACTACCTTCGACTAGAGCAACCACGATCACCTCTCCACGAACACACCCACGTATGAACACCTAGTAGAATCCACAACGAACTTCCTTTGCCTTGTTCTTTGAATCGAAATAGGAAGAAGAAAATGGAGAATACGCCACTTTTGTTGCTAGGGTTTTTCTCCTCTTTTTTTTTTTGTCGTATGATATGGGAGGGAGGAGAACCAAAAACGGTCTTGTGGTTTGTGTATTGGGCCAAGAGGATTATGGGCTTATGTAACATGGGTCTTGGGTTGGGTTGTTGAAGCATAACAAAAGATATATGGCCCGAAACTATAATTCATGTAACGCAATTGGTGCCTCGTATTTATTTTTATGTTTCAGAAATAAATTTGGATTTCCATTATGTTCAAAAACTCCATGATGATGTTTTGTTCTAATTATTTGGATTAACGGTAAATTCGTTTAGTTACTTTCGGTTTTATAATTAATCGCATCCATAACTTAGGAAATTTTCAAATTAAACGTAAAATTAGGTATTTAAAACTTAGGGTTTTACATTTGTTTTCTTTTTATGAATGGGCTTTCATGTGGTTGTTTCATTCTTATTTTTATGCTTCGCTACTTAGTCATTCTTTTTGTGGTTGGATATTTGTCATAAGTGCTACATGTTAGATTTTGTATATGTGTTATCTAACCTTGTTTTGTAGCATGAATCATTGCTCGATTCCTTAGTGTCCTCCAAACGAGGGGGAGTATACATCAAGGGGGAGCCTTAGCAACCTTTTTGCTTCGACAAAAAGGGGGAGAAATAGGAGTAAACTCATTAAAAACTTGTTAAAATTAATTTTAACCTAAAATGAGTTTATGTTTTGTCATCATCAAAAAGGGGGAGATTGTTGATGCAAATAATGTTCTAAAAACATTATTTCTATCTCTCAATAACTTCACGTTTTGAGGATGACAAAATGTGAATCACGTTACGTTAAAATTAACGTAAACAAGTTTTTAATCGGAAGATCCCGTTTCTATACAAATCACTCTAGAACAAAGTTACAACTTAACTAATGATCAAAGAAGTGAATTTGAGTTTTAGACATCACATTTTTATGTGACAAAACATTTCTTTCAAAAATATACTTTACAAATTATTTTTGAATAATTAAGAAATGTTTTAATGGAAAAATAAGTTTAAAATACATAACAGCTATTTCTCCCCCCCCCCAAAATCAGCTCCAAACTTCCCCAAATAAGTTTTCACCAGAAAAGACAAAAAATGGAGCGTCTTTGTCTGATACGGCTACACGGTTCTACTAAATTTAGTGGAGCCGTGGGTGATTTAGTGGAGTCGTCCCTCTATAACGGTCAGATTTTTTCTGCCTATAAATACCAGCCCTGTTCACAGTTCTTGGGCATCCTTTTTCACACAAAACTTTCTGAGTTTGATACTCTCTTCACATCTTTTCTTTTTGATCATTTAGTTAGGTTTTCTTTTATTCAAGAGTGATCCAATCATCCATTCAAGTGATCCTCTTCATTCCTCTTCAATAGCAAGAGAAGAACACAAAGTATCCAAGTAGATACAAAGTGTTGTCATTCCTCTTCAAGTGCAAGAGAAGAACTCAAGGTATCCAAGAAGATACAAGAGTTGTAGTTTTAGTTAGGGGTCTTGTAACATTTGTTACACACTTGTTGTATCATAGCATACATCAAGATCATTTTTCTTTTGTGAGAGAGTGAGTGAAGATCATTGTGATCTTATAAGAGATATTGATTATCTCTTGAAGCCATTGGGCTAGTGTGATTGATCAAGTTGATCAAAGGTAGATAGAATAGGTTGAGTGAAGTGAGAGTTGATCATTGTGATCTTGTCGAGATCTTGAAGATCTCTTGAATCCATTGGGCTTGTGTGATTGATCAAGTGGATCATAAGTAGATCGGGTAGATCGAGTCTTGTGTGAAGTAGTAAAGGATCAAGTGGATCGTGGTACATTGGTGCTAGCTAAGATTAGCACTCGACATCTAGCTTAGTGTCAAAAATAGGATAAGCGACGTGTACGGTTTTCTCCGCCTAAAGGGAGGTTGTTGACATAGTGCTTGAAACTCTTGAGTGTGGTACTCGGGGAGTGGAGTAGGGCGAAGAAGAGCTTTGAAGCCTGTTAGCATTTAATTTATATTAAAGTGATGGTCATTTATCTTTTATGTATATTTGGAGTGTGTGTCGATTATTAGAAATAGAATAGTATGAAGAGACTTTGTGTTGGACTTGCTAGAGTGTATTAGTTAAGTCCATGTAATGTGTAAAAGATCAAGTCCAATACAAAGCCCACCAAAGCCCAAAGAAAGCCTCTTTAGGGCGTCTCATGTATCCTATTTAAACACACTCTCACCCTCATTTTATGTGTGCCTCATTGTCTTGTAAAGGTGAGAGTGTATAGGTGAGTGTGTACTCTTAAGGTGTTTGTTTTATTTCTCTTTTGATACAATTAACATTCGACTGGAAATTATTCATACGATCCGACATCTACTTTCTTCTCATCTATATTACTTTTCCTTTGTGTGTCACGTGTTCTTATATTGTTATAGTTTAAAGAAAAAAGGTTGTAACTTTGGTTGTTTAAAGTGAGTTTTGAGATAAAAGGTGAAAGCTTTTTTAGTTCTTAAGGCGTTATAGTGAGTTTTAGTATTAAAGCTTGAAGCTTTTTGTGTTTAACGTGGATTTTGGAGAAAAAGTTGTGAGCTTTATTGATTGTTACGTGATCTTTGAAGTTGTTTGATTGAAAAAAAAGGGCTACAAAGTATTGTGGTTCAAATCTACAAGGTTGCGCTTTTTTTTATCAGTTTCTTGTATAAGAAATTTGATAAAAGTGATCTTCATCGACACGGACAAAATCTACTTTCTTGTATAAGAATTTGGATAAAAAAAAAAAGAGGGTTTATAGAAATTGTGCAAGTTATCGAAATTGTGCAAGTTCACTTTATCGAAATTGTGCAAACCTACTTTATCGAAATTGTGCTAGCTCACTTTATCAAAATTGTGAAAACAGCCCTTTATTGAAATTGTGAAAACAGCCCTTTATCAAAATTGTGCTACTCAGATTTATCGCAATTGTCTGGAACATCTTTCGAAACTTGGAAAAACTGGTCCCTTATCGAAATTGTAACAACTATCGCTAATTGGAAAATCTGGTCCTTTATCAAAATTGTGCCAAACTGAACTTCTTTCGCAAGTTGTCAACTTTGGTCCCTGATCGCAAACAGTTTGGCAGACTTTCCGCTATTGGCAAAACCAGTCCTCGCAATTAATTTAAACATTTACAACTTAAATAATTTTTATAAATTCGATTTGAACTTTTAATTTCTACAACATCAAAGCTTGCGGACTCGGTATTCTCTCGCTTGTATAAGTGTGATGAATACTTCGAAAAATGAATATCTACTAGTTTGTATAAATTAGTTAGATTTTTATATAAATTAGATAAATTCTATCTAAATTGAAATTTTTCCATAATTTGTATAAATTTTGATTTAAATTGAAATTTCTATAGAAATTGTCGTTTTATCTAAATTGTAATTTACATAAAGTTGTCGAATTTGAGAACTTTTGCTTTTGTCTAAATTATAGTCTAGTCAAATTTAGTAACTTTATTTAATTTGCTTCGTTTATCTAAATTGTAATAGTTTATCATAGTAACTTCAACCAATCATTAAAAAAGAACCAAGGCTTCACAACAACAACTAAGTTTAACCTTCATCAACCACAACACCTATTTCTTTGCAACGATCCTGAATCAACTGAATCAACTTTATCATACAACAACATCATCAATGGCAACTCAACAACATATCGATGCAGCCGGTGCTGAAAACCGTCCTCCAATGCTTGAAAAGGGTGGTTATCTTCCATGGACAAGTCGAATGATCTGATACATCAAAACCAAACCTAATTGTGAAGGTAGACTCTTGCTTAACTCCATCAAGAACGGTCCATTCAAGCCTCGTCAGATTCAAGTATCAGATGGCAATCCAAATGCAACACCTCCCATTCCACCGACCTTCCGGGATAAAAAAGAAGAGGAATACACAGCAGAAGATTGGAAGCAAATTGAAGGTGATGACTTGGCAATGCACTTAATTCAACTTGGTTTACCACGAGAAATATTATGTGCTGTAGACAGTTGTGAAACTACTTATGATATGTGGGAACGAGTTAGAAGGCTTTGTCATGGCACAGAAATTGGTCAACAAGACATTGAAAACAAGCTTCTAACTGAATGGGAGAAGTTCACATCCACTCCGGCTGAACCAATTGAATCTTACTATACAAGGTTTTGTACTCTCATGAACGAGCTTATCAGGAACAAGTTGACACCAAGCCAAATTGTTCAAAACATCAAGTTCATCAACAATCTACCAGAGGAATAGGGACGATATGTCACTATTGTCAACCAAACAAAGAACCTTCATACGGTGAACTATGATCAGCTCTATGACTTTTTGAAGCAAAACCAGAAAGAGGCAGATGAAGTTAGGAAAGAGAAGCTAGCCAAACAACATGATCCTCTAGCATTGATTGCTCAAGCACCAGCACCTACAACAGTGAATACACAACCATCATCTTCCACTTCCACTCAGAACTTCACGCAACAACAATATGTTCCACAACAACCATTCTACCCACAACAACAACAAGTCATTCCACAACAACAATACCCAGAACCTGAATACGATTACAATGATGACAGTGCTGCTTTGTCTCAAGCATTTACCCTTCTATCAAAGGTATTCCAAGGACGCTATTCCACACCAACTAACAACAACCAAAGGATTTCATCGAATACTCGCAACAGGCAAATTGCACAGCCGAGTTTCAATATGGGTCATCAAGGACAAATGGTTGGAGTTTATGGGAATCAGCAAGGATATGCTACAGGATTTCAGATGGGTAATCAAGGGCAATATGCAGGCAATCAGAGGGGTCAGTATATGGGTAATCAGAATCAGTTGGGTCAAGTTGCTGGAAATCAGAGGGGTTAGAATATGGGGAATCAGTTTGGAAATGTTGTTGCTCCAGTTGCTGGGAATGCTGGGAATATGAATCAAGGGAATGTGTTAAAGTGTTTCAACTGTCAAGGAATTGGTCACATGGCAAGGAACTGTCCCACGAGGCCGAAAAAGAAAGATCCAGCTTATCTGTAGAAAGCATTGCTATTGGCACAGAAGGAAACGGCCAGGTTATAGTTGAGTGCAGAGGAGAATGATTTCATGGCTTTGATGGATGACATGGAAGACCTGGAGGATATCGATGCCAACTGCATCTTCATGGCCAACCTTCAGGAAGCAAAGTATGACACGGATTCTGAAGCACCACCTGCTTATGATGTCAATGGAATCTCTGAGGTACCACCATATGCTACATGTCACAATAATGAAATATTTGATATGACACCTCAGAATGAACAGCATCCTGCGACTCCTGCAACCACTTACGATACATATATGGACTCCCCAAGTTGTAGCAATACAAATTTGGCTACTCCAGTTATGGATCCTAATGGAGGCTTCGAGTCTCAGCATACTGAGAATGATGAGGAAACACGTGCTTTATTTGAATCATTATTGCAAAATTGTAGTATTGAAATTGAAAAGGTCAAAATGATCAATCGCGATGTTAAGGCCGCGAATGAAAAATTGACCGCTGAGCTTGAGAGATATAAGGTCAATGAACGAGCTTTTGAATTTAATAACAAACGACAGTCAGAACTAGAAATTGGTTATAGAGATTCTGTTTTAAGAGAAAAACATTTGAAAATCAAATATGACACACTCGATGTTAAGTTGAATATGCAAATCAAATCTTTAAACAAGGAAATTTCTGAATTAACCAACCAGCTTTCTAAACAAAAATCAACTTGTTCTAATCTTGAAAAAGAAAAGAAAGAGTTGAATGCAAGGTTTTCAAAACGTGAAAATGATCTTCTTGATGAAATCATTGACAAACAAGAAACCATTAAAAAGTTGGAAGAGTTGCTTGTAAAAACGGGTCATTCTGCTCAAACTCAAAATATGCTAATCAAAGATCCAAACCCGATTTTACATACAATGAAGAAAATGGCTATCGGTTGTGAAAACCCTTATATTCTCAAGAAAGCTCAGCAACAACAGAATGTGTTATATAATGGTAGTGTGCTAAATGATAAACATGATCCTCCCGAAGTTCGGGATTCTTATGAAACGATTGAGCTTGCCGAAGAGAGTCGTGTTAAAATGAGACAAATGAACCCAGAAATTAAACCAATTGATTATAACAAGCTTAATACAGATTCTGGCGTTCATCTTGTTCAAAAAGAGTCACCAATGTTTTTCAAAAAACCAGTGGCTGTCGCAAAACGAAAAGTTGTTTCAAAACATCTTTCTAACATCGAACAAATGTCCTCTAAGAACACTTGTAACACAAGTGAAGCTAGACGATATTTGGATGATCTTAAAAAGAGAGTTGAAGCGCTTCAAATGACTGTGGCATCCAAAACAAAGAGTAACTACAATGGCTGGTTTACAAGTGTTCATACAGAACAGAAAAAGATGTTTGAAACGGAAATCAATCCTCAAATTACTGCAATTTATGCGGTAGTTCTTAATGTTGAACATAATCTTCTGAAAGAATCAGCCGAATTTATCAAGGACCACAAATCCTTGGTGAAGGAAGCTAATAAAAACTTTGAACACATCAAAATTTTGGAAAAACATAATGACACTCTCTTCGAAGTAGCTCTATCGACTGAAATTATGTCCATTATTTATCAAACATATTCTGTAGAGGATGATGAAAGACTTCGAGCTGAGACTTCTGAAATTGTTGTAAAATATGAAAATGCGCTTGCTAAGATTGAAAAAGAAAATGTAACATATTTTAAACAACTTGATAGGAAAAAGGAAGAATGTAAGTATGACAAATTATCGTACGAGCGTTCTTACCAAAACATGCAAAAGCAAACTGATCTTTTGAAGTCTCAGCTTGAAAGTCAAAAATGGAAGGGTGAGGAAACTATGGCTGCGAAACCAAAAATGTCTATTTCTATACCCTTGCCTAAGGAATGTGAAAAGTTAACAAGTGTTGACAAAGGGAAAGCAGTTGTCGAAACACCAAAAGTGATAGCACCTGGCCTTTATAGGATTATTCCCACTACTGCTTCTACCTCTACATCCCAAACATATAGGGCGATAGACAAAAGTGTGAAAGAAAATCCAAAAGAGACTAGGAATGCTAAAACAAATTCAAATGACAACAAGATAAATCCTAATGCGTGTGCCTTACCTTCTACAGGAGTAGAAAGTACCTCTAGGATCAGCAGACCAAAGCCTAGGAGCAATACAAGGAATAGAGTCTCGCCTGCATCTAAGAGTGAAATCAAGAATAAAACGGAAGGAGTAGAAAAACACCCTAGGATTTTATTGCTTTCGAATAAGAAACATATGTCATCTGGATGTAATGTTAAGGACAATATTTCAAGTGCATGTAATGAATTTGTTTGTTTAATGAACAAGAAATCTTTGTCTGAAAATGTTTGTGATGATATTGTTTCTAATGATGTGAATATGAATGCCATGCCTAAACAGAAAGATGTGCCTTCAGGAACTAGTGCTAGGACCAGATATGTTAAAAGACTTATTAAACTAGCTAGGTCAACCACTAGTACCATATTGCCTAAGGATCATCTTAAGTTTTGCACATGGAAACCAACGGGTAGAAAGTTTACACTTAAGAATGGCACATTAGAAGTCGCTCCAAAAGATCAAATAGAAGCCTTCTCTAAGTGTGATTCATCTGTTACCTCTAACCCCTTGGAACCAAATGTTAAACGGTTTCCATATATGATGAAGCGAAAAGTGTACCGCTTTTAGGGGGTCATTTAAGCCCTAAATCGTATTTATTTGATCAAATATTGCCCTAAATCGTTCCTTTTGTCATTTTAGGTACTTTGGAGAAGAAATCTGGAAAAGGAAGCATTTTGGACGTTTTTGGAGCATAAAAGTGAAGAAAACGACAAAGTCTCAAAAATATGCTGGAAAGTACATGTGACGGCGTCAAGCTCTATTGTGACGCCGTCAGCCCTTGATAAGCCAGAGAAATTTTGGAAGATTAAAGGGGGACGGCGTCAAGAAGGTCGTCAAGCCTTGATAAGCCAGAGCGGATTTTAGAGGACTAAAGAGGGACGGCGTCAGGAAGACCATCCGGGAACCCTAGCCACGGCGAGGTGACGGCGTCAAGTCCTATAACGTGACGCCGTCAGCCACTAAACTCTATATATAGTTTTGCAATTTTTATTCATTGTGTGCAACTTTGTGAGGAGAAACCCTAAGACGAATTTCTGCCATTTTTAAGGGTTTTCATACCCTTGGATCTCCCATGTTTAATTGAAGATAAGTAATCACTTAATCAATCAATATGTCTATGTGTTGTTTGATTATATCTTGTTCTTGTCTTTTAATTAACATGCTAGGCTAGATTTATCTTGTGTTTGCTTAGATCTAATGAAACCTAACTATTGATTATTAGTTGTTAGTGTGTTATTAATTGTATTGGATGATTGTTTATCGATGTTAGGCTTAAGAAAACTGGCTAACCTCCTATACGGTAACTTGCTTGAACGTCTTAAGAAACATGAACCAATGCGTACTAAGGTTATTATGGTTGTATTTAATGCATGAGCGAATTCTAGTGATCCCATGTTAGGAGCTTCTTAGCCGGCTCGACATAGGAGTGAAGTAGGAGCTTGTAGAGTTGGGGAAGTACGTACGCCACCCCACGATTGGTATTAAGGAATACACCCGTCATCCACGCAATTAATACACACTAATCAACCGGTAAAAGATAGTTAGGGAGTAAGGAAATCTAAGTAAACACATTTCTCTCCATATAAGTTTCACAACCTTTTCATTTTCAGTTATTTTATTTTATTTGCATTTGTAGTTATTTGGGTTAGTTGACTAGCAACTAATTTCGCCCACTCTTTCAAACCCGAGATTTTACTTGCTTTTATAAAAAATTATAAAAATACAAAAAGAATCTTCCCTCACCCTTAGACCTATTAGAGTAGTTTTTTAATCCTAACGACACTATTCCCCTAGAGAACGATCAATCCCCCGGTACTTGCCACTTCACTATACTACATCGGTCAGGTACACTGCCTGGTGGGGATTGCAAGCCTCTTGAGATCCCTCGAGAGGTAAAACATGTTGTAAGGTCGCAAAACCACGCATCAAGTTTTTGGCCCCGCTGCCGGGGAATAGTTATTGTTTAGGTTGAATTTTTATTTTATTAGGTCTACTCACTAGATTCCTTTCTAGTGAGATTTTTTATTTTATTTTTCTAGGATTTCTTGTAGTCTATCTTTTTCTTTGTGCCCTTTGTTTGTAAAACCATTTTCATTTGTCACTATGATGGATGAAATTCCATTTAGATCATTGACAATAGAGGAACAATGATATTTCACCAATAGATTTGTTTCCTAGCATTCCTATGAATTTTTGTGTGATCTTTGTGAATTCCAAAAGGAGTTAGGGGTAAGGTTAGATGGGTTTAATAAATTCTATGCATGTGAGATTTCTATTAGACGAGCATTATCTGGATCAATTCCTTTTAGTCAGGCCCTTTGGATGAATTTTGAGGAAAGCTTCCTAACCATGACCCATAAGTGGAACGAATTGGTGGATTCGTATGAGCAAAGAGACCTAGTTTCTAAGAACATGGACTTAGAATCAAACCAAGATTCTGAGATGGTTAGTGTTGAACTACCTAGTTGCATGAGTGGGATAGATTTCACCAAAACACATGATGAACATATAGGTGATTTAGATACTATGGAGAATGAGGTTAGAAATGCAAGCCCACTAAGTACCCCATAAGTCCTACCATCATTTGAGGCACACACACCGCCCGTGACTTACCCGGAAGAAGTTGAGGAGACTATAGGAACCCCAATAGAGGTAGAGCCCTTGGACCAAACACAACTAGAAGAAATAGGTTTGAATGCTTTTAGTGATCACAACCTTTCTTTTAGTCCTATGGAAGTTACTAGTTTTGATGAACCGGAGCCTCAGCCAAAACCGTTACCTAATCTTCCATCTTTAGATGTGAATTTAGGAATTGAAAAAGGTCCCGATCCACCCATCAAAACATATAGTCCGGGTAGCCTTAAGTTTAAAGTAGTAGACATTAAGCCTTGTAGTGAGGAAGCTAATATAGGAGTGAACCATAACCTTTCATACTTACATCACCTATTCATGATTAATCACAAGAAACACTATGGGTTTAAACCGGGTTTATTAGGTCAAGATGGATTCCCAACTAGGAGTCTCTCGAAGTTGATAGAAGATGATCCTTTTCTAGGAGAAAACTTTAATTCACCCATTGACCAAAGTGAACTAGGTAAGGTTATGATGAAAGGAGCACACCCCTTTGAGTATATAATTCATCCACCACTCTTTCCTCATGCGGCATACTTCCACCAAGATGGTGTGTATCGCTACTATCACCCGCACTTAACCCTAAGTGTAGGGAAAACCTCCCCTATTTCCGTTAAATAAGGGTAGAGTCAGGCTCGTGACTCGAACAAAAACAAGCGCTTCTTGGGAGGCAACCCAAGCTTTATTTGCTTTGTGTGTTTATTTAATTGTTTGTTTGATTTTATTTGCTTCCGTATGTATGTTTAATTTTTATTATTATTGATTCATGTTCGAAACTAAATTTTGAAAATGCTTTATCTTGTTTTTAACTTCGTCTTAACTACATATAAAGGTATTTTGCAAAAGATAAGTGTAAGGGAAATCCAAATCGGTTTATTAGAACAAATGAACATGAATCGTAACAATAATAAATTAACATAAATATTAGTAATTGTTTGAGTCAAATGCTTGTATCGAGTCATAATGATGTTTTGCAGGATTTCCAGGAAGTAAGGTATAGGTTTTTCCAGAAATTTTCAGGAAACTTAACATGAGAATTCTGTCAGATCATTTCTGACGGCGTCAGGCCTTACAACCTGACGGCGTCAGGTTTTAATTTTCTGAAATTTTTGAAAGTTTTGTTTTCATAAAAAGTTTTTATTAAATCTCTAACTTATAAACTCCAGGAATCTGCAAAATTATCATTCCACAAGCATTATATCCTTATATAGAATTTATACCGCCGATGTTATGCAGGTTTTCGTGTTTGTTTTCTCAGGTTTAACAGGTTATTTTGGACAAGGAGATGTATGTGGAATCAAGCTTTTGGCGATGTTTTAGTCTTGGAGCTTCTACATTCTCTTGGAAGAAGATCTAACCATGTTACCCATTTATCCACCAAACGAATCAGGGGAGTATTTGATTTCATTCTTTTACCTTATTTACTTTTACATCTTGTTATTTGAACATTGGGGACAATGTTCATCTTAAGTGTAAGGGGGGGTAAAGTACGATACTTTAGAGAATGCTATTACGCTTGATTTTTGTTTGTTTAATAGTAGATGTGTAATAAAACTGAGAGAAATACCTGTTAGGGCAATTTTAGTGCCAAATTTAAATTTTTTTACAACATATAGGAGTGAAACTTTGATCTTAATGAGCGTCTCATGGATAGGAGTTATATGACTAACACAAAAAAACCGTACCACTAAAAAATTTTCCACCCCCAAATATGTGAGGTTCGCCCCTAGAATTGGTAGGAAAAGCATTTATGCTATGATGTGTGTACCGGTAGCACTTAGATTCTAGAACTTGCGTTAGGACCATTCCGAGGCCACAAGTGAGACTACATTTGTGTAGTTAGATTTACTACATGATAAGAGGCATTAGGATTAACCCATTGTTTTACACCTGTGTTTTTGTTATAATTACTTTGGCTACATTGGTCAAGTAATTCTCCCACACCCTTTACGTTGTACTCATTTTTTAGTACACGATACCCCTAGTACACCCCTCAGAGCCTATCTTTTCGTTTCGACCTTTAAGCATTTTACTTAAAGGAAGAATTTGTTACACCCCACTTAAATGTACACCCAAATCGCCTTAGCCTACCTTGTATGCACTCATTTTTAGTGCATTATTGTGACAACATTTGTTTAAACCCCAAGTTAATTATCTAATTGATTACATGGTTGCTAAGTCGAGTCATATCCTTGTACATATTATTTTGGGACGATTGGGACTCATGGGTAAAGTACTAGTGTAATGGAGTAATGGGGAAGAACAACATTATTACCCCCATATGTGCTAAATATTTTAAAAGTACTCCAAGTGTTTCGATTATCTTAATTCGAGTCATTAGAATGGTTACTTGTAAAGTTATGTAAAAGTTCAAGTGTAAGGGGAATGCAACGCCCCTATGATGTATTATTTTGGATGGTAGGGCAAGAGTGTATGAAAAAAAAAATCAAGAAAAATACAAAAAAAATGAGAAAAAGAAAAGTAGAAAAAACATACGGACTACCATACCGTTTCATTTTATGTTTATTTTATGTTTTTGTTATTTTGTTTTTAGCTTAAGTCGAGTCTAGTCTTGGCTTAGCAACGCCATATTGTACATGTAATTAATCAAGATCTTTAACTCGCCACCAGTAAAATATCCCTTATCCAACAAATCCGTGTTTATCATATCCCTACACCTAACGTTATAACCCGTTTAAAAGCCCTCTTTGATAGTTTATCTTAGGTGCTTACGCCTAGTGGAGGAGGTTTTTGATCCTTTCCCAAGCCTATGGTAATCTATTTGCTATGACAGGTAGTGAGAGATATTATCCGTTTTCATTTATGAGATATACTTTTATGACACCTGAGAGATGTGAGTATCTAAACACTACTTGTGAGGTGCTAGTTTGTAATCAACGTGCTTATTATGATTAAAGTGGAATGACTATTTGTTGTAATTACTTTTATATTAGCATTAAATGACCCCTAACTTGTATTTTCATTAGAATAAAAGCGCATTTGCTTGAGGACAAGCAAATCTCAAGTGTAAGGGTATTTGATGAAGCGAAAAGTGTACCGCTTTTAGGGGGTCATTTAAGCCCTAAATCGTATTTATTTGATCAAATATTGCCCTAAATCGTTCCTTTTGTCATTTTAGGTACTTTGGAGAAGAAATCTGGAAAAGGAAGCATTTTGGACGTTTTTGGAGCATAAAAGTGAAGAAAACGACAAAGTCTCAAAAATATGCTGGAAAGTACATGTGACGGCGTCAAGCTCTATTGTGACGCCGTCAGCCCTTGATAAGCCAGAGAAATTTTGGAAGATTAAAGGGGGACGGCGTCAAGAAGGTAGTCAAGCCTTGATAAGCCAGAGCGGATTTTAGAGGACTAAAGAGGGACGGCGTCAGGAAGGCCATCCGGGAACCCTAGACACGGCGAGGTGACGGCGTCAAGATCTACAACGTGACGCCGTCAGCCCTTAAACTCTATATATAGTTTTGCAATTTTTATTCATTGTGTGCAACTTTGTGAGGAGAAACCCTAAGACGAATTTCTGCCATTTTTAAGGGTTTTCATACCCTTGGATCTCCCATGTTTAATTGAAGATAAGTAATCACTTAATCAATCAATATGTCTATGTGTTGTTTGATTATATCTTGTTCTTGTCTTTTAATTAACATGCTAGGCTAGATTTATCTTGTGTTTGCTTAGATCTAATGAAACCTAACTATTGATTATTAGTTGTTAGTGTGTTATTAATTGTATTGGATGATTGTTTATCGATGTTAGGCTTAAGAAAACTGGCTAACCTCCTATACGGTAACTTGCTTGAACGTCTTAAGAAACATGAACCAATGCGTACTAAGGTTATTATGGTTGTATTTAATGCATGAGCGAATTCTAGTGATCCCATGTTAGGAGCTTCTTAGCCGGCTCGACATAGGAGTGAAGTAGGAGCTTGTAGAGTTGGGGAAGTACGTACGCCACCCCACGATTGGTATTAAGGAATACACCCGTCATCCACGCAATTAATACACACTAATCAACCGGTAAAAGATAGTTAGGGAGTAAGGAAATCTAAGTAAACACATTTCTCTCCATATAAGTTTCACAACCTTTTCATTTTCAGTTATTTTATTTTATTTGCATTTGTAGTTATTTGGGTTAGTTGACTAGCAACTAATTCCGCCCACTCTTTCAAACCCAAGATTTTACTTGCTTTTATAAAAAATTATAAAAATACAAAAAGAATCTTCCCTCACCCTTAGACCTATTAGAGTAGTTTTTCAATCCTAACGACACTATTCCCCTAGAGAACGACCAATCCCCCGGTACTTGCCACTTCACTATACTACATCGGTCAGGTACACTGCCTGGTGGGGATTGCAAGCCTCTTGAGATCCCTCGAGAGGTAAAACCTGTTGTAAGGTCGCAAAACCACGCATCAATATACAAAACCATCTGTTCTTTGCAGGTCATTGAAATTTGTCTTTGGATCGTCGACTCGGGTTGCTCCAAGCACATGACCGGGAATCTGAAGCTGCTGATCAACTTTGTATGGAAGTTCATGGGAACAGTTCATTTTGGAAATGATCATGTAGCAGCTATTCTGGGTTATGGAGATCTACAGTTCGAGAATTTTTTAATCACTCGGGTTTACTATGTCGAAGGGTTGGGACACAATCTGTTTTCAATCGGACAGTTTTGTGATGCAGATTTAGAGGTTGCATTTAGAAGGAACACTTGCTTCGTTAGGAATTTGATTGGAGATGATCTCTTAACTGGAAATCGTGGAACCAATCTCTATGCTATCGACATAAACCAAATGGCCTCTTCATCACCAATTTGTCTCATGACAAGAGCTGACGAAACTAAGTCCTGGTTATGGCACAGACGTTTATCCCATCTCAACTTCGACACCTTAACAAAGCTTGCCAAAGACGACATCGTCACCGGTATCCCAAAGTTTAAATACACCAAAGAACACTTATGTCCATCCTGTGAGCAAGGCAAAAGAAAATGGGCAACATACAAACCTAAAACCGTACCCAGTTTGGTCGATAAGTTGCATTTGTTGCATATGGACTTATGTGGCCCAATGAGAGTTAAAAGTATCAATGGGAAAAAGTATATTCTTGTGATCGTCGATGACTATTCAAGATATACATGGGTAAGGTTTCTAAGATCAAAAGACGAAGCACCAGGCATCATCATCACCTTTCTAAAGCGTATACAAGTTTTACTTCAGGCTCTAGTTAGGATTGTAAGAACTGACAATGGCACGGAATTCACTAATCAGGAGTTAAGAACATATTTTGAAGAGACTGGAATTACTCACCAGACATCAGCTGTTAGAACTCCACATCAGAATGGGGTAGTTGAAAGAAGAAATAGAACTCTTGTGGAAGCTGCTCGCGCAATGCTGATTTATTCCAGTGCACCGTTATTCTTATGGGCTGATGCTGTTGCCACTGCTTGTTTCACTCAGAACCGATCCCTAATCCATCCAAGATTCAATAAAACCCCATACGAATTAGTGAACAACAGAAAACCGACATCTCTTACCCTCATGTATTTGGCGCTTTGTGCTATCCTACGAACGACAGAGAAGATCTGGGGAAGCTGAAAGCTAAGGGTGATATTGGAATCTTCATTGGTTATTCAGATAACTTGAGGGCATTCAGGGTGTATAACAGGAGAACGAAAAGGATTATGGAGACGATGAATGTGAAATTTGACAAGATTTCACAGATGGCTTCTGAGAGACTCACTCTAGAACCCGCGCTTAACCCGATGGCTTCTAATCATATCAGATTAGGACCCGCACCAAACAGTCAAACTTCTGGACATATCAGTTCAGGACTCGTACCCCAAGGAGCTCAGTCAACTACTACTGACAAACCAACAAATCAAGAAAAGGACACTTTCTTCGAGTTTATGTATGATGAGTACTATGGTGGAGCTTCGACAAATGCATCTCAACATCGTTCCGCTGCACCCGTTCGACAACATCAACCACCTCCACCACCACCGCAAGATGCATCTACAACAATCGAAGCTGATGCACCAACACCCTCAACATCATCAACATCTACTCCAGCAACTCCAGTGATTGAGATTGTGTTACCAAGAGTTGATGAGCAAAACCGAACAACACCAATTCAAGAAGAACAACAAAACGATGCTGTGTTAGAAGAAGAACCATTTGAAAACCCATTTGCAACGGAATCTGCTGAATCTTCTTCTAGGTTACATGAACCAACTAACACGCATTCGTCTAATCCAAGGTACCCTTCTACGTTATAGTGGACTAAAGACCATCCAATAGAACAAATCATTGGTGAACCTTCACGGCCAGTTCAGACGAGAAGACAAGTCGCCACCGATTGCGACATGTGCATCTTTGCCTGCTCAGTCAGTTTAAAAGAGCCAAAGAACATTCGGGAAGCGATGGCAGATAATGCTTGGATTGAAGCGATGCAGGAAGAACTTCTCCAATTTAAATTACATGACACTTGGGATTTAGTGCCGAGACCAATCGACAAACTTGTCATTGATCTTAAGTGGTTATGGAAGAACAAAAAGGATGAAGAGATGACTGTAATTCGCAACAAAGCTTGTCTAGTGGCCAAGGGATTCAGACAAGAAGAGGGGATAGATTTTGATGAGTCATTCGCGCCAGTAGCTAGACTTGGGGCGGTCAGGATTTTCTTAGCATACGCGGCTCACAAGAACATCACGGTCTATCAGATGGATATCAAGACGGCTTTCTTGAATGGAACTCTGAAAGAAGAGGTGTACGTGAGTCAGCCAGATGGATTCGTTGACAAAGATCATCCAGACTACGTCTACAAGCTAAAGAAAGCTATCTATGATTTGAAACAAGCCCCAAGGGCGTGGTACGATGAATTATCATCTTTCCTACTTCTTAATAATTTCACCAAAGGAACAATTGACCCGACCTTGTTTACTAGAAAATTCAAAGATGATATTTTGATTGTTCAGATTTACGTGGACGACATAATCTTTGGGTCCACTAATCCGGAACATTCAAAACATTTTGCAAATCTCATGAAAAGTAAATTTGAAATGTCAATGATGGGCGAATTAAAATTCTTCCTTGGACTTCAAATCCATCAATCCCATCGTGGCATTTTCATAAATCAAGCTAAATATACAATTGAGATTTTTAAAAAACATGGAATGGAAAATTGTGACTCTGTTGGTACTCCAATGGTCACTTCACCCAAAATAGGCGCAGACTTATATGGGAAACCCATTGATCCGAAGAAATATCGGAGCATGATTGGGTCTCTCATGTACTTAACTGCTAGTCGACCCGATATACATTTTGCTGTCTGTTTATTAGCATGGTTTCAGGCAAGGCCTACCGAACTTCACCTCCAAGAGGTTAAACGGATCTTCCGGTACCTATGAAGAACCATTAACATGGGACTTTGGTATCCGAAGGATTCGGAGTTTACACTAACTGCCTTTTCAGATGTCGACCATGCTGGATGCCAAGTTACCGCAAAAGGTACATCCGGGGGAGCACAATTTCTGGGAGAAAAGCTAGTAGGCTGGTCATCAAGGAAACAAGACTGTACGGCGTTATCAACCGCAGAAGCCGAGTATGTGTCTCTATATGCGTGTTGTGCCCAAGTTCTATGGATGAGGACACAACTCACAGATTATGGCTACTCTTTCAACCGCATACCTATGTATTGTGATTCGAAAAGTGTGATAGCCATCTCGTGCAATCCAATTCAACACTCCAAGACCAAGCATATTAGAGTCTGCTACCACTTCATAGAGGAACATGTCAAAGAGGGTACTGTTGAATTATTCTTCGTAAAGACTGAATACCAACTCGCCGATCTATTTACTAAAGCCCTTCCAAAAGAGAGGTTTGATAACTTAGTTCGACAAATTGGCATGCGAAGCCTAACTCCCGAAGAGTTAGATAGTCTTCTCGAAACTTCTTGAATTTTATCTCAAAAAGCTTCTCTGTAAATATTTTTGAAAAAAGCAAAATACAAAAGTTGAAAAACCAAGAAAAACAAAATACAAAAATAGAAAATTTCAAAAATACAAAAACGTTATAAAATCCAAAAAACCAAAAATATTCTTCTCACGAGATGTCTCTCGTATAATTGATATTCTGTACGTATCTAGAAATGTCATTCAACAATGATACGGACATGTACAGATGTTAGAGCGAGAGTTCATTTAAATTTTTCTAAAACATGTCGTTTCTTAAAATTTCTTCACTATGGCTTTCGTATACTTCAGTACGAAACCCGCACCTAAATGACGACTTTCTTACATTTCAGTACGAAACCCGCGCTACAATGATGACTTCTGATTATTTCTGATTAGGACTCGAATTGTTAATGGCAAAAGAAAACTAAGAATCCTTGAACACATGATCAAGATTTTTCAAAATTATTTTTCAAAATCTTTCTCCAAATTCTGTGCTCAAGATTCTTCAAAAAGATAACTCCCTCTATACCCTTAAATGATTTTAAACTCAAATGTTTAAAGAATATGCTTTATTTAAGGGGGAGTTTTAAAAAGAAAAAGAAAATGTTCCAAATCATGCTAAAATGATCCGTCTATCTCTCCAAAAAGCTCTCATTTTAATCAGATGATATCAAAAATATCACTTCATGCTATTTTTGAGGGGGAGAATACGTGATTAAAATGTGATCATAAGTTTAAAAATCGTGGATTGAATCTCAAAAGAGCTCTACAAAAAGACTCAGCATGAACCCTCGAATTGACGAAAGCTAAATGTCAGTAATCGAAAAGACATGTCCGGGACGGGTAATAATTTCAAGCTGGTTATCCAGTGATGTAAACGTGTCTCGCAAAGGACTTGTCTGAGTAGAATGTACCAATTCGAGAGATGATCATTGAATATGACCGGGACGGGTAATAATTTCAAGCTAGTCTAACTAGTGATGTAAGCGTGTCTCACGAAGGTCATGTTCTTTGAAAGTCGATCAATTCAAAATGTGCGAACTCTACCCAACATGTGCAAATTTATATCAAAAATGCATGAGCACATGTGAAGGGGGAGTATTTCCAAATGTAAAACTCTCAAAGTGTTAACTAAATGTGTTTTACTCATAAACACTTTGAGGGATTTTCACAAAAGGTTTTATAGCATGTGATCGATAATCTAGGATAATCATAGAGTAATAAGGTGATTATGGTTAGGTTATGTCCAATGATCCGCCAGAGCCGGAGGGATCTACCCAAGGACAATTCCAATAGATTAGAATTAGAAGTCCTTAGGTAAGATTGAAAAAGGAGTAAATGAGAAAGGGAAAGAAGGGGTTGAAGAATTAAAAAGAAAAGTTTAATGAAAGGGTGAAAAGAAATAGCCCTCCATGAAAACTTAGGGCAGAAACCGGGTCAATACATCTGCTATCGGTATTCACTAAGGTGATACTGATATTGAAGACAAGACGTCATGGACCCAGTGACGTGCTGCACCACCCCTCCTAGCCACTCAGATATCTCTTAAAAGATATTTGTTTCATTTCTCACAGAGAACACTACATAATCTATCGGCCTCTCATTCCGAGATGTGTTGATATTGAAAAGGTGGCACTCTGCTCCATGCCTCCGACTACTAAAACCAAAACGCACATTATCGAGTCTAGAGCCATGAGATTTATCTAATATCTCTTAGGAACACTTTCCATAAAGAATACCCTTGTGTTCACCAAAAAGGACACAAGGTGTACATGAGTCTTAATGAGATCAAAGGATCTTGCCATATATATCATGATGGTTACGTGCTTCAAACGGTCTACAGTCGTGGGGTGATCTCCAGCGACTCACTGAATCGTGGGTGCACTTCGGTGTGTCCGTGTAAGCCCTCTCGGGGGTATCCGGTTCAGAATAGCCTGGGTTAAGATTAGAGAAAGTCTTCACAATATGCTGTTGACAATCTCGAAGTCTAAACCTGTAAGCGCTGGATGATTTATCACTAACGGTTTTATGCAGCTACCTACAAACATCCATCAACAATCATCTGATACATCAAACATCTTCACCTCAGCATACTCATACTTATGAAGAACATCCCCAACAAAGCTCAAGTGTAAAAAGTTCAAGACAGAAGGATCAAGTTAAAGACAGAGTGTAACGACAAAGTCAAAAAGCTAATCAAGATGTCAAGAACAAGTTCATATGGCAAATGATGAAAGTATAAGGGGATATTGTTAGCATAAGTATACAGTCCAAGATGTATGAGTATGTTGGAGGTCACGACGTCATCATCACGCGAAGATTTTGATCAAGGCAAGAACAACCACAAAAGACGATACTTTGAAGATCACATTGCATGAAGGAATGAAGAATGAAGACTATTCTACATCGACACACAAAGTTCAAGACATTGAAGACAAAAGACCTATCACTGGGAGCTTCATTGAAATGACCATCCCTTAGGGGGAGATTGTTAGCATTTAATTTATATTAAAGTGATGGTCATTTATCTTTTATGTATATTTGGAGTGTGTGTCGATTATTAGAAATAGAATAGTGTGAAGAGACTTTGTGTTGGACTTGCTAGAGTGTATTAGTTAAGTCCATGTAATGTGTAAAAGATCAAGTCCAACACAAAGCCCACCAAAGCTCAAAGAAAGCCTCTTTAGGGTGTCTCATGTATCCTATTTAAACACACTCTCACCCTCATTTTATGTGTGTCTCATTGTCATGTAAAGGTGAGAGTGTGTAGGAGTGTGTGTACTCTTAAGGTGTTTGTTTTATTTCTCTTTTGATACAATAAACATTCGACTGGAAATTATTCATACAATCCAACATCTACTTTCTTCTCATCTATATTACTTTTCCTTTGAGTGTCACGTGTTCTTATATTTTTATAGTTGTAGTGATAGGTTGGTTCGCATAGGGTTTACATAGCCGAACCACTATAAATCATTTGTCCCGGTTTGATCTTTCCATCTCTACTCTTTACTTTCATTACTTATTATTAGTTAGTTTAGTGAGTAGTTCATATTGGTGTTGATTGATTGCACATAAGAATCGAATCAAAGTTTCCAATAGTAAAGTCTTTTAAGAAGTTTTAAAAGATTTAAAAGAACTTAAAAACAGAAAACTATTCAACCCCCCCCCCCCCCCTTCTAGTTTTCCACAGAGTTGAAAGAGAAAATAAAAGTACTTGAAAAAGGGAAGTTTGTACAACACAATTTGATTGCACCAGGCATGTATAGAGTTGATAAGGCACCTAAGAAAGCATCTCCACAGACCTCTAATGTGCATGCTTCAACTTCTACAGGACTAGGCACCCCTCCTAAGGTTAGCAGATCCAAGACCAAAAAGAACAAACAAAAGACAAGTATCTGGAAACCTAAGAGCGGCTCACCTAAAGATCAAGAAGTAGAAGTTCACACTAGGAATCTGAATAAAAAGCATGTTATGTCTAAAGTAGAATCAAACTTTAAAACGTGTAATTCTAATTATGATGTAACGAATGCTAAGACTATGAATGTTCTAAATGATGTTATTGTTGATGCTTATTGTGTGTTTTTTCGTAAAAGTATTTTGTCTGGTAATCATAAAAAATGTGTTGCAAAAACCCTTTTGTCTCGTACTCTGAAACGTACAAATGGCATTTCCTCTAGGCCCACTACCACTACGCCAGAATGTGGATTTAGTCACACATGCTGTTTTTCGAACAGCCACACAGTCGCTTTTTTATGTGACTAAATGTACCAGAATAAAATAAACAGCCACACTTGATCCGACTTGTGTGAACATTTCGGAATTACATCCGAGGGTACAGCCACACATTTGAATATTTTCGTGACTATACGTATCTGGTAAAAAAAATTTTGATTTTTTAGTCACTTATAATTTGGGACGTGTGACGGATACAAATAAGGTTGAAACATTAGTCACACTATATATATACATATGTGACAAATATATGTCACGCAATTGAAAAGTGTGACCAAAATCCATATATGGTCACACGAAGTAATTGTGTATGTGGCTAAATCATATGCTCAAGTTTGTCACACATTATTTAAGCGTGACTCCTAGTTTTTGTTGAAAATTTAGCCACATATGAATTTGAAATGTGTGACAACTGAAAAGTAAGTTTGAAGCATAGTCACGATATGCATTTAAAAGTGACAAATATATGTCACACACTTGAGATGTGTGACCAAATGTCATATATGGTCACACTAAACCATAGGCATACATGATTAAGTGTGACCAAAATTCGATACAAATAGTCACGTAAGTTAATATGTGTGTCTAAAGTTAAGTATGTGTTTGCCTGCCAATTCCTAATGTGTATGGTCACACTTAATTGTAGCACAATCATGTGACTATAGGCTATACAATAGTAACACCATACCACAAATGTGCATCTAAATTATGTTTATGGCCACATTATAAGGGTATTATATGTGACCAATACATTGAAAATAGTCACACTGTGAAATATTCATGTGACTAATATGTATAGCAAAATGTGAACTCAGTTATCATTAACCTTGATATTAGTCACATTGAGTGTTTGTGTGACTAAATTCAAGATGTTACATATGGTCACATGAAGTATTTATTTAAGTGTCTAAATCATAGAGTCATATTTTGAGTTCAGACTGTTAGTCATGACTCTTCATTTAATTTGCCCCATTACAATGCTGGGATTTTATAGTCTATCTAGTTTAATGCAGTAGTATGTAAGTATGTTACTTGCCCCTAGCTGGAACCAGATTACTTGACTTTCTAAAGTCAATTTTCAACTTTATAATGAAGTAACATGTTACTAAAGTGCCTGCAAGTGCATATACATGATAAATGGAAACTGCAAATACAATAAATTAAAGCTTGACTGCAAGTGGACATATAACAGTGAAAACCGCAAAATTTTTCATTGCCATTGAAAAGCTTGACTTTTTTGAGTCAAAATCCATTACAACAGGCTAAATTACAGGAACAACTATTTAATACTAAAACAGCTATTCATCTAACATTACTAACTTTACAATACCAGCAGTAACCTTGCACTTAGCCTTGAGCAGCAGTCTTAACTTCAACCAGCAGGGTTAACTATTACACTAGCAGTCTTAATGCAGCATGACATGCTTCACTTGGATTTTCGTATAACAATACCTTCAATGTCGGTTCGATAGTAGTCACTTCGTGATTCGTTGCCCAAGTCTTCTTTATATACACGTGGCAATATTTTTTCATTTTGCTCGTGAATGACTGTACTAAACTCCTCATCGACTTCGTCATATGTATCTTTGTAATTCTTGGTAGGTGTTTTAAAGACAATGGACAAATTTTTCTGTACCTGGTCTTTCACATAAAACACTTGTGTTGCTTGTGACGCTAATATGAACGGATCATCCTTGTGGCCGAAAGTATTCAGGTCTACCAACGTATAACCAAGAGGATCATGTTTGACCCCATGAGTTTTGCGATTAGCCCAATCACATTTGAAAAGAGGAATTTGCCTGAAACGGTAATCTAGTACCCATATCTCTTGTAAAACCCCATAATAAGATGTTTTTTTTATGGTTGCAACTTCTTTTTTGGATATGTGCACATCTACTGACTCAACACTAACCCCACTGTTCTGGTAAACTATGCCATCATTACTTTTCGTACGAAATGTATACCCATTGATGTTATACGCCTCGTATTTCACTACGCTGGCGCGTGGTCCAAATGATATCCACCTCACAGTTTCTGATACACTGTCATTGGATATCGCTAACTCTCTCTCAACCTGAATTTCATTACAAGTATATATATTACCTTTAAATTGCAGGAACAACAAACAAACAATTAAAGAATAGGAGTATTTGGGATAATGAAATGGTGTGCTGGTCGACCTCTATCTAATGTCATATACAGGAGGGACAATTATGATGATAGCAACAAACAAACAATTATAAACAACATATAAGTAATTACCTCTTCGAGTAACCACTTAGCAAAAGATTTACTGTGCTCATTCTCCAGCAATGCAAGTTTTTTACCCGGGTTTTTTCCTTTCAAAACTTCCTTGTGTCGCCTGAAACAAATAAATGTCTTTGATTATTATATTTGATAGAACATTTTAAGCAACGAAATAGACATGTGTTAGTAATATATACTTACTCGATATACGGTTGAATTTCATCTGTATTTTGTATTACATACAAATGTGCTTTCTGAAAGGATTCTACGGAAACTTCACTTGGTTTGCCGGCCGACAATGGCTTTCCGTCCTCAACTTCATTGGTTACATGTTTATCAGCTGGGATACCAATAGTTTTCATGGTTTTATGATATTCGCTAAAAAACTCTATTGTTTCTTCCGCGATAGTCTCCTCGGCAATGCATCCCTCTGGTCTATTTCTGTTTCGCACATGTCCTTTAATAACCTTCATACATCTTTCGAAGGGATACATCCACCGAAAGCATATGGGACCACATAATTTTACCTCCCTAGTTAGGTGCACAGTCAAGTGTATCATAATATCAAAAAATGACGGAGGAAAGAACTTCTCGAGTAGGCACAGTGTAACAACAAGTTCTTCTTGCATCTTATCTAGTTCTTGCAAGCTGATTTCTTTCCTACATATAGATTTAAAGAAAAAGCAAAACCTGATAATAGCATATCGTGTGGGCGGGTGCATGACTGAACGTATAGCAATGGGTAAAAACTCTTGCATTAGCATGTGATAGTCATGCGATTTAAGGCCAATGAGCTTCCTATCATTTAGGCTGACCAAACTAGAGAAATTTGAACAATAGCCTTGTGGTACCCTGATGTTGCTTAACGTTTCACAAAAGATGTCTTTTTCAGCATTCGTTAATGTGTAACCTGCTGGAGGTAGTGTTGTTTTGTCTGCTTCTTGCCTAGCAAACAACTCTTCTTTTATCCCCAACTCTTCCAGATCCAGTCGAGCATTCATTCCATCTTTTGTCTTTCCAGGAACATTCAGCAAAGTTCCGAGTAGACTCTCACCAACATTCTTTTCTACATGCATGAAGTCAATACAATGCGGAACAGAATGATGCCTCCAATACCTTAGCTTTCGATACCAAATGTTGAATTTCTTCCAATATGCTTCATTTGCTTGGCTTGAACTACCCTCTTCTTCTGTTGTTTTCCTTTTCTGCTTTTTAATCTTCCCACCTCTGCCTCTGGTATCTTGATCTTGGTTTTTCGAGGTTTTTCCTTTTCCCCACTTATTTTCAATATGTTGTACCTCGTTGTATATTTGTTCCCCGGTCAATGGATTTGGAGCATGACGTGGTTCTTCTTGTCCATTAAACGCCTTCCTTTGCGTTCTGAACGGATGGTTGTATGGTAGATATCGTCTGTGTCCAGCATAACTTTGCTTGGATGAGGCGGAAAGTCTAACACAGTGTGTATCTTTCCCACATACTACACAACCTTTGAATCCACTGTATGGGCAGCCACATAATGTACCAAGTGCAGGGTAATCATTTATCGTCCATAACACAACGGCGCGCAGATTAAAGTTTTCTTTTTTAGAAGCATCGTATGTATCAACCCCTTCCTCGAATAAGGTTTGCAGATCATCAACCAACGGTTCTAAAAATACATCGATATCATTTCTCGGGTATCCCGATATCAATACCGAAAGCATGATAAACTTTCTTTTCATACACAACCATGGAGGAAGGTTGTATATGACAGATAAAACTGGCCATACACTGTGATGCCTATTTCCTGAGTTGACGTCAACCCCATCAGCCGATATTCCTAGCCGTAGATTTCTCGGATCTTCAGCAATTTCGGGGAATTTTTCATCTATGGTACGCCATGCCTGTGAATCTGCGGGGTGACGTAAAACACCATCTGTTATCCTCCTTGTTGTGTGCCATGTTAGATCTTCTGAAATACTTTCTAACTTAAAGAGGCGTTGCAGTCTTGGTATAATTGGAAAGTACCACATTACCTTTGCCGGAATGTTTTCGTACACTTTATGTGTCTTACTATCCACCTTCCATCTTGATGTCCCACAAGTTGGACAAACAGTCAACTCCTTGTTAACCTTCCAGTAAAGAATGCAGTTGTTGCTACATACATGTATCTTTTTGTATCCTGATCCCATCATTCTCACTAGTTTTTTTGCCTCATAAGTTTTTTCAACCATTTCGTTACCAGCAGGTAGCATCTTTTTCAACAATCCTAGTAATTCAGTAAAGAACTTATCAGAAGCTCCATACTTACCCGTCAAGTTGAGTAGTTTAACTATTGCGGACAACTTTGTGAAGTCAGGACATCCTTCGTAAAGTGGCTTCTTCGCGTCTAATAATAGTTGTTGAAACTTGGCAAGGTTATCCTCATCAAAACATTCTTTTGCACCATTAACCATGTTCACTGTTGCTGGGCCATCTGTTGGAATTTCTGGAACAAAATCCATGTCGAAATCCATGTCGTCAACAAACTCCTCTGTTGTAGCATTAACAGGTATTTGGGCAGTTGTTGCTTGCTCATCATTTTCTCCATGTTTATCCCATTTTGTGTAGCTTTGATTAATCCCGTGGCAGAATAAATGGAACTGCACATCCTCCACTTTATGCTCTATGCGGTTTAAACATGAGATACACGGACATGGCATCTTAAGCTGTTGTTTATTACCTCGTGGGTCGATGTTCATCATCTTCTGCAAGTTGTGTTCTGCATACTTAATAAACGCGTGTACTCCAGCAATATATTGTTTCTTGGTCCTACTAGTTTTCATCCAAGACTTGTCCATGCTATTGTTGAGGTCAAATGGTAACGTATGTATCCTACAAGTCACAAATTAAACCAATATAAGCATCAAATCATTTGTGCATAAGTAAACCAAGTATTTACCACTACTAGTACAAAAGGTACTGCTGCTAGTGAAATTTAGTACGGCTAGTATAAATTTAGTACTGCTAGTACCCGTCACAAATTAAACCAATATAAAATTGTAAATGTTTGATACGTTTGGGCCTAACTCTAATGTGGGATAAAATGTTTATTTTGAAAATATTACAACCATACATTAGTAAAATCTAGTATTAATGGTTTTTGTTGCAAAGTGAAAATTAAAATAATACTACTCTGTTAGTATAGTATTAATGGTTTTTGTTGCAACTTGCAACTTGCAACTTGCAAGTAATTATGGGGAAGGCTATTTCATCATTACACACTATTCACATTGCTAGGCTCGATACATCTTTCTTCCTCTAGGTGTTTCTTGATTGTTGTTGTATATAAAGCAACATACCTCTCATAATTTTCATCTCTTCTTAACAAACCAAAATAAAATTTAAAAATTACAAAAAATCTCAAAATTTTTTGTTATCAAAATCATATATGGAAACTAAACTAGTGATTTGTTCTGAATTGGCAACAGTTGCAAACTCAAAGCTTGTAAAAGACATGATGCTAGTTTACTATGAGCGACAGGTTGAAGCTACTTCCAAGGAAGTTCATGATTTGAGGCACAAGGTTTCTGAGAAAAGAATGCTGATAAACAATAGGGATAAGATGATCAAGGAGTTAGAGCTTTTATATGGTTTTGATTCTGCTCTTGAAAGCATTGCTGATTTAAGGAGGATGCAAGAGGAGGACATGATGGCATCTGATAGGTTGCTTGTTGATATTGCCCAAAAGCATAAGCGTCTAGGTGATTTGGGCAACTTTATCACGAAGCTTGGATCAATGAACTACTGATGTGGTTGATATGTTAGTTGACTATGTTTATGTCTTTTGTGTTTTGTGGTGTCATGGTTGATGTTGTTGGTAGTCTTTCTGATGTTGTTGTGTTTTGTGCTGTCATCGAATGGTAACGATAGATGTATGTGTGGAAAACTAGAAGGGGGGTTGAATAGTTTTTACCGTTTTTAAAGTTTTATTTGCTTTGTTACTATATGTTAATTCAAAGGAAACAATCACAAATAAATAATCACACAATGTAAACAAAAGATAAAGAGAGGAAAGATCAAACCACACGACACAGTTGTTTATAGTGGTTCGGCTACAAGAACTCTATTCCTTGCCCTACTCCACTCCCCGAGTTTCCTACTCGAGAGTTTATCTTTCACTAAGAAACAAACTCCTTTCCTAGGCGGAGAAAACCTTTACACATCGCTTACTTCCTTTTCCGGTACTAAGCTAAACACCGAGTTCTTTCACAAGGTAGAACCAACCTGACGTCGCCTAATTACTTTACCGACACTAAGCTAGATGTCGAGTTCTTTACAAGGGTACAACCACTCCCTACACTCTTTGTACTTTAAGGACTAAAGTACTAACCACACTCACTGATTACAAATGATAGATATGATGTGTGAAACAAACTATAAGATCACACAGTAATGCAACTAAAGGATTACGGTTCTGTAGATCCTTGAATGCTTGATCTCTTTTCTACAACATGAAAGATCAAAGTGAAATGCAACTATGAATGATGTTAGTAAGATATGTACTGAATGAATATATGTGTTAAGCTATATGAGTGATGAGAGAGCCAAATGATCAGCTTCCTATTTATAGGCAAGCTGATCTTCAGCTCACGGATCCGACGGATCCCTCAAAAGGGATCCGTCCTTTATAGGACTTGGATCCGTGGGATGTGACAGCTATGTAATAGTTGTCTCTTACCATATCTTAGTTGTATCTTACCATATCTTCCAAGATCTTCAAATGTCAACTATGTTGCTTGCATATCTAACCAAGATATATCAAAGATATTGTATGTGATGCATACAATGATGTCATGGAATGGTTTATGAATTAAAGTTTCCTTTTAAGGGAACAAGTTACTAAACTTGTAATTCTTAGTTAATATGTGAAGTGTAAAGTGTGTACTTAAGAGACTAAGCTAGTATTTATTATTTGCTAAAAGATATTCCTTATATTTGTCATTAACAAAACTAATGAAAGATCAAAGAATATAAATAACGTTTTTGGGACGCTATTTGTATTAACAATCTCCCCCTTTTTGTTGATGACAAAACATAAAGTATATTTTTGAGCAAGAGAATAAATATAGCATGAGTTCTTAAAAATATATATTAAGTTTGTTTATTAAAGAAAAGTTTTGTAAAAAATGTATGTACTGTGATGATTCACAGTTGATGCAAACTTAGTCCTTTCTCCCCCTTTTTGTCGAAACAAAAAGAGTAGCGAAGCGGAATGCGATTTTGAGAACTTTAAGAGCTCCCCCTTGTTTTATACTCCCCTTAAATGGAGTAATCAAGTAAATGATGCATGAATCTACAAAACAAACGGTTAGTATATGAGATGCTTATGAGATGCTCCCCCTCGATGTATACTCCTCACTTCTCGAGTACCAACGTATACTATTGAAGGGTATGATATGCTGCAAATGAAGTGTTAGTTATGAAATGACTTCAATGAAGAAGTAGAATGCTTGTTAAGTGTTCTTCCAAACAAGCCTTTCAATATGTTTGACTTTAAAAAGTCAAACTAAGTGTCTGATGATAATTTGTACCTAAAGCAATCATATGCAAGATATAATGTATGCAATATAGGAATGTTAGTTCATAATGATAATGATAATATGCAATATGTTGATCACTCATAAGAATAAAACATCACATTCATATAGATTGAAAATTTTGTGACAAAAGTCACAATAGTGAAATGATGTTACAAATAAGAAGACATCCAAAAAAAAATAAAAAGGTCCTAAACAAACAACTAAAAAAAAAATAAAAATCCAAACAACTAATCTAAAGAGCTCCTATTGAGAAGGATGAGAGATTGCGTTTAAACGTTCAAGAACATGGTTCAAGATGAACCTCATCTCGTTTTGAAGCTCATGGACCAAGATGTTGGTCCTTTGGGCCAAGTGAGCCGTTCTCTCACAATGTGCGCAATCATGAGTTGAGAAGCCGGGCGGAAGACTAGGGTCCAAGTTGTGTGGTGGTGGTGGTGATGGTGGTTGGGTGTTGTTGTTGTTGGATGGTTGTTGTGGTGTTTGGAGGGAGTTCATAAGAATGTTTTGGATGTCCATTGCTTCATGAAGGCGATGGTCAACCATACCCGAGAGAGTGTAGAGACGATTGAGCTCTTCACTAATCTCTTCTTGGGTTTGAGGCATATTCATCCACATTGCCTCGTCAATGGCAACTAGAGTGGATGTGGGTGATAGAGGTTTTTGTTGAGGTTGGGATGATTGTGCATCATGGTATAAAGGGCCATGGATATCCGGGTAAACCGGGTGAAAAAGCATGGGTTGTTGACCTTCAAAAGTCATGGGTGGAAGATTGGGTAATTTTGGTGAAAGTTCTTCTAAGTCATCAAGATGTGGTGATGTAGGAGGAGTCCTAAATAATTCCAAGGGTTGGAGTTTAGGTGATTTTGGTGGTGATGGTGATCTAACAGTCTGTGATGGAGCCGGTGGTGGAGTAGTGGCTATTGGAGTAAGGGTTGGTGGTGGTGTTTGTATAACAACATGTGATGGTGTTGGGGTGGAGAGTGTAAGGAAATTTTCACTAGCAATGGGTGATGATATATTGAGAGGAGAATTTTCCTCAGATGAGGAGTTTGCTAAGTTGATAAAACAACAAGGTTTAACACTGATGCGGGCTGTTCTTCTTGAAGTTCTAGATGTGGAAGAGTTGTGTGACTTGGTCATGGTGAAGTATGATAGCTAAGATGTACGGGAGAGGAAATGGTTGTTGTGTGAAGTGATGATCCTAAAGTGCTAATTTATAGACAGAAGGTTTGTGAGTCTGTGTGTTTGGATTTGATGTGAATCCAATAGAGAATGTTGGTTACTAATGATTTGGAACAAAAGTTTGTGCAGGTCATATCAAGGAAGTCAATCCATTGAGCTTTGGTTGAGTAAAATGTTGTGGATTTGCAGTTATTACAAGAAGATAGTGGAAAACATGATGATTTGATATTTCCACGGATTTGACGGATCCCTAAAAAGGGTTCCTTCTTTGTATCAGTTTGGTAACTCACACCTATATTTCAAAAATTTAAATTTTGGTGGGAAATTTTGTTCCTAAGTTTCTAAGAATTCCTAAATTATTCTAAGAGGAATTGTGATCAGTGAATAAATCCTAAATGATACTAAACACTAAGATTTAAGAATCGGGATAAATCGAAAAAGTTTTATAATTTTACTGGGAAACCTGCGGATCCAAGTGGTTGCAAATGCGGAACCTTATTTTGCAATCCGCCAAATTCGCAGGATGGCGGTTGGCGGATCCAACGATAAGCCTTGGCGGATCCTTATTTTTGGATCCGCGGGATCCGTAGGCCTAAAACTAAGAAAGTAAACAGAACATATGTCATATTTCGCGTTTTTCGACGAAAACCCGAAAATTCATCTAGACCTTACTTAACATCTAATATGTATAGCAAAACAACTAAATATGATAATATTAACACATGATTGCACATAGTTTAATCCATACTTAGAAACTTACCGTTTTAGGTGTTATGCCAAACATAGGCAATAACTCGGAAAATTGATAACCGTGATGGTTATCTACCTGCAAGTGTTAGTTATTATACATACACAATAAGTATTATCAGATAAATTCAAGACACATAGAAATTTAACATCACAACATCTAACATTGTTTAAAACCAAACACTCCATTAACTCAGCTTCTTCTTCAACTTCTTCATCCCCTTGTGTAATTTCATCATCCAACGACCCAGATTCTTCACCATTCCTTTGATGTTACGATACTCAGCGGATTCATGTGGAATTGGAGGAAGATGGCTCAAGTACTCGGGTGGAGGAATCCTAGAATTTGGCATACCATCATCTTCACTCATGGAAGATGATGAGGATGATGTAGGAACACGAGGACGTTTGCCCTTATCAACACTAACCCTAAAATCACTCAAAGGAACGAAGGTGTGTTCAATTTCATTGTAATCCGGAACAAAGCCTAGATGGTTTGGACGAGCGGGTGCAAAGGCTCTATAAAGTCGGGTTAAGAGCATACCATAAGGCATTGCAATCTTGCTTTGAACCGGAATGTCACACATTCATTTGGCAACATAATAAGCAAGATTGAAGGGTTGACGAGTAGAGATGTTGTACATCATGTGGCATAAACAAGCATTGATATGATCACGGTTTCCTATGGTGCACATCACATTTGCCCTTAATACATCCTCCATTTTCTTGAATTCGGGTCTTAGTTCATTAAGTTCCATTGCAAATGGATCTCTAGCAACTTCACGACCACGATACATTCTTGTGGGGTTGTTCTTAGGAATGAAGAGATGATCCCTAATCACTTCTTTTGATTGGAGAGGAGTGGCATATGGTGCCGTCCTATCGAGATTGGAGTCTAAGATTGTTAAGGACCATTTGTCCGAGTAAATACATGTACCTTGACTTGGAATTCCTAAGACCTCACCAAATTGATCAAGAGGGATGTTGACAAGATTTCCATTTAGAGTAAAATGAAGACTTAAGTAACCTTCATCACTCGAGGTAAGACCTACACTAGCATAGAACTCAAGTATGAACCTAGGAATGATTGGCTCGTCTATGTCTAAAAGAGAATCAAATTTAATTGAGGCTAATTGTTCCCTAAGTTGAGTGCCTTCATAAAATGATGCATCTACGGCTCTACCCTCATGAACATACTTTTTCTCTAAGACTTTGAAAATTTCGATTTGGGCATCGGTTAAACCCTTGGTTTTGTGGACTTTGGGTAAGTAGTCAACGGTTTTCTTGTGATCGTAGTTGGTTGCGGGAGGCATGATTTTCCTAAGTACAAAAGTTACATAGTTTTAGTTAAAATGATCGAAGGAAGTGTAAGATTCCTAGTGTGTGCCTACATGGGGACAATGTGGAGGTGCGGTTATCTCGACTCCTTTTGATGCAAGAAAAATTAGTTTATGCAAGTTTTGTTTACAAACGAGAGATAACCCAAACACTCCTATTTCAATGTAGCTACGGTTGAATGTACCCGAAAATACATATTAGTTATGTATTCCCTTTAGCATTCAAGAGACATTATGCAAGTGAAGTCTAAAAGATAACGTTTTTGCATTTGTATGAACAATGTAAGAAAAAAATCATTTTACCTAGTCGTTAGAAGATTTTAGTGAAAAATTTTCATGGGGTTTTTGTTAAATTAAGACAATGTGCTATGAGATGCAATTCCTAACTAAGAAAAACATGTTTTTAAGTATAATGCAATAAATATGCTTCATGATTTTTCAAGAATTATGCATATACCCCAAGTTTAAGTTTTGTGCATGAAATGGAAATCCTAGACGCAGATCAGGAGTATAGATATGATAAGAATACTTACAGTGATGTTAGAAGCACAAATTTGTGGAAGAAAATGGTCTAAAATGTGATGGAGATTAAGTGTGTGTCAGATGTAGTAAGGTGATATGTTTTGGAGTGAGGAATGAATAGTAGCTGTTCTTGTTTATTAAATAATAAACTGGACTTAGCATGCGGCGGATCCGGCGGATCCCAAACAAAGGATCCGTCTTTGTTGTCGATTGGATCCGCGGATTCAGAACACATGTTTTGGTTTAGTGTCGTGTGTGGCTAAACTAATGTTTATACTTAATGTTTCTCCTAATCACTAGGTTCCATTAATCCTAATCCAAGTCTAAGATAGTTGAAAGGTTCACGTTTAAGTGGTTTAGTGAGGATATCGGCAATGTTGTCCTCTGAGGAAACTTTCTCAATTGAGATGATTCCCTTCTGTACATTGTCGCGAAGGAAGTGATGGCGTATTTCAATATGTTTGGTTCTAGCGTGTTGGACTGGATTTTTGCTTAAATCGATAGCACCTTTGTTGTCGCAAAGAATGGGAATGTTGTTGAGTTCAATTCCATAGTCGACGAGAGCTTGTTTCATCCACAGTGCTTGTTGACACGCCTTTCCTGCAGACACATACTCTGCTTCTGTTGTTGAGATTGCGAGGGCAGTTTGTTTCTTAGCGAACCATGATGTGAGACAATATCCTACAAAAGTACAAATACCACTAGTACTTTTCCTATCAACATAGTCACCTGCATGATCTGAGTCGGTATACACTATGGTTTCTACACCCGTTCCTTTGGGATACCATAATCCTAAGTGTGTAGTACCTTTGATGTACTTAAATATTCTTTTAACGGCTTCAAGATGGGACGTTTTTGGATCTTCTTGAAAACGTGCACATAGACAAACACTAAACATAATGTCAGGCCTACTAGCCGTAAGATAGAGTAAACTACCAATCATTCCTCTATATTTAGTGCTATCTACGGATTCATTTTCTTCATCCCTAGTGAGTTTGGTTTCGGAGGACATGGGTGTTCTCATGGGTTTTGAGTCTTCAAGACCAAACTTCTTAAGCATATCTTTGATATACTTTGATTGGTTGAAGAATATCCCATCTTCTAATTGTTTAATTTGGAGACCTAAGAAAAAGTTTAGTTCCCCCATCATACTCATTTCAAACTCATCATGCATGATTTTTGAGAAATCGTCGCATAACTCTTGACAAGTTGAACCGAATATAATGTCATCCACATATATCTGGACTATGATAATATGTGATCCCTTTTTCTTGGTGAAGAGAGTATTATCTACTAGGCCCATGGTATACTTATGGTCAACTAGGAAAGTCTTAAGTCGATCATACCAAGCTTTTGGTGCTTGCTTAAGTCCGTATAAAGCTTTCTTAAGTTTGAAAACATAATTTGGTTTTTCAAAGTCGGCAAAGCCGGGAGGTTGTGCAACATATACTTCTTCATTTATAAACCCATTTAAGAAAGCACTTTTGACATCCATTTGAAATAACTTAAAATCATGTGCACATGCATATGCAAGTAATATCCTAATAGACTCAAGTCTAGCTACGGGTGCAAAAGTTTCATCGTAATCTATACCTTCTTGTTGATTGTAGCCTTGAGCTACTAGCCTAGCTTTATTTCTAGATACAATACCATTTTCATCCATTTTATTTCTAAAGACCCATTTAGTGCCGATTATGGTTTGGTTTTTAGGTGGAGGGACCAACGTCCAAACATCATTTCTAATAAATTGATTTAGTTCTTCTTGCATAGCAATTACCCAAGATTCATCTTTTATTGCCTCGTCTATGTTTTTGGGTTCAACCGTTGAAATAAAACAAAAATAATTACTTTCATTTTGAGCTTTGGATCTTAATGTTCTTTCATTAAGTTTTCCTATGACGTTTTCTAATGGATGACTTTTAGTTTCTTTAATATTAATAATTTCTCCTTTTATGGGTTCATTGCCATTTTCAATGTTTTCTATATCATTAACCATTTGACTTTCAACTAAGTCATCATCTACCAAAGGTGATGTCTTAGAGGGAGGCGGACTTTCGTTGAATGTTACGTTCAACGATTCCTCGACTCTTGATGTTTCCTTGTTTAATACAATGTATGCTTTACTGTTTTGCGAGTACCCAAGGAATACACCTTCATACGACTTTGGGTCGAACTTAGTGAGATAGTCCTTTGTGTTTAAAATGAAGCACTTGCTTCCAAAAACTCTAAAATATCCTAATGTAGGCTTTTTGCCTCGATAAATTTCATAAGGAGTTTTATTTAAAAATTGTCTAATTAAAACTCTATTAAGGATATATGTAGAAGTATCTACAGCGTGACACCAAAACTTTTGTGGTATGTTTTGTTCATTTAACATAGTTTACTCATTTCTTGAATTGTTCTATTTTTACGTTCTACTACACCATTAGATTGAGGTGTACGAGGAGCCGAGAAATTATGAGTTATTCCATTATTATCACAAAAATTTCCAAATTGAATTTCATTGTCAAATTCTCGACCATGGTCAGTTCTAATAGATACTATATTACTTCCTATTTGATTTTGAATTTTCTTGCTTAGAATTTCAAATTTATCAAATGCCTCATTTTTAGTTTTCAAAAACTTTGTCCATGTATATCTAGAGTAATCATCTACTATGACTAAAGTGTAAAAATTTCCTCCATAACTTTGTATAGCCGACGGGCCAAACAAATCCATATGTAATAATTCTAGGCATCTAGATGTAGATACCATGTTTTTAGCCTTATGGCTATTATGTACTTGTTTCCCAATTTTGCAAGCATCACAAAAGTGTTGGTCATATTTCAACTTGGGTAGGTTCCTAACGAGTTCTTTGGAAGACAAGGATTGAATAAGCCTCATATTAGCATGACCTAAGCGTCGATGCCATAGAGTTGAGTTTTCGTCCAAGGAGGTAAGACATAACTTATCTTTAGGTGTTTTATCTAATTTCATAACATAGACATTATTCTTTAAAACACCTTTTCCTACGGTTATGCCATCTTTAAGTATTTTACTTCCATTTTCACTGAAAAGGACGTTATACTTTTTGCGGCATAATTGACTTATACTAAGTAGATTAAATCCTAAATTATCTACATGAGCAACATCATCAATAGATAGAGAGTCATGAGAGATTGTACCTTTTCCGATGATTTTATTTTTAAGCTTGCTACCGAATGTGACATTACCTCCGTCATACACTTGGTAGGTTGAGAAAAGATTTTTGTTTCCCGTCATGTGTCTTGAGCACCCACTATCTTTGATCCACTCATCAGGTTCAAGATCAACTTTCAAGCATACCTAAGTTCATAAAAGACTCAAGCATTTGGTCCCCAATATCTCATGGGTCCGTTTGGGTTAAACATGACATTATCATGGTTTATGTACTGAAAAGGTGGACAATTGTTCCACAGCATATAATTAGGACCATGAAAGTTTCTAGACATGTTTTGGTTCCAATTATTTTGATAAGTGTGTTGTGAATTAACTATACTCTTTGGAAAGGGGTGTTTGGGAAAACTCATCTGAGGTCTTTGTTGATCCGTTTTAACTCTATATTCATTTCTAGCTTGACCTCTTCCTAAAGATACTGCTGGTTTATGTTTATTATTGGTTATGCTACTGTTAGGTTTCTTAGTAACTTTAACAAACTCAGAACGGTCGACTTTGTGAACCTTCTGTTCAACTTCTGTACCCGCGGATCCTTTGGATATACCTGGCGGATCCAAATTTTTGGATCCGTCGGATCCGTGAGTGTCTAACTCTGTTGAATCAGTTTTAATCACAGTCTGTTCCTTATAATCACTTAAGGTTCCTAGTTTCATAAAGCCTAGACCTGTTTTATCATGAGGTAGCTTTTGCATTTTCATTATTTCATCTGCACAACTTATGTTTTTATCAAACCTTTTAAACTTTGAATTTTGTTTGATTAAATCTTCCTGTGTGGTTCTTAAGGTTTCTAGTTCAAGTTTTAGTTCTTGACAAGACACACATGTTTCTTTACTAACTTTACCTTTTTCAATTCGTATTGCTTTTTCTTTAAGCCAATATATTTCATTTTCTAAAAGTGTTGTCTTTGTTTTCAAAAATTTGTTTTTGTTTATGATTTTTAAAGTGACATCACACAGTTTGTTATATTCTACTTCTAAGGTTTCATCATCTATAAAGGAGTATGAATCAGAATGTACCTCTTCTGTGTCATTAGCCATAAGTGCAATTTCGTTGTTCTTAGGCTCATCATCATCATCTCCTTCACTATCGCTCCAAGCTCCACTAACGAAGGCTCTTTGAGACTTGGTCTTTGGAGGCTTTGGACATTCTCCTATTAAGTGACTGGAGTCACCACACCTATAGCATTTCCTATCATCCTTACCTTTCTTATCGTCACGATCTTTCCGAGAGGATTTCTTTTCATCACGAGGTGGTTTTACGAACTTTCCTCGTCTCCTGAAGAATTTCTTGAAATCCCTCACGGCCATGGCATATTCTTCATCATCACTATTTGAACAAGACTCATCATCACTTGACTCGACTTTGGCTTTCAAGGCAATAGACTTAATCTTCTCCTTTTTGCCTTTGACAATTTCCGAGTCTTTTTCCATAATCATTTCGTGAACTTTTAGGTTTCCTATGAGCTCATCCAGTGTCATGCTTGAGAGATCCTTAGATTCTTCAATAGCTGTCACCTTTGCTCTCCATTTCGGATGGAGTGCTCTTAGAAATTTCCTGACAAAATTCTTGCTAGAAAAAGATTCGTCAAGTGCTTTAAGTGATGTAATAATAGTATTGAACTTAGCAAACGCACTATCAATGGTCTCATCTTCAGAGATAACAAATTGTTCGTATTGTTGGACAAGAAGATCAATTTTGTTATCTTTTACTTGTGAGTTCCCTTGATGTGTGATAATAAGAGATTGCCAAATATCCTTAGCCGTTTTACACATAAAAACTCTTTCATATTCTTTCTTAGGTAAGGCATTATAAAGCATCATTTTGGCTTCGTTATTTTTGGCAATTAGTTTCTTTTGCTCATCACTGTGACGAGTAAGAGAAGCTCCTTCATCCCGACCACCCGAAATATTATTACTAATAGGCTTGTAATCACCATCAACTATAATATACCATAGATCTATATCCTTTGACTTTACATAAGTCTCAAAGCGATTTTTCCAATAAATAAAACAATTTGGTTCAAATAGAGGTGGTCTCTGCATAGATTGCCCTTCTTTAAAGTTTTCAAAATCCATGGATCGTTTTAAGTTTTAAAATACAATATATTTTAAAGATCTTAAGTAACGTAGCTCTTGATGCCAATTGTGGAAAACTAGAAGGGGGTTGAATAGTTTTTACCGTTTTTAAAGTTTTATTTGCTTTGTTACTATATGTTAATTCAAAGGAAACAATCACAAATAAATAATCACACAATGTAAACAAAAGATAAAGAGAGGAAAGATCAAACCACACGACACAGTTGTTTATAGTGGTTCGGCTACAAGAACTCTATTCCTTGCCCTACTCCACTCCCCGAGTTTCCTACTCGAGAGTTTATCTTTCACTAAGAAACAAACTCCTTTCCTAGGCGGAGAAAACCTTTACACGTCGCTTACTTCCTTTTCCGGTACTAAGCTAAACACCGAGTTCTTTCACAAGGTAGAACCAACCTGACGTCGCCTAATTACTTTACCGACACTAAGCTAGATGTCGAGTTCTTTACAAGGGTACAACCACTCCCTACACTCTTTGTACTTTAAGGACTAAAGTACTAACCACACTCACTGATTACAAATGATAGATATGATGTGTGAAACAAACTATAAGATCACACAGTAATGCAACTAAAGGATTACGGTTCTGTAGATCCTTGAATGCTTGATCTCTTTTCTACAACATGAAAGATCAAAGTGAAATGCAACTATGAATGATGTTAGTAAGATATGTACTGAATGAATATATGTGTTAAGCTATATGAGTGATGAGAGAGCCAAATGATCAGCTTCCTATTTATAGGCAAGCTGATCTTCAGCTCACGGATCCGGCGGATCCCTCAAAAGGGATCCGTCCTTTATAGGACTTGGATCCGTGGGATGTGACAGCTATGTAATAGTTGTCTCTTACCATATCTTAGTTGTATCTTACCATATCTTCCAAGATCTTCAAATGTCAACTATGTTGCTTGCATATCTAACCAAGATATATCAAAGATATTGTATGTGATGCATACAATGATGTCATGGAATGGTTTATGAATTAAAGTTTCCTTTTAAGGGAACAAGTTACTAAACTTGTAATTCTTAGTTAATATGTGAAGTGTAAAGTGTGTACTTAAGAGACTAAGCTAGTATTTATTATTTGCTAAAAGATATTCCTTATATTTGTCATTAACAAAACTAATGAAAGATCAAAGAATATAAATAACGTTTTTGGGACGCTATTTGTATTAACAGTATGGTATGATGTTAAATATTAATGCAACTATGTTAATGTCAATATTATTTTCTAACAGCCTTTTGATTTGTAAAGTTACAATGTCAAGTGTTTAGCACTGCCTAGTTCCAAAAATGCATATACTTAAGAAAGTCAAACTTTGTTTATTACACCTAAATGCAGGAAGTTACCTACACATACCAACCAAGCCTTTAATGGCATTTACTTATACATTGAACTATGTGATCCTCTTTACTTTAAATGGCCATTACATAAACACAACATTACACACAACATTACACCATCAAAAACCTGTCAAACACTAAACCTCATCCACAATGACTTCCAAGCCAAATGTTATTGAAATATCCTCTGATTCATCAGGACTAATGTCTCCTAAACCTGATTGGAATTTCCCCTACCCTCCTACAGGTAGCTTTCATAAGAGAATACCACCTAAGGGAAAGGTTGTTGACTCGAGCTCTGACGATTTTAGCTCCTTTAACAGTAGCTTTTTTAATGATAGCTTGGTTTCTAGCTATCATTCAACATCTAAAGATGAAGCTGTCTCAAAAAAAGCCACAATGTCCAAAAACCCTCCAGTTCACACTCTGTCAATCCCAGGAAAAAGGGAACAAGTTCTATGCCTACCAAATCAGGCAACTAGGGAAGAAATCCAAGCAAAGAAGAGAAAGGGAAAAGGCCCAATTGAACTCACTAAGGGTAAAGGGAAAAGGACAATTAGCTGAGCTTTACTAGTCTTGATGTTATGATGCTACTGTAATAAGTACTATGTTTTCTCCTTGTATGTAATCAACTATGCAATCAACAATGCATCTATGTATGCAGAATTTTGTTATGTAATAACAGTTGGTTTTTCAAGTTGAAGATGCTATTTTTCATTCATGTTAAACCCAAAATACAACTTTAAAAAACTATATATCCTACAAGTCACAAATTAAACCAATATAAGCATCAAATCATTTGTGTATAATTACAATGGATAGTGGGCAGAATTTGCTATCTTTATAATTGTAAAAAACAATTTCGAGAATAATATAATTTCACCATTATTGCATAAAAAAATGATTTCCTAATTAAAAAAATTACCTAATTTAGATCTAAATGAACCTCCCTCCGTTGTTGATGGCCGGACCGGCGAGTGGTGGCTGTGATTGGTTACTGGTGAACGGTGGATGGTGAGTGGTGGCTGTGATTGGTGAGAAATGTGCGAAATTTGAAATTTGCTGAAAAAAATATGGGGGTCTTTAATTTTGAAATTTGCTGAAAAAAATATATATGGGTGGGATTTTAAAAAATATATATATGGGTGGGTTTTTAAAAAAAATATGGGGGGCTTTAATTTTGAAATTTGCTGAAAAAAAATGGGGGCTTTTTAAAAATTTTGGGGAGGGAAATACCAAAAAAGGAAGCAACAGGTATCGAACCTGTGACCTCCCCTTCACAACACCAACAACTCAACCATCTCCGCCCTTGGGTCTTTTTCGATTATACCTTCTTTTGTATTCCTCTTATAGACTATCTACTTTATTAAAGAAAATTGTTACAAAATCCAAATATCTTCTATACAAAGTTAAACCTGTTAGTACAACGTTAAACCTAGCAACACTAATAGAGACACAAGCAGTAATAACATTATTTCCTTTTTGCTTGTCTGAAGATCTTTCTCAGTAACTCTCTTGCCATTACTGAGTCTTCATCAGTAACTGTCAGCTTAGCATCTAACATAACAAATAAGCTAGCTGCCCTTAATGGATAATCTTTTTCTATCAGCATGTAGACATCCACCCCATTCTTTGTAGATACATGGTGAACACCACATGTATCATACAGTCTCCATTTTGTACTCAACTCATGAGCTCGAAAATTCCATAAGTTATCTTTTGGATCAGGTTCATACAACCTCTTCAATTCCACCCATAGCTCCTTCTCTTTGTCTTGTATACGATATGTAGATCTGAACATTTCTTTAACCAGACTCCATAGATTGTCCAAGTCTTCTCTATAAAAAATCTTCAGCATATCTTCAAAATACTTATAAATTTCTGAGTGTCCTCCTAGCCTGATTATCTTCCAAGCTTTCCCAAATGTATCTTTGTGTATCTCCAAATCAATAATTGGACGTTTAGCTTGAATAGGATGATGAACATCCAATGCTTCTGGGATTATAACAATCATATGCTGCTTGAGTCTTTCGTCAGTTAATTCCTCTGCTGTTTCTTCTTCATCTGCTGTAGGTACTTCTTCACCAATCTTCTGTTTCTTTGAAGATTCAGACTCCAATATTATACCATGTCTTCTTGTAGTTCTACATGGTTTTTCTGTTCCCATGGGAGTAAATGTGTTCACTCTTGTGTAAACCCTTTCAAACTCTCTCTTGATCTCCTCAAAACTTCTACCTTGGAACTGCTTCCTTTTGTATCCAGCCATGTTCATCATGTAAACACACATGGTGTGTCTTTGCTGAGCTTTACTAGGTGGTTTACTCCTCTTTTCTTTGGCTTTTTGTTCTGCAGCAGACTTTCTTCTGGAATTTATTAGTTCAACAAGTTGTCTTGACTTCTCATCAATGGACAACACTTCATCTCCTCTGAGTTTACCTAACTTTTCCTTTAAAACTTCATCAGCATCAATCATATACTGAACTTCTTGAGCGTGATCAAACATTGCTTCAGTTGCTTGATTTGCAAGTCTTGTTTGATCAAGGAAATATGCAATATCAACAATTTTTGATGTTTCATCTTCCTGTGCATTATTAGCTACCTCTGCATCAAAACTAACCTGAGCAAGAACACTCTTCTTGTCCTTCTTTGGTGGCTCTTCTTCAATCATAATGCCCTTTGCTTTATCTGCCCTTTGCCTTCTATCATACACATCCATATCTTGTTGATGAGAAGTACCAATATTTTCAGCATCCAAATCTTCTTCACCCATATCTTGCCTCCCCTGAAACTCAACATTCTGTTCAACCAAAGAAATATTGGGGTCTTGATCAATATCAGCTGTCTTCCTCCCCCGTTTGGAAGAAACATCCATGTCATCATCATCTGAGCTTGTAGACTCCACAATATTTGCCTTTCTCTTTGCTTCAAGTGACTTGACTTTAGACTGCAATTTCTTCACTTTTTCAATGACCTTCTTGTAAGCAGTACTATACAACTGCTTTGTCTCCTTGAGTGCTTGCTTTGTCTCCTTGAGTTCTTGCTCTGTCTCCTTGAATTCTTGCTTTGTCTCCTTGAGTTCTTTCTCCAACCCAGTCACCCTTTGAGTCAATTTGGTACAAATATCCATCAATTCCATTAGTGACACTCTGCCCTCATCACTTCCAGGTGTGTTACCTCCCGATCGAGGTGAATCGTGGGCATTTCCCCCATATTTGGTTGTAAGGCTGATTGAGAACCAGATGAACCTGTGGGTGTGTGATTGGACTCAACTGGGCTTGTTGATCCTTCACCCTGAATGTTTTGATTTTGAACCAACATTGTTTCAAAAAGTGGAACTACTATCCCATTAAACCCCCTAGAAGCCATGCTCATGTTACTGAACAGTTTTTGAGTAAGGCGAGGAGTTGGATAAACAATTTTATGAGATAGAAGCAAACTTTTCCGTATATTCAAAACCGTTTGTATAAACCTTGGATACATTAAAAACTTGTATTTGTTATCCACATTTTTCACCATACCATCAAAAATTAATTTTGAAAAGTTAAAAGTCCTGTTTGTTGCTAAACAAATGAGAGCAGTTGCAATATTGCTGCTGAATTGCTCCCATGCGATTTTCTTTGGACTTAAACAATGAAGGATGGTATGTATGAAGAATCTCCATTGGGGGTCAAAACATCCTTTTTGAAAAGTCAGAATTTGAGAAGATGTGTCATACCCCATTCTGGAAAGGTTATGAAAAATTTCAGTATTAGGCAAAGAACTAATACCATTTTCATCTGCTAAATGGAGATGCCTCCTAACAGATGCCTCAGTAATAGTTATTTTTCTGCCATCAACTGTTGCAATTAACTCTTTGTCTCCATTCTCAAATGTATTGGTAGTAACAGACCGCCAAAACTGTTTGATTTGAGAGACATAGATAGTAGGATCGACTGTAAGAGCGTACCTGATGTGGGTATTGTTTAGAAAATCTATTATCTGGTGGAAGCGTTGACTCCCTTCTGGTTTCTCCAAGAATGCAACCTGGTTATGCGTATCACAAAACTCTAAATTTGCCATGAAAATTGAGTAAATGCTTGATTAGAGTGCTGGGTTATGATTGGACCTACTTCAATTAATTGTTTCTCAAGTTTGAAGAAATGGTATAAATTGTATAAAGAAAGAGAGTTATCCAATTTATGAAACCCTACTCTGTTATAGAGTTTTTTTTTAAGAGGTAAGTAAAGTAAAGTAATGTAATGTAAAGAAATAGGGAAGAGCGGAAGTAAAGTTTATAGATTTTTGCATGTTTGTAAAGTAAATGAAAGTAGGTGGCCTCATTTTAAACTTTTTATATTTGTGGAATTATTATTATAACCTTGCTCGATAATAAATACACACTAAAGACAAAGGTTGTTTTCGACATTAACTCATTTGATTTTTGTCTTTATTCACTTTACTTCACTATGAAAGTTGGGACAAAGAAAACCAAGAACACACATAAAATTTCACTCCATTTCATTCCCTTCATCTAAAAAAGCTTGAGAACATAGTGTAAATAAAGCGAAGTAATTGACAATAGTTACCCCAACGGTTAGAAATAAACCACGGTTAAAACCCAGAAACGGCTACCCAGTACCCAGCAGTACAACGTTTTACTCTAGCAGAACAAACGTTTGCCTAGCAGTAATAACTTTGTGCATCCACTCCATTCTCAGACAATTAATTAAACATCAAATATTTCATTGATATTTTTTAAGGCTACAAGTATATACATCTAATTATCCAACCTAAATACTAAACATACTAAAAAAAAAAAAAAAAAAAAAAAAAAAAAAAAAAAAAAAAACATCATCCTAAACTGCTTCACTCCATTTCACCCCAACTTGTTAGAACCAGAGCTCTCTTCCCTGCTTCCCATCAATTTCTGGCTTTCCTTGAGTCGTTTAAACACAATTTCAAGATCGCTAACCCTCTTTTCTAGATTATAAGGGTCCTGAAACCCATCTTGTTGCTCCCCCTGGTTTTGCAGCACAAACCCATTTTGCTACTCCACCACAATTTGCTGTTGATCCTCTTCTTTTTGCTGCACCACCTCCTCCTCTTCACCTTCCTCCTCCTCTTCCTCTTCATCTTCTTCCTCCTCCTCCCCGTAGTCACACAATCCCCAAACCTCATCCCAGTAAAAGTCTTGTGCATGCAGCCAGTTCAAAATTTGACCCTTCATCCACGTATCTACCTTCCTATACGACCCATATTCTGCAATGGGTTCATCCCCGAAAGCAATTAACACTGCGTCAAACAGCAAATTGTTGTTTAACACCCACTCGTACTCTTCAGCATCATTTTGAAAGGTAACATTATTTGCTGCCATTGTTGAAGTTTTCTTTGAATTGAAAGGGATATATGTGTTTGTGTGTGTTCTTTGGTATATATATAGTCGATAGGTATAAATAGGCTGGAGAGGTAGATGCCAAGACTTTAGGCGGGAAAATGGATCGACGGCGCGCGCCAAAAGTAAAGTGTCAATTGAAGTTTTACGATTTCCTTTTACCAAGTATTGACTTTCCATGTACAATGAGTTGATGCAACAACAAGTTGTATATCATGCTTTGTGAATAATAAACTTCCAAACTCAATATTTCCAACTATTGATCAAGTGGTGGTTTGGTTTAATTAAGAGTGGCAAGATGTGTAGAAAAAAAAAAGAATAGTAGTTAAAAAAAAAATCTAATGGTGTTGACGTGGCGGTGAAAACCAACTATAGCCGACGGTTCGGGTTCGTGGCGGGTTTTAGTGTACCCGTACCCGAACCCGTTTATAATATACCCGTACCCGCCCCATATCCCACCGGATACCCGTTATCCATCGGTTTTTCGGGTTTCCCCGCGGGTATCGAGGTTATCCGTAATATAATTAAAAGTTAAAGAAAATGAATATCGTATCAAACGATTTAACGCAACATATCGCAACGCAACGTACTCGGCACGATATTCACCAAAAAAATCAAATGCGCAAGAGGTTTCAAAAGTTAATCATTCTCATTTCAAAAGATAATCTCGTTTTAGCCTTTTAAAAGGGTTTGGTATCCTCATTCGTGTGACGGTAGAGAACACGGACTCACGAGTACTCACTCCAAAAAAACGAATAACCGAATTAATAGTCGAGAAGAGTATTGACAATAACTCGAGAAGAGACGAGATGACGAAAACAAGTCGAAGAGATAACTAACAACAAACATATCAAATAAGATGAGTCAATTGGTAATCGTCTGTATTTTCCCATAATCCCGTTTATTAGTACAAGGTATACTCGTTTTATGATTTAAAACAAGTTTGGACTTACGACAAAATTAATCTTTGGAAATAACAAAATTTCGCCAAGACCCTTTCATTTATCGAACGTTTCCAATTCAAAAGACTTTATTGAAAATCAATTTCCCGAGTAATTTATAATATAACGAGTATTTATATAAACCCTAAACCCTAAACCCTAAACCCTAAACTCTAAACCCTAAACGCTAAACCAATCCGTAACTCAAACAATAACCAAACGAATAGTCCAATAAATCCAAATATGTTAGTGTACGGGTAGCATGTCTCGAATAGTCCAATATCCCTCGTGTGTTCCGTTTTTATCCCAAATGTCACACGAAAGGTTTTCAAAATCGAGATCCTACTTAAGATCCTATGGTAAAGATCCCGATCTTTACCATAGGATCTTAAGTAGGATCTCGATTTTGAAAACCTTTCGTGGGACATTTGGGATAAAAACGGAACACACGAGGGATATTGGACTATTCGAGACATGCTACCCGTACACTAACATATTTGGATTTATTGGACTATTCGTTTGGTTATTGTTTGAGTTACGGATTGGTTTAGCGTTTAGGGTTTAGAGTTTAGGGTTTAGGGTTTAGGGTTTATATAAATACTCGTTATATTATAAATTACTCGGGAAATTGATTTTCAATAAAGTCTTTTGAATTGGAAACGTTCGATAAATGAAAGGGTCTTGGCGAAATTTTGTTATTTCCAAAGATTAATTTTGTCGTAAGTCCAAACTTGTTTTAAATCATAAAACGAGTATACCTTGTACTAATAAACGGGATTATGGGAAAATACAGACGATTACCAATCGACTCATCTTATTTGATATGTTTGTTGTTAGTTATCTCTTCGACTTGTTTTCGTCATCTCGTCTCTTCTCGAGTTATTGTCAATACTCTTCTCGACTATTAATTCGGTTATTCGTTTTTTTGGAGTGAGTACTCGTGAGTCCGTGTTCTCTACCGTCACACGAATGAGGATACCAAACCCTTTTAAAAGGCTAAAACGAGATTATTTTTTGAAATGAGAATGATTAACTTTTGAAACCTCTTGCGCATTTAATTTTTTTGGTGAATATCGTGCCGAGTACGTTGCGTTGCGATATGTTGCGTTAAATCATTTGATACGATATTCATTTTCTTTAACTTTTAATTATATTACGGATAACCTCGATACCCGCGGGGAAACCCGAAAAACCGATGGATAACGGGTATCCGGTGGGATATGGGGCGGGTACGGGTATATTATAAACGGGTTCGGGTACGGGTACACTAAAACCCGCCACGAACCCGAACCATCGGCTATAGTTGGTTTTCACCGCCACGTCAACACCATTAGATTTTTTTTATTTTTTTTTAATTTATTTATTTATTTATTATTATTATTTTTTAACTATTATTTTTTTTTCTACACATCTTGCCACTCACCAAACCACCACTTGATCAATAGTAAAGGGGCAATTAATCCCTTTACCGATCAATTGTAAACAGACAAAAAAGTGAGTAAACCCTAATCAAAACACACATTCTTCTTACTCCCACGGCAGATTCCCACGGGTAACAGTAGGATCCTGGGGCAATTAAACCAAACCACCACTACTTGATCAATAGTAAAGGGCCAATTAATCCCTTTACCGATCAATTGTAAACCGACACAAAAATCAATAAACCCTAATCAAAACACACATTCTTGATTCTTCTTATTCCCACGGCGGATTCCCACGGGTAACAGTAGGATCCTGGGCCACCTTTCATTTCATCTTTGTCTTTTAATTTAGCTAATGGTAATAGTTTGAAAAACAGACGTGGCAAACAAAAACACGCAAACAATGAATCCAAATGACAACAAAGGTATGTTTTTTAATGTTTTCACATATCAGTTGATGATTCATTGTACAATAATTAGTAACAGGCTTTTGATCTATAAATGGTGATGTTTGGGGTTGTTGTTACCGATTCTAATGTAAAGCTGTGTGAATTTATTGTTGAATGTAAAGCTGTGTGAAGTTTTAATTTATTCAAGTTTATGCTTTAACAGGTTCAAAGACAAAAATCCCTTCCAACAAGGTATATACTAAAGTTGTTATGTGTTTGTGGCTAAAGTTGTATACCTTAATTATACCATTAATTAAATTTTTTGAAACAAATGGTATGTTGAACTATTAGGAGGTATGGGAAAACACAGATTGGAAGAGAAAGAGCCCTTCCTATTTCTCTAGCGATGAAGAATCTGGTGATGCTGACATAAAAGGTGTGAATTTATTGTTGAATGTAAAGCTGCTGTGTGAATTTTTAATTTATTCAAGTTTATGCTTTAACAGGTTCAAAGGCAAAAATCCAAACAACAACAAACTCAATCCCGCCGGGGCAGGGTATGGGGGAGGTAGGCTGTAGACAGACCCTACCCCTACCCCAAGGTAAACCCGGGAGTAGAGAGGCTGCTTCCAAAGAGACCTCCGGCACTAGGTCCAAATTCAAAATCATTTCCAACAAGGTATACTAAAGTTGTTATGTGTTTGTGGCTAAAGTTGTATACCTTAATTATACCATTAATTAAATTTTTTGAAACACATATAGTATGTTGAACTATTAGGAGGTATGGGAAAACACAGATTGGAAGAGACAGAGCCCTTTCTATTTCTCTAGCGATGAAGAATCTGCTGATGCTGACACAAAAGGGGTAATAATGGTCCATTTAATAAGTGTTGTTTCGCTACCTTTATCACATTCTCAAGACTTAATCCATTATATATACTCGTTCAACTTGTAGGTAAATGACAAAGATGAATCCTCTTAAGCTACTCCCAAACTTGGGACTACCGTATAATTAAGAAGATGTACCAACCGATGGCCGTGAAGAAGACTTCTCGTACATTAAATGTGTTGAGAATTATGTAAAGGTGGTGATCATCTCGACCATTATGAACTAGAGGATAATTAGTTTAATATGGTACGTAGTAGCAGTTATGAGTAAGAAGATGTACGTTGTATCAACCGATGGCCGTGAAGAAGACTTCTCGTACATTAAATGTTGGGCCGTGAAGAAGACTTCTCGTACATTAAATGTTGTGTTGAGAATTATTTAAAGGTGGTGATCATCTCGACTATTATGAACTAGAGGATAATTAGTTTAATATGGTACGTAGTAGCAGTTACGAGTAAGAAGATGTTGTATCAACCGATGGCCGTGAAGAAGACTTCTCGTACATTAAATGTGTTGAGAATTATGTAAAGGTGGTGATCATCTCGACTATTATGAACTAGAGGATAATTACTTTAATATGGTACGTAGTAGCAGTTCTGATATTTAATTTGGATAAATGTAATTATTAATGGTACAGTAACGGGTAACTAGTGTAGTTTAACTCTGTATCTATTTTATAACTGTAATGATAGTATTTTGGTTTGTTAAATGGTAGCAATTTGTGTTCTTGATGTGATGATTGCACAGTTAGATTTTATGGTAGCAGTTTCTGTTGTTGATTTGATGATTGCACATATTTATTTAATGGTAGCAGTTTGTGTTCTTCATTTTTCATGTTGGTTTATGATTTAATGGTAGCAGTTTGTGTTAAATGGTGTCAAGTTGTGTTCATGATTTTGGTGTAATTGTGTAAATTTGAGTTCTTGATTTGATATGCAGTTTGTGTTCATGATCTTTGTTCTAGATCTTGGTTCATGATTTGCGATTAAGATAATGAAACTATAACATTTGGAGCCAAAATTTTGATAATGGTAGCAGTTTGTGTTCTTCATTTTTCATGTTGGTTTATGATTTAATGGTAGCAGTTTGTGTTAAATGGTGTCAAGTTGTGTTCATGATTTTGTTGTGTAAATTTGAGTTCTTGATTTGATATGCAGTTTGTGTTCATGATCTTTGTTCTAGATCTTGGTTCATGATTTGCGATTAAGATAATGATATATAACATTTGGAGCCAAAATTTTGATTTTTTCAAGTTTATGCTTTACTAAACAGGTTCAAATTTAAGGCAAATTTTTAAAATAATTCAATTGTTATTTTGAAATTAGAATTTGGAGCCAAAATTTTGATCCAAAATTTTGAAATCGCCTAATTAATTAGAAGCGGGTACCAAGAATAAGGTACGATTCATCTTCTTCCTATACCCTCTTTTCTCTCCTAAAAAAAAAAAAAAAAAAAAAAAAAAAAAAATACTGCCAAGAAAACACAATAATCAATTCTTATATCACCATTACTCTCAAAGCCAGAATCATTTTCTTGTACCCATTGTTACTCAAGAGTCATGGGAATTCAACCCATTGTTGATAATCATCTTTTGCTTCCTGCTGATAATGAACATGATGATAACAACATAGACTATGAATCCGAAAAGTATTCTGATGAGGAAGATCTAGATGCGCCTGGAACCAACCAATCAGATCGGATACTAGCTAAGAGAGGCATGACCAGGCTATTTAAGTTTCGCATGAAATATGGCAACCCTGGTGGAATAAAGCTCAAGGTAACCTTCGATGCATTGAATAGGGTATCAGGGTTACACAGAGCACTGTTTACGAGTTTTTTAGGAGATCTGGTTCGTGAGCATATAGGTTTGAAGAATCTTTCCTAGAGGAATGTGAATAAAGAAGAAAGAGATAAACTATGGACTGACATCACTGTACATATATACTACTGTATTTTTTAACCCAGTACTACATAATTTTATCTATGCAGTTACATTATGTGCAACTAATTAACAACATTGTGTTAATCTTTGCAGCGATATTTTGATGTTGACGTGACATTCAGAAAATTGGTAATGACTCGTCTTGGTAAACTGCTAAGGACTTTCAGAACGAAGCTCAGAGAAGAATACATTTTGCCCCACCTAAATACACCTTCCAAACTGAATGAAGTCCCGGCCAAGTATAGTCGATTTGTGAAATCAGAAGACTGGGTCGAGTTTGTAAACAACACGACCACCGATGAATACAAGGTTTTAATTAGTCATCTTTATTTAAGTCTATATGTCATTTCATAATTTTCAGTTTGCAGCATTACCACATGTAAACGCCTTATGATTTTGTGTTTTTAGAAGATAGCTGATAAAGCTAAAATGTCGCGTTCCAAAAATATTTATCAGCATAAAATGGGACGAGGTGGATATGTTTATTTGAAAGAGAAAATGGTAAGATCACATGTGTATGCACCTTCATATTTTCGTTTATCTTGTTTTAATTAACTTTACATGTGTATGCATTTGATGTTTATTAGATCAAAAATAAAGAGATTGAAGCAGATGAAGAACCCCCGCGTGGTATAATGTGGTTGAAAGGAAGGGTAAACAACGATGGCGAATTTCCAGATGATGAGATCACATCAGTGGGAGATACACTTGTAAGTTTGACTGCAAATTCTATTATTATGTTTATATACCAGCAGGATTAAATGTGTACTAGCAGTAGTAAATTGTGTACTAGCAGTGGTAAACACTAGCCATATTTGTAATTGAAGTTCATGAGCATCACTAACTCCATCTGAGCAGCATTGACACAAATAAGAGCATCAGTTACTCTAACAGCATCCAGAAGACTTTTAATCCCAACATTTCCTATATTTTTTTTTTGCAGAAAGAATCTGATGACCAGATCAAGAAATTGTCCAATGAGATTACAGAAACAAAAAGAATACTTACTCAACTGATGGCACAGTTGAGTCAACAAGGGGTGCAGTTAAATTTGTCATCTCAATTGCCAGTAGCCTCAAATGCAAGCCAACAAGGGTCTACAGATTCCCAATCGCAAGGAAATGTGTCTCCAACAAAAGGAGTACCAACAGTATGTATTTCAACATGTTTCTTGTTATTCTTTTGTTTATATAATGTAACGTGTTTTATATATACATATAGGAACCTGCTAAAACTGTCGGACCTGAGAAAAAGCCTAAGTCACGACAAAACGGGCCTCCAGATTCCCAATCAGAACAAAATGTGTCTCCAACACAAGCACTGCCAACAGTATGTATTTCAACATGTTTCTTGTTATTCTTTTGTTTAAATAATTTCCGATATATGTACATGCAAAAATTCTTTTTTTAAGCCATTTAACTGCAAACTGTGGCACTTAAAGAAATCAAATATCGTTGCTTTGGGTACATACATGTGTTTTTTCAACGTACATATATATAATTCTTGATATATAATTCAATGTTTGATACAAGCGTCGTCTTTTGTTACTACAGGTTACACTGCCAACTACAATGCAAAAGAAAAGTGACAACAACTGTGGACCAACAGCACCATCGAAGCGCAAAAGTAATGTCTCTATTGAAGCCCTAAAGCAAGCTATGCCGGCGAAGAGTCAAAAGTCTTTAAATTATGGTACTTGAGAATTTGATTATGTACGACATTACAATTGTATATTCTGTTCAGTTATATACATTTGAGTTTTATTCAATTTCAAATTTCTTTTTGTTTATGATTCTGTTTTATATATATATAATATACTCATTCCAGCAGCACTAGCATAGTACTAGCAGTAGCAACTCTGCTCCAACAGTACTAACTTAAAAATACCAGTAATAACCCTGTGACTAAAAGATGCAGTCATGTATTATGGTCACGCTTATCAACATTATTGGTCACTCTTTGTTTAATTCGATGTGTGACTAAATATTACAAAAGGCCACACAAACATAAAATTCAAGTGGCCATTGGATGATCAATAGTCACACAAAATACAAATTTCTTCACTTTAAACAGCATATGGTCACACTTATTAACACTTTTGGCCACTTTATGCTTAAGTGTATGTGACTAAATACCCAAAACAAACATGCTTTGTGTGACTGAATATTACAAAAGGCCACACAAACTAAAAATTCATGTGACCATTGGATGATCAATAGTCACACAAAATACACATTTTTTCACTTAAAACAGCATATGGTCACACTTATAAACACTTTTGGCCACTTTATGCTTAATTGTATGTGACTAAATACCCAAAACAAACATGCTTTGTGTGACTAAATATTACAAAAGGCCACACAAACTAAATATTCATGTGACCATTGGATGATCAATAGTCACACAAAATACACATTTCTTCACTTAAAACAGCATATGGTCACACTTATTAACACTTTTGGCCACTTTATGCTTAATTGTATGTGACTAAATACCCAAAACAAACATGCTTTGTGTGACTAAATATTACAAAAGGTCACACAAACTAAGAATTCATGTGACCATTGGATGATCAATAGTCACACAAAATACACATTTCTTCACTTAAAACAGCATATGGTCACACTTATTAACACTTTTGGCCACTTTATGCTTAATTGTATGTGACTAAATACCCAAAACAAACATGCTTTGTGTGACTAAATATTACAAAAGGCCACACAAACTAAGAATTCATGTGACCATTGGATGATCAATAGTCACACAAAATACACATTTTTTCACTTAAAACAGCATATGGTCACACTTATCAACACTTTTGGCCACTTTATGCTTAATTGTATGTGACTAAATAACCAAAACAAAGATGCTTTGTGTGACTAAATATTACAAAAGGCCACACAAACATAAAATTCATGTGGCCATTGGATGATCAATAGTCACACAAAATACACATTTCTTCACTTAAAAAAGCATATGGTCACACTTATTAACACTTTTAGCCACTTTATGCTTAATTGTATGTGACTATATACCGAAAACAAACATGCTTTGTGTGACTAAATATTACAAAAGGCCACACAAACTAAGAATTCATGTGACCATTGGATGATCAATAGTCACACAAAATACACATTTCTTCACTTAAAACAGCATATGGTCACACTTATTAACACTTTTGGCCACTTTATGCTTAATTGTATGTGACTAAATACCCAAAGCAAACATGCTTTGTGTGACTAAATATTACAAAAGGCCACACAAACTAAGAATTCATGTGACCATTGGATGATCAATAGTACACATTTCTTCACTTTAAATAGCATATGGTCACACTTATTAACACTTTTGGCCACTGTTTTTTAAATTGTATGTGACTAACTTGAAAAAAACAACACACGATGTGTGACTAAATCATCACAAACGTCACATTTATTATATTTTCGTGTGGCCATAGGATGGGAAATAGTCACACATACTGATGAATCCAACAAAACTTGTGCCTAATTAGTCACACATATTCGGGTTTTGGTCACTCTTTTTCGATGAAAACGGCCACAAACTAAACAATGTGACTATATGATACCTACGGTGGCGCGACTTTTTGTCACACACACCCAAAAAAACGTATGTGACTATATGCATATAGTCACGCATTTCCAGTGTGACGATAGGCAGAATCTGTACCAGTGTACCGCTGCCAAGTCAATTTTAGGAAAACCGCCAAATGTAGTTTCTAAGACTACCGTATACAAGACCATAGTCGCTCCTAGAACAATCCAAACACCCAGTGCATTTACTAAGAAGAAAGTAGAATCTAGTTGGACTTGGCAACGTTGGTTACAGCATAAACCTAGTTTTACTTGGTTACCAAAGATGCCTAAAAACTGTACTACTAACCCAACGGGTTCCTCCGTTACCGTCTCTCGATCAGCATTGTCTTCTTGTGATGCAGGTAATTCAGATTGTACTTTGTATTGTTGATAGCGGGTGTTCCCGACACATGACAGGCAACCTAAAGCTTATAGTAAACTTTGTCGTAAAGTTCATAGGAACTATCAGATTCGGGAATGACCACTTTGCCGCTATCATGGGCTATGGGGACTATGTCAACGGAAACATCGAAATAAGCCATGTATACTACGTTGAAGGCCTTGGACATAACCTTTTCTCTGTAGGGCAGTTTTGTGATGGTGACTTGGAAGTTGCATTTAGGGAGAAAACCTGCTTTGTTCGAGACCTACATGGAAACGACCTTATGAAAGGAAAACACGAAACGAGTCTATACACCATTTCCTTGTCAGACATGACCGCTTCTTCTCCAATCTGCTTACTCTCCAAGGCACACTCTACAAAAGCATGGCTATGGCATAAACGTTTGTCTCATTTGAATTTCAAGACGATGACTGATCTTGCTCGTAACAAATTAGTCGACGGTCTTCCAAGATTCCGGTATGCCAAAGATCACCTTTGTCCAGCATGTGAACAAGGGAAGAGTACTCGTGCTCATTTTCCTCCAAAAACCGAGCATGGTACGGATCATCTACTCCAACTTCTCCATATGGATCTTTGTGGCCCAATGCGTGTTCAGACAATCAATGGGAAGCAATATATATTGGTAATCGTAGATGATTTTTTGAGATGGACTTGGGTCTACTTTCTTCGCACCAAAGATCAAGCTCCTTCGATGATCATCACCTTTCTCACCAAAATTCAAGTTCAGCTCCGCAATGTAGTTCGAAAAGTCAGGACAGATAACGGAACCGAATTTAAGAATCACACTCTTCGTGAGTATTTAGAGAAAGTAGGGATTGAACACCAAACATCTATTGCACGCAGCCCAGAACAGAATGGAGTAGTCGAAAGACGAAACCGGACGTTAGTGGAAGCCGCAAGGACGATGTTGATAAATGCTCAATTACCTGATTACCTCTGGGCTGAAGCTGTCTCAACCGCTTGCTACACCCAAAACCGTTGTATGATCACCAAAAGGCACAACAAAACCCCATATGAACTTGTTCACAGAAGAAAACCGAACATAAATTACTTTCATGTATTTGGGGCCCTCTGTTACCCAAATAATAATCGTGATGACCTTGGAAAGTTGAAAGCCAAAGCTGATATTGGGATTTTTGTTGCCTACTGTGAAAATTCAAAAGGATTTTGTATCTGGAACCGTCGAACCCGAGAAATTCAAGAGACAATACACGCTCATTTTGATGAACTCACGGATATGGCTTCTGAGCAAAACAGCTTAGGACCCGATTCTAACAGTCTGAACTTCCCTGATCAATCAGCTGCACCTCTCTCTCTTAATCGCAAGGATTTGGAAGATTTGTGTGCTTCGTTGTTCGATGACCCTCTCGTTAGTCGTGCTTCCGATGTATCCACCAGTTCCGTTGCACAACCCGTCAATATTCAAGCACTTGATACAACAGTAACTACGACAACAGCAGTTGCTGAAGATGCACCTCCAACAGAAACATCATCATCAGTAGAACAAATAGCTTCTAATACTGCGACTGCAACTGGATAATATTTTCTACAGGTCAAAACAGTTAACTGTATCAATTATAAATTTATCGAATATGATTGCAAACATTATATTAAATTTGTTTCCCTTATGCAAAGTGCATTCTTACCTGATAACTCATTCTTGATATGTTCGCCTTGTAGGATATTATGGGAGTGATCTGCAAGCGTTGTGCGAAGAAGCTGCAATGATGCCTATAAGAGAGCTTGGTCCAAACATTCTCACCGTTAATGCTAATCAGGTAATGCTGCTTGAAAGTTATGAAAATACTTCCCCGACTCCATATTGAACGTTATCAATAACTTAAATATCCGCTTTCTTAAGTACATGATTGTATAGATTCTGGTTCACAAGCACTACATTCCCCATAAATGCATAAGACATCCATACTATCTAGAGATATAACTGGCAAAAAATTGCATTTTATATAACAACTTAAAATCCATTTATTGTTATATGCTCGTACCAGGTGCGAAGATTAAAATATGGAGATTTCCAGAAAGCAATGAGTGTGATTCGGCCTAGTTATGTAAAAAGCAAGTGGGATGAGCTTGAACAGTGGCGCTAACTAATACTACCTACGTCTCATATTAAGTGTCCATAATAGAATCTTGGGATGTCTCAAATTAAGTGTCGAGGAAATATTTTCAACCAATGAGAAAAGACTTTAATGGGTAATAGTGATATTTAATTGGTGGAGAGTGTAGTTAGTGGAATTTCCTAAAACTTTATGCATTTGAAAAATGAACACTTAATATGAGACGAAAGAGCAGTACATAAAAAACATACGAGGTTAAAAACATATCATTGTTTTTGTCTACATGAACCAACACGTAACAAGCTCTAATTAAATAGTTGACTGAATATATTATTCAAGAGGGTGAACTTAACCTGTCATCATAAAAAGCAAAGGTACACGTTACTGCAGCGTATGGTGCTGGATTGCGTCAACTGTTGGCGCGTACATTGTGCAACGATGATTTTATAGTGATTTGGGTTTGGTCTCTCCGCAGTGACCGGCATCAAGTAGAGATGCAAACACAAACCGGTTTTTTTTTAACCGGTCGACAAAACCAAAACCGGATTTTAAAAAAATCAGTTTTTTTTAACCGAACTAGTTAGACCGGTTTTTGATTTTATGCCTGGACCGGTTTTCTTAAATACCCGGTTTTAACCGGTTTTTTAAATCCATTGTCTTTTCCTTGCCAGTGCAGGCGTGCAGCAGTGCTTTATCAATTAAATATTACTTTTCCTTGTTTTTCCGCAGCTTTAGTCTTTTAGACAATGACTTTTCTATTGATATAATACATACGCTGAGTTTAGTCTTTAGACAATTAAATGTGCAAAGGGTACCCTTGGCTGATGGCTTAAGCCATGGCCACCAGCCAACCATGGCCGACGGCGGACGGTACCGCCGGTCGCGCCATGGTGGCTGGCGCCGTAGCCACCAGCCCACGCCATAGATTTTTCCCTTTTTTTTATTTTTTGTTTTTTTTGTTTTATGTGTTAAATTCGAAGCATGGAGAAGAAAATAGCCTGAGCAAGAAGATTATACCTTTGAAGGAAGAAGACGATAGACGAAGACGATAGGTATTTGAAGAGTTGAAGTTTGACTGTGTGATATATGTGGTAAAATGACAAGCAAAAAGTAGAAGTAGCTGGATACATGTGCTACAATGCAAAGAGCCACGTAATAGTTTTTTTTTTTTTTTTTTTTCTATTAGAACGTTGGGAGTATAACTTTTACCCCAAAAATCCTATAAAACCCCCTTATTCTATCATTTTTCACACACACTTCCAATTCAATTTATGCTTCAATAATACTAAACTTTCTTTCAATTATGGATCCAAACAATCTCAACGACACCTTATTTTTTTAATGTAATGCGTGTTTTTTTTTTAATGTAATGTTTTTTTTTTTTTTTTTTTTAATGTAATGAAGTTTATTTTAGTTATATTGTGTATGTTTTATTTTATGTAAAAAAAAAAAAAAAAAAAAAAAAAAAAAGGACGACGGCACCACATTTTTTGATGCCGTGGGTACCGCCCAAAATGTGGTGCTGTGAGATTTCTGGTGCCATAGAGATTTTTGCTGACGTGAAAGGGAATTTTGAGCCATGGCACGAAGCCATGGCTCCAGAATACCCACTGCTCTTAGTCTTTAGGCAATTAAATGTGCAAAACCATTGTCTATAGTACTTTTCCCTGAGTACCCAAACTCAGTTTATAGTAAAGTTATTGTCTTTACATAAACACTAAAGACTTATAATTGTTGAATACTTTTATCCTAGGCTAATTGTATTGTATTTATATATTTTTAGTTGTATAATTGTATTGTTTAAATAAAATTTATGATTGTATTTTTTTAGTTGTATAATTGTATTGTTTAAATAAAAGTTATGATTGTATTTTTAGTTGTATAATTGTGTTGTTTAATTAAACCGAAAAAAAATATTCGAACATGTATGTAAAATTCCGAAAAAAAACAAACAGGTAAATAACCGATAAAAATACTGAATCCGAAATTTTATAACCGAAAAAAATCGAACCGGTAAGAAACCGATAAAAAAAACGATTCCGAAAATTTATAACCGAAAGAAACCGATTCCGAACATTTATAACCGAAAAAAACCGATTTCGAAAAAATCGATTTAACCGAAACCGGTTTTTAGAAAAACCAATTTTTTTATAACCGGTTTTTTCAAAACCGAAAACCGGTTTTAACCGATTTTTTTGCACCTCTAGCATCAAGGGCTCATCGGTTGATGAATCTTTGTAACCTTCGATGACATTTGGACTTGGTAGAACCTGTATATAATGTATCACTCCGTAAAAGATGTGGGAATGGTTTTTTATTTTTTCTTTCGTTTGGATTAGAAACTGTGTATGCATGAATGCGGATTTATTGAGAATTCACATATACTTGATTTTTTAACTTATAGAACAAGGATATCGATCCTTTGAGGCAAAGCTTGCATTAATCCGGTGTCGTAGAAGGGTTACAAGGCCAAGTAATTGGCGATTACTCGCTACAAGATCAAAACTCCATAAAACTCGGTCAAAACTTGGGGTTAGCTGGACAAATTCGATTTGAAGTATTTGAACATCGGTGTTAATTTTTCTAGGCATATTTTTATGCTGCTATCCTATGAAATGTGTCAACGTCTTGCATATAATTATCAAAATATTTAAAAAAAATCCAATTTGATTAATCCTCGATTACTCCCCACGTATGGCGATTGCTGTTGAAATATATGTATTAAGGGGCGGAGCCATGTGTACTCCAGGGGTAGCGGTCGCTACCCCTGAACTTTTACCCGGTAGTGGAATTTTTGGCAATTTTTTACATTTTTCGTACTATGTTTCGTATTTCGCTACCCCTGAAAGAAATTTTCGCTACCCCTAAATAAATTGATTAAGGTCAAATCATTCTTTAAAAAAACTACAAAGGCCCAAGCCCACTAAATGTTTAAAAATAAAAAATAAAAAAACATAAAAAAAAAGTGAGTGGCTTATTATAAAATTAGAAAAGTTAGTCAAAGAAAGAATAACTTTTGGCCTACTCCTTTTGTTTCAACCGGTAAAATTAGTCAAAGAATACCTTTTGTAAGTTGATAATTGATTCATCTTTTTTATTCTCTCTTTGACGCGCAGTAATTGTTTTGAGATGGGTTGAAGATTTTTAAAGAAAATAATACCTTTGTAAGTTGATTCATCTTGTTTATATGATTTTTAGATACCCTTTTGATTAAAGATAAAACCCTTTTGATAATTTTACTCAACTTTAATCTTTTGATTTTTGTAGTTAGATATGTTTTTGATTGCTTTTTTTATTAGTTTTTTTATTAGATATGTTATTGATGTCTTGATAGTTTTTTTTATTAGTTTTTTTTTAGATCTGTTATAAAACCATGCTTTATGTAACTTGATTATTGCTAAGTTAATTGTGTTTTGCCCTAATTTATATTATTGCTAAGTTGATTATTTTTGCCTTAATTTAGTTTATTACTAAGTTAATTGTTTTTGTCTTAATTTATTAATGTGTAATTTGATGTTATGATGGAGGATTCAGTATTTAATTTGCATTTTTGGTACACAGGCGCAAGAGAAAGAGTTGAAAAAACTAAAGGCTGCACAAAAAGCTGAAGCAGCTAAACTTAAGGTATTGTTAAATAATATCTTAATTTAATGAATCAACCCTCTTCAAGTTATATGCATTTTCTTAATCAATAGTTTGTTGCTTACTTTGAAATTATTTATTGGTAGATGGTACGCATACTGGGAAAAGTCAGGTTTCTTTGAGGCAGATGCTAACAACGATAAGCCGTCTTTTACAATCGTGAGGCTCTTTCAGTTTACGTTTTAAGTTTAGTCTAACTTATATTTATAAGTCCATTGATTAGTATAATTTGTTTATAAACGTCATATGCGTAAAATTCTAAATGCAGGTTCTTCCACCTCCTAATGTAACTAGAGCTCTACATATTGGCCATGCTCTTACTGCTGCTATCCAGGTTTCATGAGTTAACTCTACTACTTGGTACACACATTTTCTATCAGTATTTTCATATCTATTTTAGTTTTTGTTTGTTAGAAACTATTTACTTTTTATGTGTAACAACAATAATTTGAATTATTGAAGAAAACTTAGATTTTTAGTGTTATTTTTGTTTGACCCGACCCGAATTAGAAGACCCTAATATACTAACTTAGGATTAAAAAAATTCGATAGGACAAAAAAATTTGACCCGACCCGACCCGAATTAAAAGACCCTAACTGAAATATAACGATAGGACAAAAAAAATTTCGCTACCCCTAAACTTTAGTCCTGGCTCCGCCACTGCTGTTGAAATATATGTATTATGCTTCTGCACCATACTATATCATCATTCATGCACTTTGTATTTATTTACCATGCAAATAACAATCTAAAGTTATGAGTTAAGGCACAAAACAAATTGTCAATCTTACAATACAGAATCATAATCTACAAGACTACAATTTAAGGGAGCATGTGTATTTATTTTTATTTTTTTTTTATTTTATTTTTTTTTTAATTTGGCAACTCTAGTAAAAATTAAGGGCAATAAAAGTTAAAGAGTTACTAGACGAAGACGGCCAGTGTTTGATGATAATGGATGAGCCGGTACAGCCAATGTTTGATGATAATGTCCTAGGCGAGTTACTAGATGAAGACGTCCATCATCATCTTCGGTATGATCTCACAGAGTAGGTGGCCGCTCAAGACTTGCCATACCTCAATGACGATTAGTATGTTTTTTTTTTTTTTTTTTTTTTTTTTTTTTTTTTTTTATTTTTTTTTTTTTTAAGTATTATGTAGTGTTTTGTTTTGGTTTTTTAAGTATTATGTAATGGTTTGTTTATTTTTAAGTATTATGTAATTTTATTTATTTGTTATTAATAAAATGTTATGTTTTAATTTTATATAGTTTTTGTTGGATTTTATGTATTAAAAAAAAAAAAAAAAAAAGAGTTGATGTGGCAAATTGGTGAAACCGCCGCAACCAATTTGGTGAAAATTGGGGTGAATTGGTGAAGTGTGAGTTGGAAGGTTTTTATTGAGTATTGATGATGTGAAAATTTGGCAAACTTTGTTGACTTGATGACCATTCCCTCCACTCTAATCTACAAGACTACAATTTAAGGGAGCATGTTGAAATGGTCAAAATTAAGGGCAATAAAAGTGAAAGAGTTAATCTCATAAATGGTCCCTGTGGTCTGGCGGGTTTAACGGGTTTAGTCCCTAAACTTTTTTTTAACGGATCCGATACCTGTGGTTGCGACCCATAACGGGTTTGGTACCTGAGACTAACTGTTATTAGTTTTTTCCGTTATCTAACGACCGTTTTCAACAAACATTTGCATCGTTAGTCTTTTATACTAACGACCGTTTCTACTTAACTCAAAATTTGGTGTTTTTTTTTTTTTTTTTTTTTTTTTTTTCCTAAAAAATTAAAAAAACTTTAAAAAAAAATGGTTTTCTTATATTTTTTTCTAAATATCTTTAAAATTTATACACTATTTTTATACACACATTTTTATATACACATTTTTTATACACACGTTTTTATATACATGTTTTTATACACGTTTTTATACACACGTTTTTATACACACATTTATACACATATTTTTATATACGTTTTTATACACATGTTTTTTATACACATGTTATTATACACGTTTTTAGACACACGTTTTTATACACATTTTTATACACGTTTTTATACACATGTTTTTTATACACATGTTTTTATACACATGCTTTTATACACATGCTTTTATACACACGTTTTATACACACATTTATACACACATTTTTATACACACATTTATACACATATTTTTATATACGTTTTTATACACACGTTTATACACACACGTGTGTATAAAAACGTGTATAAAAATATGTGTATAAATGTGTGTATAAATGTGCGTATAAATGTGTGTATAAAAATGTGTGTATAAAAACATGTGTATAAAAACGTATATAAAAATATGTGTATAAATGTGTGTATAAAATTTTTTATAAAAATGTGTATAAAAACGTGTGTATAAAAGCGTGTATAAAAAGATGTATATAAAAACGTGTGTATAAAAAATATGTGTATGAAAACGTGTATAAAAATATGTATAAAAACGTGTATAAATTTTAAAGATATTTAAAAAAAAATAATATAAGAAAATCATTTAAAAAAAAAAAAAAAAAAAAAAAACCCCTACTAAAAACCAGATTTTTAGTTAAGTATAAAGTATAAACGGTCGTTAGTATAAAGGACTAACGATGCAAATTTTTGTTGCAAACGGTCGTTAGCTAACGGAAAAAACTAACGACAGTTAGTCTCAGGGACCAAACCCGTTATGGGTCGCAACCACAGGGATTGGATCCGTTAGAAAAAAAGTTTAGGGACTAAACCCGTTAAACCCGACAGACCACAGGGACCATTTATGAAATTAACTCAAAGTGAAAAGTAAAAAGTTTCAATATTATTGGCTTCGCTCGGGTTCGAACCTGTGACTTTTAGTGTGTTAGACTGACGTGATAACCAACCATACCACGAAACCATTTTGTAAATCTTGTTAATTTTATTTAGTTGATCGCTTTCATCATTTTTAACTAATAGTTGTTCATTTGTTTTACTGCATTAAATATTTGATAAGATAAAATGTGTGATCATTTGGGGTCATAAAACAACTAATCAAAAATCATGAAAGAGGTTTTGATGGAAAGAAAGACATGTTAAATATTTTGACTTGGTTAAAAAGAATATAAAAAACAACTTACAATATTCTAATGAAACTTAAATCAAAGGGATCACTAGGGGTTACATGGTGGGAATTCGGTGATTACCCTAATAATTTGGTAAACAAATCTCGTGGGCAGACACGGTTAGTACCAACAAGCCTGTGAGGGATTGTTTTGACATTGTTGTTCAAACAACCTTGTGGTCTGGATTATCTGGTGTTATAGGAAATGGGTTTGTATCGATCTAAAACGTTCAAGGAAAGATACACGCGGCAAGGACATATAGGTTTTCTTTCATTCTTAGATCTATCATAGAAATAGGAATTTAAACCCGATATGGTTAGAATGGATTCATGATCAATGTTTTAAAATCCGGTTTTCTAATTGAATTGGTCGAGCCACCGGATCACGGTTCAACCAGGTTTTTCGCTCAAATTCGACTTCTGGTCACTCGACCAGTTCATGGTTCAACCGGCCAGGTCAACCCGGGTTTCAAAACATTGTTCATGATCTAATCAATTCTTATATGAACTTGTTGTAGCTTTGTTGCTAGCTTCTTGCTAGCTAGTTTCTTTTAATATATTCCGTTCAAATACAAACCAAATAACGCTTGTCTTAAAAAACTTCTCTTTTGCTCTTTTACTAAGAACAACCTTTTAAAATTACACTATATTATTCGTCAATTCATTTGTCATAATTTTTTCTCAAACCATAGTATTTTCACGGTGTTCATTAGTTTTACAAGCAAAAATATGAAGTATTATTGTCATTAGGGGCTGCTAAGATAGAGACTATGTACACCCATTTCCGTTTATAAAATAAGTGCATATACTTTGACAATTGACATGGAGGGTAGTACCGTTTGCATTAAAAGATTAAAAAAAAAAACAAAAAAAACAAAAGTACACATTTAAAGGCTATGTGGTTACTAAAAGCGTGTAATACATGATTATCTCACGTACAAAGAAAAAAAAAAGTTCATAACAATGTCGAAAAGCAAGATTTTGTTAGTGGAGGGTACATAATACATTGGCAAGAGGAACGTAAAGGCGAGTTTGGATCAAGGCCATCCGACTTATATACTTATGCGTCGTGAGATGGGCTTTGAAATCGAAAAACTTCAAATGTTGTTGTCGTTTAAGAAACAAGGAGCTCATTTGGTTGATGGTTCGTTTTCTGATCATCAGAGACTTTGTGAATGCCGTCAAACAAGTTGATGTTGTGATATGCACCATCTCGGGGGTTCAATTTCGATCACATAATATTCTGCTTCAACTTAAACTTGTTGATGCTATCAAACCATTTTATATTTCATAAAAATAGAATTTACATAGTGGTTGAAGGCAAACGACTATTAGATTTACCTTCTTAGTGAATGTATTCAGTGACATTACTTTTAATAATTGACTTCTAAAGCTTGAAATAACATTTGAAACAAGAAACAGCCGGCGGTTTTTGCCTTATGAATTTGGAATTGACCCTTCACGAATGGAAAGCGATGTTGATTATGGAAATGAGATGTTTGAGGACAAGATGGTTACAAGAAAAGCCATTGAAGATGCTAAAATTCCGTATACATACATTTCCGCAAATGGTTTAGGTGGTTATTTTGTTGGCAACCTTGCCCAATTCAGCTCCCCCATCCCAACAAAAGACCAAGTGTCTATATATGGGGCCGGAAATTGTAAAGGTATAATGTACTATCTCAAATTCTCCATTGTGTAAGGTATGTTAACTTGAGTTAATTATTTATACATAACTTCTGATATCATGTTTAAATTCCATGTAGGTATTTTCATGGATGAAGATGATGTGGCAACATACACAATCAAAACAATCCTCGCATGTTAAACAAGACATTGTATCTTCGACCAGATGAAAACATCATTACGCACAACCAATTAATTGGTCGAGAAATGAGATAAAGTTTCCAACAAGACACTCAAGAAAGTACATGTCTTCAAAGAAGACGTCCTTGCTTCCAAACTAGGTAATTTTCTAAAATTAGCAACATACTAGTATATGAAATCGTTTTCTAGCGTTTAAAACATTACATGTGTTTTGTGACAGGGATGAGGGTATTCGAGCAGCATTGGCAAGAATGTATATGATTGGAGAAGATGGAGAAGAAGCTTCAAAGCTTTATCCTGAGGTCCAATATACGCTCATGGATGAATATCTAGAACCATATCCAGGGGCGGAGACAGAAAAAAATTTAAGGGGAGGCAAAAAAAAATTTTACGATACATCGGAAATTGAATGCAAAAAATAAGGGTGTCGTTGGCAAACAAAAGCATGTCTAATTCAAATAATTAGACCGGAAAATGGATGAGGTTTTATCCGAAGAGAGCGAGTATTTAACTCAAATGTACGCGACCTAATCAAAGTATCATGGTGACCATTTCCGACCCTTCCGTATAAAGTATATAACTAGGTTTTTTTTTTTTTTTTTTTTTTTTTTTTTTTTTTTTTTTTTTTTTCACATTTACATAATAATTTGACAAGTAAATGTGAGGAGAAAAAAAAACAACAACTAACTATTTAATGTATTATTGCTCTTAAAAAACTAAAAAGCACTTGTGCAAACTTGAAGGACTTTACATGTATAAACATAAAACAACTCCACTAAAAACCAAATGAAATAAAAGTAAAAAACAGACATTTTACTATTTCTTTTTCGTATTTCGTGCTAGCATCTATCTTTACATATTGTTCTACAATGGCGTTTTTAGTTCATCTTCTTCATTATTCAAAAAAATAAAACATGCACTTCAAAAATGTCTAAATCTTGATTTTGGCTTTCAAATTAGAAAAGAGCAGACAATTTCTAGGGGGGCAAATTCAATAAATACTTCAAAATATCACAAATCTGCACTATGATTTTTTGTGTTGGGGGGCACTTGCCCCCTGTGGCTCCGCCTTTGACGATATCTCTGAATGATGCTACAAGTTTCACCAGGATTGATGTTATGTCAAAACTTCATAATGTGGAAATGTTATTTCATATGTTTTTACATTGATTTTTATGTGTATTTTACATTTATATCGAATTATGTTGTTACTCTACGGTGTTGTTGTTTTTCCCAACACTTTTTCTCTCTTTTCACTTCTTTTATTTGCGGGAGGGCAGAGGTTTATGTTTATTTTTTTACAGACATAAATGCTTCTTTTCACTTCTTTCATCTTCTAAATTTCACACATTATCTTTCACTTTTTAACTCTTCTTTCACAAACCCTACATCTTCTTCACAATATCCGTTTTTGTACGTTTTTGTAAGTTTTTATACGTTTTTTTACGTTTTCGTCCGTCTTTTACGTTTTCGTCTGTTATTTTAGGTTTCGTCAGTTTTTTTACGTTTTAGTCTGTTTTCGTCCGTTTTTTAACGTTTTTGTCCATTTTTTTTACGTTTTGTCTGTTTTTTTACGTTTACGACCGTTTTTTACGTTTTCGTCTGTTTTTTACGTTTTCGTCTGTTTTTTTTACGTTCAGTCCATTTTCGTCCATTTTTTTACGTTTTCGTCCATTTTTTTACGTTTTTAACGTTTTAGTCAGTTTTATACGTTTTTGTCTTTTTTTTAAATGTAAAAAATAGACGAAAATGTAAAAAAAGGTCAAAACGTAAAATAAAAAAACACACGAAAACGTTAAAAAAACGGACGAAAACGTAAAAAAACGGACGAAAAACTAAAAAAAATGTAAAAAACGTAAAAACGCACGAAACATAAAAAACAAGCGAAAACGTAAAAAAAACAGACGAAAACGTAAAAAAAGGACGAAAACGTAAAAAAACATACGAAAACATAAAAAAACAGACCAAAAAGTAATAAAACGGACGAAAATGTAAAAAAAACATAGACGAAAACGTAAAAACGGATGAGAACGTAGTAAAAAAACACACGAAAACGTAAAAAAAGACGAAAACGTAAAAAAAAACAAATGAAAACGTAAAAAAAAAGGGCGAAAGAAAATAAAAAAAACGAGAAACGTAAAAAACGATGAACGAAAAAGAGACGAAAACGTAAAAAAACATGCGAAAACGTAAAAAATGGTTGAAAGCGTGGAAAACGTACCAAAACGTAAAAAAAGGAACAAAAATTGATGATAACATATAAAATGGACGAAAACTTATCTTTGACACTCCGTATTTTAAGCGATTGCTTGTTTCAGACTCAAGATTTTAGTATCATTTGACAAAAGGGTTTATATTCTCGAATCACAAAACAATAGTTAAAAAAAAAAGTACTTCAATAGCACAAAAAACAAACAGTCTTCTACCATGCAGATGAAGAATTTAGGTGTGCATCTTCTTTTGCAGACATGGTTTGCAGATGAAGAGGTAAAAGCTGTTAATATTGATTTAAAAGTGATGGTCATTTGTATTATTTAAACTTTGTGTCGTGTGTTTAACTAGCCTAGGTAAGTGGGTTTTTGCTAAACTAATATGTTAGACTTAATGTAAAAGACAAACCCATTGTACAAAAGCCCACGAACCCATCTTAAAGCCCTTTAGGGCGTCCCACTCTTGCTATATATAGACACTCCCACCTCATTAGTTAGTGTGCTTCAAGAGGTGTAAATGTGGGAGTGTGTGTATGTTTATTGTATTCTTCTCTTCTCTTATTCTATACATTCGGTTTACATATATACGACACACATCTCTTTTCTTGTTCTTGCTAGTACCATTTGTATCTTATATTTAGTGTGTGTGATAAAGATTAAGCTAGTGTTTTACAAGTGGTATCATATAGCCAAACAACGTTGTAGGAGTTTCTTTATTTTCGGGGTTTTTTTTTTTTTTTTTTTAATTTATTATTTTTTTTTTATCAAAGTTGTTAAAAGTTGCGTTTTCTTTGTGTCTTACATAAAAAAACGTCATTTTTGTCTTAAAACTTTGGTTTTTACGATTTTAAAGGTTAAAAGTTGTAGTCTTTATAGTTTTTACGTGTGGTTTAGTGTGTTTTGGTAGTTCTTCATTCAGATCTTAGCTTCAAAAACTAGTTTCTTGCGTTAAAAAGTTAGTTCCTTGTATCGAAATATTGGTCATACACAAAAAAGGCAATAAAGGTTTGATCTTTCTTAGTTATTACGGGTTTTTGAAGTGATTTGATCGTGGAAAAAGGCTTCGAAATGTGTTTGTGACTTGCTTTTGGATCTTCATCGAATTGCTCCATTATCAAAATTCTTGTATAAGAATTTAGATAAAAGATGGTTTATAGAAATTGTGGTGGAATTTAGATAAAAGAAGGTTTATCTAAATTGTGGACGAATTTAGATAAAAGAGGGTTTATCTAAATTGGTGTCGAATTTAGATAAAAAGAGCACCTATCGCAATTATGGGCTATCGCAAATCTGATTCTATCGCAATTACTGGGCTATCGCAAATCTGGGATATCGCAAATCTGGGATTCTATCTCAATTCTGAGAAGCTATCGCAATCTGTTGTCGCAAATTAGGCCTATCGCAATTCATAAATCTATCGCAATTGTGAAAATTGTCGCAGTTCACTAAACTTATCTAAATTCGATTTGTACTTAATTTCTACAATATCAAACGAAAACTCGGTATTCCCGTGCTTGTACAAGTGTGTGGAATACTTCGACAAGGGAAACATCTTATAATTTGTACAAATTAGATAGATTTTTTTTTATCTAAATTGCAAATTTCTATTTAAATTGAAATTTGTTCAAAATTGTATAATTTTGTCTAAATTGAGATTTATATCGAAATTGTGATTTTATCTAAATTTCAATTGAGATAACTTTGTCGAATTTGTGATCATTTGATTCTGTCTAAATTATAGTCTTGTCAAAATTGGTAATTTTATCTAAATTGCTACTCTTATCTAAATTGCCATATCTTATCTAAATTGCAAGTAACTTCAAACGATCTTCAGCTAAAGACCAAGACTTCACTACAACAACTGATCTTGACCTACAAATCACAACTCCTATTTCGTTGCAACGATCCTACATCAACTTTATCATACTAAATCATCAACAATGACTACTCAGCAAGACATTCATGCAGCCGGTGTAGATTACCGTCCTTCTATGCTTGAAAAAGGTGGATATCTTCCATGGACGAGCCGTATGGTTCGCTATATCAAAACAAAACATGATGGACAAGGTAAACTCCTGCTCAACTCCATCTAGAAAGGACCATTCAAGCCTCGTCAGATTCAAGAACGTGGAGATCCAAATGTAACACCTCCCGTACCACCTGTTAGAGTTAATGGAAAAATATTAATCGTGTATGTCTAGATTCGAACACGGGACCGAGGGATTGCACACTTTACGTATGAATGATTGAAGAAATAATTAATATATATATGAATGTTATATATTTTAATTATTTAGACACGAAATGATAACTAACGGGCGTTAAGTAATTAACCGAATTGACTAACGACCGTTAAGTAATTAAAGGAAGGACTATTAGTGAAATTTGAGGCAAAAGAAGGATCTAATAACCCATAAAGGATGGGGGCCGGATTTTTTAGGGTTACCATAACCCTTGATCGACTTTCTTTTGCTCCAAGATATCCATTCACTATAAATACAAATTGAAGGGTTATTGTTTTCTTTACCTTGTGCATTGCTATAACCCTGGAATTTGTTTTTCTTCCTCTCTTGCTCTCAAAACCGGTCGACCACTTCTCTTGAAGGGGGGATCGATTGCTTTTAATTAAACAAAACTAGTTTTAGTTTAATTCGTGTCTTTACACTAGCATCTAACTTCAATTGGTTATAGTACGTGTGTACAAGAGTTCGGTAATAACTTACTTTAGTTATTCATCTTGGATTGTGAAATAAAAGGGTAAGGGGTTTCACGGTAATCCTATTTATTTGATCAAGAGAAGTGAAGAGAAGATCGATCCTTGTTCTTGCTAGGATCTTAAGGTATGTAACTATTTATTATTCGGTAATTCTTTATACGTGTTAAATATTAGATCCTGCTTCCGCTATACATGCTCTGATGTGTTTATTTATTTAGATGATAGTCATGCTATTTAAATTCCAACAGTGGCATCAAGATCCAATTTAACATGTAATTGTAATTACCTAAACGCATAATAAAAATCAAATCTTGATTTGGATTTACATGTTAAGTCGATTTTTATTCTAGGTTTTTTTTTTAGCATACAATAAAAATCGAATCATAATTTAGGGGGGGGGGGGGTTCGACCCTCTTTTAATAAAAAGTTAGTTTTGTAACCCTAAATTAAGACATATTGTGTTTATGTGTTTATTTGAATAAGGGTTATGTTCCTGGATAATCCATGATTCTTCATGCAAAGAATTCATGGATTATGGTTTGTTTTTTGTGCTACATGTTTTAGATAAATCTAAAATTAGGGAAGACCTAATTAATTTAATTAATGAATCAATTATGTGCAACGTGGTATATAATTATTAAGGCTTACGCGACCAACTTGTTGGTGTCTGTGGTCCATTGGGTACAATGCGCTCGAAAACCAATGGGAGTCTTTATAATTATATACATAAAATTCACATAGAGATTATTAATAGGATTTATCAAAAGGTTTGCATGTGGCTATATGATTTAATGGTTAAGATTATATATGCGTTATTATGTGTTTATTTATTTTTTTGTTAAATTACTTGTCTTTTTTGTTTAAATTGTTATTGAATTGTAAGCAAAAAGAGGGTAATTTTGATATAAAAAATAAATGGACCTAATAACTATGAAACCTTGATGTGGTAAGTTATTTACAACATAATTTTTAATAATTTACAACATAATTTTTAAGCTTTAAAAATATTAAACTTTTAATTGATTGATGCAACTGTACAAAATTGGTCGAAAGGCGGACCTAATTTTGACAAACTATAAGGTTGGTTTAAGGTTGGTTTCGCATTAAATTGTGGCCTTAAAGAGACTCCATTCTGTCTCTCCGCCCGCTTGTGCGTCAAATTAGACTTACCAAGTACAACCATTATATATGTACGAAGCATCTTAAGGCAAAGTTGTAAGTTTCTCAACGCCATCAATTAAAACTTTGTTGATTTAAGCTTAGTAAAGAGTAAAAGTTTTTTTTTTACATGAAACATATGTTATAAGATGAATGCATGACATCTTTGTACATATTTTTTTGATTACACACATCAAAATTAATACCCTTAAATTTATGTTATATGTCATCCAATGAAACGGAAACACCTGAGATTTCATACCTTCATTACTAGCAGCCAAAGCTGATGTGATGATCAAAGGATGGTAATCAAAAGGTAAATTACATACCTTCATTACTAGCAGCCAAAGCTGATGTGATGAAACTATGGTAATTTGCAGTTTCTTAAGTTGGTTAACTTAATTGAGTACTTTCATTACTAACAGCCAAAGTTGATGTAATGAAACTATGTCAAGGCATAAAGATGGGGATAAAACATGCATACATTTGCAACCGAGGTTGGCAAAATATGTAAATCCCATAATTCTAGGAATTGCAATTTGAGATTGGCAATTGAGTACGACTCGTACCTTATTGAGTACTTTCATTACTAGCAGCCAAAGCTGATGTGATGAAACTATGTCAATTTGGATCCTAGTTTTCAGTGAAAATTAAATGGTTAAATGTTATTTACCATGGGTGTTTAATTTTCTTGAAAAGTTTAATTATCGAAAGTACTAACTTTTGAACTTTTTTCTGTAGAAATGGCCCAACCCGACAACACTAACATGAACAACATGAGTTCTGCTTTCAAGCAAATGATTCAAAGAGAAAAGTTGACTGGGACAAAGAATTTCAATGATTGGTACCGTTCTTTGAGAATTGTTCTGCGAATGGCCAAACGCATTGATTATCTTAGTAAGCCTCTTCCTACTGCTCCTGCTGGTACTGCAACAACTGCAGAACATGAAGAGTATAACATTGATTATAAGAAGCACAATGATGTGGCTTGTCTTATGTTATCTGGGATGGACACTCAATTGCAAAAGCAATTTGAGTATTATGGTCCCATGGACATGATCAATGAGCTCAAACGTATGTTTGAGAAACCACCTATGACAGAGTTATATGACTTGATAGATTCTCTGCATAAGTGTAAGTAGGATGCTAGTAAACCAGTGAGTACCCATGTATTGGAGATGAAAAGTTATTTGGACCAATTGGATGCACTCGGCTGCGGTTACATGCAAGATGTACAAGTTGGCCTCATCAATCGATCCCTTAACGAGGAGTTGTTTGGTGATTTTGTGCGCAACTTCAATATGCATTGCACGGGGAAGAAAATAAGTGATTTACATGCAATGCTTATTGACTTTGAGAAAGGATTGTCAAAGAAGGCACCTACACCTGCTGTAACTGCAATACAAAGTTGTTGGATTACTAGCCCAACAAACCGCAACACGAGAACAAGAAGGGGAAAGCTAAAGCTGATAAGAATAAACAGGTTATGTCCTACCAGCCAATGCCTAAGAAGCAGAATCCTCCAAAGAAGAAGGATTATCCCAAGAAGGATTTGGCTGCTTGTCACCACTGCAACACTCCTGGACATTGGAAGAGGAATTGTCCATTGCTGCTGGAGGAGTTGCGTTCAAATAAAAATAAGAAGGTTGGGAATGTCGCGAGCACTTCAGGTATTTTTATGATTGAATTATTTTCTTTTCCTCGTAAGCATAATGCCTGGGTATATGATACGGGATGTGGTACTCATATTTGTAACACATCGCAGGGGCTTAGAGGAGCGAAGAAGCTGACCTATGGAGAAAGATACTTGTACGTGGGCAATGGCATACGTGCAGCAGTTGAAGCCATAGGGACATTCGATTTAGTCTTACCTTCGGGTTTAATACTAGTTTTGAATAATTGTCACTTTGCACCTTCTATCATTAGGGGTGTTATTCCAGTTTCTTTGTTAAAGGATAATGGTTTCGTTCACACATTTACTGATAATGGAATTTCGGTTTCTTTAAATAATGTTTTTTACTTTAATGCAATTCCTATAAATGGTGTGTTTGAAATTGACATGGAGAATCATGTGTCCAATAGAAATAATTCTGTGTATAGCATTAGCAATAAGAGAATCAAGTCAGACTTGGATTCATCTTATCTTTGGCACTGTCGTCTTGCACATATTGGCAAGAAACGCATGGAAAAGCTGCAACATGATGGGCTTTTGCAAAATATCAATGATGATTCATTTAATAAATGTGAATCTTGCATATCTGGGAAGATGACTAGGAAACCTTTTTCACATCAAATGGAAAGGGCTACATAACTACTTGGATTAATACATACTGATGTGTGCGGTCCACTTAGACATGTGTCAAAACGCGGTGCTAGCTACTTCTTAACCTTTACGGATGATTACAGTCGTTATGGTTATGTTTATTTACTTAAACATAAACATGAAGTCTTTGAGACATTCAAGGTTTTTAAAAGTGAAGTAGAATTACAACTCTGTAAGAAGATTAAGGCTCTTCGATCCGATAGAGGTGGTGAATATTTAAGCCAAGAGTTTAAAGATTATCTAGCTGAGTGTGGAATTGTCCAGCAACTCACATCTCCTTATACTCCACAGCAAAATGGTGTATCTGAAAGGAGAAATCGTACATTGCTAGATATGGTACGATCTATGTTTAATCTGACAACTCTTTCCTTATCCTTTTGGGACTATGCCCTTGAAACTGCTGTTCACGTATTAAATAGGATTCCAACTAAGAAGGTTGATAAGACTCCATATGAATTATGGACAGGAAAAGCTCCCAACTTGTCTTACTTAAAGGTATGGGGTTGTGAGGCGTTTGTTAAACGTGACTCACAAGATAAACTCCAACAGAGATCTGTTAAGTGTATCTTCGTAGGATACCCTAAGGAAACAAAGGGTTACTACTTTTACTTTCCACCAGAGAATAAAGTCATTGTGGCTAGGTATGGTGAATTTCTTGAGGAGAATCTAATATCTCAAGAATTCAGTGGGAGAGTTTATGATCTTGAAAATGATCAAGAAGATACATCACCTTCTGAAAACACTAGCACACTTCCTGTGGAACCTGAAAGTCTAGGTCCTCCACCTGAAGTTGAAGTGGTTCCCATTCGCAGATCTGCAAGAACTGTGAAAGCTCCTGAGCGTCTATGTCTTAACGTAGAGTGTGAGGAAACTATACTAGGGGATCTTGATGAACCTACTAGTTATAGGGCTGCCATTAATAGTCCTGAAAAGGATAAATGGCAGGTAGCTATGAATGGGGAAATGCAATCCATGAGAGACAATGAAGTCTGGATTGAAGTAGACCTTCCTCCCAATGCTAAGGTAGTTGGGAGTAAGTGGCTCTTCAAGAAGAAAATGGACTTGGATGGCAATGTACACACCTATAAGGCTCGTTTGGTGGCTAAAGGCTTTACCCAAACATATGGTGTTGACTACGAGGAGACCTTTTCTCCTGTAGCTGACATTAGAGCTATTAGGATTCTCATAGCCATAGCTGCACACTATGATTATGAGATTTGGCAGATGGATGTCAAAACCGCCTTCTTGAATGGTCACCTAGATGAAGACATCTATATGGCGCAGCCTGAGGGGTTTGTGAATCCAGAATTTCCTGACCGTGTATGCAAACTTCAAAGATCCATTTATGGATTGAAGCAAGCATCACGTCAATGGAATAAGAGATTTGATGAGGAAATCAAAAGGTTTGGATTTACTCAAAATCTTGATGAGCCATGTGTATACCACAAAGCTAGTGGGAGTGATGTTATTTTCCTAGTTCTATATGTTGATGACATATTGATCATGGGTAAAAACATTCCAAGCTTGAATGAGGTGAAAGCCTATCTTGGGAAATGTTTTTCCATGAAGGATCTGGGAGAAACATCATACATTCTAGGAATCAAGATCTATAGAGATAGATCAAGGCGGTTAATTGGTTTAAGCTAAAGTGCTTACATTGACAAGATATTGAAGAGATTCAGTATGCAAAATTCCAAAAAGGGATTTTTGCCAATGCAAGTAGAACATGGCTTGAGTAGAAAGCTTGTGCTTCAACACCTAAAGAGGTGGCACGCATGAAGAGAATCCCATATGCTTTGTCTGTGGGATCTATTATGTATGCGGTACGATGTACAAGGCCCGATGTGGCGTTTGCTCAGAACATTACCAGTCGTTATCAGCAGAACCCAAGTGAACTTCACTAGACTGCTGTGACACATATTCTCAAGTATTTAAGATCTACGAGAGAAATTTTTTTAGTGTACGGGGGAAATCCGAAAGCAGAGTTGTGTGTTATAGTGTAACCACCCGTAATTTTTCTGAATATATATTTTTTTTATATACGAGACTTTCCCCGTTTCTCATAAACGGATCCCTTATGAACTCTTTTGATTCTAAAACGTGGAATTTATCTCGCGAAACGTGAAATTGGTACACAACGCACAATCGACGATTTGTTTTGATTATTTTATTATTCGTGAGAAACGAGGCGTATGAATAACCGTTTTTATTGGAAAAATTATTCTGAGCGTAGTGGTGATATTCCCGTGTCTTGAATCGATCGTTTTCTATCTTAAACAAGCCCCGAGTCTCATTTCGAGAAAGATTGCAAAGATTACAACTATGGTCCCTGCAGTAAATTTTATTCCTCTTTCCCTAAACTTTGGGTAAACACCATAAAATAACAACTTACTTTCTCTAATTTGCCGAGTTGAAACACATACTTTTTTTATTACCTTACTTACCAACGTACTTTTAAATTTTGTTCCGACTTCACCAATATAACCATTTTATATTAAAGTAATCACTGAAATGACTATAATACCCCTGTCTTCTTCAACAAGCATATTGGTGAAGTCGGAACAAAATTTAAAAGTACGTTGGTAAGTAAGGTAATAAAAAAAGTATGTGGGTGAAGTCGGAACAAAATTTGAAAGTACGTTGGTAAGTGAGGTAATAAAAAAAGTATGTGTTTCAACTCGGCAAATTAGAGAAAGTAAGTTGTTATTTTATGGTGCCTGCAGTAAATTTTATTCCTCTTTCCCTAAACTTTTGGTAATGACACAATGGTCCCTAGGATTTTTCTAATCTAACCCTAACCCTAAAACTAACACTATATATATATCTTATTATGGATTTTAGTGCTACATTTCCTTTTCTTCATTTCACAGCCGACACCATCTCCCTCACCTCTCTCCTCTCTAATATTTTCCGGCCATAAAATCCGGCCACCGGAGCTCCACCTCCGGTCACCATCTCTCACCGCCACCACCATATTACACACCTTGACCCCCTCATCATTTCCATATACTTCACGCGCCAAGAAACCCCCTCTCTCTCGGTAACTTATGATTTTTCCGGATAGTTTTCCGGCAACACAAGTTGGAGGTAACGAGTATAGATCAAAGGTATTTTTTTGGGTGTTTGCTTGGTTCGTGACTGCGAGTTCCCGCACCACCACAGCCACCGCAACTGCTGTCTTTTTTCCCCCTCCTCTCCTCTATTTTCTCGTCATGGTAAAACCGAGAAACACTTGATATATATTTCTTTTTATATATTTTTGAAACCGATTATGTTGATATTGTATTTGTTTTCGTAGATTTAAGACATGTTTGAATCGGTTTATATAACTTTTGAGACTATAAAAATGGATTTAAAACATGTTTGATTTTATTCGTGTGGTGAGAAAACGTTCGAGTTAATTGATTCTGTTCGAACTACGAATTTCGTATGTCGTGTTTTTTTTTATTTAGTCGAGTTGGGTTACTTATTACTCTTAGTTGGTATCGATTAGTGTTTGGAAGTATTAGTTTTGATATTCTTGATATGGTCTCGATTTGTTGTTACGAGTTGAGATGTATCCGTTTTGGTAGCCACGACCTAAGGGTCCAGTTGGTTGTGTTTGGGTTGAGACCGAGACCACTAGGGTCTCGGCAATGTTATTGTTGTTCTTGTTTGGTTTGAGTCACGGCTTAACCACCCACGAGGGTGCTTGTTTGTTTCAGATTGGGTTTAACAGTCCATTCGGTTGCATTTTGGGTTGAGGCCGAGACCGCTAGGGTCTCGGCAATACTATTGTTAAGGTTGTCGTTGTTATGTTGTTGTTGTTTGATGTTTGGTGCTCGACAAGGGTGTGAAGCCGAGACCCCTTGGTCTCGGCATAACAAAGTTATTATGAGCTCGTTTGTTTATTTTGGTCTCGAAAAGAACTCATGTTGCATTTGAAATTGTTTTAGTCTCGTATTCATTGTTTTCAACTCGGTTCAAACATGACCCAAGAAGGGCGTATGTAGTTTCAACTAAAACCAAGGTTGTCAGGATCGGGATCCTACCTAGGATCGTTTTCGGCTTTGCAAGATCGGGATCGTAGGATCGGAGGATCGGATCCTACCTAGGATCGTTTTCGGCTTTTCCTTTACATATGTATAGAAACCATTTTTAAACACCTTCCTCTTAGTTAACGTAGGTTATTTTGAGGGTTTAGCACAAACATAAGTGGGTTTAGCAAGAATTGTCTATGTGATCGAGTGTGTTTATATGACAAACCTAAGCAAACAAAAGAAATTGTAGTCTTTTTTAGTACGGCAAATAGAAAAATGAACCATGACAATATATCGATCAAATGCATTGAATAGAAACAGTAATCAAATAAGACCACTGACCAACTACAGTATTATCGAAGATATTTTCTATTTTTCTTAGCTAAATATTATCATATAGATAGGAAAATACTTTATTAGTGAAAACAAAATTTTATTAATCATCTAGTTGCAGAAATCTCAATCAGTTGGTGACAAGTATTGTGGCTGATATTTGTTACACTAATAATTAATTTATATATAGATAATAAAATAATGTATTAGTGAAAACAAAATTTTATTAATCTCCTAGACTCCTAGTTGCAGAAATCTCAATCAATTGGTACTACATATCCACTATCTGAATTCTGACATATCCACTATCTGACAAGGGGCAAAAACGTAAATAACACTTTCCCGCCCACACCTGTCACCTCGAATTCCCACAGACAGTTCAAAAAAACCCATTATTAAGTCAAAAAAAAAAGCTACCTAACAGGATCGGATCGGTCACGATCCCACGATCCTACGAGCGATCCCACGATCCTGTAGCGATCCTACCTGAATTACGATCCCGTAACGATCCTGCTCGTTTTGTGTGTGTAGGATCGTAGGATTGTACGATCCTACGAGCAGGATCGCGATCCTGACAACCAAGAAGGGCGTTTGGTTTCAACTAAAACCAAAAATTTGGGTTTGTGGTTACTAGTAGGAATAATTATGGGCTGTCAAAAGGTTTTTGGGCTACAAAGCCCACACATGAACTAGGGATGTTTTGTGTTTAGTAAAGGGGGCCAAAGCCCATTAGACTTTTTGTTGTGTTGGACATTTTAAAATGAGTAGAATTAATGTATTGTGTGTTTGTGAATTTAATTTGGATTGTTTTCGAACTAACGTTTTAACTCTCGTATACATTAGTACGTTTCGGATAATACTTGGAAATAGTGACTTTGATTTGAATACGGATTTTGATTATTATACTTGGACGTTTGGACAATTTTGAATCGTTATCGGACTTACAATATTAGATATTGGATTCATTGAACATTTTGGGACTTGAGACGGTATAATATATTAAACTCGAAAAGACTTTAATGTATTGTGTGTTTGTGAATTTAATTTGGATTGTTTTCGGACTAACGTTTTAACTCTCATATACATTAGTACGTTTCGGATAATACATGGAAATAGTGACTTTGATTTGAATACGGATTTTGATTATTATACTTGGACGTTTGGACAATTTTGAATCGTTATCGGACTTACAATATTAGATATTGGATTCATTGAACATTTTGGGACTTGAGACGGTATAATATATTAAACTCGAAAAGACTTTAATATATTATACTCGGACCGGATACAAAATCTTCAATCAAACCCAAAACTAATATCTACAAGAATAATAGCGAGACATAAACTTGTTAAAATTTTGTAATTTCAGCTTTGGTTAGTCCAAGTCTCAACGATTTGAGAAAAACTAAATTTATTAGTTAAAATTATTTTTATTATAAAACGTTTATGTTTTATACAAATTATTTGGGGATAACGGGGTAAATGTCGAAACGTACAACTGAGTTATTTTATTTGAGGTGTTAGTTGTCGTAAACTTCTAGAGTTGTCTTCCTTGGTTTGAGCTCTCGTCAGTAATCTCTCGAGTATGTTGTTGTCTATTTCCCTTTGGCGTGAGTTGTATGTCGAGTCTATGTCTTCTTACCACACCACACGAAACGTGAAACTAAACTTTTGATAAGTTTTGAAAACTAAGTAATCCACGAAAACTACGACACGCTGTCTTTTATAGACTTTATTATTTTGAGAGACGTGTTTTGAGATAATCGTATACGTACTAGGTTGTGCCGATCCTAGACCGTTGTGTACCGCCGTGCTTGTACCTCTGTGTACCATCGTGCCGTATGTTTTGAGACCGTTGTGATATGCTCTAGATGCCAGTCGTGTCAGTTGTGATCCTTGCATTGTTGTGGCTAAGGTGAGTTCATGGCCCCTACTTTTACTCTTTTATAACCATTTTTGGGGAGAATACATGCTCGTCGTTTTTAACTAAACTCAATACTTTTGAAAGCTTTAAATGATGTGATCTACTGAATTATAGTTTTGGGCAATATACGTGCTTTGATTGCAATATGTTCTTTATTGTGTGAACTTAATATGTGTGACTTGAATTGAACGTGTGCAACTATTTTGTGATGCATTGTGGAATATCATTTTGGGAATATGGCACCCAGTATATCATTTTGGGAATATGGCACCCAATCTATGTGTGGATCATTTATGCGTATTTGTAGTTTGAGGTTCAGTTGGCACGTCACTATATGAATGTGGTATCTGTATGATTGATTTTGGTTCAAAATGTTTTAAATGATGATATTGTTCGTGGATTGGTTTTGGAACTGTGATTTAGGCAGTGTAAGCCTGCATTGGACTTGACTTGTTTATGAATGATGATTTGAACTCAAAAGTCCCTGAACAAGCAGGTTTAAACCAGGCTATTTGTATATTCAATAGGGGGAGATTGTTGGGTCAAGAATTTGACCCAAGTGCCCTGACAAGATTTGAACATAAAATAGTCTAACTCACTGATAAAGAAATCAGTGAGTGTTGTAAAAGGTTTGTTGTTGAAGAAACACTTTGCTTACTGATACGGTGTCAGTGAGTAAAGTATACGAGCTACAAACAACACCAGTATCACTGAGAATTGACAAATGTCTCAGTGACCCTAAAGATACTATCTCTACAAAGCAGACTAATATATGGGCGCGAACTTCTTCAAGAAAATATTGAAGTAAGACAAAGTACAGAAGATGGAAGATGAAGAGGGACCACTTGGTGGATGACAACTCATACCTACCCCACTTGTCCTTGTCTAGTTACTTGTATATATAGTTAGCTTTGTAATAGAATATGTATGGATTCCTAAATAGACAAAAATATACACATAGTGTATTAGTTGATAGGATCATCCTCTCACTGAATCAGTGAGAGTTTATTTGTCACCAAATGGGATGATTTATTTGTACCCATAGGTAGGGCTGGCAATTTTGACACGAAACCTGTTAACACGACACGACACGACCTGTTCTTAACAGGTTCGTGTCTTAACCTTAACAGGTTTCGTGTCTTAACAGGTCAGACCTGTTAAGACCTGTTAATATTCGTGTCTTAACAGGTCAGAGACCTGTAACCTGTTACGACCTGTTAACGACCTGTTAAGATTATAATATATATATAATCCTTAGAATAGAAACCCTAAAATCCTAAATCTCTTATTCTCTTTTTTATCCGCCTCCCCCTTCGGCCCTTCCCTCTCATCTCTCATCGTACAGACCCAACCCAATCACCCAAACCCAATCGACTGATTCAGTCACTGACAATCAACATCCATCACTTCATCCAACAATCAACATCCATCGACTGATTCGAAGAACTTTACAGGTCTACCTTCTTATTCAACCCCGATTTGTTAGATTGTTAAATAGTTGAATGGTTATTTTGGATTTTGATTATTATTTTATATGTTAGATTTTGGATCAAATTCAATCTCCATTAAATGACCAGTAACAGAAGTGAACATCATCTGACATTGTTGACCTTGAATATTGCAATTAAACTCGAATATCTTGTTGTAACGTGACCTGCCTTCACGTGTTCTTAAACCGCCTTGGTTTCTTGATAGGATTGATGAAACTTGTTTTGCTACTGATGGTTTTTCTGCTACGTTTAGGATTTTTATTGCTCTGCTGCCACCGGTTGATTATTATTTTATATGTTACATTTCAAAAGATCTGGCAAGGTATAACTTTTTTTTCTTCTTTTAGTTTATATAGTAGTTATTATTCATGTCTATTGTTATTTGTAGTTTGCTGTTATTAAATGGGTTTACTTTTTATGTTCAGATCAGTTTTTAATGTTATTTTTTTATGTGACTGATTTGTTTAAGGATGGTTTTAGTTGGTTTATTTTATATACAGTGAAATGAATTTGCCTTTTGAATGTAAGGAGTTGTTTTGGTGTTTTTAAGATATATGAACTATGTTTTTTGTTATTGTTGTTGTGTCCTGTTTGGTAAGTAAACTACAGAATGTTCTATAAAATGTTACAAACATTATTGTTGTTGTGTCCCATTTTTTTTATGTATGTGACCTGATTATACTCGATGTATAATTTGATGATATTGATTTGTTGCAGGTTGTAATTTATCGAATTTAACGGCGGCTTAAGGATCAGATAAGTGCTTTATACTCGATGTCAAACAGTAAAGAATTGTGTTCTTGTTTCTGGAAATTTGGTTGGTCTGCAAACATGGAAAGGTAGTATTTTTCACAGTCAGTCTGTGCTGCTACATGCTTAATTGATGCTTCTATATATCTGGGCTTTATTTTTTTCTTTTTGGTGTATTGGCAGGTTGATGAAGGCACAGACAGTTGGCGACTCTTCTAGTCTGGACTTCATGAGAAGCAGGAGAGTCCTTGAGATCAATCCAGAACATCCAATTATTCAGACATTGAGTGTATGATTCTCTTTTTGGATAGCTAGTCTACTTCTGTTAGATATTTTGATAAAGCTCTTTAATATGTTTTCTATATTTGCTTGCTGCAGGCTGCTTGCAAGAGCAGTGGTGATGATGAACATGGCTTTGTCAAACAAATGGGCGCCTCAACAACCATCCTTCGATATGCACAGCTCACAGCCACAAGAAGCTGAGATAGTAGCTGAACCCCAACCAACTCTCGAAGCAGAAGTAGTTGAGCCAGTTGAATCCGGTTCTCAGAAATGAGTCTAGTCAATTGAAACCAGTTCTTGTAAATGCTTTTTGTATTAATTAAGAGTTTTATGAACTTTTGTAATGTTAAGGATTATTATCATTATGGATTAGTTAAGATTTGTATGAGCTTTTGTATTGTTAAGGATTTTTTTTAAAGTTTTAGTCCAAGACTTTTATAATATGCATGTTAACAGGTTCTTAACAGGTCTTAACAGGTGCACCTGTTAATTTTCGTGTCGTGTTCGTGTTTGAGAAAAATGACACGATTAGTTAACAGGTCGTGTTCGTGTTTGACCTTAACAGGTTCGTGTCTTAACAGGTTCGTGTGACCTGTTATGCCTTAGCCCTACCCATAGGGGATACCATACCGAAAGTATCCCCTTAAAGAAGCTGAAGATGTTATCATGTAATCTAATTGGTTTTGAGTAATCTTGTAACAATTTATTCACTATCCTCGAATATGTTCCAGTTTTACTCAAATTTAATGGACCAACAAATCTTGATCGTTGCTCCGTCCTAAGTCTTGAACTCCGAGCATCTGTCGCATAGTTACGAACTTGAGTCTTGGTAAAGCTTTTGTTAAGATATCTGCTCTTTGTAGTTCTCCTTTGACGTGTTCCTCATTGATATGACCATTCTCTACACATTCACGAATGAAATGATAGCGAATGTCAATGTGCTTGCTTCTTCCATGAAAAACTGGGTTCTTTAAGAGTGCTATTGCTGATATGTTGTCAACTCTAAGCGTTATCCTTTTCTCTTGCCATCCAGTTAATTCACTAAGTAGTCGTTTTAACCATAAAGCTTGACATGCTGCTCCAATAGCTGCCATGAATTCTGATTCACATGATGAGAGTGCCACTGTAGGTTGTTTCTGAGTGCACCAAGTAATAGGTGATTCTCCAAAGTAAAATACTATTCCAGTAGTTCCTTTTCCTTGATCGGTGTTGATTCCATAACTACTGTCACTGTAACCTGTAATCTTGCAGCCGCCTTCTTTCTTGTATATTATTCTGTGCTCCTTTGTTCCTTTGATGTATCGGATTACTTGTTTTGCTGCCTTTAAGTGATGATCCTTTGGTTCTTGCATAAATCTGCTGAGTAGTCCGACTGAGTAACTAAGATCCGGTCTTGTATGTAATAAATATCTGAGACTTCCTATTAAGCTTCGGTAGTAAGTTGCGTCAACTGGGTTTCCATCTTCCGCCTTGACCAACTTAGTGCCGGGATCCAATGGTATCTTCGTGTCATTGCTATCCGTCATACTAGTCTCTTTTAAGATCTTGTTAATATATCCTGTTTGCTTGATTGTAATCTCTCCTCCTGTCTGTGTAACTTCTATCCCAAGGTAATAAGCTAGCAATCCTAAGTCGCTCATTTCAAATTTGTCTTTCATCTGGGATTTAAACAAGTCTATCTCCTTCTTTGGAGTGCCCGTGATTATCAAATCATCTACATATACTCCAACTATGAGTGTAGAAGTCTTGCTTCTCTTCGTGTAAACTGCTTGTTCGAGATTACATTTCTTGAAGTCTAATGATTTCAAGGTTTGATCAAGTTTCACATTCCAAGCTCTTGGTGCTTGTCTTAAGCCATACAAAGCTTTAGTTAGCTTGTAGACTTTTTTTGATTTTCCTTTTTGAATAAATCCTTCAGGTTGTGTAACATAGACTTCTTCCTTCAAATCTCCATGTAAAAATGCTGATTTTACATCTAAGTGATGTACTTGCCATCCATGATAGGCTGCTAGTGCTAATATCAATCGAACTGTCTCTATCCTAGCAACTGGTGCAAATACTTCATCGAAATCTATCCCTTGTTCTTGTACATAACCTTTTGCTACTAATCTTGCCTTATATTTGATGATCTTTCCTTGTGCATCTCTTTTGGTCTTAAAAACCCATTTGAGTCCTATTGCCTTCTGATTTTCAGGTAAATCAGTAAGAGTCCATGTATTTTTCTTGTTGATTGAATCCAGTTCAATCTCCATGGCCTCAGTCCATTTTTTATCTATTGATGCCTCCTTGTAATTATGTGGTTCTTCTTCCGTAAATAACAACCTTTCAGTTTCTATTTCACGTGTGTTCCCATATAACTCTGTTATATCTTTAAAACCTCGTACTGGTCTATGATCAAATCTATGGCTTGAGTTTCTAGATGAGCTAAAAGTAGCTTCATCTTCATCCTCTGAGTTAGGGTTGTAATTGAATGTTGGTGGTGTGATTGGTGATTCTGGATCTGGTATTTGATCTGGTTCTTGATGTGTATTATCAATATTTTCTGTGTTGACTGGTATAGGTTTTTCATTGTCAACTTCTTCTTCCACAAAGATTCCCCAAAATGAGTCTTGTGTATCCTTTTCTTCTTCATTCTTATCCCAATCCCACGGTTTTGTTTCCATAAACTTTACATCCCTACTAACATGTTTCTTCCTTCCTATAGGATCATATAACCTACATGCTTTTGATCCTTCCTCTACTCCCAAGTAAATCATTGGTATGCTTCTGTCATCCAATTTATTTAAGTGAGGTATCGTTATCTTAGCATAAGCTGCGCATCCGAATATCTTTAGGTTCTCAAGATTCGGTTTTCTGTTGTAGAGTGCTTCATATGGTGTTTTATCTTCCAGGGCTCTTGTGGGCACCCTGTTGAGTATGTAAATAGCGTGCTTGACTGCTTCCGCCCAAAAAGTTAAGGGTAACTTCATTGCTTTCATCATACTCCTAGTAGTTGATAACACCATCCTATTCTTTCTTTCAACTACTCCATTTTGTTGAGGTGAGTATGGTGCTGTTAACTGTCTTGCTATTCCATTCTTCTTACAGTATTTAGTGAATTCATTTGATGTAAATTCACCTCCTCTATCCGTTCTTAGCATTCTTAACTTCAATCTTAACTCCATTTCAATCTTCTGTCTAAATTCCTTAAATGTGTTGAATGCCTGATCTTTTGTTGTTAAAAAATAGGCCCACATAAAACGTGTACAGTCATCTACTAATAAGAAGATGAGTTTCTTTCCAGAGTGCGTGGGTGGACTTATGGGACCACAGAGATCTCCATATACTAAGTCCAATGGGTTCTTTGATCTGAATTTAGCTTGATTTGGAAATGGGGTTCTACTGTGTTTTCCTAATAAACATGCATCACAGATTTGTCCTGCATGGTTTATCCTTGGTATTCCTTCCACTAGACCCTTTCTAGTCATTTTGTTGATGTCGTCAAAATTCAAATGACCTAATCTAGCGTGCCATAACCATGCTTGGTTATCTATATTTGCTAAGAGACATATAGGTGCTTCTATTTGTAATCTAATACTGTAAAGTCGATTCTTAGATCTTTCCACCTTCATCAACAACTTCTTGTTCTTATCATACAAAGTCAGTTTGTTCCCATCCATGATGATCTTACAACCTATCTCCGTAAGTTGTCCTAGACAAAGTATGTTACTCTTGAGGTTTGGAATGTAGTAAACATCTGAAACTATCTTTTGTTCCTTGTTTCTACATCCTAATAATATAGAACCTCTACCCTTTATCTCTACGTATGATCCATCTCCAAAACGAATGCGTCCAGTGATGCTTTCGTTAATATCCTTAAAATGACTCTTAGTTCCCGTCATATGGTTACTTGCACCATTATCTAAATACCATATGCTAGCATCTGTTGTAGCATATTTCCGGGGTTGTACTTGTCCTTCATTTAACAAAACTTCTTCGAGTGTAGTTTCATGTGTTGTCATTAATAGTGATGGTTCATCGTCTTCCAAGATAAGGTTTGATTGCTCCTGAGTTGTTGATGGTTTTCTACAATCTTTCCTAATTTGTCCGAGTTTCCCACACTTGAAACATTTTATCTTCCTTTTATTCCACTCATGTTTATTCTTATTTGTGTTTTCATTGTGAGTTGAACTTCCTTCATTCGAGTTATCTCTATTTCTATTGTTTTGCCAGTTTCCTCTCGAGTTGTTTGATTTACCTCTATATTTGGTAAATCGTTTCCCATTTCTAGATTGTTCACCTTGTGCGAGCAATAAATTATCCTGGCCTTCTACTTGTTCTCCTTTTCTTAGTTTTATCCTTTCCTCGAATGCCTTAAGTTTTCCAACGATCTCATCTAAAGTAATATCATCGAGATCATTTGTCTGTTCTATGGATGCTACTATTTGAATGAACCTATCTGGTGTGGAGTCTAGTAGTTTTCGTACTAAAAGTGATTCATCCAACGTTTTTCCTAATTCTTTAGCCTTCGTGGCATAGCCGTTCAGTTTGGCTCTAAACGCATCCACCGTGTCATCTTCCTTCATCTGAAGTGTCTGAAATCCAATCATCAATGATTGTAACCGTGCCTGTTGCACTCTTTCTTCTCCAACGTGTCTCCTTTTCAATGATTCCCATAATTCCTTTGACGTTCTACAATTTGCTACTTGCAAAATCACATCTTCGGTCAACGCTTGATAAAGGAAGGCCGTTGTTGCCTTATCCTTCTTATCGTCTACTTGCGTATTTTCCTTAGGTTCTATCGCTTCCTATAAACCATGTGCCTCTAATATGACCTTAATTTGTATAGCCCAAACAGTGTAATTTGTGGTTTTTAATTTTGGGCATTGATATTGTGCAATTGGTGTTGTAGGGGGTTTTGGTGGCGTAGTACCATTTACATCGTCACCCGACATCCTAAAGGTGTTTATAATTTTCACCCTTTGATCGTATGGGAATTTCTAACCAGTGGTATCACTTAATACTACGGGAACAGAAGTAATTATCCGGAAATCCTAGTAATACGGGATCAATATATAGTTTTTGGGATTTCCTAATAGTAAGAAATAAATATCTACACTATCCAAAGTATAATAGAAACCCAAAATTGAATTTGTGACCTCGTTCGTTGTGTCAAAACACAACCGTGTTCCCACTTGTGTATCGGTAATTAGTTATACCAATTACTTCCTCTTCCAAACGTTCCTCTTCCTTTTTATATTCTACCACACTTCACGTTGTCCTTTTTTGTGTGTCGACTTGGTCTCCAATGCGTGCCCTAGAGGCTCCTTTTTTCTTCTCGATATCAAAAAACACCCAACGTGTTTTTCTGCCACAACCAAATTTGTTGTTGGTTGTTGTTTTCCGTTCCAAGTTCGTCACGAATTTTACCCACAAATACCTCTCGGTATTTTTACCAAAGCAAGTCGTTTTGCTTTCCTTTTTCTGCCAATAATACCCCACGGTATTAATCCCAACGTCTAAACAAATGAGTTTTGTTTGTCGTTGCCGCTATTGCTTGTTTCCTTTTCCGCGTTGTACCACAATACTTCTTTGTTTCTTAATTCCACACCGTGTTCTTTAACAACTCTTCAATACCCGTCGGTATTCTCTTGTAAACGAGTGATCAGCCCGCTTCTTTTCGATATTTGTTGTTGTTCCTGTATTGCTAAACGTCTCCAAACAATCCTTGATTGTTTTCTCTTCGGTATACCTTATTACATGCACAAGCAACGCCTCTCTTTCTTTGTGTATATCTCGATATATATACACAGTTTATACTTGACGTCTTTTTCTTCTTCTTGTTGCGTTGTGAGAGCAACAAGTCTTCTTTCTCCTTTGTTGTCGTGTGCAAGACACCAACAAAGTCCTTCTAACAATTGTTTTCCTTCCTTTTCTGGTTTTGTTGTCGCGTACAAAGATCACAACAAAACAGGCCACCACTTCGTTTGGTGTCCTTCCGTTTGCAATTCCAACACAAGATAAGTTGTATACGACTTTTCTTGCGTCCCTCGGTTATCTAGACAGCGTATATGAGTTTATACGCAGGGTATATTTTGTTTCTGAAACAACGATTCAGTTTTGGTTCTTGGTTTTTAGTTTTCTTTTGCCTCGTTAAGGTTTCTGGGTTTGATGGATTGTAACGATGTAACGAGCAATATAACAAGGCTGGGTAACAAGGCTCTTGATGCCAAATGTAGGTCCCAAACTTTCTGTGATTCGAAATACAATTGCAAACAAACGTAATACTAGATAACTTGTTTTTATTTCGTCTAACCAATGTATGAATACATGTTCACAACTATATATAGTATACTAATCGGTATAATGAACCGATGTGTCCATTCGAATGGGTACATGTGAAACGTCACAACCGTTCGTTTATAATGTAACTAACTTAACTAACATAACTAACTTTGGCGGTTATTAACTTTCTAACGACCAAGTTTGGTCCTTCACGTTTTAATAAGGGGCAATGTCGAGATTATTGTTCACAATTACAACTTAGATTATTTAAGGGTTGTGATGTAAACCGGACCTGGGAAAAACATAAATGTCCAACGGACCATCAAGTTGGATATTAATCGTGGTTCTGTATCGTGGGACTTTGTTTTCGTCGCTAAGCTTGAATGTAAAGCAACCCAACAAGATAGCTGAGAAGATCTTCATCTGTCTATACGCGAATTCTCGACCCAAACAAGTCCGTGGTCCAGCCTATGGATGAACAAGAAAAATGTAAAGGGTTGATTACTAAAACAAAATCATATTGTAAACACGTTCAGTGTTTGACAAACAATTACGACAGTTAATAATATTACATTTATCTCTTTTCCTTATATATTAACATGAAATACCATGAAGACATTACACAAAATTATGTTTCATAAAGTTTTTGTGGCAAAATTAATGAATTATATGGTGGAAGAAAGTCGTGATTTTGTGTGTAAGATGACTAAATGAGAAAATTGGGGTATATATTTGAAAGTTTATTGTTACATATTATTATAAATCTATAAAGATAGACCATAAATATGTTGAAAATTTGTATATTTTGGGAAGATATGCAAATATTCAATTTTTATCGGTTATATATATGAAATTCCCTCTAAAAATTACTCTTTTAAGTTTATTTTTTCAGTTAAAAGAACGGTCAATGACACTGGTACAAATTTTGACAATAATTAGTGGTAGCACTTCCTTGTTGAATATGATGCATGCCACTGATAAACTAAACATGAATGTTTAATAACTAATATAACAAGTACTCCTGCTATATTTTATAAAAGAAAGTTTGCATGTTCGAAAAAAGAGAAAATTTCAGAGAGAGAATGATATAGGCAGTGAAAATCGTAACTTTTGGGGTGAAATTATATTATACTTACCTGAAACGCAGTAAATTTGAAGGGGCTTTCTGAACGGAAGCAACCATTGTTATCAAGCCATCTTTCTGGTTTATAATCAAGTGCGTCTTCACCCCATATGAACTTCATCCTTCCCATTGCATATGGCAAGTAAGCTATCACATCCCCCTTCTTCACAATACAACCATCTGGTAGAACATCATCTGAAAAGCATACCTTTGGATCCTGCATAATATATATTCAATATTGTTAGTGAACATGTCTATACAGAAACAAAGCATAGGCGCAACACAATCTTTACTTTGTGCTTCCAAGTTCATTCATGAATCAATTTATGAACAAGATTGCATACCAGTGGCAACGCGGGATAGAGCCTTATGATTTCAGCAATTGATGCATGAAGATAGTGCATCTTTTCAAGCATATCCTCACTCATAAGGGCCTCAAAATCCGTAACAGTTGTGATATCTTCGGTCATGTTCATTGCTTCTTTGATATCTTGAGCAATCTTATCTTGAATTTCAGGATGTTTGCAAAGAATGTAAAGGAACCAAGTCAAAGTAGCTGCTATAGGATCTTTACCAGCAAGTACGAAGTTCATTATTATATCTCGAAAGTACTTTGGATCCCTATCAGTTATCTGCATAAACCTTGACAAAATATCTTCTTTCTTCGGCTGAAAGTTTGGTACATCAAGGGTCAAACCTCTGAAAAAATATATATTCTAGCCATTTCATTTATAGAGGATCTTACACATTTTTTTCACCAATTTTGTATTACAAGTAAATTATCATCGGACATAATCATAGGTTATAAATTTCATGTCTGTAACTGGTATGTTCTGTTAAAAACCATGAAATGCATGTAAATACCTATTATAACCTTCATCTTTGCTTTCTCAAATATAGATTATGTTATGACATGAGTTTCAATTATCTTTGATATTTTATAGAATTCCTATTAACTTAAGGCTTACCGAAAAATCATCTTGTGGCTTTTGCCTTTGTTCTGTCTTGGTCTTGATCACCTTATATACAAAATCATCAACGACTTTGATATTCTTCCTTAACTCTGCTTCCGCTCCAATATTCAGGTACCTCTTGATTTTCCAGAATAAGTCAACTAATCTTCTATATGTCAACTCATTTGAATCATCAAATGCGCGACTGAAGTTAACCCCTTCTTTATTAGAACCACTCAAGTTGTCAAGTTCAACCCCAAAAGCAACTTTAAATATTGAATCTGCCGTAGCTTTCATGAATATGTCCTGTATGTACGCATATCAAGGTTGTGACGATAAGCCATAGGAAGTCTCATTCGGTGTTAAACCGAAAAATATTAAAAAAGGAAAAAACTTTACATTTATGTCAACGGTTTGGTTGCGGTTTGCTGCTTCTAAAAACATGTTTCCAACTTTTACTGCGTTCTTTCTGAAGGTTAGACCGCTAAAGTCTCTCAAAACTTTCGTAGAAAACTCATGGCTCGCTAACTTCCTCTGCTCGCGCCATTGGTGCCCATCAACTGTGAATATACCGTCGCCAAGAAAATCTTCTAGCCAGGTGTGGGTGAATGATCCCTGAAATTGTTTCCGGATACATAATTTGCAAGATATAATTATCTAGAAGCATTCGCTCGATAAATTTACTGTGTGCATCAGCATTACAAAAAGGAAAATACGCTAACAGTACGTGAACCAACGAATTACAAAGTATTATTGTTTCAATATGAATCGCATCAAGGAGATTTCCAAAATGTGTAATCATATTCATTTTTACCGAATAAATCATGTCATAAACAAATTATTACTTGAACTTAGCTTGGAATCCAATTTTGGCACAAACCTTGCCATAATTTTCAAAATTGGTCTTGAGAATATACTCCACAATCGCAGGATCAGTTGTATAAATCTCACCCTGAAAAGGGTTCAGCATTCTGAACGTTTTGTATTTTGCCGCAAGATCCGCCATGTAATGATGTAACATCTTAAAGTTGATGAGCATATTAAGCACTGTCCCGCCAATTGGATGATACTTGTTCTTTTTTTGTTGAGTGTAGATATATAGGAAAAATAGAAGAAGAAGTAAAGGTGTGATTATAAGGATTGAGAATAAAACTGCCAAAAGATCCATTGTAAGTTGTTGTTTTCAGAAATGAAATGGAATTTATCTTTGGGTTTAGACGTTATGTGTGAAACATGGGACGTTTGGATCTTGTTTTTATAGTGATTTTTGTGGCGGGTAACTAAAACAAGTTGATGTTAAGTTTGAATGTAACTAGATATGTTTAAATGTGCATCATTAAAAGCACTATATCCTACGGAAACACTACAACTAGATTTGATCATCTAGATTGTTTCACTTATAGGCAATAGTGGGACGAGTACATCTAAAATAAGTAATTGAGTAAATGTCATTTTTGGTCCCTGTGGTTTGCCGGGTCTATCATATTTCGTCCCCGCCGTTAAAATTTGTCGGGTTTGGTCCCTGTGGTTTACAACCCATACGGGTTTGGTCCCTTGACCAACCCTTCCGTGAGTTGACCAAGTATTTTTGGGACGTGGCTAATAAGTTGAGGGCAATTTAGTCTTTTTATGTCTTATCCCCTTTAAAACACAAACACAAACACAAACACAAACACAGAACAAACACATAAACACAAAAATCTAAACACAAACAGAGAAACCATGGTTAGCTGCAAACGATGTGGTTCAACAGCCATTATCAAAACATCTTGGACTTCTAGTAACCCCGGAAGAAGGTTTTATTGCTGCAGTAAAAGGGTAAGTAACCAATTTTTGATTTTAAAAAAACCCCCAAATCGACTTAAGAAGTTCACGTAATTTTGTGATTTGCCTTGTAGGTAGCAAGTTGTGGGATTGTAGATTGGTATGATCCTCCTATGTGTGATAGGGCTGTTCAAATCATTCCTGGTCTACTAAATTCAATGAATCGGCTACAAGGAGAAGCACTTGAAGCTGCTAATGAAGCTAAAAGAAACAAGAAGTGGTTGATTATCAGTTGGATCTTGTTTTTCCTTTATTTACTTTTTAAGTGAACAGCTTCTTGTAGTGAATCAGTAGGGTAGCCATATGTATGTAGCTTAGCAAGACAATGAAGGTTGTGGCCAAGTTGTATTTTGGGTTAAAATGAATGAAAATGATCAGTTTCAACTTGACAAAGAAAGTAGTCTTTAACTTATTTCATAAATGCATTCATAGATGCATATTTCATAGGTGCATTACATTACATAGATGCATTAGACAAAAGGTTGTTAAAGACATTACATAGGAGCATTACATAGGGAACTTAGTCCATTTTCCCTTTTCCCTGAGGTGTCCATGTGGGAGGGATTGTAAATCCTCCTCCACTTCTGTCCCTCAATGACTTCCCAAGTGTGCCTATTTGGCAAGCCTATCACTTGAACCCTTCCTTGGTATGGAACATCACCAACAGGAATAGTGTTAACATGATAGCTAGCAAAAGCATCCATACCCTTTTGGGAGACACCCTGATCACTTGTAATCTTCACCTTGGACTCAGCTTACTCAGAAGTACCCTTTTTAGACTCACATTGATCCTCTTCAGATGTTGAGTGATAGCTAGATACCAAGCTATCATTAAATGAGCTGAAATCAGAGCTTGACTCAACCATTTTTTCCCTTGGCTTTTGTGTTACTTGAGCTTGGACCATGAGGTATTGGTGGAAAGTAATTTGTCCAACCACTTGATTCAGATGAATCAGATGAAATGTCAATCACTTGAGGCTTGGAACTCATTCTTGATACTAGTATTTGGATGAACTTTGTTGTTTTTGACAGATTCTTATGGTGTGATGTGTTGTGTGTATATGTGTATTTATACTAATAAGAATGACTAGAGTCAATGCAAAAGTAAATGCTAGTAAACTCTAAACGATTGGTTGGTAATTGCAGTTATGGTTATGTATTCTTGAAAGTATAAACAATTTGACTATGAAAGTCAAAGTGTACCTGCATTTTGGGTATAACCAACACACATCATAAGCAACTTGGTTGGCTTTTGCAGTTGAGATATCCATTTGACTAAGCAACTTGGTATACCCAACACTTAGCATAGTCTAGTGACAAGATATCCATTTGACTTTAACAGTTGTGCATTTACTTTTTTGACTATTACAAGATAGCCATTTCCAGTTGTGCATTTGTTTTTTTGGAATTACATACAGAATAGCAATAAAGGGCCATAACAGACTTTCAAAGTCAAACCATAATTGCTTACCACAAACATGAAAAATACATTGTTTAACATCACATGCCATAAACACATAAAGGGCCATAACAGATTAGGCCAAATGTAACAAAACACAAACATAACATGACATAAGTTATAATCATCCATAATCTATTACAGAAACATAACATTAAGGAGAATTGAATCTGTTAGCACTTCTCTTGGTCCACTTTGATGGTGAATCTTGTAGGAGCAATGGAAGTGGTCTCATTCTAGTAGGGGCACTTGAAGCTTGTGTATCAACAACAACATAAGCACTCTGTGAACCACCTGTCTGTGAACCAGTTGCTTTCTTTCCTCCACCACTTGCTTTCTTTCCTCCACCACTTGCTTTCTTTCCTCCACCACTTGCCTTCTTTGACCCACCAGGAGCACTCTGTGAACCACCATCTCTTTGACCCTTGCAGCTTCTTCTGTTGTGACCAACTTGCTTACACAGTTTGCAAGTAACACTCTTTCCTGATCTACTTAACCTTCTACCTTGTACCATTATATCTTCAAGTTCAGCAGCAGTCTTTCTTTTTTTTTTCCTAGGCCTTCCAACTTGGGGTTTATGATCTGGTGGGATAATAGTAGTTTGAACATTGCTCTTATCCCAAAAATCTGGTGATCTAGTGGGGTTAATCTTAAACCTATACATTTCTTCCCATGTTGAAAGCCAATGACATGGATGACAATAAGACTCTGGTATGGCAGTTTCAATACCATTGGTAGCCATATTCCATATGGATGCTATTGCATGTTTACAGGTTATCCCACTTAATTCCCACCTTCTACAACTACAAGTTCTATCCCTGATGTTTACTACACACTGATCACCCCAAGGACTGTTTACTTGATATAGTTCACCCCCATTCCACTCAACCTATTTAATTATATAAATTAAGTAATGACTAAAAACATATAAAAACTGATAAGGAACTTATGGAAATTAAGTATTACCTTCAGTGGTGCTGCTGCTTTAATAATTTTCTTTAAAATCTTAGATGCATGAGGGGTAAGAGGGCCATCAGCCTTGCTTATTACCTTTTGAACATTCACTATTCTTTTCATAAGGTATTCCCTTATGTATTCCAAACATGTGATTATTGGCTTGTCCTTTGCATCTACAAGTTGTCTGTTGAAAACTTCACACATGTTGTTAAACAGGACATCAGACTTTGCCCTACCTGCAATGTCATGAATGAATATGTTAAATACATTGATATTTAATAAAGTACCTAATTTAACAATCATACTAACCAGAAAAGTGACTTTTAGACCAATGTTGTGGTGGAATCTTCTTCAACCACTCATACGCCTCTTCTTTATGAGCTTTCACTGCTTCCATGTTTCTGTCAAACATCTGAACAGTTGTAGATGTGGCACACTTCCATAACAAGTCTTTGTACATCTCCCCTCTCCATGTCAGCTTCATGTTGTCATATATATGCTTAAGACAATATCTATGTTCAGCACATGGAAAAAGCTCTGCAATTGCAGGTATCACACCCTAACAAGTAAAACAAGTAAATATTAGACAGTAAAACAAGTAAATATAAAACAAGTAAATAGTAGTCATACCTTTTGCCTGTCAGTTATAAAGGTAAAGTTAGAATTGCTGAATAGATTGAGATCATCACCAAGCCAATCAAGAAACCATTTCCAAGAATCTTTTGTTTCAGCCTCTACAATTGCATAAGCAAGTGGGTAAATTCCATTGTTAGGATCTACACCTACAGCTGTTAACACTTGACCAGGGAAAGGACCAGACAGAAAACAACCATCCAACCCCAACAAATCTCTCTTTCCTTTCTTGAAACCCTCTTTTAATGCACCTAAACATATATAAACCCTCCTAAACTTCCTCTCAAGAACATTGATGGGGTCTGGAGGTCTTTCTAAATCAAGCCTAACTGTTGTATCAGGATTCTGTTTTTGTAGCTCAACAAGGTAGTCTCTCAGTTGTGAAAAACTCCTAGTGTAATCACCAATCACTTTTTCTTTGGCCATCTGCTTAGCTCTTTGAACTTTTTGGCTTGACATACCAATTTCAAGTTTTCTCTGTAATTGATCTTTAAGAGCAGCCAATGGAATTTTTGGATTTGGTTTTAGTGTTGCCTCTATTTCTTTTGACAAGAACTTTGCTGTGCATTTCTTCAAATTTCTTGACTGTAAACATTTGTGAACATCTTCAAAAGTTTTCACTTGCCATGTATCCTCATTTGGTAACTTTGAGCACTGCAAAAACCATGGGCATTGAGATTCACTATCTTTTGCAGCCGCACCTTTTGACCTAGGTTTTGTTCCAATAGCTTTTTTTAACTTATTGGGCTTACCCAATACTTGTGGCCCATCAGCTAGTCCACTATCAACCACAGGGTCCATGTTTGATGTAAAAGTTGGTGTCTTTCCTTTACAAACTACTCTCACCCTAACCTTGTCATTCTTTTTTAACCACAACTGTCTTCTTTGTTCAACAGCAACCCTTGTTACCATCTCCTTGATTAGTTTGCTATTAGCAAATTGTTGACCAATGAAGAAATTTTCGTTCCAAATGGTTTTCTCCTCACTAAGCTTATGCATCCTAGCCACATTCCTTAATGCTTTTCTCCTCTCACCTTCATCATCTGAGTCAATCCCACTATGTAACTCTTCATTATCAACCTCATCCTCTTGAACAACCTCATTAACTTCTTCTACATTCTCTGCACATCCTATCCATTCTGAATTTTTGTCTATGTTCTTCTTAAATTCAGCCATATCAACTTCTACAATATTCAGCATTTGCTCTTCATCAACTACAAAATCACTATCATCACTATCATCACTGTTTGATTCATAATCACTACCTGAACCATGTTCACTACCTGTACCATATTCAGTCTCCCCACTATATGAACCATGTTCACTCTCTGACCCATGTTCAGAACAAACATCTACATTTGGCCTTTCATTCCTACTAGACTGGCCTACATTCTCATTCAACCTTCCAACCTTACTTAAGCAATCCCTCAACCACTCATCCTCACTTACATCATCAACAACCTCATTATCAGCATTATCTACCAAATCAAGTTCTAAATTCTTAGATACACAGTGAGCAACATATAATTCAATAACCTTATACTTAGATACATGGGTCATCAATTCCAACACATCTTTGTCAGTCTCTAATTTCCTTAAACCATTATCTAAATCTGTGTTTGGTAACTTGTAATAAAAGTCCATACCTGAACTTCCATTTTCATACCCCAACTCTTTCATCATTGTGGCAACCTCAACAACAGAGAACCTCTCTGAATCAATGGTATCTATCCAATTCACCTTCCCACCTTTGTAACGTACCTTAGGAGGGCTTGTGAATGCACCTCCATGGTTAATCTTTAGGGAAAACACTGTTGGAAACTTACCTGAACATAAAAAATAACGATTTACATTACAAACTCTTATTTACATTAAAAACAGAGTAAACAATATTGTGTGTAGTGTTTACTTACGATAATCTTGATAGGGATTTGAAGATGACCCCTTTTCACGAACCCTCCACTCACACAACATTGTGTAATTATCTAGGGTTTCATTCAATTTGATCGCGAAATGTGTGTGTGTTTCTGATTCCGAACCATAGGGATGAATAATGATAGGTTAGGGTTTGATAAACACCCCCAACTTCGCGCCCTTTGTGAAGTACCAGAAATACCCCTAGTATTATAAGCGTTTTATGACTTTAAACGGTCAACTCACGGAAGGGTTGGTCAAGGGACCAAACCCGTATGGGTTGTAAACCACAGGGACCAAACCCGACAAATTTTAACGGCGGGGACGAAATATGATAGACCCGGCAAACCACAGGGACCAAAAATGACATCTAAAATAAGTAATTAAAATGAAAAAAACATCTCGTACTTCATTTGGAGTTCAAGGTGATTTTTGTTATGTGTCTTTTTTTTTTTTTTTTTTTTTTTTTTTTTTCTTTTTTCTTCTTTTCTTATGCTCTTTCTCAGAGCATTTTAGTTTGTATCTTTTTCTTTGTTTGCCTTTTGTGGCCTTAATACATCTTCGCTTTCAAAAAAATAAATAAATAAATAAACAAAATAAAATAAAGGTTGTTGACATTGCTTACTGTTAGATGACAAAATCAAGGGTTAAGATTATATGTGGCAATTTAGTAATTATGTGAAACTCAGTTTGACGCTTCGAGTTAATATACAAACAAGTTACTAAAATTTGCGAAAAAAATTGTCATAAGTTACTAAAGTTTCAAAACTATCATCTAAGTTACTCAAGTTGTTGCAATCAGTTAAATTTGTTACTTTCTTAGTTGTAACTTATGATAACCGGTTAAATCCGACGTGGCAGTGGTTTATATTTAGGTTAATATATAAAAAAGTCACTAAAGTTTGAGAAAATATTCACTTAAGTTACTAAAGTTTCAAAAATATCATCTAAATTACTCAACTTGAGAAAAAGTTCGCCTATGCTTTAACCCGTAAGGGGTTTGGTCATTTGACCACTAAAACTGTTAGTTTGATTGTTAACTTTATCATGTGACATCTGACATGTCATAAAGGGGAAAATATATTTTTTATCTATAATATATTATAATGCATTTACAACATGGGTTCCTTTAAAAGTTAAGATAAGGAGGTCTGATCTTGACCATCCATTTCATTCTTTACAAATGTTACGGAACCACATCTTATAGTGATATGTGTCATCTCATCTCAATTAAAAAAGGCCCAGCTTATTCTAACCCCCCCTCCCCCCCCCCCCCCCCCCCCAAAAAAAAAGCTTATCCACCCCCCCCCCCCCCCCATTTTTTTCTTTTTTTTTTTAATTATTTTTTTATTTTTATAATTTTGTTTATATAAAAAAAACTATAAACCTGAAAGTGCGGAACAGAAATAGGGAACAGAAACTGACAAAAACTATAAAACTGTCAGAAATACGGAACAAAAACTAACAAAAAACTGTGTTATACTGCCACCAAAAGGAATCTTTGACCAAATCCCCTATGATTTGACATCATATTGGGGGGGGGGGGGGGGGGGGGGGGTTCGATAGCATAGCCCATTAAAAAATCATTTTTATTTTCAAATTGAAATATCTTCTAAACTATTTTTTTAATAGTTTTTTACATATTTAGTGGGTTTATTTTATTTTGATTCAAATTTTTACAACTTTAACCTTAATTTGAATAAATACAAACTTGATTCGTCAAAATTATATACTTATGGAGGGAGTTTTTGACGGTTAAAAGATTGTGAGAGGGGTTTTTTTTTTTTTTTTTTTTCTTTTTTTCTTTTTTTTTTTTGTGTGTGTGTCACTACTACAAAAAATCTCACATAAATCGGTCAAAATGGCCCATGAAGAGTGGTTTTAGAACCATTCTCTGAAGGGGGTATCTCCATGATCGAAACATATACCTGTTTAGCAACCTATCTCTATTAGAAGCATCGACAACGGTTTTCTCCTTAAATCGGTCTCCATTATAGAGTGAACAAACATATTTTTAATAGACATTGACACCGGTTCTCCCACAACCTGTCTTTATAGAAGCATCCGACCTATCTTTATATAGAGTAAAAAGATATGTTTTTATCTCAAAATCTGTCTTTTTTATAAATCTATTTTATTAAAAAAAATCATTTCTAAAATTTTCCAATTTTTTTAGAAATTCTATAATCTACAATTGATTCACAAAAATAAAGAAATATAAATGCAACAAATATATATAAAGTGTAAGCTTGTAGCTAAGAAATAACTTCATTAATAAGTATACAAGTCAAATTCGTTAGCTCGAAATGAAATGTATTATATGTCTCTATCAAAGTGTAAGCTTGTAGCTAAGAAATAACAAGTTACAGCTAAATTCCACCGAAAGTTGTAAACACTCATTTAAGCACTTGTAGCCATTGATCAAAATCTATAACAGTCTCTCTTAGTTGCACGAACAGTATCCTCAATCTGCAGATATCATAGAAGGCAAGAACTTTAACAGCTAGATTAAGAAGTTAATGGATGAATATATCCCACCAAAACGACCATTTAAAGAGAATTCAATGACTTATGACGTGAAGGAAAACAAACAATAAAACCCTAAGAAAACTGACCTAAGGTAAAACTAATATCTCTATCTAGCGGCATATGGCGTAAGATCAGCCCCAACAATACTCCAAAGGCTATGTTTCTGATGTAGGTACAATAGATTCATAAAGTCTTTCCTTTTCCAAAAGTACATTGCAATTCTTATGAGTATGTAGTTTGTAGGATAAAGCAAGTAATCAATAAATAAGAATAAATACCAGGTATTTAGTACCTGATGATCCATAGCCCTGATTGTAGCGGAAGCAACCTCAGTATCGGCAAAAGTAACAAAGACTCTTGTCCCGCCAGTTTCTTCGCTGGTGATGACCTCGGCTGTTGCATACCATACAAAAATGTATAAGTAATTAATCAATTATAACTTCAATTTAGAAACAGGCGGTTCCGACATTGGTTAAAACCGCAAATAAATATAAAAAAAGAAATTATGTAGTGGTCAAACTGCTACAAATATTTACCTTGCCACTTATTTCTCAGCGCCACTCAAGCACCAAGTTATTATACATTCCAGGTACATTTAATTATAACAAATAGTTGCATTATAGTTTTCCACAGGATATTGCTTATCCAACCATTGATGTAGCAAATATCCCAAGACAACAGTGCAAGTATCAACAGTATTTACGCTTAATTAATCAAGTAGAATATGACCCATCGAGTCCAAACTCAAGCATTAACTTTCAAGAACACAAATTATGTTACTATTTTGCATACTGCAAACAACTAGATGAGCAAATACTTTCAATGTTCAACTTGGATTCTAGTGTGAGATTCAAGTCTTCATCAATTTTATGTGTCAAACTACCATTTAAAGAGAACTCAATGACTTATGACGTGAAGGAAAACACACAATAAAACGCTAAGAAGTAAGACGCTAAGATGTAATGCCATTTTTATCTACATATACCAAAATACATTCATAATACTAGTGACGTAGTGAGCCCAAATGCCCCTAACATCATACAAGTGAAATTCCAGTCTATTTCAGTATGCAAGGTTTCAGTAGTCACTAACAATATATATTTTTTATCAAATCACTAACAATATTTGATCATCACATATTTTGTAACAAACTGATAAATAGGTTGTTGGCAACATATGGCTATCAGCCCAATAACTCAACGAACATTACCTATCTCCGAATTGATCCCGACAAACTAAATGTGCCAGATGTCTCATGATTGGTTTTCATTGACAGCATTACAGTACTTGTTAGACAGTAGTTCGCTATACCTTCTTGCTCTGGCCCACCTGAAAATTTCAAAATAATTGCAGTGTCATGTAAACATAAACAATGGAATACGATACATTCCCTGAGTATATTAGCACACGAAAGCTACCTCAATAACATGTATAGCATCCCAACCACCCTCATTCAGGTAACCTCTGTGAACCAAAGTTATAATCTCGACATTGCTTCTATTTAAACTTGAAGGACCGTTTATGTTTATTAGAAAGTTAATAACTGTATTTCAGTTATTTGTTAGAAATCTGTAGAATTATGTGAAGGGTCATGTCGGTTCATTAGTACCGAATGAAAACCTATAAATACATGTAAACATTGAATTGTTATTTCGGTTAGAAAAATTATATAAGTTATCTTTTGTTATTAGTTTGCAAATCATATTTATTTACATCGATCCATATCAGAATTTGGGACAACATTTGGCATCAAGAGCCTTGTTGGACATCTCGCTACAACCTTCAAACAAACCCAGAAATCCATATCGAGATACAGAAACCCAGAAACTCATCACAAATACCCACGTTTGGAACTTGTTTCCAGAAATAACGCACACCCTTTGATCCTTGTTACATTTGAAAGGGTTGCATAGATAACTTAGGGACATAAGAAAATCGTATACAATTTTCTTTGTGTCGAAATTTGCAAACAGAAAAAGGTTCCCATTCAGAAACTTTGGAACTTTGGTTTGTTGTGATTCGTACGCCACAACAAAACCAGAAACTTGGAAGATTTCTTGTCAAACGAAGAACAAGAACGTACTTGTGTGTTTACTACTACAACACAACAAGGGAGAAGGATTAGACGTCAAGAGATATCGTGTACAACCTTTGTACGCAAGAAGAAGAAGCGCGCAGAAAACAGAAAGATTAAAAGTCATTGCTTGGAAGAACAAGAAGGATACCGGTACATATACAAAGAAGAAAGGCACGTTGGCAATACGAGAAACAACAACAAGTTCGAAGATTATTGAAGCGAATTGATCACTCACTTCATAAAAGAAAAATACCGATTAGGTATTAGGCGTTGTTGATAAACGGTGTGGACAAGAAATAAAGAACGAGAAGGAGTATTGTGAAAGCAACGGTTGCACAAGAAGCAAGCAATAGCAGGAACGACAAACAAATAAATTTGTTTAGACGTTGATTTGTGTTTTTGGTACTACGAGTACTAAAAGAAGAAGGAGAGCAATATATATTTGCTACGGTAACAATTTTTACCGAGAGGAGACTTGGAATAAGAAAACAACGACAACAATTCTGAAGGTTGATCGTGGCCAGAAATTCAATTCGAGTAGAAATTTTTGGAGTAAGCCGATACATAACAAGGGTACGAGGCAAAGTAGTAGGAACCAAGTCAAGAAGAAAAGGAACAACGTGGAAATTTGGTTAATAAACTCGACAACCAGATTTGAATTTGAAAGGAGACGAGGAAAGATTAGTACGTGGTTGATATAATTCAAAGTATCGACACACAAGTGGGAAACGCGTTTGTGTTTTAAAACACAACATACGAGGTCACAACAAATCACTACTTTGGATTTCATTTATATGCTTATAGTATAGATTCATTTTCATACTATTAGGAAATCCCGTGAACTATATTATTGATCCCGTATTACTAGGATTCCCGGATAATTATTTCTGTTCCCGTAGAAGTAAGAATTACCATACTGGTTAGAATTCCCATACGATTAAATCGTGAAGATCGTAAACTCATTTAAGATGGCCGGTGACGACACAAACACTACACCAAAACCCGTGACACCTATAGCACAATATCAATGCCCTAAACTTAAAACCACAAACTACACAGTTTGGACTATCCAAATTAGGGTTATACTTGAAGCACAAGGGTTATGGGAAACGATAGAAACTAAGGAAAATACAGAAGTAGATGATAAGAAGGATAAGGCAACACTAGCTTTCCTATATCAAGCACTGACCGAAGATGTGATTTTACAAGTAGCTAGTTGTAAAACTGCTAAGGAATTGTGGGAATCATTAAAAAGGAGACACGTTGGAGAAGAGAAAGTGCAACAAGCACGGTTACAATCATTAATGATTGGATTTAACGCACTTCAAATGAAGGAAGATGATACAGTGGATGCATTTACAAATAAGCTGAATAGTTATGGCACAAAGGCCAAAGAATTAGGAAAAACCTTGGATGAATCACTTTTAGTACGAAAACTATTAGACTCCACACCAGATAGATTCATTCAGATAGTAGCATCCATAGAACAAACAAACGATCTAAATGACATCACTCTAGATGAGATCGTTGGAAAACTTAAGGCATTCGAGGAAAGGATAAAACTCCGAAAGGGAGGACAAGTAGAAAGCCAGGATAACCTATTATTCGCACAAGGCGAACACTCCAGATATAAGAAACGTTTCAACAAGAATAGGGGTAGATCAAACTACACACGAGGAAACTGGCAGAATAAAGGAAATAGAGATAACTCGAATGAAGGAAATTCAACTCGCTATGACAAGAACAATAAGAATAGAAGTGAGTGGAAGAAGAAAGTGAAATGCTTCAATTGCGGGAGACATGGACACTTTAAGAAAGAATGTAGAAGCCCATCAACAAATCAGGAACAATCAAACCTTATCTTTGAAGATGATGAACCATCATTGTTAATGACTACACATGAAGAAGTATTGTTAAATGAAGGACAAATACAGCCCGGAAAGTATGCTACAACAGATGCTAGCATATGGTATTTAGACAATGGTGCAAGTAACCATATGTCAGGAACGAAGAGTCATTTTAAGTATATAGACGAAAGCATCACTGGACGCGTTCGTTTTGGAGATGGATCATATGTAGAAATAAAGGGTAGAGGTTCTATATTACTAGGATGTAGAAACAAGGAGCAAAAGATAGTCTCAGATGTTTACTATATTCCAAACCTCAAGAGCAACATACTTAGTCTAGGACAACTTACTGAAATAGGTTGTAAGATCATCATGGATGGAAACAAGCTGACTTTGTATGATAAGAATAGGAAGTTGTTGATGAAGGTAGAAAGGTCGAAGAATAGACTTTACAGTATTAGACTGCAAATAGAGACACCTATATGCCTCTTAGCAAATGTAGAAAGCCAAGCATGGCTATGGCACGCTAGATTAGGTCATCTAAACTTTGACGACATAAACAAGATGACAAGAAAGGGTCTAGTGGAAGGAATACCAAGGATAAACCATGCAGGACAAGTATGTGATGCATGTTTATTAGGTAAACACAGCAGAACACCATTTCCAAATCAAGCTAAATTCAGATCTAAGAACCCATTGGACTTAGTTTATGGAGATCTCTGTGGTCCCATAAGTCCAGCCACACATTCAGGAAAGAAGCTCATCTTCTTATTAGTAGATGACTGTACACGTTTCATGTGGGCTTACTTTCTCACATCAAAAGATCAAGCATTCGATACATTTAAGGAATTTAGACAGAAGATTGAGATGGAGTTTAGAATGAAGTTAAGAATGCTAAGAACAGATAGAGGTGGTGAATTTACATCAAATGAATTCACTAAGTACTGTAAGGATAACGGAATAGCAAGACAGTTAACAGCACCATACTCACCACAACAAAATGGAGTAGTTGAAAGAAAGAATAGAACGGTGTTATCAACTACCAGGAGTATGATGAAAGCAATGAAGTTACCCTTAACTTTTTGGGCGAAAGCAGTCAAACACGTCATTTACATACTAAATAGGGTACCAACACGAGCTTTGGAAGATAAAACACCGTATGAAGCACTCTACAACAGAAAACCGAACTTGGAAAACCTTGGAATATTCGGATGCACAGCTTATGCTAAGATAACAATCCCTCACTTGAAGAAGTTGGATGACAGAAGCATACCGATGGTTTATTTAGGAGTAGAGGAAGGATCAAAAGCTTGTAGGCTATATGATCCAGTAGGAAAGAAAAACATGTTAGTAGGGATGTAAAGTTTATGGAAACAAAACCGTGGAATTGGAATGAGAATGAAGAGGATACAAGCACACAAGACACATTTTGGGCTAGTTTTGTGGAAGACGAAGTTGACAAAGAAAATCCTACACCAGTCAACATAGAAAATGATGATAATACGTATCCAATACCGGATCAAATACCAGAACCAATACCAGATCCAGAATCACCAATCACACCAGCCACATACACTTACAACCCTAACTCAGAAACAGAAGAAGAAGCTACTACTAGCTCATTAGAGAGCTCAGATCACAGATTTGATCATACACCAGTACGAGGGTTAAGAAATATAGCAGAAGTATATCAAGAAACACATGAAGTAGAAGCACCTAGCTTATTCTTCACAGAAGAAGAACCCCGTAATTACAAAGAAGCATCAAAGGATGAGAAGTGGATTGAAGCCATGGAACTTGAACTAGATTCAATCAACAAAAACAACACATGGACTCTTACCACATTGCCAGCTGACCAGAAGGCAATAGGACTCAAATGGGTTTATAAAACCAAGAGAGATGCACAAGGAAAGATCATCAAATATAAAGCAAGATTAGTAGCAAAAGGTTATGTACAAGAACAAGGAATAGACTTTGATGAAGTATTCGCACCAGTTGCTAGAATAGAAACAGTTCGATTAATATTAGCACTAGCAGCATATCATGGATGGCAAGTACACCACTTAGATGTAAAATCAGCATTTCTACATGGAGAATTAAAGGAAGAAGTCTATGTTACACAACCAGAAGGTTTTATTCAGCAAGGAAACCAAGGAAAAGTATACAAGCTAACAAAAGCTTTGTATGGCTTAAGACAAGCACCAAGAGCTTGGAATGTGAAGCTTGATCAAACCTTGAAGTCATTAGATTTTAAGAAATGTAATCTCGAACAAGCAGTTTATACGAAGAGGAGCAAGAATTCCACACTTATAGTTGGAGTATATGTAGATGACTTAATAATCACAGGCACTCCAAAGAAGGAAATAGACTTGTTCAAATCCCAGATGGAAGATAAATTTGAAATGAGCGATTTAGGATTGCTAGCATATCACCTTGGGATAGAAGTTACACAGACAGGAGGAGATATTACAATCAAGCAAACAGGATATATTAACAAGATCCTAAAAGAAACAAGTATGGCGGATAGCAATGATACGAAGATACCATTGGATCCCGGCACTAAGTTGGTCAAGGCGGAAGATGGAGAACCAGTTGACGCAACTTATTACCGAAGCTTAATTGGAAGCCTCAGATACTTATTACATACAAGACCGGATCTTAGTTACTCAGTCGGACTACTCAGCAGATTTATGCAAGACCCGAAGGATCATCACCTGAAGGCAGTGAAACAAGTAATCCGATATGTCAAAGGAACAAAAGAACATGGAATAATATACAAGAAGGAAGGCGGCTGCAAGATAACAGGTTATAGTGATAGTAGTTATGGAATCAATACCGATCAAGGAAAAGGAACCACTGGAATCGTATTTTACTTTGGAGAATCACCCATTACTTGGAGTACTCAGAAACAACCAACAGTGGCACTATCATCATGTGAATCAGAATTTATGGCAGCAACTGCAGCAGCATGTCAAGCCTTATGGTTAAAACGTTTACTTAGTGAATTAACTGGACAAGAAGAAAAAAGGATAACGCTCAAAGTTGACAACGTATCAGCAATAGCACTCGTAAAGAACCCAGTATTTCATGGAAGGAGTAAACATATAGACATTCGCTATCATTTCATTCGTGAATGCGTAGAGAATGGTCATATCAAGGTAGAACACATTAGCGGAGAACTTCAAAGAGCAGATATCTTAACAAAAGCTTTACCAAGACTCAAGTTTGCAACTATGAGACAAATGCTCGGAGTACAAGACCTTGGACGAAGCAACGATCAAGATTAAGGAGGAGAATGTGAACCAAAGTTATAATCTCGACATTGCTTCTATTTAAACTTGAAGGACCGTTTATGTTTATTAGAAAGTTAATAACTGTATTTCAGTTATTTGTTAGAAATCTGTAGAATTATGTGAAGGGTCATGTCGGTTCATTAGTACCGAATGAAAACCTATAAATACATGTAAACATTGAATTGTTATTTCGGTTAGAAAAATTATATAAGTTATCTTTTGTTATTAGTTTGCAAATCATATTTATTTACATCGATCCATATCAGAATTTGGGACAACAACCTCTTCTACCATGTGCATACTTCGATCCATCTTCATAGTTAAAATGTTTTGCAAATTAATTTATTGTAAAACAAAAGGATAGTTAACTATGTTAGATAATGCTTGCCTTTTTAATCAAGAAGCAAGCCGAGAAGCCTTCTTGGTCATCATCCTCCCACAAGTAAACCGACGAAAGACCTCCTCCATAATACCTAACAAGATACAAATTCATCATCAATTGCTTCTCATAAATTAAAGGAAATATCAACAGAAAAAGTTGTGTGCCAAATGATACATGAGGATTAATAAAATCAACAAACATGCAATAAACTGGAAAATACTATGCAAGTAAAGGACCTCACTGGTCACGATATACCGTGAAGACTTCGTTTGCTTCAATTTCAAGTTTTCTCAGCTCAAGAGATGGATGTAGCCCTTCTTTTAATGGATGATGGTATTTATTTGACCAAGGTGACCTACAACAAAATTTCCATATAAGAAATTAGAAGTTAGTAACAGGATACTATTAAGGAGTAAAACAAATGTATGAAACTATGGAAGCAATAGACTGTGTATGTGCGTTTTGGAGGCGATTATATGATTACTGCGACATAAGTCACAATAATAATCTTTGGTCTGTTGACAGTCATGTTAAATAGATTGCTCAATCAAATAATCATTATTTTGCCAAACACTTCAATAAAGATCTATATGAGAATTGTAACATTAAGTTAAGAAAAAAAAGAACTTTAACTTAGAAACAAACAAATCACATCTATATACTATCTACTGAAATACAGTTCTGATTACCGTATATCACATATATTAACACACATCTAAACAACCATAAATCAGTAAGGACATGGTCTTTACTCTTTATGAACTCCAAGGGTATGACATTTATTACCAACATATGAGATAATGCTTATATATACCCATGAATGATACTTAATAATAACTGAAATAAATGAATTATAATAAAACTAACTTTAATAGAAAATTCTTGAAAATGAAATAAACATAAACGCTTATATAAAAAAACTATAAATTGACGATAGTTAACTTTTGTATAAGCTCGAAAACGTAACACTCTCAACTTATTTGAATCTACTAACTTCTATTTTTAATCTTCCATGTAGAAATGCAAATCAGTTTGGGTGGGCCAATTACACAAAGATGGATCTAAGTTTCTCAAATATGTGTATAGAACTATAGATAATAAAATATCACTAGAAATTGTATCAGGTTTTGGGGTGACCCATGGCCCACCTTATGTTACACATGGTTTCGTCCAGGAGTGATTATGAGCTGAAGTAGAATATACATATGTATGCATATTAACTTACCAATTACTTGTAAGAAAAACATGCAAAATAACTATATACGGATACTTAACATATCTTCATATATCATTAGTTCTTAACTAAGGGATCAACTACATCAGTGGTACTATTTCATATGAATTATTTTAACAACTTAAATCCAGAAGTTACTTCATTTTTCTCATTATATATCATGTGCTGGCATATAAGTAACCGCTAACGGCTAACTCTAGTGTCTAGAACAAACAAGCTCTAAGTACTTGAAGTAGAACTCAAAACTAAAACTTCAATTACCATCTCTTATATAAAACTTCTCACTTTTTTGACTCAGTTACATTCACATACCAACCTACAGTTAAAACTTGAAGTATTCACATTCGAGTAGAGCTCGCAACTGGACAATAAACAAAACTCATTTCATAACAAATAAAAATAACTATAAAACTCACAATGTTGTAAAGTATCTACAGAAATAACTTGTTTCCTCCATCTACCAAATGTATCTTATATATTTACCGTGTCAACCTCATTTAAACACCAACACACAACAGATAAAAATATTAATAAGTCAACAAAATCCCTTGCTGTTTATATTAACGATTATAATGAATATAAAATGCTATGTATATTATGTTACCAACTTAAATCTCCATCATTTAGATTGGATTCTCATATTTAATTTAGACATAAAAGACCCGTTTCATTCAAGCATTCCATTGAGCACTTGGTGGGCATCCTAAACTTGTAAGATCTAAATATGAGAAAATGATATTAGTTATTCAATTGTATTAAAAAAAAAAAAAAAAAAAAAAACCCAATAATGAATCACATAAATATCTAATTTATGATGACCGGTTAGAGCTTAAACCCAAATTTCACACACCTTATAATTGGTGGATCCTGAAAAAACTTTAGAGGAAGAAAAATAGAAAAGGTATGATGCAAGGAGAAAAGATCAAGGGAGGCGGGAATGAATGGATGTAAAGTGTTACGGTTTTGATTTTGGGGGAAAAAAAGAGGCGGGAGATTGAATTTTTAGAGAAAAGATGGTTTTGTTTACGTAAACGCAACATAGTTATTCAAAAGACACGATGTACGCAACAAACTTTTAAAATTACCATTGTACTTTCAAATTTGGTGCAATGTACGCAATATGACCTGGAACCAGCAGGTTACCAGGTTTCAAACTTTGAAAATTGACAGGAATGGTCCCTGTGGCTTGCGTTGACTTTCACCGGTCATCCCTTGACTTTTTTATCACTTAGAAAAGTTACAGTAATGGTCCTTATGGTCCCTGTGGCTTCCATTTTTGTCCGTTTTTTTACGTTTTCGTCCGTTTTTATACGTTTTCGTTCATTTTTATACATTTTCATTCGTTTTTATCCGTTTTCGTCCGTTTTTTATACGTTTTCGTCCGTTTTTTTAATGTTTTCGTTCGTTTTTATACGTTTTCGTCCATTTTTTATGTTTTTGTTCGTTTTTATACGTTTTCGTTCGTTTTTATACATTTTTATCCGTTTTCGTCCGTAATTACACCTTTTCGTCCGTTTATGAACGTTTTTATACGTTTTCATCCATTTTTTTAATTTTTCGTCCGTTTTTAGTCGTTTTCATCCGTTTTTATACATCATCATCCTTTTTTTTCCATTTTTGTCCCTTTTTTTACGTTTTCGTCCGTTTTTATACGTTTTCGTTCGTTTTTATACATTTTCATCCGTTTTCGTCCGTTTTTATACGTTTTCGTCCGTTTTTCTTACGTTTCATACAGTTTTGTCCATTTTTTTTTACGTTTTCGTCCGTTTTTTATCGTTTTCATCCGTTTTTCTTATGTTTTCATACGCTTTTGTCCGTTTTTATACGTTTTCATCCGTTTTTCTTACGTTTCATACGTTTTTGTCTATTTTTTTACATTTTCGTCCGTTTTTTGTCGTTTTCATCCGTTTTTTTACGTTTTCATCCGCTTTTGTCCGTTTTTATACGTTTTCATCCATTTTTCTTGCGTTTCATACGTTTTCGTCCGTTTTTTGTCGTTTTCATCCGTTTTTCTGACGTTTCATTCGTTTTTGTCCCTTTTTTTCAAATTTTTTTTTTCCGAATTTAAAAAACATATTTTTTTTTGAAAAAAAAGTTATTGAAAATTTTTCAAAAAAAAATTTTGGGAAAAAAAAAATTCAAAATTTTTTTTATAACTTTTTTTTCGCAAAATATTTTTTTATAATTTTTTAATATTTTCAAAAATAATTTTTTTGCAAAAATTTTCAAAAATATTTTCGGAAAAAAAAATTCGGAAAAAAAAATTTTGAAAAAAAAATATTTTCGGAAAAAAAATTAATTCGGAAAAAAAATTTTGAAAAAAAAGGAATTTTTTTAATTTTTTTTAATTTTTAAAATTTTTAAAATTTTTAATTTTATAATTTCTTTTAATTTTCTTTTAATTTTTAAAATTTTTAATTTGTTTTTAATTTTTTAATTCTTTTTCGTACTTAAGAAAACCGGACGAAAACGGACAAAACCGTAAGAAAATTGGACAAAAACGTTTAAAAAACGGACGAAAACGATTAAAAACGGACAAAAACGTAATAAACGTAAGAAAAACGGACGAAAACGTATAAAAACAGATGAAACGTATGAAAACGTATGAAAAACGGATGAAAACGACTAAAACGGACGAAAACATAAAAATCGGACAAAAACGTATGAAACTTATGAAAAACGGACGAAAACGTAAAAAAAGGGACAAAACCGTATGAAAACGTAAGAAAAACGGTTGAAAACGACTAAAAACGGACGAAAGATTAAAAAAAATGGATGAAAACGTATAAAAATGTTCATAAACGGACGAAAAGGTGTAATTACGGACGAAAATGTATAAAACGAAGAAAAACGTAAAACGTAAAAATCGAACGAAAATTAAAAAAATCGGACGAAAACGTATAAAATGTATAAAACGGACGAAAAGTAAAACGGACGAAAATAAAAAACGGACGAAAACGTATAAAAATGAACGAAAACGTATAAAAACGGACGAAAACGTAAAAAACGGACGAAAACGTTAAAAAACGGATGAAGATGTATAAAAACGAACGAAAACGTAAAAAAACGGACGAAAACGTAAAAAAAACGGAGAAACGTATAAAAAACGGAAGCGAAAACGAACAAAATAAAAAAACGGACGAAAACGTAAAAAAATCGGAACAAAAACATAAAAAAGGGACGAAAGACCGAAAAACGGACAAAAACAGTAAAAGGGACGAAAACGAAAAGAAAAATAAAAAAACGCGACAGAACGTACAAAAACGTGAAAAAACTGGAACCTCAGGGACCGGTAATGGACATTACTGTAACTTTTCTAAGTGATAAAAAAGTCAAGGGATAACCGGTGAAAGTCAACGCAAGCCACAGGGACCATTCCTGTCAATTTTCAAAGTTTGAAACCTGGTAACCTGCTGGTTCCCGGTCATATTGCGTACATTGCACCAAATTTGAAAGTAAATTGCGTACAATGGTAATTTTAAAAGTTTGTTGCGTACATCGTGTCTTTTGAATAACTATGTTGCGTGTTTTCAGCCTTCACCCTAAAAATAACTAAGGAGAATGGTGTAAATTATTTTAGCTTTAGATCCAATTTTTATCGATTTTAAGACACGAGTATTAGGACAGCTCTTAAATGAAAGATACATGTCTTTGATACGAAATAGAGAGACCTGTCTTCTATGAAAAGAAATTAGTGTCTTTAACTATACAACGACACAGCAGTTTGTATGCATCTGCATCTGTTAGGGTGTGTTGGCAAAAGTAGCAGTGAGTGAGTGGTAGCAGTGAGCTGTGAGCAGTAGCCACAGCTCACCGCTTACAGCTTCTTAATTGAAACATAGGAAAAATGAGCTTTCTTAAAAAATAGCAAAGCTCATCGCTTCTTTACCAAACGAACAATAAAAATAAAAAAGCTCATTGCTAACCGCTCATCGCCCCAAAAAGCTCCAAAAAGCTCCGCGCCAGCCTTATTATAGAGACCGGTCTTTTCTTGAAAACCGGTAGTTATGTTACCCATCCCCGCTATCTTTGTTGTATAGAGACTGGTATTTTTATAACCGCTCTTTATTAGGGGGTGTTTATAGGCTTTTTTGTAGTAGTGTGTTCTTCATCTAACCAGCACCACACCCACAATAATTAAAACACACACATTTATTTAAATTAACTTGCATAATTGAACACATATAAGACACAGACCCAAAAAATCTCACCTTGAAATTACAATACAAAAAAATCATAGTTATTACAAAATCAACTTTTACACATACAAAAAAATAATAATAATAAAAAAAAAGAGAGAGAAAAAAGAAAATCAACTTGAGTAACTTAGATGACGGCGAAATTTTTTTCAAACTTTAGTAACTTCTTTGAGGCGAAATATGTGTCAGGCCTACGTGGACATGGGAGACGGGCTATCAACCGGTTGCTCACCTTGGGAGCAACTAGAGTGTAATATTTTTAAAGGTTGAGTAACCCATTTAATAAACCCGTGAACTTGAGTAACTTAGATGACAATTTTGAAACTTTAGTAATTTATGACAACTTTTTCGCAAACTTTGATAACTTTTTTTTATATTAACCCTTCAATAAAAATATACTACGCACCTTTGTTTCACTTATATTCATTTTTATTTGAGTAAATTGCATAAATCGTCCCTAAAGTTTGGCCAAATTGCATGTTTCGTCCTAAATGTTACGAAAGTGCAAGGATCGTCCCTGTGGAAAAAACTTTGGTGCAAGCATCGTCCCCACAGGGACGATACTTGCACCAAAAGTTTTCCTAAAATGGACAATACTTGCACTAAAGGTTTCCCCACAGGGACGATGCTTGCACTTTCGTAACGTTTGGGACGAAACATGCAATTTGGCCAAACTTTAGGGACGATTTATGCAATTTACTCTTTTTATTTGCATATAACATCTTAAACTATAACAGTTTCACCTTTGTTACATACAAAAATTTTGTTACTAAATGACACGTAAATACCATGTCGTCACTGAAAGTCAAAAAAGTGTTACAAAAAATATAAAAAACTCAACAAAAGTTTTAAAATTATGTCACAATGATTTTTAGGTTTTTCTTTTAAACCTAAAAAAGCCGGGGTATTCAAAAAAATCCAAATTAAAAAACCAACAAACTTAGCTGACTCGTTAACTCTGAAACCAAAAAAAAAAAAACAATATCCGAAGAAACCGAAAATTTCAAAATCGGGAAAACCAGCTAATCACGCTTCACTTTCGGTTTTCATTTTCAAGTATGTGCGGTTACCCAAACCGAACAGTGTACAATGTACATGTAGGTTTTAACAAATGTAACTATTGTTACAACTTACAAAACAACTTTACTATGTCTTTAATATTTCAGATGTTACATAAATTTACTACAACGGCATTTTACGTTGTAGATCATATAATTGTTCATCCGATTTGTTCGATTAAATGTCTATAATGGTTAATTGTGACCCGAATCGCAGGTTACTGCTAATTTCGGGTACTCGCATGACCGGTTACTCGCCTAGTATGCTTCAGTAAAATGAATTACACGCCACGTAATGAATAGTTAAAAATCTAAAATCAACTGAACCGGACCTCCCTGTGCAAACACTTATAAGAAAAATGTAAATAAAAATGAAGTACGTAAATTTCTATTTATAATGATATAGAAAATGTGTAAGAATGTATTTTTTTTTCCTTTCGGGGCACATATTTAAAATATATATCATTAAATCTTAAAAAATTTAAACTTTTACTCACATTTTTTTAAAAGTGCCACTTAAAAAATAGATTTAGGGAATTGATTTGCACACTTTTTATAATTGATTGGGACACTCTTTTTATGTATTAAATACTTATATGGTCTTAATATTCTGTTTCAACTACTTGTACATTAGAATTTGCAAATAACATTTTAAAATATGCAAATCATCTCCCATACATTTAAGGTCACCTTTTATTTCATTAAAATCACTTGATTAAAAATGAAAAAATGTCATTTTATGCCTTTAACATTTAACTTGTTGCAAACTATGTGTCAAGGTTTGATCAATATGTGATTATCAATGTGTCATGTCATTGCTCTACGAGCTAGTTACGACTTACGAGTATTTAATAAGGAGCTTCAATCAATTCTTTTTCAATATAGATATCTAGTCATATACAAGTTGCATAAGCTAGTTGTAATACCCGAAATTTCAAAACATGCAAAATGACCAAAATACCCCTGAAATTTTAAAATTCAATTAATAAACGTTTAAAACGCCAAATAAATCCCAAACCTCTGGAAATGAGCAACATATGAAGTAAGAATATTTTTACTACAACATTTTAATATCTCACAATGTACAAAAATTACTTGTCACATTTATATGGGCCGAATTATAGATATATGATTAATTGTTTTATTGTTAAATTATATTAAATCATTTAATTTAGATAAACATCAAATAAATAAGGAAACTATGTATCAAATCAGTAAAATTGATCTTCTAAACAAATTATACCGAGATTTATGCCCTCCCCTTTGATAATCACTCGGTTTATAATTATTTTCCATTTTATCCCACCGAAACCCTAAAAACACACACACTAAAAACTCTCTCAAGTCCATCCGATTTTCTGGAGATATTCTGGTATTTTTATGGTGTCAATCAAGGTCCAAGGAGGCTGGGAAAAATAAGATTTGGGTCGTGGAAAGCTTGGTTCGAACGTGGGGATTTAATTTTGTCGAATTAGTTCATCCGAGAGGTACAAATCTCTACGCCTAATCCACACATTATAAAATTGAATTGGTATTTTTCTTATGATCTTTACATCATATATAACTCATATAAATTGATAAAATCGAATCATGCAAGCTTATATGATCGTACGAATTTTTGAGAATAAAAACGTAAATAAAATACAAATGGGTTCATACGATTTTTCTGGATCTTGTTCATAATTTTTATGGGTTCTAATATCATCATATCACTCTGGAAAAATGATCATTTGATTTGTTAAAACTTAGAACGATCGTGGTATTTTTGTGTTCAAATCGGGTTTTAAGAAAAAAAGAAAGAAAAATGGGAAAACCTAATCATGCGATTAGGGTTTATGTTTTTATCTGATTAATAATTATGTTTAAATGATGGTGTAATGATTGTTTGATTATTGGAAGGATTAGGGTTAGGTTTTGTTATTTTAAAAGTATTACCGATTGGAAAATAAAAGTATAAGGGTGCGTTTTGCCAACTTTGAAACTTGTGGGATATTTTTGTAATGTTATATAGATCTGTGTTAATGTATAAAAAATATAATATGAGGTTATTTTGTGTAAAATGGGTAAGATAAAGGTTTATTTGAAACCGTATGAAATATTACTATCCGAATTGTAATTTTTAAAAGTAAAGGACTAATTTTGTAAATTCTGGAAATTTAAGGTTGAATTCGTAAACTCTAATATAAGGGGTATAAAATGTACTTTTGATTAATTGAAGGTAAAATGTGTAAATATAGATATATTTGGATCGGATTTATATTTTAATAAATTAAGGGTTTGTTTTGTAATTAAATTAAATAGAGGGACTAAAAGTGTAAATTCTGGAAACTGAAGGTGATTCGTATAAATAATGATATAAAGGGGTTTAATATGTAATTTTGGATACTTAAAGGTTTAAGGTGTAATTATGATTAATTTGTAATTCGAATTATAGTTTTATAAATTCAAGGGACTAGTTTTGTAAATTATGAAATTTGAAAGGGGCATTCGTACCATATATTAATTTAAAAGGTATATTCTGTAAATTGGTAGAATAAAAGGCTTGATATGTTAATATAAATATGATAAGGGTTAAATTATGATTTATGTAATTATAGGGTTTATTTTGTAATTAAATTAACCAAAGGGTGTAAATTGTAAATTGTGAAACCTAAAGGGTTAAAAGTGTAATTCTGGATGTCATATGATTTAAAATGAGTAACTTGTGATATTTTTATTTTAGACCTTTAACTTTGGAATATTTACATTTAAAACCCTAAGCTATGGAAACTTGTTATAATTAACCCTAAACTTTTATAACTTGCTAAAATGTACCCTATTTCCATAATGAGGCTTAATTAATGACTTAACCTAATTACTTTGTGGAATTTGTCTAATTATGGAAATTTGCTAAATAAGGAAACTTTCTAAAAATGGAAACTTACTAATTTTGGAAACCTGCTATAAATGGAAAGCCGACTAAAATGAGAAATCTGATTTGAAGAAGATATTAATAATAAGACGGCCGTGTATTCGTGTAGATTCGCTGAAGATGGAGTTGTTTCCGATCTTTATATTTCTAGATATGTTTGCACTTGCGGTATAAGGTACAGATATTCTACCCTTTTTCAGTAAGGGTGTTTTCCCTCTCATGACTCATTGATCTTGATTCGTTTTTAAGATTCCCTAAGCCATTGCTATGTTCCCCTACACTTTGGTTCGTTTGTTTGATTCATTTTGACTTTGATGTTCGATATGACCCTTTTTGCTTTGAGCCTCTATAATGATCCGTTTGATATTCGTTCGTTACCTTAGGATATTAGTATTCGTATCACTTGATGCTTCGAAGGTTCATTTGATTTTGGTAACTAGATGTGAAATTTTTTTTAATTATATCATGGAAATGCTTTGAAGAAAACTTATTTTAAAATGATGTTTATGAAATATGCGATACCACTTTTATTTAGAATCTTACTAAACTTTTATGAAAATTACTTTTAAAGACTACTTTTGTGAAAATAGTTAATAAAGATCATTTTTGATGAAAACCATTTGATAAAGATTTCTTTAAATGAACCATTTGATTATGAACCTTTGATCGGTTCATTTGGATTCGTTTGACTTTGATATTGGATATGAACCCTTTGCCATGAACCTTTGATATTTGGACTTTGACTATGATTCGATGACTTAGACTATTTGAACCTTTGCTATGATTTGGACCTTTGACCTTTGACCCTTCAGTTTGATACCCGAGCCAAGTTCGTTTCCTAGCCATGAAGGTAACATGGCCGTGTCATTGATGCACCAGTGGCATGACTCACGTGTGGGTGAGTGATTTCTCACACCGTCCCCATTTTGACATGCGCGCTTTATTATTTATTATGGCCAATATTATTGTTCGGGGAACGTATGGGTTGCAATCCTAGGTTCGTGTCCGTGTTCGTGGACTTAACATGATTTGATATTATATATTGTTCGGTGACTGATGCTGGGTGCAATCCACGTCTTTCACAAGTTCGGGAGTTAGCTACTCCATTTGAAGAATGAGGACACCTCTCATATTATCTGATTATCTGAGAGGTCTCCCCTCTATATGATTATGAAGATTTGGTTACTATATTTGATTTGTGTTCGGGCTCGTGGTGGATTACTGACCTTCCCTTTTCCCTTTCTTACTTTGTACCTTTGTCTATACCTTATGTTATTCCATTGCACTATACCATATATGTTCGTTTCCTTTTGCTTTCGTTTCCATTTATATATATCTGTTCACTGGGCTTTTTAAGCTCAGCCGCATTTCTTTTCCTGCGGCAGGTTTAGTAGGGAGCTGGGAATGAGTGGAGAGTACCTTGGACTTAGAAGACTTGATAGTTATTCTGGATTAGAGTTGATTAGAAGATATTATATTTTTAGAATTTGTATTCACATTTGTAACCTTGTAATTTCAGTATTTCATTTGTAACCTTTGAGATTCTTGTATTACTATAAATGTATGCTTTGTTTTGATCTGATATGAAACCATTTTGTGATATCTTTACCCTTGTCGGGTTGGGGTGTTACAATTATGGTATCAGAGAACAGGCTGCGATTCGTAATACATTACCCTTGGCCTGTGTAAGTTAGGACCACTAGGTTCTCCCTGTAGGCGCTCGTAAGACAACCTTTGAAAATTTGCTTTAAGGTTTCCCTATAGGAACGTAAGTTTTGACCAGTGAGGAATGGGTAGACTATAAGGCATTTGTTTAAGTATCATTGCTTCCGCATCACTCTGATTCGTGCCTTGCTTTTGGTTAGATCCTGTTGATATCACTTTTGGAAAGCGAAAGCTTATGTTTTGCACCACCTAAGATTTGAACCTAAATAAATCTGGAAGGCATTGAGAACTGCATAATATTGTCTAACACTATTTGATCCTTGTCTGCAGAGTCCGACTCTGACTTCTGATCCTTTTGTTAATCATTTTGATACATCTTCGAGCATTCTGAAAACCTCCTTGACAATGACGTACTTGAATACATTCTGTGACTTGTCTCTTGTTTTTGATAAGCATCTATAAATTTTCTGACACCATTTGATTTCGTCTTACCCATCTATGTCCCTATGAGAAGTCTTGTGGTGTTTAACCACGAGTATAAGAATGTTTCCCTCTCATTTTGAACGATAAGATTTGCCTTATTGATCTGTCTTCCTTTGGACTGTTAACTCCGATTTTATTCTGATAAAGGATTGATTAATTGAACATCCAAAATATTGACAACTATCCTCCTATGTCTCACCTTTGACGTTTAAAACAATTTTGAACTCCCTACCACGATTACCGATTGTTAGACTTTCTGCTATCGCTATTACTCTGGAGACTCGTGTGTTACTTTCGCGGTTATGAAGTTTTCCTTAAACCCATTTCGTACACCCATGAATGAACCTCACCTTGAGAAATACTTGGCAACCAGAATTTTCTGAAACACGATTTCTGATTGAACCACCAAGTTTCCACCGGAGTGTGAAGTAAGTTTGCTTAAGTGTATTTTCTTGGCGTATTTCAGTTTTGTTCGCGATAAAGAAGAATGATGACAGGAGATATGTATTGATTTCTGGAAGCTGAACCGTATTGCTATTTGGAACCCTTATTTCTCCACCCTGAAACGACTTTATATATATTCAATTTCAGAGCACGAAGTTTCCTTCAGATGGAAATATGAATTGAGGTTATTCTTGAGATCGCTTCCCGTATTTGTAACGACTGATATGACGGTTTGTGACGCTAATAGTATTAGCTAAAGCTCTGACTATTCTGTAAATTTGATAAATGAATGTTTTCTCGTGAGTACTTGGGCAAATGGTCATTGTATGACTTAATAGTACATTCGGAGACGAAGTAGGACATGAGAATCATTTTTGCACTTTGTGAGAAATTTGACGATCACTTGTGCATTCTGAGAGATTGATATCTGTTGAGACAACGGTTTTTCTTGATTGAGAATATCCCTTTAAATCCCGCAAATTTTGAAACTATCACCGAATGGTCAAGACCGATAACAAAATGGTAAACTGAAATCTTTTGAACCTTGCATCAGAATTCTGAAGACGTTTACAACTTGCGTTACCCTTGATAAATTTCGTGACCAGAGAGAAACAGCTTAGTCTGATTGAGAACGGAGTTTTGGAAAGCTGAAATAGAAATTTGTTTCCATACCTTCAGACGGAACAAATTTTGAGACATTTCAGAAAGAGACTCGGCTATGCTCCCTTGCAACACAGAAGGTTTTGCGTAAGCATCAAGACAACTAGAAACGCATCAGAAGTATTACTTCGCTACCTGACCTGGAGTTGACAACAGCGGTGACTACCCTGAAGAGAGAAGACATTCCTTACAAGTGTTGGCGATATAGAAGGAAGATGGCGACCCGGAAGCTGACGAAGACGTACAGTCTCACTTCCCTATTCATCTTGGTTGTACTAAGATGAATTGAGAGCGGAAGCAGACTGGATGATGAAGGAACTTAAAGATCGTGCCAGAAATTCACATTACTCCATCACATTCCAAGAAGAACTGCATGAGGCTTGATGAATCAAACACAAGATCACGACCTTGCTTCACTTCCAGATTGATGGAAAAACGAAGACAGATTAACCGGACTTGAAGAGATTTGATGTTTTGAATGAACGGATTTCTGAAACAGACCTTTTATGTTTGGAAGAATTGATTCTATGAAGACCGAAGTTATTGACGATTAGTTTTCATTTCCGTTGACTCCCTCAAGCTTCGTTATATCGCGATAAGATCCCCTAATGATTTAAGTTCCCTAGAAGCATTTCAGTCCCGTGTTTACTTTTCGTATGTTCGATGATGGCTTTGTTCTGAGGAAATTTGGCGAATTGTGGAGAATCTGATGCTTGTGACGGCGCACCTTACTTTTGCTAGGCAATCTGGAATTCCGATACTCTTGCGAACGGTTGCTTTCTCTCTTGTCTATGACATTGATTTTGTTGACTCTGAGACTGTAGAAGTACTAGGTGGATTAAGATAGGTGGTTTTGCTCACGACTCGAGATAAAGTATGATCATCATGAAGGCATAATTATGTGGTGCTAGTATTATGACGCCTGATCAACGTGATAATACTTACACCATATAACGTGCACTCATTGTGGCCATAGGATATCTTGGGGGAGTACCTAAGAAGTTTAGAATCTGATCTCCGTTGGTTTATCCGTGATTAGTGAGACATTAGGTTCATTCTACCTATGCGTATACTCTGCTTTCGTTCATTAGATATCTGGATGAGTTTGGACTCTCGTTTTGCATTCCGTTGACCTCAGTTATATATCTTGAACTCCTTGTAGAACTCTCTACTGATGGTACAGTTAATCTGATTTGAAGTTCTGTTGTATTCCATATAAGCTTTTCAGAAGATTCGCCTATCATCCATTTTATATTGTATGGTTCTTTTGATCTGAATCAACCTAATTTGTCTCCTCCTGAGGAATCTGAACCCACCTTGTTTTGATCGAGTCATGAGAAACCATTTGTTTTGAAGAGCTTTTTGGAAGAACCTCCCCGGGCGTGAGGTTGTTCGTGACGATCTTTTGCGAATTGCTACGACTCTGTCTAACTTTGCGACTTCAAATTTTGAGGACAAATTTTCTTTTAGAGGGGAAGAAGTTGTAATACCCGAAATTTCAAAACATGCAAAATGACCAAAATACCCCTGAAATTTTAAAATTCAATTAATAAACGTTTAAAACGCCAAATAAATCCCAAACCTCTGGAAACGAGCAACATATGAAGTAAGAATACTTTTAATACAACATTTTAATATCTCACAATGTACAAAAATTCCTTGTCACATTTATATGGGCCGAATTATAGATATATGATTAATTGTTTTATTGTTAAATTATATTAAATCATTTAATTTAGATAAACATCAAATAAATAAGGAAACTATGTATCAAATCAGTAAAATTGATCTTCTAAACAAATTATACCGAGATTTATGCCCTCCCCATTGATAATCACTCGGTTTATAATTATTTTCCATTTTATCCCACCGAAACCCTAAAAACACACACACTAAAAACTCTCTCAAGTCCATCCGATTTTCTGGAGATATTCTGGTATTTTTTTGGTGTCAATCAAGGTCCAAGGAGGCTGGGAAAAATAAGATTTGGGTCGTGGAAAGCTTGGTTCGAACGTGGGGATTTAATTTTGTCAAATTAGTTCATCCGAGAGGTACAAATCTCTACGCCTAATCCACATGTTATAAAATTGAATTGGTATTTTTCTTATGATCTTTACATCATATATAACTCATATAAATTGATAAAATCGAATCATGCAAGCTTATATGATCGTACGAATTTTTGAGAATGAAAACGTAAATAAAATACAAATGGGTTCATACGATTTTTCTGGATCTTGTTCATAATTTTTATGGGTTCTAATATCATCATATCACTCTGGAAAAATGATCATTTGATTTGTTAAAGCTTAGAACGATCGTGGTATTTTTGTGTTCAAATCGGGTTTTAAGAAAAAAAAAAGAAAAATGGGAAAACCTAATCATGCGATTAGGGTTTATGTTTTTATCTAATTAATAATTATGTTTAAATGATGGTGTAATGATTGTTTGATTATTGGAAGGATTAGGGTTAGGTTTTGTTATTTTAAAAGTATTACCGATTGGAAAATAAAAGTATAAGGGTGCGTTTTGCCAACTTTGAAACTTGTGGGATATTTTTGTAATGTTATATAGATCTGTGTTAATGTATAAAAAATATAATATGAGGTTATTTTGTGTAAAATGGGTAAGATAAAGGTTTATTTGAAACCGTATGAAATATTACTATCCGAATTGTAATTTTTAAAAGTAAAGGACTAATTTTGTAAATTCTGGAAATTTAAGGTTGAATTCGTAAACTCTAATATAAGGGGTATAAAATGTACTTTTGATTAATTGAAGGTAAAATGTGTAAATATAGATATATTTGGATCGGATTTATATTTTAATAAATTAAGGGTTTGTTTTGTAATTAAATTAAATAGAGGGACTAAAAGTGTAAATTCTGGAAACTGAAGGTGATTCGTATAAATAATGATATAAAGGGGTTTAATATGTAATTTTGGATACTTAAAGGTTTAAGGTGTAATTATGATTAATTTGTAATTCGAATTATAGTTTTATAAATTCAAGGGACTAGTTTTGTAAATTATGAAATTTGAAAGGGGCATTCGTACCATATATTAATTTAAAAGGTATATTCTGTAAATTGGTAGAATAAAAGGCTTGATGTGTTAATATAAATATGATAAGGGTTAAATTGTGATTTATGTAATTATAGGGTTTATTTTGTAATTAAATTAACCAAAGGGTGTAAATTGTAAATTGTGAAACCTAAAGGGTTAAAAGTGTAATTCTGGATGTCATATGATTTAAAATGAGTAACTTGTGATATTTTCATTTTAGACCTTTAACTTTGGAATATTTACATTTAAAACCCTAAGCTATGGAAACTTGTTATAATTAACCCTAAACTTTTATAACTTGCTAAAATGTACCCTATTTCCATAATGAGGCTTAATTAATGACTTAACCTAATTACTTTGTGGAATTTGTCTAATTATGGAAATTTGCTAAATAAGGAAACTTTCTAAAAATGGAAACTTACTAATTTTGGAAACCTGCTAAAAATGGAAAGCCGACTAAAATGAGAAATATGATTTGAAGAAGATATTAATAATAAGACGACCGTGTATTCGTGTAGATTCGCTGAAGATGGAGTTGTTTCCGATCTTTATATTTCTAGATATGTTTGCACTTGCGGTATAAGGTACAGATATTCTACCCTTTTTCAGTAAGGGTGTTTTCCCTCTCATGACTCATTGATCTTGATTCGTTTTTAAGATTCCCTAAGCCATTGCTATGTTCCCCTACACTTTGGTTCGATTGTTTGATTCATTTTGACTTTGATGTTCGATATGACCCTTTTTGCTTTGAGCCTCTATAATGATCCGTTTGATATTCGTTCGTTACCTTGGGATATTAGTATTCGTATCACTTGATGCTTCGAAGGTTCATTTGATTTTGGTAACTAGATGTGAAAACTTTTTTAATTATATCATGGAAATGCTTTGAGGAAAACTTATTTTAAAATGATGTTTATGAAATATGCGATACCACTTTTATTTGGAATCTTACTAAACTTTTATGAAAATTACTTTTAAAGACTACTTTTGTGAAAATAGTTAATAAAGATCATTTTTGATGAAAACCATTTGATAAAGATTTCTTTAAATGAACCATTTGATTATGAACCTTTGATCGGTTCGTTTGGATTCGTTTGACTTTGATATTGGATATGAACCCTTTGCCATGAACCTTTGATATTTGGACTTTGACTATGATTCGATGACTTAGACTATTTGAACCTTTGCTATGATTTGGACCTTTGACCTTTGACCCTTCAGTTTGACACCCGAGCCAAGTTCGTTTCCTAGCCATGAAGGTAACATGGCCGTGTCATTGATGCACCAGTGGCATGACTCACGTGTGGGTGAGTGATTTCTGATGTTATTTATAAATATTTTTATTTTTCCAAAGAAATTGTAATGAATACAATTCCCCGGGTCGTTCTCCCAACGAAGGTTTGACGGCGAATTTGTCGAATCGGTGTCGTATAAATGTGAAGTGAAAAGTGACGTGAAAGATTATATTTTTTTAGAATTGATTACACTATAATAAGAAAAATTAAAAGCAATCTACGCTATTAAAATAAATGCATACAAAGAAAATTCAAATAAATGCAAATCCCGGGCTAATCCCGAGATTTATAAATCTATTAGTGAAATTATACTCAAAATAGAAATAAAAATAAAAATAAAATCTAATGGACGAAAATGAATTTTATTAAAAACTGATTTTATAAAAAGAAATTTAAGAAAATAAAGTTTTATAAAAAAAATGAGGGACTAAAAATGCAATTTTGGAAACTTTATTTAAACTAAAACTTTTTAAAACAAAGAAAAGGACTTAAGCTGTAATTTTGAAACTCTAATAAAAACTAACCACGATTTGAAAACAAATACAAGGACCAAATTCGACTAAAAATGAAACTAGTTTAATACACAAAACGTTTTTAAACAAAGACAAGGGCTAAATCTGCTAAATACCAAACTATTTTATGACTAAAAATTACCAGAACCGATTTAAACTTCACAGAAAGATACAGGGACCAAAAGTGACAAACTCAGAAACTTAAGAACACTTAGCTTAAAACAGAAATTCACCTCAACTAGCAATTTTCAAATGCTTGTAAATCACTCAAAACTTAACCAATTTTGAAACCGTAAAATGTTTTGGAAAGCTGGACAAGCAGAGATTAATAATATCTAAAAATCCATATCACAAATACTCAATTGCTAATCCAAATTTAACAAAGTTCAGTCGAGAAAATAAGTATCAGCAACAACTTTTAAAACAGCAGGTTTGACAGAACTTTGAATGCAAATTAAAGGTACCAGATGTTATCGCTATTACTTGAAATGAGAATTACTCAAACTATCCTAGGTTAACTTGCTTAAAAACACAAAATCACATAATTTCGAAAACTAATGATGGATCAAATTGATTCGTGAAAACAGACATCCATCATCAGCATACACTGATTAGAACAGATAAAGAGCTGATTCTAAGCTTATTTAAAGTTGACTAGAGTGAGATTTATAATCATTAAACTAACAAACCTTAACTGAAAATCTAACCAACTCAAGCAACTCAGATCCTCGAATTCTAACCAAATCAAGCTATCTCTAAATTCAACTTATCAACTTATGCAATTAATTCTAAACTGCTACTAATATTAAACCTCTAAAACTAGATTACTTACACTAAAAAAAATCAACCAGAGCAGCTAAAAAGAAAAAAAAATACAAAACAGGTATCAAAATAAGAAATCAGTACTCACAAGCTCATCCTGCTAACTTATTTGGTGATCTCAGAATACTCAAACAACCCAGGCTATTAAGCCAATATCAAACCCAAATAACCAACTCTTCCTTCCATCAGCTTTTTCCACACCTTTGACCACAGTTGACTTGTGGTACTTTTGAGAAGAAATAATGAAGTTCCAGTACTAAGTTTCACAAAAGCTATGTAAGCTTAAATGAAACATTTAAAAAATAGAAAACAAGCTTGTTGAAGCTTTTTTAACTAAACTAAAAATTTTGATTTATTTTTTTTTTCTTTTTTTTTTTTTTTTTCTTTTCTTTTGTGATGATCTGGTTTTTAGAACACAGTAAATAATCTAACAACTGAAATCAACATTAACCTAAAGAGAATTCGGACACAAAATAACCTCAAAGTTAAACTTTCATTAAAACTTAAAAATTACAATGCTCAAATCGAATAAACATAAACAGAAAAATACAATTCGAACTATAAAACTAAAATTCTAAAACTATTTTGACAGCATAACTTTGCTAAAAAGAAAATTACATACTAAAATGGGAAGAACCCTCCTCTATTTATAGGCTTACACCGAACCTTCGGGACTTGCCACGTTGGCGATCCGCGTGCTTATGAGTCCTTCATCACCCTTAGATCATCCTTTTTCTTCAATCTTTAATTTCACCCGTACGATTAGATGAAATGATGTGGCCTCTCCAATGAGCGTCCCCCACGTGTCATTCCTTTTGTCAGACCCTTCTAGAAGCCCCAATGATTGGGTAATTATTAATTAGACGGGGTAATTGGGGTGTACGGTAATTAGGGTTCATGGTGAATTGGGGGAAAGGGGTGAATTGGGGATCGGATAAGAGAGATAAGGGGTGTGAGTTAATTTCTTTTCTTTTTTTTTATCTTTGACCGAGTGAAGATAAGGTTTATTTATTTGGGATGGATCGGGTAAAAGTGATGGGTGGACCGGTTATAGTTTAAGTGGATTGGGCTATGTTTAATATTGAGGTGAGTGGGCTGGAATCATATTTAGCGTGGGCTGGGTTTAGGATATTAGGTGAGTTGGGTTGGATTAAAGTTGAGGTTCCGGGTAGAAGATTAATTAGGGTTTAAAGGTTTTACTTATAGGGACTAGATGTGTAAATTGCTGAAATTCTAGGGACTGTGGCTGCCATATTTTAAAAGATGATCTAAGGGTTGGAGTTGACAATCTTCGATAGTTGGAGGACCATGGATGCCTTTTTGACCATTTTCTTTGTTCCCGGTTCCGGTTCTGAGCCTTTCCGTATCTCGTGCTCGTTTTCTTGATTTTCTTGTGTCTTTTGTCAATTTTCACGATATCCATCCCTGCACATGCAAAAACACAAAAACACAATATCTTTTGGCATTTTGGTCGGGTTTTTGGTCTTTTTGGGTCCGGTTTTGGTCTAGAAATGGTATGTGTTTAAGCACATACCAAAATTCCCCCAGACTAAGCTATTGCAATGTCCTCATGCAATGTTATAAAAACTCCCCGATTTTCCTTTTATTCTATTTTTGTATTTTTATATTTTTCTCATTATTCATGTGACGGCTTTTGTTGACAATCATTATCTTTCGATAATTTTTAGGATCTTCGAGCAGGAAACACGACTCATAAAGAAGTGTCCATACGGATGAAATTCGTCGTTCCTGATTTTTCACGAGTCCCCAAACTAAGCTTAAAAACGAAATCATTGTCATCTACAAGTTAGATTGCCAACACTACTCATAAAAGCTAATTGTGGACTTCTCGTTCCCAAATTCCTATTTTCCTCTATTTATTTTATTTTTGGTGAGAAATGAATTTCTTCAAATTCTCGTTTCGATAATTTTTTTAAGCCGATAAAGATATCTAGTTTAGACGCTAAGTAGTTTCCAAACCTTCCCTCGAAAACCGTTGCATACAAAAATGAGGTCCACATCAAGGTCTCTGATTTAACACGATTTTGAGAATATCCCTTTTATTTGCGACCGAAACAACTCATCTACGAGTCCAGAGACGGAAGCCTTTATTAGGACACCCCCGGAGTCGAAATTTGGCATTTTTAACATTATTAAGCACATATTATTAATCCTTGGCCCTTTATAACAATCACAACATCGGCTGCGAACCGGCAAGATGTGATAGTCTATTATGACCTTGGAATTTTTCCTCTGCCTTTATTAGAAGTCTACAACATCGGCTGCGAACCGGCAAGATGCAGAAAACTTTTTATGGCTTTGGATTATTATTATTATTCATTATTATATATTTTGCCAAATCCCGAGTCCTACGGCTTTTATAACAATCCCAACATCGGTTGTGAGCCGGCAAGATGGAATAGTCTATTACACCGTAACACTGGCAGTACCTTGATGTGTACCCAACTTCCATAAGCAAGGATTCTCTAAGGAAGAAATAAAAACTAAATTTCGCCAAAACCAAAATAGCTTTAATTATTCCTATTTATCTATTTTTGAGTGAAACAAGCTTATGGGAACAAAAAGCCACAAATAACTTCGATGAGCTTTAAAGAGAACCAACTACTCCACGTTTAGCAATCTAACTTATAAACAACTCTATCATTTCTCGTTCTTCGCAAATTTAAAATCTTAAATAATAAGATCCGCGAATGCTTAGCCTTATAATTAAGCCATGCATATATAAAGTCAAATACGGGAACTTGCAAACTCTTGAAAAGAATTCGCGTTTTCTAGCTCCTTGTGTAAAAGACTAGCACGAGCTTATAGATTATAAATGGTTAAGGGAACAAGCTAGGGCTCAACACGCCCGGTCAAGTCAGAATTTTATTCCTACTCTAACCAGCGGAAAGTCAACAAAAATGTCAAAACTTATTATATTTTTGCACAAAATTTTTAAAATTTTTCTCATTTTTTGGATTTTTTTCAATTTTTGAGGAAAAAACGGGGTTGCACGAGACAATAGCAAAAATGCAAGGCAAAAATCAAATCGCAAGATTACCCCCCCAGACTAGAATGAGACATTGTCCTCAATGTCTTAAAGGTACGGGAATCCCTACAAAAATCTAAGGCCGTTTATTAATTATGCCAAAAGATAGATGTAAAACGATAAGATTTTGGATATTGGATAAGCAGCGGATGATGAAACTCGAGTAGCGAGAAGGAAACTACGAGCACAAGAGTCTTCATCATCGGGCATTCCTGGACACATCATAAGAAAAACCACGAAACACAAGATATGGAGAAGAGGATCCCTCCTCATGTTTTATTAGAAATAAGATAAGAGGATAGATGGATAAGCATGGGGTGCCTCCCACGAAGCGCTTGTTTTTGTTAACCGAGTCACATGAGCTTGACTCGACCCCGAATTTATTTGTCCTTGGGGGAGCATGTGGAAGAAATAATCTCAATCGGACTTTCGTTCAAGATGTTTGGATAAACATTGAAGCACACGAAAGTTCCACTCCGATTTGAGATACCCACGGCTTTAGAAGATGAAAGCGGTGATGCCGGGGTCAAAAACTTTGTCTTCGTTTCCTGCTGGAAACGATAGTAAAGTTTCAAGCAAAGATGACTCCGGGCAGAATGGGAGTTTTTGAGTAGAAAGAAGCAGAGAGGAATCATTTTTCTCCAGAATTAAAAGTTCCTTAGATGAGGCAGGAAATTTTAAATTCGTATCAAGAGTCACTTTCATCAAAGGATGAATTTCACCATCATTGAGTAAGCCTGGCTTAAATACTTTGTCCTCACAAGAAAACTCAGCAGGGTACTCGATGGAGGACTCAATAAAGAAATCATCCTCGGAAGAATAAAGAGCTAAGTCATGAAAGACAATTGAAGCATCCTCGGTTATGATTTCAATTTTAGGGCCTTTTTCATCATTAGGTTTGCCATATAAAAGATTTCTCCATTCGGTTTGATCGGCCCTAAAATCGAAGAGGTCATCATCATCTTGTAAATCTTTAAGTTCAGTGTAAGAATCAGATGATGGGGCATGGTACAAAATATTTTCAACTTCTTTATAATCAGCATGAACGTCAAAGAGATCATCATCATATGATGGAAGTGAATCGTCGTGAGCGAGTTCATCGGCGAACTCCTCGTGATAAGAATCACATTTCGATGGATCATGGTTCAGCAATAATTCCAATTCTCTTAAGTCAGATTCAAAATCAAAGTCATCGTCCTCATCCTCCGGTGGAATTGGATCGATATGAGCGAGTTCATCGGCGAACTCCTCAAGAAGAGAATCAATGTAAGAAGTGGTACTGCCACTACTTTGCTCTTCTGATTTTGAATCAACAACTTGGACTGATTTAGGTGGTTTTTCCTTAACATCTTCCAGGGGAAATAATGGTTCATTAAATTTCAAAATATCTTCCCCTGGATTACAATTGGTCTCAACAATTTCCGGCGAAATTGGAGTATTAACAGACAACACCTCGAACTCTTCCCTCGAGATTTCACTTCCCTCAATCGGAGGAGAAGGATGGGAAGAGTCGGAAAGAACAGAATCAACCATCTCTACACGATAAACCGTCTCCGGAGGTGGGACAAGAGGTGTGCTCTTAGAGCTAGCAATTTCCACCTCTTCCGTTGTGGTCTCCGAATCAGATTCATCATCATCAAGAATACTCTTAGTATTTGCAGCACAACACTCAAACCATTTGCTCGATCCAGGATTGATTTTCATAGCCTTGAGCTCAGCACGTTTTTCTGACATACTCTTGACCGTGAATCTCGAAAGGTTTGGATCAATTCTTTTAGGAGCAATTACGGGATCGGACTTTTGATCAACCGTAGCGACATTGCATTTGTCGGTTTGAGGTTTCGAGTTCGGATTGATTTGAAACGTGACTTTTTCATTATCAACTCGCAGAGTTATTTCTTCTCCGTATACGTCAATCAAAGCACGCCCGGTCCTTAAAAATGATCTTCCGAGAATGAGAGGAACCCGGGGGTCAGCGTCAAAATTAACAACCACAAAATCTGCAGGAAAATGGAACTTCCCCACTTTAACGAAGACATCCTCGGCTATACCTTCGGGACGGGTTACGGAACGATCCGCAAGCTCGAGAGTCATACAAGTGGGGGTAAGTTTGGGCAGAGAAAGCTTTTGCCATACTGACAACGGCATTAGGTTGATGCTAGCACCGAGATCGGCCAAGGCGGAGCATTCAACCATTCCCAGAAATTCACATGGAATAAGGAATTTTCCGGGATCTCCAAGCTTTTCCGGAAGCTTTTTGAGAATTACCGCTGAGCAGTTTTCATTCAGATGAGTTTTTGCTAACTGAATTAATTTTTCTTTGTTATTCAACAAACTTTTGAGAGTCGAAACAAACTTAGGCATCAAAAGTAAAGCATCCGCGAAGCTTATATCGAAATGTAACTCTTGAAAAATTTGGAAAAATTTTTCCATTTGATTTGAAGCTTTATCGCGGAGCTTTTGATCATTCAATCTCGAAGGATACGGAAGGTTTGCTTTGACGGGAATTTCTTTTGGCTCAACATTCTTTGGTTCAGATGGATGGATGACCGGAGGTTGGACGTCTTTGGTTCCTCCGTTGTTAGTAGGAGGTTCCATGTCCTTGGTCGCCTCGGGTTCATGGACGGCTACCTTGGGAGGTAGAGAAGAAGCGGTAGCCGGAGCCGTGGGTCCATCATATGAAACACCGCTCCGAGTCGTGATTGACTTAGCATCGCCCCTCGGGTTAGCAATTGTGTTGCTAGGAAGAGAAGAAGTACCCGAGGTTGATGATTGATTCATCTGAAAAAATCCACTCATCATTTGCTTAAGGTCGTTTGTTTGTCGATTAATCGTCGTATCAATCTCCTTCCGAAAGTCAGCTCTCATATTGTTGATTTGACCTTGCATAGTTCGTATGCTAGCATCGGTTGCTTTCATATAACTCACAAAGTCGGGAGGAAGTGGAACTTGGGGAGGAGGAGGTTGATAGACTTGTTGCGGTTGAGCTTGATAATTGTTTCCTCGATTTTGGTTGTAGCTTTGATTTTGATTGTAACCTTGATTGATTTGAGGTAAACGGTTTTGGTTGTTTTGAACGGGTGTAAAACCGGGTGGTCCCATTTGGTTGCTAACTCGGTAGTTAACTTCACCTTGAGGACGGAATCCTTGATTTTGATTGTAGTTTGCAGCTGCTGCAGTAGCATTGCAAACTTGGCTATCGGTAGCTTGACAATCATAATAAGGATGGGGTCCACCACAAATAACACAATTTTCTTGCACCGCTTTAACTTGTGCGGGCGGAGAAGATTGTTTCTTTTGTTCTGAGAGAATGAAAGCTTGGAACATATCTGCAAGCTTGTCGATCTTAGCATCACTGCTAGAAGCTTGGGTACTCACCTTAGAAACAACCGGTTTGTTCCTTGAGGTAGGTACCTTAGATTTGTTCTCAATAATTGAAAGAATTTCTCTCGGCATTCGACTCATGATATTGCCACCGGCGGCTGCATTGAGTGAATCCTGATCTGATTGAGTTAAGGCATTGTAGAACGTATCGATTTGATGCAATTCCGAGAATCCGTGATGTGGGCATTTCCGTAGGAGATCCTTAAATCGTTCCCATGCCTCACCGAAATTCTCATCAAATCGTTGCTGGAAATTTGTGATTTCATTCCTAGCATTGGTCATTTTAGATGGTGGAAAGAAGTAATTCACGAATTTATGGACGAGATCTTCCCAAGTATGGATTGATTGAGGAGGTTCTTTCTCGAGCCAAATTCGGGCCGCCCCCTCGATCGAAAATGGGAATAACATCAATTTGATTGTTTCGTGAGGGACATCCTTATGGTAGTGCGTTGAGGTTAATTTATTGAACCATCGGATGTGATTGTGAGGATCCTCCCGATCAAAACCATGAAATTGATTTCCCGTGACAAGTTGGATTAAACCGGTCTCGAGTTTAAAATTTGTATTTCGAATCGGGGGTATGACAATAGCGTCTCCGTATCCCACGGTGGGACATTGGAGTAACTCTTGCATAGTGCGGAGATCGGGAGCTTGCCCTTGGTTGTGATTGTCAACACCCACCGGCGGGGGTTGATTGTGTTGGTTGTTGGCCATTTCCTCAACGGTTGAGAAATGAACACGGTTGTTTTGACGGATAATCCTCTCGGGATTTGAAAGTGGTGAAAGAAGAGGGTTAGAAGAAGAAGAACGGGTGTGCATACACCAAAAAGGAAACAAAAATAAAAATCAAAAATCTTTTTGTATTTTTGGTTGGGAATTATTTTTGGCTTTTTTAATATATTGAAAAACAAAAGACTTTATTTTCTTTTTGGTAACCGTTACGTTAACCGTAACCGTTTCCTTTAAAACTACGCGCAGCGTGGCGGGAAAGCAAAGGTAGCTCCGAAGATGCTTAAAAACCCGCCTTCTTCAGCTCGACAATTTAATGTCAAGCTTCCTTAAACCCCGTAATTAGGTTGTAGTAATAAAGTAATCCGATAACGATTAATTTCACGATTTGTTTTGTTGTTATTTGGAATGGTTTACAACCGCCCTCCTTCAACGGAAGACGGAGGATGTTTATTAATGATGTATTTATGAAAACACTTTAGGAAAAGTGTTTTATTTATTATATTTTTGTATTTTTATTTTTATAAAAAACAATAACTTCCAAGGAAAGATCTTCAATTCACAAAAACAACGGACGAAATCGACGCACTCGTTTCAAGCCTTCCCCGGCAGCGGCGCCATTTTATTGATGTTATTTTTAAATATTTTTATTTTTCCAAAGAAATTGTAATGAATACAATTCCCCGGGTCGTTCTCCCAACGAAGGTTTGACGGCGAATTTGTCGAATCGGTGTCGTGTAAATGTGAAGTGAAAAGTGACGTGAAAGATTATATTTTTTAGAATTGATTACACTATAATAAGAAAAATTAAAAGCAATCTACGCTATTAAAATAAATGCATACAAAGAAAATTCAAATAAATGCAAATCCCGGGCTAATCCCGAAATTTATAAATCTATTAGTGAAATTATACTCAAAATAGAAATAAAAATAAAAATAAAATCTAATGGACGAAAATGAATTTTATTAAAAACTGATTTTATAAAAAGAAATTTAAGAAAATAAAGTTTTATAAAAAAAACGAGGGACTAAAAATGCAATTTTGGAAACTTTATTTAAACTAAAACTTTTTAAAACAAAGAAAAGGACTTAAGCTGTAATTTTGAAACTCTAATAAAAACTAAAAACGATTTGAAAACAAAGACAAGGACCAAACTCGACTTTTTTGAAACTAGTTTAATACACAAAACGTTATTAAACAAAGACAAGGGCTAAATCTGCTAAATACCAAACTATTTTATGACTAAAAATTACCAGAACCGATTTAAACTTCACAGAAAGATACAGGGACCAAAAGTGACAAACTCAGAAACTTAAGAACACTTAGCTTAAAACAGAAATTCACCTCAACTAGCAATTTTCAAATGCTTGTAAATCACTCAAAACTTAACCAATTTTGAAACCGTAAAATGTTTTGGAAAGCTGGACAAGCAGAGATTAATAATATCTAAAAATCCATATCACAAATACTCAATTGCTAATCCAAATTTAACAAAGTTCAGTCGAGAAAATAAGTATCAGCAACAACTTTTAAAACAGCAGGTTTGACAGAACTTTGAATGCAAATTAAAGGTACCAGATGTTATCGCTATTACTTGAAATGAGAATTACTCAAACTATCCTAGGTTAACTTGCTTAAAAACACAAAATCACATAATTTCGAAAACTAATGATGGATCAAATTGATTCGTGAAAACAGACATCCATCATCAGCATACACTGATTAGAACAGATAAAGAGCTGATTCTAAGCTTATTTAAAGTTGACTAGAGTGAGATTTATAATCATTAAACTAACAAACCTTAACTGAAAATCTAACCAACTCAAGCAACTCAGATCCTCGAATTCTAACCAAATCAAGCTATCTCTAAATTCAACTTATCAACTTATGCAATTAATTCTAAACTGCTACTAATATTAAACCTCTAAAACTAGATTACTTACACTAAAAAAAAATCAACCAGAGCAGCTAAAAAGAAAAAAAATACAAAACAGGTATCAAAATAAGAAATCAGTACTCACAAGCTCATCCTGCTAACTTATTTGGTGATCTCAGAATACTCAAACAACCCAGGCTATTAAGCCAATATCAAACCCAAATAACCAACTCTTCCTTCCATCAGCTTTTTCCACACCTTTGACCACAGTTGACTTGTGGTACTTTTGAGAAGAAATAATGAAGTTCCAGTACTAAGTTTCACAAAAGCTATGTAAGCTTAAATGAAACATTTAAAAAATAGAAAACAAGCTTGTTGAAGCTTTTTTAACTAAACTAAAAATTTTGATTTATTTTTTTTTTCTTTTTTTTTTTTTTTTTCTTTTCTTTTGTGATGATCTGGTTTTTAGAACACAGTAAATAATCTAACAACTGAAATCAACATTAACCTAAAGAGAATTCGGACACAAAATAACCTCAAAGTTAAACTTTCATTAAAACTTAAAAATTACAATGCTCAAATCGAATAAACATAAACAGAAAAATACAATTCGAACTATAAAACTAAAATTCTAAAACTATTTTGACAGCATAACTTTGCTAAAAAGAAAATTACATACTAAAATGGGAAGAACCCTCCTCTATTTATAGGCTTACACCGAACCTTCGGGACTTGCCACGTTGGCGATCCGCGTGCTTATGAGTCCTTCATCACCCTTAGATCATCCTTTTTCTTCAATCTTTAATTTCACCCGTACGATTAGATGAAATGATGTGGCCTCTCCAATGAGCGTCCCCCACGTGTCATTCCTTTTGTCAGACCCTTCTAGAAGCCCCAATGATTGGGTAATTATTAATTAGACGGGGTAATTGGGGTGTACGGTAATTAGGGTTCATGGTGAATTGGGGGAAAGGGGTGAATTGGGGATCGGATAAGAGAGATAAGGGGTGTGAGTTAATTTCTTTTCTTTTTTTTTATCTTTGACCGAGTGAAGATAAGGTTTATTTATTTGGGATGGATCGGGTAAAAGTGATGGGTGGACCGGTTATAGTTTAAGTGGATTGGGCTATGTTTAATATTGAGGTGAGTGGGCTGGAATCATATTTAGCGTGGGCTGGGTTTAGGATATTAGGTGAGTTGGGTTGGATTAAAGTTGAGGTTCCGGGTAGAAGATTAATTAGGGTTTAAAGGTTTTACTTATAGGGACTAGATGTGTAAATTGCTGAAATTCTAGGGACTGTGGCTGCCATATTTTAAAAGATGATCTAAGGGTTGGAGTTGACAATCTTCGATAGTTGGAGGACCATGGATGCCTTTTTGACCATTTTCTTTGTTCCCGGTTCCGGTTCTGAGCCTTTCCGTATCTCGTGCTCGTTTTCTTGATTTTCTTGTGTCTTTTGTCAATTTTCACGATATCCATCCCTGCACATGCAAAAACACAAAAACACAATATCTTTTGGCATTTTGGTCGGGTTTTTGGTCTTTTTGGGTCCGGTTTTGGTCTAGAAATGGTATGTGTTTAAGCACATACCAATTTCTCACACCGTCCCCATTTTGACATGCGCGCTTTATTATTTATTATGGCCAATATTATTGTTCGGGGGACGTATGGGTTGCAATCCTAGGTTCGTGTCCGTGTTCGTGGACTTAACATGATTTGATATTATATATTGTTCGGTGACTGATGCTGGGTGCAATCCACGTCTTTCACAAGTTCGGGAGTTAGCTACTCTATTTGAAGAATGAGGACACCCCTCATATTATCTGATTATCTGAGAGGTCTCCCCTCTATATGATTATGAAGATTTGGTTACTATATTTGATTTGTGTTCGGGCTCGTGGTGGATTACTGACCTTCCCTTTTCCCTTTCTTACTTTGTACCTTTGTCTATACCTTATGTTATTCCATTGCACTATACCATATATGTTCGTTTCCTTTTGCTTTCGTTTCCATTTATATATATCTGTTCACTGGGCTTTTTAAGCTCAGCCGCATTTCTTTTCCTGCGGCAGGTTTAGTAGGGAGCTGGGAATGAGTGGAGAGTACCTTGGACTTAGAAGACTTGATAGTTATTCTGGATTAGAGTTGATTAGAAGATATTATATTTTTAGAATTTGTATTCACATTTGTAACCTTGTAATTTCAGTATTTCATTTGTAACCTTTGAGATTTTTGTATTACTATAATTGTATGCTTTGTTTTGATCTGATATGAAACCATTTTGTGATATCTTTACCCTTGTCGGGCTGGGGTGTTACACTAACATAGATATCTATTCGTGAATATTTTACCCTTTTCCATTTCAAAAACATGAAGCTATAAATTTATTATTAATTTCATGAGTTAATTACATTTTTGGTCTTTGTGGTTTATCAGGTATTTCACTTTCAGTCTATTTTTTGAAGATTATTGAATTCACTCTAAAGTCCGACGACCCTTAACAGGTTCAGTCCAATTTAATTAACGCTGTCAGTTTGACTTAAGTTGACTCTCAAAATTTGAGGGTATACTTGTCTTTTATATATTTAATTAAATAAAAAATGAATTCCATATCTACAAACCTGAAAAACGTACACCCTCTTTCAGTAAAATATGCAAACATTACTTTCGTTTCTCTCATTATCACTATTCATAAGCAAACACCGTATCCATCCACCATCACCTTCCATTATCATCCGCTAACCACCACCGCCTGCAACCAAATCACCACCAAACCACAACCACCCACCATGATCTGTGTGCGTGGGTGTAAGGTGATTGGATGGGGTTTGTTGAAAACTATTATCAAACATTTTTACACAACCTTTTCTCAGGTCTGGTGTTCGTAGGTATGTATGTTCCGTCAACAATCCATCACAACCATCGCAAATCTGGTGTTTGGTACCACCGATTAGTTGGGTTAAGAAGATGGAAAGATGTGTGTTTGAATGAAAGGATTTGATTTGGGTTTGGATGAGATTAAGAGCATGTGTTTAAAAAAAGAGTAGACGGTGGTGAAGAGAAAAACAGATACAAATTCATACCATTTGTTTTTTCTACGTTCGGAGAATTCGATACGGAGGCTTTGGACACACTTTCACGTATTAATCTATTTCTATTAGTCACTCAAATAATGCTAAGAGTGGTGTATTTATCTTTCATAGAGTGAGTTTTTGTATTCAGAAAAGCTTGTGTCTAGACTCCCATCCAACTTCATGTAAATTTTTACAATAATTATTATTATTATAATATATATATATATATATATATATATATATATATATATATATATATATATATATATATAATAACAATAATAATAATAAGTTGATATCGGGCTTAGTGGAGAAAGGGACAGACCCTTACATCCAGCTGATATGTTGCTCTACTCATGGGATGGAGGGCTTGATGTTTTTGTCGATCTGACAGGGTCGTCGCCCTTGACGCAAACTAGTATGGTTGATTTTGTGCCTGGACGTGTCGTGGTTGAGGCCGCACAACGTAAACGCGTCAAATACGAGGCTAAGTTCGCTGATATTAGATATGGGTTTCTCCCCTTCTCATTCTCTTCTTTAGGTGAACTTGAGTAGGATGCAGTGATTTTACTGAAGCGGATCCGAAAGTTCCCTGTGACTCAAGACATTGGGGCACGTGCTGCTACTCATATATTTAGTAGGATTAGCTTTACTATAGCTAGAGGAGTGGGGGCCCAAATAGTATCTCGGCTTTTCACTAATTTCTTGTAAATCCTATTAATTTATAATACAGTGATGTTATAATAAAAAAAAAATAAATAAATAATAATAATAATAATAATAATAATAATAATAATAACAACAATAATAACAACAACAACAACAATAATAATAATAATAATAAAAGATGCTGATGATAGATTTTGTTTAATTTTGAGTTTTTGTTGGTTGAAAATGATTTGGGTTTGTTGTTGTATGAATGATCTTGAAAAAAAAATGAATTGGTATTATGATGCAAGATCTGGTAGTACATGCGATAGTGGTTTTGTTTTTGTTTTTGTTTTTTATGTATTAGTGTAAGTAGTTTTATTTAAATAATAATAATAATAATAATAATAATAATAATAATAATAATAATAATAATAATAATAATAATAATAATAATAATAATAATAAATGTTAGAGCACAAAAAGTGTAAATTATAGTGTACGGTCTTTTATGTCATTTACGTATACTAGATAAGGCACCTTGTATTGTTTTGTTAGTTGAGAGACGTAGTACCCTCGCAACACTTATATAGTTGCGGGGGATGTTTAAGGTTAAGAAGTCTCTCAATATTTGGTTGTAAGGGTATAAATACTCATATCTCAAAGGTATTGAGGTATGTGTCTAATGCATGTCTTGCGAGACTCTCTCTCTCTCTCTCTCTCTCTCTCTCTCTCTCGTTAGAAGTGTCCTCTCTCTCTCTCTCTCTCTCTCTCTCTCTCTCTCTCGCTAGTTAGAAGTGTCCACACCCATATGAGGATTATTTGTGACCAACATGTTTAAGAAGGTTTCTACTGCTCGTATAATTCATTAATGCTACTTGATCGTTGATAGTTAATATTGCTACTTGGTATATTAGTACTGCTACTTATAAAAGTTTGTACTGCTTGTCTTTATGTGTTAATGATGCTCGCATGAAACTTAGTACTGCCCATTTACTTTTGCTCGAATTGTTAGTTGTAGCAACCTGTAAAATTCCCCAGTAATTTGTAAAGGTTAATCAAGTATTAATTACCATTACTGTTCAGTTAAACATTTTTATAGGCAAAATTTAAAATTTTGTTTATTACATTACATTAATTCAAACACATTGACAAGTGATTCACAAACACATTGGAACGAGCTCACACATGGACCACAACGAATCCAACACACTCATTATAAACCAAACGGATCCTTATACTATTCCTGGCCCAAATATTTGGCCTGGTACCATTCACAAGCCCAACCCAATTTTATAAGTCTTATATATTTCTTATTATCACTCGACAAACACACCATCACTTGGTCATGATTTCTTTGGAATTTGACACACAACATATGCAACTCTTTACACCATTCGAATCCTCACACACCAAATAATCAGTATGTCGAGTCTCACTCTCTCATTCGAACGTTTGATCGCTAAACAAGACCCAAAGTAAGTCTCACTCAAGACATGTACAACTCACACCATATTAAATCCAAATCGATCCAAACTAAATTTCACCTGTGTCTTTTATTTATTATGGGTCGAATATGAGTTCTTAACATTGTTCCTCATCATTTCTCACCTTCTATCACATTTGGTCACGTTAATATATGTTTTGGACCCTTTAAACATGTCGACTTACCCATATATACATGCCACTCAATACTTACCCAATCCTACACACAATCTCCTTCACAATATCTTTGTACTTGAGTGTATATCCTCTAAAAGTCATCCCAAATCCCTGCCATTGTCTCCAATCAAGTTGTGATCTATATTATACATTATATACATGTATACGTATATATGCATATGTATACAACACATATATTAACTCCCTTTCACGCACAAAGCTTTTATCTTAATTTTCTCCTAAGTATTCTCCACTGCCGAGAGCCCCAAGGACAGAAGCAAATCCTATAGTCATTCGAGCCTCATTGCAAGTCGAAAAACCTCCATTCGATCCTTTGGTAATTATTTTTACAAGCTACATCCGTATCTTTCAGTTCCTAGACCATTTTGACGTTAAACTCATCACCGTAAGGGTGTTGTAAGTCCTTTAAACTCATTCCATACTCTATTACAATTTTCCTATATCTCATGCATTGTTACATATTTCGTTCGAACGTATATTTACTTTCTTTTGATTTTTACGTGTTCTTATTATTTATTTTTTCATAAATACATATCGACCTCCTTCAAAGGATGGCTACTAATCGAGATACACAATCATTCGACACTCACATGTCCATTTTATTTCATATCGAGACTCATTTCACTTACATATTGCAACGTATAATTTATATCACATATTAAAGTCATTTTTTCTATTTTTAGACCAACTCATATTGTCGAATAAAAATGGCCTTGTATAATCAAAACCATAAATGTAACATATCATTTTTATGGACCACCCTAATTCTCCATAAGCTCATAAAACAAGCTAGTAAAATAAACTCCCATTTTAAGCTCTTAAAAGTCGATTTGGAACCCCAATTTGAACGCTACTTGAAGTGTTTTAAATCCTTTATATTTATACGCATGGGCCTTAAAGCCCAATAAGCAGATTTTAAGCACTTGGAATAAGCTAATCGTATAAGCTCTATTTTTATCTTTTTAAGACCATTAAACAAGCCCATTAACCCTTAAAACCCCTCAGATCTAAAATTCTTATTGGGCCTTAATTAGTTACGTTAAAGCCTATTAAGCAAGAAATAAGCTATTTTCGTGAATAAGCAGTTTGTTTAGACTCTAATAAGCTTTTTAAAGTTATTAAAACTCTCGGAAAACATTTCACCTTATTTTTGTGATTTTTGGACTTGTTTTGCAAAATATATACTATTCGGGTTAAAAGTGTAAAGTTTATATAATTATGTTGCAAACTGTTAAATTAGTAACTTGAGGGTGGGAAATGTTCAAACAGTAAACATGAGGCTAAAAATGTCATTTTGGAAACTTTTAGACTAAAAATGCAATATATTACTAACCAGGGACTAACGGTGCAAAACTAACTCCGTTAGGGTAGAGAGGGTAAAATTTGTACAAGTACAAGGACCAAACTGTAACTTTAACTCATGCATATTCTATTTCATATTTTACATTTTCTCATCCACTCACGTACATTTTTACGAGTCATACAATATTTAATCACGTTACGTTTATAATTTATATAACGAGTTTTTAACAAATAAACTTAACGTTTCGTTCAAACACTTTTGAGGAATCGATATTTATGAATTCAATTACATAAAAATAAGATAATATTATATATAATATTATTTTTGAACTTTAAGCATTTTAAGCATATCACACACTCACATCACAAACCAAATCGTTATCCGTTACTCATTTTCACACTCATTGTTCATATTAAGTCAAAACTATCAAAATCTCAGACTTCACTATTATTCAGGTCGTGTGTTGGAGCCGTTCCCGTAATTCACTTGATTTCACATTTCACCTTGCCAGTTACACTTAAGGTGAGTCATAGCCTAACTTTTACTCGTTTAATGACTATATACTCTTTGGGGGAGATACACGCTTGTTTACTTACAAATTTTACTCATTTACTTTAAACGTGGTGTTAATACAAATATCGTCCTAAAAACGTTATTTATATTTTACGATCTTTGCTATATTTTGTTAATGATAATTATAAACTTTATATTTAGCAAAAGCATAGATATAAGTTAAAGTCTTTTACATTTATAGTAATAAGCTTTTAAAACTCATCATAACATGCTACATTCATCACTAGGATATACATAGGACATACTTATATACATTTACATGTTTACATTTTTATTCTAAAAATTGAAATATGTACATGACTGATGAGTGTGTAAATACTCATCATTTTATACCAATTAAAGACACTAAAATGACCAAAAACACCCAATATATATTGCAGATATCCTTGGTTTGTGTTTTATGTGTTTCAGGTATAAAAGGATTGAAACCAGGGCAAAAAATGAACAAAAACGAGTACGAGATTGGAATATCATCAAAAGCCGATGCCGGGAAAGGAATTTATGAGTTTGGACCGGGATATTGCTTAAATTATCAAAGTCAACCCTCAAGAATGTTAACTTGTCAAGATTGGCCCTTGGAAGTAATTTTGAAAAAATGACAAATTTGGTCCTTAGAATTTCAGAAATGGCAGTTTTAGTCCCTTAACTTAAAAACCAATTCACTAAATCCAACTCTTAAATCCAAATATTAAACCCACACTAAATCCTAACCCAACCCAAGCCCAAATAAAATAAAAACCCAAACCATTAAACCCGATCCAACCCACTCCCATTTTTAGCTAAACCCAGAAAGTCAAATTCCCTGTCAAACCTTATCCCCTTCTTGCCCACTTGCCAGCCAAAACCATGTCCTCTGACAATACCACCATCAATCCTTATCCCTGCATCCTTCCCCCTCTACACTCCACCTACCCAGTCCAATTGCATTTAATGCACCACCTCCACTCCAATCAGTTCCAATCCAAGTGGAAATTATTTTTGGCGCCAAAAATGTAGAGGACGGATAAGATGATCTCAACCTAATCCAATGGTGGGAATGTGATCACAGATGAAGACAAAGAAGACCCCAGCTCTTTATTAGTATAAATAGAGCATTTTGTAAGCCTAAAAAGCAAGTAGTTAATTATCAGTAGTCGTTTTTATTACTCAGTCATTATATTTTGTAATTTCCAATTCTCAGTTGTTAATTCAAGTTAATTTCAGTCAAAGTATTCTAAATTCAAGCAACTTTGTATTAAATTTCAGTTATAATAAATTTCAAGTTTTTGTTCAAATCGAATTAAGCTCAAGTACTGTTAAGTTATCATCACAAAGCCTAAATTCCCTTGCTATAAGCTTATACAAGCTTATCATAGCTTGTTGTAAGCTTATATTAGTTACAAACAGTTCTAATTGTGAAATTTCCAAATGGTCAACAAAAGTCAAACCTAGACCAAATAAGCAGTTCAGATGAAATAAGCTATTCTATAAAGCTGAATTGGGTTTTCTAGCTTGTTTTTGACAAGCTAGTTGTGTTCTGATCATTAGTTCCACTGTTTCATAACCTCACAGTTGTAAGCATATTCCAAATTTTTGCATTATTTCCTATTTCATTGTTACATAGCTTATTTTATCTTATTATAGTAATTTTCTGCTTATTAGTAGTCTATAATTGTATTTCATTAGTTTTATCAGTGTTTAATTTCCTTTGCTTAATTTTGCTCAAAATTCTCAAAAGCCATAAAAAGCTTAAATAAGGTAGAGCTTAATTTTATTAGGAAACTGCTTCTCAGTACTTAATACACCTAAGTATAGCCTAAGTTTAGCATATCCAAGTCCCTCTTGATCTAAAATACTAAAACAGCCCCCATAAGGACTGTTTGGGTTAAAACAGTCAAATGGGTCATTTGGGGTATTCACTGTTCATTTGCCAATTTGCCAACTTTAATCCTGCTTAAATTAACTGTCATAAGCTGTTTATAAGAGCACCCAAGCTGAATTGAATTGTTTTGGTGTTTTGGTGTTTTGCATCAGTAGGGAAAAAGCTAGAGTCTCAACTGCTCAATTCTGCTTATCTTAGAGATAAGTAGATTTGGTCTTTAATTTTGGTCTTTTTGTGTTCAAATTAGTGATTTAAGAGGAAAGTCAAGAGTTGGATTCATATAACCAAGATTTGAAAGACTTAAGGTAATTTTTCCCACTCTGATACTTTAGCCTGCATTTTAGTTTTTCCCATTTTCAGCAAACTTTGGTGATTTTTAGCTTTCTCATCTTAAGTTAGAATAAGCTCATTTTTTGCATAACTAATCTCAGCTGGCTTGTCTAACCTATGTTATTTTTGTTTGATTTTTATAATTTTATTTTGACTGCTTTTTAAGGGCTTGAATAAGGTAAAATCTGCCCTGTGCACCCTGATCAGCAGACTAATTTGCTTATTGGTTTTGAATTCAGAGCTTATTGGGTGGTTTTCTGTGACTTTTTATGTTCCCTTAGCTTATTTAGAGTTGCCCTATATTTCCCTAGCTTATTTCATTTGCACCTTAGCTTATTAAAAGCTTATCAGCCCTTAGTTCAATAAGCCTCAGCTCATTTCCTAAAAAAGCCAACTGATCAGCTGCACTTGGCTTATTTTTGGGCTTATTTGTTGTTTTCAAAATAAGTTGTCTTTGTTAAAATTGATTATTGTCATTAGCTTTTTTGAGTTGCAAAAAGAAAATAAAAAAAATAAAATAAAAACAAAAAAGCCAAAAACCAGATTCGAACCCTGGTCATTCACATCACAAAGCAACACCAACACCAACTGCCCTAGGGACTTTTCCTGGTTAACTTTGCAAAACTTTTTATTTAACCACTTTTTCCTTTTTAAGCTTATTTCCACTGTTTTGCTTATAAACAGCTTATTCCAATAAGCTGTGACTGTCTTGTTAATTTTCCTAGCTTCAGTGTGGTTTGAAATATTTTCCAGCAAAGTTTCAGATTTTTCTGAATAGTTTTAGTATTTTTAATAATTTAATTAGTTTAAAACTGTTTTTAATTCATAATAAAAAATATAAAACTCAGAAAAATATAAATCTTTTTTCTAAAATTTTCTTTTGTCATTTATAACTTAGGAAAAATAAAATTACACTTGTAGGATTTATTTTTATAAATTTTGGTTTTTAATCCCGTTTTTGTAATTCCCGTTTCGCATTTTTAATATAATTTGCTTTAATCTTAATTTTATTTTGAGAATTTGTTTCTCATTATTCAATTAGAATATAATAAAATCAAAATTCCATATTACAATCATCAGTCACTATAATTCCAAATCTCAAACGATTGTCCAATCACACCTCGTTAGGACACGACCCGGGTAATCACTTACCTGGTATCACACACACACACACACATCGTATTCATGGGTTTTTGTAAGATAACATTTTTCCTAAGAGGTTGACTTGTCGATTCCCGCGTATCATGCGTATCCGTCTGATATTAATTATATATATACTTTAGCACGGATCAATGACATCATTGCATACATCATTTGGATATCTTTATGATATCTTGAAGATTTAGAGAATATCATGGAAAGATCTTCAAGCAAAGAATTAGATTTGGTAATATCTTGGCAATATTTGGAAATTTTTTGAAAGATATGCTGTCAGGTTCTGGCGGAACCAAAACCCATAAGGGACGGAACCCTCAATTTGGTTCCGCCCAATCCGTGAACTGTTTTATCAATTTTCCTATAAATAACAAGCTGCTCATTCATGTTCACTCATCACTTATATAGCATAAACTACATTATACATTCTTTCATACATTACTAACCAATTCATTCATTCATTTCATTTGTAGTGATATTTCTTTTGTAGCAAAGAGATCAAGTATCACAAGCTTCAACATACTGTTGCAAGACTTGTTAGTTTAGATACCGTGTGATTTTGTAGTTTATCACACATCATTGTTGTACCAAAAATTCAGTAGTGATCGGTGAGTGTTTTAGTCCTCAAAATACATAGAGTGTCGGGAGTGGTTGTACCCTTGTAAAAGAACTCGGTATCTAGCTTTGTACCGGAAAAAGTGTAAGCGACGTTAGGTTGGTTCTACCTCGAACTAGAACCCGGTATCTAGCTTTGTACCGGAAAAAGTGTAAGCGACGTGTGTAAAGGTTTTCTCCGCCAAGAAGGGAGCTTGTTTCTTAGTGAAGAAAAACTCTCGAGTTAGAGGCTCGAGGAGTGGAGTAGGGTAAGGAAGAGAGTCCTTGTAGACCGAATCACTATAAACATCCGTGTTGTGGTTTGATTGTTTCTTTCCTTACTTGCTTTACTTATATTGCTTGATTGTTTGCATTAAGTTGAAATCACGTTAAGTATTCAAAGCGAATTAATTTTAAAACGGTAAAAAGTATTCAAACCCCCTTCTAGTTTTCCACAATTGGCATCAGAGCTACGTTACTCAAGATTTTTCAAAATATATTGTATTTTAAAACTTAAAACGATCAATGGATTTTGAAAACTTCAAAGAAGGGCAATCTATGCAAAGACCACCACTATTTGAACCAAATAGTTTTATATATTGGAAAAACCGCTTTGAAACTTATGTGAAGTCAAAGGATATAGATCTATGGTATATTATTGTAGAGGGTGATCATAAACCTATATTAAATACATCAAGTGGTCGGGATGATGGTACTTCTCTTACTCGTCATAGTGATGAGCAAAAGAAGTTGATTGCCAAAAATAATGAAGCTAAAATGATGCTTTATAATGCTTTACCTAAGAAAGAATATGAAAGAGTCTTTATGTGTAAAACCACTAAGGATATTTGGCAATCTTTAATTATCACTCATCAAGGGAACTCACAAGTCAAGGATAACAAAATTGATCTTCTTGTTCAACAATATGAACAATTTGTTATCCCTGAAGATGAGACCATTGATAATGCATTTGCTAGGTTTAATACTATCATTACTTCTCTTAAAGCACTTGACGAATCTTTTTGTAGTAAGAACTTTTTCAGAAAATTTCTTAGAGCACTTCATCCGAAGTGGAGAGCAAAGGTGACGGCCATTGAAGAATCCAAGGATCTTTCAAGCATGTCACTTGACGAGCTTATAGGAAATCTCAAAGTTCATGAGATGGTGATGGAAAAAGATTCAGAGATAGTCAAGGGCAAAAAGGAAACGATCAAGTCCATTGCCTTAAAAGCTAGGGTAGAGTCAAGTGATGATGAAGAGTCTAGTTCAGGTAGCGAAGATGAAGATTATGCCATGGCCGTAAGAGATTTCAAGAAGTTCTTTAGGAGATGAGGAAAGTTTGTAAGACAACCTCGTGAAGAAAAGAAATCCTTCCGGAAAGACCGTGATGATAAGAAAGGTAAAGGAGATGGAAAGTGCTTTAGGTGCGGAGATTCTAGTCATCTAATAGGAGAATGTCCGAAGCCACTCAAGAACAAGACTCAAAGAGCCTTTGTTAGTGGTGCTTGGAGCGATAGTGAAGATGATGACGAAGAGCCTAAGAACGACGAAGTTGCTCTCATGGCTCATGACTCAGAAGAGGTACATTCTGACTCGTCATATTCTTCTATTGATGATGACACCTTAGAAATAGAATATAACAAACTGTGTGAAATTACCCTAAAAATCATAAACAAAAATAAGTTTTTAAAAACCAAAAAGGAATTTTTAGAAAACGAAGTTCATTGGTTAAAAGAAAAAGCTATACGATTAGAAAAGGGTAAAGCCATTAAAGAAACATGTGTTTCATGTCAAGAACTTAAACTAAAATTAGAAACACTTAAGACCACACATGAAGATCTTATCAAACAAAACTCTAAATTTAAAAGGTTTGATAAAAATATCAGTTGTATAGATGAGATAATGAAAGTTCAAAAGTTACCTCATGATAAAACTGGATTAGGCTTTAGGAAACTAGGAGACTTAAGTAGCTTTAAGAAACAAACAGTGAAAGTACAAGAACTGTTCCAACAAGTTCAGACACCCACGGATCCCACGGAACCAAAAATTTGGTTCCGCTAGTAGTGGACATTGGTTCCGCGGGTACTGTTGCTGAACAGAAGGATTGCACTTCGGCTCGTACTGAATTCGTTAAGGTCACAAGAAAACCTAGCACTAGTACAACTGTTAACAAACAAAAACCAGCAATTACTATAGGAATAGGACAAGTTAAAAATGAGTTTAGAACTAAAACAGTTCAACAAAGACCAAGAATGACTATTCCCAAACGCCCCTTTCCAAAGAGTAACTACAACACACAACATCATTATCAAAATAGTTAGAACCCAAACTTACCTAGAAGTTATCAAGGTCCCAACTATATGCCATGGAACTCATATCCACCGTTTCCTTACATGAATCAAGTAAATGGGATGTTTAACCCAAATGTACCCATGAGATATTGGGGACCAAACGCTTGAGTTTTTCTTAAACTTAGGTATGCTTGAAAGTTGGATTGGAACCGGATGAGTGGATTAAAGACAGCGGGTGTTCAAGGCACATGACGGGAAACAAAAGCCTTTTCTCAACCTACCAACCATACGACGGAGGTAATGTTACGTTTGGTAGCAAGCTTAAAAGTAAAATCGTCGGAAAAGGTACAATCTCTCATGACTCTCTTTCTATTGATGATGTTGCTCATGTAGATAACTTAGGCTTTAACTTGCTTAGTATTAGTCAATTATGTCGTAAAAAGTATAACGTCATTTTCAGTGAAAATGAAAGTAAAATACTTAAAGACGGTATAACCGTAGGAAAAGGTGTTTTAAAGAATAACATATACGTTATGAAATTAGATAAAACATATAAAGACAAACTTTGTCTTACCTCTCTAGACGACAACTCAACTCTTTGGCATAGACGCTTAGGTCACGCCAATATGAGACTAATCCAATCCTTATCATCTTAGGAACTCGTTAGGAACCTACCCAAGTTGAAATACGACCAACACTTTTGTGATGCTTGCAAAATTGGGAAACAAGTTCATAATAGCCATAAGGCTAAAAACATGGTGTCCACATCTAGGTGTTTAGAACTATTGCATATGGATTTGTTTGGTCCATCCGCTATACAAGTTATGGAGGAAACTTCTACACTTTGGTAATAGTAGATGATTATTCTAGGAATACTTGGACTAAGTTTTTGAAAACTAAAAATGAAGCATTTGATAAATTTGAAATTCTATGTAAGAAAATTCAAAATCAAATAGGAAATAGCATTGTGTCAATTAGAACCGACCACGGTCGTGAATTTGATAACGAAACTCAATTTGGAGTTTTTTGTGATGCTAATGGCATAACACATAATTTCTCGGCTCCTCAAACTCCTCAATCAAACGGTGTAGTAGAACGTAAAAATAGAACACTTCAAGAAATGAGTCGAACAATGCTAAATGAACAAAATATACCACAAAAGTTTTGGTGTAACGCCGTTGACATATCAACATATATCTTAAATAGAGTTTTAATTAGACCATTTTTAAATAAGACTCCATATGAACTTTATCGAGGCAAAAAGCCTACATTAGGATATTTTAGAGTTTTTGGAAGCAAGTGCTTCATTTTAAACACTAAGGATTATCTCACCAATTTTGACCCAAAGTCTTATGAAGGTGTATTCCTTGGATACTTACAAAATAGTAAAGCCAATATAGTTTTGAACAAAGAAACCTCAAGAGTCGAGGAATCGTTGAACGTAACATTCGACGAAAGTCCACCTCCCTCTAAGACATCACCTTTGGTAGATGATGACTTAGTTGAAAGTCAAATGGTTGAAAACCAAGAAAATGTAGAAAATGACAAAGAAGATGAACTTGTAAATAGAGAAATATTCAACGTCCAAGAATCCAAAAGTCATCCATTAGACAATGTCATAGGAGAAATTAATGAAAGAACATTAAGATCAAAAGTCCAAAACCAAAGTAATTTCTTTTGTTTTGTTTCAACTATTGAGCCTAAAAATATAAATGAGGCCATAAAAGATGAATCTTGTGTCATAGCGATGCAAGAAGAATTAAACTAATTTGTTATAAATGATGTTTGGACATTAGTCCCTCAACCTAAATGTCAAACCATAATTGGAACAAAATGGGTGTTTAGAAATAAAATGGATGAAAATGGTGTAGTGTCTAGAAACAAAGCTAGGCTAGTAGCTCAAGGCTACAATCAACAAGAAGGTATAGATTACGACGAAACATTTGCTCCGGTTGCTAGGCTCGAGTCAATTAGAATACTACTTGCATATGCATGTGCACTTGACTTTAAACTTTTACAAATGGATGTCAAAAGTGCATTTCTTAACGGTTTTATCAATGAGGAAGTGTATGTAGCACAACCTCCCGGCTTTGCCGACTTTGAAAACCAAATCATATTTACAAACTTAAAAAAGCTTTATACGGCCTTAAGAAAGCACCAAAAGCATGGTATGATCGACTTAAGACTTTCCTAGTTGAACATAAGTATACCATGGGACTAGTAGACAATACTCTTTTCACTAAGAAAAAGGGATCACATATAATCATAGTTCAAATATATGTGGATGACATTATATTCGGATCAACTTGTCAAGAGTTATGCGACGATTTCTCAAAAATCATGCATGACGAGTTTGAAATGAGTATGATGGGGGAACTAAACTTTTTCTTAGGCCTCCAAATAAAACAATTAGAAGATGGGATATTCTTCAATCAATCTAAGTATATCAAGGATATGCTTAAGAAATTTGGTCTTGAAGACTCAAAACCTATGAAAACTCCTATGTCTTCGGAAATCAAACTCACTAAGGATGACGAAAGTGAATCCGTAGATTGCACTAAATATAGAGGAATGATTGGTAGTTTACTCTATCTCACGGCTAGTAGACCGGACATTATGTTTAGTGTTTGTCTATGTGCTCGCTTTCAAGAAGATCCTAAAACATCCCATCTTGAAGCCGTTAAACGAATATTTAGATACATTAAAGGTACTACACATTTAGGATTATGGTATCCCAAAGGAACGGGTGTCGAAACCATAGTGTATGCCGACTCAGACCATGCCGGTGACTATGTCGATAGAAAAAGTACAAGTGGTATTTGTACTTTTGTTGGGCATTGTCTCACCTCATGGTTTGCTAAGAAACAAACGGCTCTAGCAATATCAACAACCGAAGCTGAGTACGTGTCAGTAGGAAAAGTTTGCAAACAAGCTCTCTGGATGAAACAAGCTATCGTCAACTATGGGATTCAACTCAACGATATCCCTATTCTCTGCGACAACAAAGGAGCCATCGACCTTAGTAAGATTTGAGTTCAACATGCTAGAACCAAACACATAGAAATTCGTCACCACTTTCTACGCGACGATGTTCCAAAAGGAAACATCTCAATTGAGAAAGTATCCTCAAAAGACAACATTGCCGACATACTCTCAAAACCTGTTGGGAATTAAATGTTCTGAAGATTAAGTATCAAGAATTACAAGTATTGATGGTTAGTACTGCTGTGAAGAATACTCTAACAGTTCCAACCGCTGTGAAAAATACTCTAACAGTTCCAACTGCTAGTGTATATTTTAGGACTGTTCAAGTTATAACTAACCGTACTAACTGATGTTGGTACTGGTAGTACAAAGAAGGGACTGCTAGTTGCTACTGCTGAGTGGATAATTGTCACATATACAACTGCTGGTTGGATAAGTATTGAAAAGATATTTGTGTACTAAAGTCAAGAATATACGGTAGATAATATCTTTTAACAAAGTGATCAATTACAAGTTGTGTTCTCAGATACATGTTGTATCTTATGTACTGACACACTCAAGATAAGTTAGCAAGTAGTTTTGATAAGACTTAACAATATTGTAAAAGATCTTTCTTGTGATATAAAAGAAAGATCTTAGACTAGAGATAAGTGTGTGTTCAAATAAGTGTTTACTTAGAACTTGATAGAACTTTCATAAGCATCAACAACAAACAACATCAAACCTTTGTATCATTATCAATAATATTAATCGTTTGGTGTTAACTCAAAATTGTTCTTTATCAAATTCAAACGACCACCATTGTTCCATTTCCATACAACAAATTACCTTCTAAGTGTGATTAAGTAAATTCCACGTACTTGATCATATTAACTCAAGTATCACATACACAAAGCGATAAAGGTTTAACCACCTTAAGTGTATATCGATTATTCCTAACAAGTGGTATCAGAGCGAGGTTGATATTTGATTTAGAAGAAGAAGAAGAAATGGACGTTGAATCTATTCAGACAAATGTTGCTGCGAAGATTCCCATGCTCAAACAGAATGAGTTTGAGATGTGGAGGCTGAGGATAGAGCAATATTTCCAAGTGCAAGATTATGCACTTTGGGAAATCATTGAAAATGGAGACTCTTACCAGCCTACCACCACTACATCAACAGTGGACGGAAAAGTGGTGTCAACTCTGCAGACAAAGCCAACATCTACAGAAGAAAGAATAAAGAAGAAAAATGACTTGAAGGCAAGAAGCATGCTGATGATGACCATTCCCAATGATCAACTTTTAAACTTCAGCAAGTTCAAAGATGCTAAGTCATTATTTAAAGCTATTATTGCCATATATGGTGGAAATGAAGCCACCAAGAAAACCCACAAGACACTGCTTAAGCAGCAGTTTGAAAACTTCTCCTCTACATACAATGAATCTCTTGACCATATGTTTAATAGGCTTCAGAATATTGTGAGCCAACTTGCTATTCTTGGGGTTGAAATGCCTCAAGAAGATTTGAACTCAAAATTTCTGAGAAGCTTACCAGAAGAGTGGGCTATGCATGTTGTTGTCTGGAAGAACAAGCCAGACCTAGACACCATGGAACTGATGGACTTGTATAGCAACTTCAAGATTGTGGAGCAAGATTTGAAGAAGAATGGAGGTACTAGTTCTAATACGGGGAACAAGGCATTTATGTCAACTCCTAGTACCTCAAAATCAAGTGAAGAGGTGAAAGTTGTTGATGGTGTTGGTGCTGCTAGTTCATCAAGTAGTACCATGGGTATTTTGGATGAAAAGACTTGTTGTGCATTTCTTACAAGTCAAAATAATGGGTCCATGCTCACCTATGAAGACCTCCAAGAGATCAGTGATGATGATCTGGAGGAAATGGATCTAAAATGGCAAATTTCTCTTCTTAGCATGAGAGCCAAGAAGTTCTATCAAAGGACGGGGAAGAAGCTCATAATCAGCAACACTGATGCTGCTGGTTTTGATAAGTCAAAGATAGAGTGCTATAACTGTCACATGATGGGGCACTTCTCAAGAGAATGTAGAAGGCCAAGGCAGCAAGATAGCCAGAATAGAGGTTTTGGAAGCAAATCCAAAATAGAGGAGGTTATTGAGCCAAAAGCTATGGTAGCTATTGATGGCTTAGGTTTTGATTGGAGCTTCATGACAGATGAAGAAGAAACTCCTACTCAGATGGCACTTATGGCTTTTTTTGCTACTAAGGTACAAAATCATAAAGCTTGTTCAAATACTTGCACTGCTCTTAATGCTCTACAAGTTTTAATCAAACAATATGTTGATCAAAAGAAAGAGCTAAGCAGCACTTTTCAAAAATTTTATAAATTATAAGTGTGGATTAGAGACTCTAGAGAAACAAATCACACACTATAAGGAAAATGAATTAGCTTTTTCTGATGACAAAGCTCTCCTAAGACAGGACATATTCTTTAGAGATGCTGAAATTAAGCTTTTGAGAGAAGCTTTTGATAGGGTCAAAAAGGAAAATGGAAACATTCACTTGACTACACAGACACTAGAACATGCTTCTAGAGGTGTGCACAACATAATAGAATGTCAAGTGATTAATAGAGCCAAGTCAGGGTTAGGATATAAGAGTGTCCCACCTCCTTATAGAGGCATCCCAAAACCCCCAGGGATTGACTTAAAAAATTCAGGCTTACCTGAGTTTCAAGAACCAATAATGGAATATGGTTCTAAGACTACTGAGAGTCTTAAGATAGAAAAAGTAAATGAAAGTTTGAACGAACCTTTACTTTATCAGGACAAGGTGTCCTTTGTTAAGAAATTAGATGCTATAGTTGTTGAAGACTGTACAACTGATAGTGATGAAGAAGAACAGATTATGTCTAAACCTGAAGTGGTTAAGAAAGTAGGAACAAGTGTTCCTAAGTTGGTTAGAAATCATACTGATAGGCCTAAGTCCAATGTAAAACATGTTAGGCAACCAGTAAGATATTGTGAACAATATAGGTCCACAAATAAGCCCAAAGGTGACCATAGAAAATGGAATACCTTTAAGTCTCACCAAAATGATGACTTTGGATTTTACAACAAAGCTTGTTTCACTTGTGGAAGTTTTGACCATCTTACAGCTTTCTGCAACCAATGGGTATCTGGGTATGAAAACAATAGGGTGAATTTCAAAAGGCAAACTCCTCAAACTCTCTTTCACTCTAGTTCTAATTTTAATAGAACAAAACCCAGAGCAGTTTCAAAAGCAGTTTCAACTGCTAGACCATTTAAGACTGTTAACCCAAGACCAACAGTTAAAAGTGCAAAAATAACTTCAAAACATGCACCAAAAACTGTTCACAGGCCCATTCAAACAAAAGCAGTGGTCCAAAAACAAGTTTGGAAACCAAAGGGTTCAACTGCAAAACCAGCAGTTAATACTGCTAGGAAAGCAGTTAATACTGCTGCTTGGAAAAATAGGGCAAATGCTGTTAAGTCCTCAGCATGTTGGGTTTGGAGACCAATTAAACCCAATGGTGCATCAATCATTTTAAAAGGGATTGATTACATTGATGCAAGAGGCAGATCCAAGTCAGTAATGGCTTGGATCCTCAAAGAAAACTAATTTCTTTATACATGTGCAGGAACATTCAAATGCTCAACAAGGATATCATGGATACTCAAATAATGAATGTTCAAGTCACATAACTGACAACATATCACATTTTTAAATCATTGGATATGTTACCATCAAAGAAGGAATAGGTTTGAGAATTACTGGTAATAATACTAGTAAATTGCAAAAGTTTATTCTGTTAGTCATATGATAATGCTGCTATAAGACATATGCTTTGCATATTGTTTCTTGGTTTTGGACTAACATTTTCAGGAATGAACTTTGAGCAAAAAGGAAGTTTCAAGTGAAATGGAAGCAGCAGAATGTTATACAAAGTTGCTAACATAATAGGTTTATGATAGAAAGAGTTTGGGAATTTCAAACCTCCTTAAAACTTCTTTCTTGAAGCTTGATTATGATATTTCACATTGAATTGATGATTTAGTTGGTCAGAAAGTAACTGACTCAACTCACTTTCTATCATTTTATACTTTTAAGTATAATTAGCAAGTCTAAGGACATCTGATAGAAAGAACAGCTAGTAAAAGTGAATCTAACACTTGTGTTAGAGGCAACAATTGCTATGAGCTGGAAATCCTGTCAAGAAAGCCTTTTGAATAGGTTTATCTTTACACAGGCAGTTATTTATAACTGAAAACATTGGTTCTCACACAACCAGAGGTTGCTTTAAACCGAAATTTTGATTAAGTGTCTGTTACACACTTAATCCCTTCAAAATGGTTGAAAGCAGTATGGTTTTTCATAATAAAATCAATTACATACTGCTAAGGAAAAAGTTTCTTAAAAGGATTTTCAAAGAGACTCACAAAAACCATCCATTGATGGACCATGAGTCAAATGCCCCATGAATCACCTCTCATAGGAGTTAACACACCTAGAAGTGATGAGGGCAGCAAATTAAACTCTTAAGGAATTGATGGCTACATGTACAACATTGTCTGATAACATATTATGATGGATAGCTTAGATGATGGAGAGAAATATTTTGGTACATAGTGAGAAATCTTCCAAACAGGGGAGGATAAAATGTTATTTGCATCTCAGGAGAGGAAACATCTCAGGGGAGGAAATAAAGCCCAAGGAAGTTTAACCAAAGAAAGGGAGGAAAAGACAAGAGCATACAAGATGATGAGGAAGTTGAAAATGACATGAATAGAGCTGATTCTAGAGTATTATATATATTCAGAAGGGATGAAGCATTCCAAAGGAGAAAGTTCTATCTAAGTCAAACGAAGAAAAGTTTCAATTTCAGTTCACTACGTTTGTTCATCACTTGCAAAGGCATGCTGATAGATGATTTCACTTGTTGAAACAAGCATCAAAGGTACACAGCATCATTGCCTCTTATAATTCCTCCATCCAAGGAAATTGCACCATCTTTTAGTCCAAGATTGGAGCAATGTATTGATATTGTTGAAGTCAAAGATCAGAAAGCAGATGAGCTACTGAGAAAGATATTCAATCTCACAGAATAGAAGATTGTTCAGATCAAGGGTCTGACTATGAAGTGTTTGAAAGATCTTCACAATCCATAATTTAATTCAGAAACATGTTGAAATGGATTCACATGTTTAGGGGAGGATTGTTGGGAATTAAATGTTCTGAAGATTAAGTATCAAGAATTACAAGTATTGATGGTTAGTACTGCTGTGAAGAATACTCTAACAGTTCCAACTGCTGTGAAAAATACTCTAACAGTTCCAACTGCTAGTGTATATTTTAGGACTGTTCAAGTTATAACTAACCGTACTAACTGATGTTGGTACTGGTAGTACAAAGAAGGGACTGCTAGTTGCTACTGCTGAGTGGATAATTGTCACATATACAACTGCTGGTTGGATAAGTATTGAAAAGATATTTGTGTACTAAAGTCAAGAATATACGGTAGATAATATCTTTTAACAAAGTGATCAATTACAAGTTGTGTTCTCAGATACATGTTGTATCTTATGTACTGACACACTCAAGATAAGTTAGCAAGTAGTTTTGATAAGACTTAACAATATTGTAAAAGATCTTTCTTGTGATATAAAAGAAAGATCTTAGACTAGAGATAAGTGTGTGTTCAAATAAGTGTTTACTTAGAACTTGATAGAACTTTCGTAAGCATCAACAACAAACAACATCAAACCTTTGTATCATTATCAATAATATTAATCATTTGGTGTTAACTCAAAATTGTTCTTTATCAAATTCAAACGACCACCATTGTTCCATTTCCATACGACAAATTACCTTCTAAGTGTGATTAAGTAAATTTCGCGTACTTGATCATATTAACTCAAGTATCACATACACAAAGCGATAAAGGTTTAACCACCTTAAGTGCGTATCGATTATTCCTAACAAAACCTCTTAAGAGAGAACCCTTTAACCTTCTTATACTTGGTTTAGGATTAATGGAACCTAATGTGTAGATTAAACTTTAGCTTGAACCTTAGATTAACCAAACACGACAAAAACCAAAAACTAACTTTGATCCCGCGGAACCAATTGACAACAAGGACGGAACCCTGATTTTGGTTCTGCCCTATTCGCGGGTCTCTGAGTTAGTTTTTAAGTATATTAAACAAGCACTCCTGTACTGTTTATCACATTCCTCAAAAATACACAAGAAACTAGAACTCGACCCATAGCAAACCAAACTCAGAATTTAGGCATTCTACCACAACCAATTTGTGCTTTAATCCTCTCTGTAAGTATCCTAACTATATCTACATTCCTGATCTGAGTCTAGGATTTCTATTTCTTGCACAAAATCAAAACTTGGGGTTTATGCATCTTTTTGTAAAATCATGAAGCATAATTCACTGAATTACATAACAAATCATGTTTTCCATAGTTAGTAATTGCATCTTATAGGACATTATCATAATTCACTAAAAACCCCATGAGAATTTTTTTTATAAATCTTCTCACGACTAGGAAAAACGGTTTTTGCACATTGTTCATACAAATAAAAACGTTATGTTTTAAACATCATTTGCATAATGTCTCTTGAATGCTAAAGGGAATACATAACTAATATGTATTTTCGGGTACATTCAAACGAAGCTACATTGAATTAGGAGCGTTTGGGTTATCTCTCATTTTTATTATAAAATTTGCATAAACGAAATTTCATGCATCAAAAGGAGTCGAGATAACCGCACCTCTACATTGTCCCCATGTAGGCACACACTAGAACATTATATACGTATTCTCGTTAGTTTTAACTAAACTATGTAATTTTCGTGTCTAGGATAACATCATGCCTCCCGCAACATACTACGACCACAAAGACACCCTTAACTACCTACCTAAACACCATAAAACAAATGGACTTTCAAACGACCAAGTTAAGATATTTAAGGCTTTAGAAAAGAGGTACGTACACGAGGGTAGAACCATAGACCCCTCATTTTTAGAAGAAACCAACATCCGATAACAACTAGCCGCCATCAACTTTGATTGTCTTTTGGACATAGACGAACCTATAGTCCCTAGATTTGTGCTAGAATTCTATGCTAGTGTCGTTCTTAGTTCCAATGACTATGGTCTCATAAGCATCCATTTCAAAGTCAACCAACACGAATTCACCATCCTTTTGAACCAATTCGCGGAAGTCTTAGGAATTCCGGGTGTAGGTACGTGTCTTTACACCGACAAGTGGTCATTGTCAATCCTCGATTCCATTGTTGATCGTATGCCTCCATATGACACACCCTTGACTCCAAAAGAGACCATCCGAGATCATCTCTGCCTCCCTAAGAACACCCATACTAGAATAAACAGACAAGGCCGTGAGGTCGATAGAGATCTATTTGACATGGAGCTAAACGAGCTTAAGCCCCAATTCAAGAAGTTGGAAGAAATTCTTCGGGCAAACGTTTTATGCACCATAAGAAATAGGGATCATCTCAATGCTAGCCTTTGTTATATGCTCTATTGTGTGTCAACTCACCAACCCTTCAACCTAGCTTACAATGTCGCCAAGAGAATGGCCAATATTTTGGTGTTAGGAACAACAGCCATGCCTTACGGGATGCTTCTCACCCGTCTCTATAGTGCATTTGCACCCATTCCTCTTAACTCAAAAGGTTTTTGCCTATACTACTCTCTCATTCCCCATACTTTTGTACCCTTAAGTAACTATAGAGTAGCCAAGTTGAAAGGAAAATGCCCTCATCCTCTAACCTCCTCCTCATCATCATCCATGAGTGAAGATGATGGTTTTCCTAACTCTAGGATTCCTCCGCCGGAATATTTGAGCCAACTTCCACCAATTGAGCAACAAAGTGAAGAATTCAAGTAAACACGTGGAATGTTCAAGAACATTGGGCATTGGATAATGAAGTTAAACAAGAAAATCGACAAGCAGTGAGGAAATTAGGAGTGTTTGGTACAAACAATTTGAAACAATGAGGTGTTGAATTATTGTGATTTTAGGATGTTATCTTGTTGTTAAACATCTTTGAAAACTAACTTGACTATGCAGGATGATAACACTTTGATGTTATCAAATTTTTCATGTTTAAGCCACTGTTTGGCTTAACTCCCATTAATGGTAAGTTCAAAATCGTCCGTTTGATCTATATGTTACCATGTGTTAGAACCTATGTTTTTGTTTTTAATCAACCACAACTAATTAATTACATATGATTTAGGATAATTTTCGGGATTTCAACGGGTTTCGGGTACATAGAAATGCCTTCTGTAAAGATATTCTGCTTGGCAGATATGGTGGAACCAAATTTATGGTTCCGTCTGTTGAAATTTTTGGCTTCGCCAAAATAAGCCCCACGGATTCCGCGGAACCAAAAACAGGGGTCCACCTGTTTTTCCGATTGGTTCCGCGGACCAACAGTAACATTTTTAAATTTCCCATCTAATCTCGCAATTTAGATTATTGATTCTTGAATTAGGATTCATTTACTGATATTTCATCACACTAGGATCATTTTAGCAACAGTAGACAAGTAGGAATACAATTTCCTACCAAATTTTGAAATTTCAAAATTCTACTCAAGTTACATTTCTCTAACAAGCAAGGACCCCTCAAATTGGTTCCTTGCAATCCGTGGATCAATCACATCATTAGATTTCCCACTCACCCTTTGCATTTACTGCATATCTTCTCAAACTCACTCAACTTCATCTCTATGGATTGACTTTGGTGATATGACAAGTTCATTTTCTTCTTCCAAATCATTAGGAACCAACATTTCTCTATGTATCAACATCACATCCAAACACAACCTTCCATAAACCTTACTATCTATAAATTGAAAGCTTTAGGATCATCACAATTCATACCTTCACCATCACATCTAATAGCAATTTCTGCATATATCACCATTACTTCTCTTCTCAACTATGCCTAAGTCAAACAACTCATCAACAAGCAGACCACACAGAAGGACGGCACGAATGATTGTCAGACCTTGCTGTTTTGTGAATTTCAATTCTTCATCAGAAGAGTCATCACCCTTGAACATTTATGTTGGGAATTAAATATTCTGAAGTTAGAGTATAGGAAAATACTTTAAGAAGAAGGTACTGCTAGTTCATGATCAAGGTACTGCTAGTACATCAAGGTACTGCTAGAACAAGAAGGTACTGCTAGTTCAAGTAGAAGGTACTGCTAGTAGAGAATGGTACTGCTGATCAATGAGTCATAGAGCTGCTACAAGGATAAGATCGAAGAAGATATTATTTGTATGAGTCACTCTTATGCAAAAATAATATCTAGATATATTCTCAGTCAACAAGTTGATGCATGTGCTTGCATTAATTCATTTGAACAACTTGAGAGATATAAACTTCCATACGCTAGCTCGACTTGATCTTTTGTAAGACAAGTGTTGATTAGACTTAAAGTAATATTGTAAGAGATCTCTTGGACTATAAAAGAGATCTTAGATTAGTGATTATGTACGCACATTTACGAACTCATATCTGTTAAGACATAGAACAAACAAAAACATATATCACAAATCTAGAAACATAAGATTCAAGGTCTTTGTAACCCTAGTGATAAACACAAGATCACTCGTATTATTTTGAATAATATTGAATCGTTTAGTGATAAACTTTCTTTGTTCATTGTTAAGTAACAAACATAATTCTTCCATTTCCATAACATACATAACCTTCTAAGTGTGATTAAGTAAATTCCGCGTACTTAATCATATAAACTCAATATATCATTACACACAAAGTATACAAGGTTTAACCACCTTAACCGTGTGTCGAATTCCTCTCAGTTGGTATCAGAGCTTAGGCTGATATTATTGAATTAGAAGAAACAGAAATGGATGCACATGATGCTCAAACAAATGTTGCTGCAAAGTTGCCCATGATCAAACCAAATGAGTTTGAGTTATGGAGGATGAGAATTGAGCAATATTTCATGGTCCAAGATTACACTCTTTGGGATATCATTATATATGGTGATTCTTTTTCACCAAGCTATTCAGATGTTGTCCTAGAAGGTAAAACAATTAGGAAAAGAAATACTGGACCAGTGTCAAATGAAGAGAAGATACTGAAGAGAAATGATCAGAAAGCAAGAAATTTGTTGCTTATGACCATTCCTAGTGAACAGATGTTATCTTTTAACAAGTATCTTGATGCAAAAACTATTTTTGAAGAGATTTGTGCATATTTTGGTGGTAATGAAACTACCAAAAAGACACAGAAGACACTACTAAAGCAACAATTTGAAAACTTTACTGCTTTTAGTAATGAGTCTCTTGATAAGCTATTCTCAAGGTTACACAAGCTTGTCAGTCAGTTGGCTGTGTTGGGTGTTGAGACAGAGAAGGAAGATCTCAACATGAAGTTTTTGAGAAGTCTACCTGATGAGTTCCATACTCATGTTATTGTCTGGATGAACAAACCAGACATTGAAACAATGAAGCTCAATGATTTGTACAACAACTTCAAAATTGTTGAACAAAGTCTTAAAAAGTCTGGAATTTATGGTACTAGTTCTGGGAATGTGGCACTTTTGTCATCTCCTAGTATTGGTAAGTCTGAAAAGGTAGAAGAAGTTGAAGGTGTTTCTAATGCTACTTATGGTAGTCCTTCTACTAGTTCACAAAAGACTGTTGCAGGACTTGGTGATCCAGCATTCTATGTATTCATGTCTAGTCAATCTAGTGGTTCTCCTCTAAATCATGAAGACCTTGAGCAGGTTGATGGTGATGATTTGGAAGAGATGGACATCAAATGGCAGGTTGCTTTGCTCAGCATGAGGGCCAAGAAGCATTGGCAAAGAACTGGGAAGCAAATGACCATAAATGGTAATGACACTGCTGGGTTTGACAAGAAGAAAGTGGAATGTTTCAACTGTCATAGGTTGGGACACTTTGCTAAGGAGTGTAGAAGCCCAAGGAAGCAGGAGAATAGAAACACATGGTATAAGCAAGATAGGAAAAAGGAAGTTACTGTTGAAGAGCCAAAGGCTATGTTGGCTATTGATGGTATTGGTTATGATTGGAGCTCTATGGCTATTGAAGAGGAAGCACCACCAAATGCTGCTCTTATGGCCAATGAATTTGCTCTAATGGCTCATTCTGATTCAGAGGTAAATTCTATTCAAAATTGTACTGAATCATGTCCTAATCTTAAAGCTTATGAAGACCTTAGTAAGAGATTTGATGCTCATAGAGCAGAGCTAATTGATACTCTTTTTAATTTAGCAAATCACAAAAGAGGTCTAGGTGTTGTAGAAAAACAAGTCTTACATTTTAAAAGTAATGAATCTAATTTTACTAATGACATCAATATACTAAAAAATGACATTAAGATCAGAGATGAGTGTATTGTTGCGTTGAATGATTCATTAGCTAAACACAAAAATGAAAGAGAAAATGTTAAGATATCTGTGGATGTTTTGGCTCATGCCTCAGATGGATTCAATAAGCTTTGGGAAGCTCAAGTAATTGATAAGGTTAATTCTAGTGTTGGATTTAAGTCTGTCCCCCCACCATACAGAGGTGTTCATTCACCTCCAGGTATTGATTTAGCACACACAGGATTAGCTGAGTTTCAAGAACCAATCATGGAATATGGTTCTAAGGCCACTAAGAGTCCTAAGATAGAAAAGGTAAGTAAAAGTTTAGATAAAACTTTATCTTATCAGGACAAGGTGTCCTTTGTTAAGAAAGGAGATGCTATAGTTGTTGAAGATTGTACAACTGATAGTGATGATGATGATTAAGAACAGGTTATGTCTAAACCTGTATTGGTTAAGAAAGTAGGAACAAGTGTTCCTAAGATAGTCAATCACAACACTAACAGGCCTAAGTCAAATGTTAAGACTGTTAGGCAACCAGTTAGATATTGTGAACAATATAGAACTACAAACAAGCCCAGAGGTAACCAAAGGAATTGGAACAACCTCAAGTCTAACCAACTAGGTGATGACTTTGCTTTTTACAACAAAGCTTGTTATACATGTGGTAGTTTTGACCATCTTGCAGCTTTCTGCAACCAATGGGTAACTGGGTATGGAAACAATAGGGTGAACTACAAAAGGCAAATTCCACAAACTCACTTTCACTCTAACACTCATAGAACAAAACCCAGAACAGTCTCAAACAAGTCTGGACCAAAAGGTCCTGACAGACAAAAAGGTCCTGCTAATACAGACAAAAAGGTACTGCCAGTACAAATAAAAGGTACGGGTAGAACAAAAGGTACTGCTAGACCTTTGATGACTGTTAACCCAAAATCAACAGCTAAGGATGCAAAAACAACTTTCAAACATGCATCTACAACTGTTCTAAGGCCCATTCAAACAAAAGCAGTGGTCCACAAACAAATTTGGAGACCAAAGGGTGTGACTTCAAAGCTAGCAGACTCTGCTGCTAAGCATGTTATTCACTCTGCTGCTAAGGGTAATAGGGCAAATGCTGTTAAGGCCTCAGCATGTTGGATTCTTAAATCCAATGTTGCATCAACTGTCCTTAAAAGATTAAATTACATTGATGCAAGAGGCAGATCCAAGTCAGTAATGGCTTGGATCCCCAAAGAAAACTAACACTCTTATTTGTGTGCAGGAACATTCAACTGATAAACAAGAAGATCAAGGATACTCAGATAGTGGATGTTCAAGGCACATGACAGGCAACATGTCTTATCTTTCAGATTTTGAAGCTTTCAATGGAGGATATGTTACCTTTGGAGGTGGTTTTCGTGGCAAAATTTCTGGTAAAGGTACAATCAAAACTGGAAATTTAGATTTTGAAGATGTGTACTATGTACAAGAGCTAAAGTATAATCTTTTTAGTGTCTCACAAATGTGTGACAAAAAGAACAATGTTCTCTTTACTGACACTAAATGTCTTGTTCTATCTAAGGATTTTAAGATGCCTGATGAAAGTCAAGTGCTTCTTAGAATTCCTAGAAAGGCCAATATGTATAGTGTTGATATGAAGAACATTATTCCTAAAAAGGATTTAACTTGTCTTGTTGCAAAAGCCACATTGGATGAATCAATGTTATGGCATAGAAGGCTTGGTCATATTAATTTCAAAACCATAAATAAAATTGTTAAGAATGGTTTGGTAAGAGGTCTACCTCACAAAAGATTTGAAAATGATCAAACATGCATTGCTTGTCTAAAAGGCAAACAACACAAAGCCACTTGTAAGCCCAAGATTTTTAACTCTATCAATCAGTCATTGTTTATGCTTCATATGGACTTATTTGGACCTGTTTCAGTAAGGAGTATGCAACATAAGAAATATTGTCTTGTTATAACTGATGACTATAGCAGATTTACATGGGTTTTCTTTTTAGTGTCTAAGGATGAAACATCAAGCACTCTTAAGACTTTCATAACAGAAATAGAAAACCTAGTAAGCAAGAAAGTAAAAGTCATTAGGTGTGATAATGGGACAGAATTCAAAAATAGAGTTATGGATGATTTCTGCAAAGAAAAAGGTATTAGGAGAGAATATAGTGTTGCTAGAACACCACAACAGAATGGTGTGGCTGAAAGAAAGAATAGAACACTAATTGAAGCTGCTAGAACAATGTTAGCTGATTCTAAGCTACCTATAATCTTTTGGGCAGAGGCAATCAACACTGCTTGCTATGTTCAAAATAGAGTTTTAGTTGTGCAGCCTCACAATAAGACATCATATGAACTCTTTAATGGTAGAACTCCTGCAATAGGATTTCTTAGACCTTTTGGATGTCATGTGTCAATTCTCAATACCTTAGACCATTTAGGAAAATTTGATGGTAAAGCAGATGAAGGTTTCTTAGTTGGATATTCTCTTGTTAGCAAAGCTTTTAGAGTTTACAACTTAAGAACTGAGAAAGTACAAGAAGAACTACATGTGGAGTTTCTGGAAAACAAATCCAATGTAGTAGGCCAAGGACCAAAATGGATATTTGATCTTGAGTATCTAACAAATTCTATGAATTATATACCTTTTGTTGCAGAAACTAATGATTTTTCAGGTTCACAAGCAACAAATGAGGCAGAGTTAGAAAAAGATCAACATGATGGCACAATGCCAATATGGTCAAATGCAAGTGTGGAATCAACTTCAACAAATGATGTATCTTCTTCTAGTAAAGCTAAAGGAGATGTTGAAGATGACAACAAGGATGATGGAACAAAGGAACAACTCAATATTTCAAATATTGATGGTACTGCTGACACAGAGCAAGGTACTGCTAGTATCTATAAAGGTACTGTTAGTACATGATGAACTCAAATAAGTACATTTTATTACCATCATTTATCCTATTTATTTGACTTGTTTTATTATATTATCTGTGAGAATTGATACGTTAATGTTTACTTTTGTAATTCTCAGGTAAAAACAAGTATTATGTGAAACTTGGCGATTTTGGACTAATTATGGAGCAAAACATGCAAGAAGTTAAGAGTCTACTGAAATGTACAAGATCAAGATCATTCTGCTCCAGATACGCCGCATCCTACTCATTATATACGGCGCATCACTATCAAGATTTCACAAGCTACGATCCAAGACAGCAAGAACATGCGCCGCATCTATACATGGAGTTACGCCGCATCTTCTGGCGGTGTACGAATATTCCTGAATATATTAATCTTGGACCCTACGCGAAGTTAAGTCAATGCGCCGCATCTACTTATCCTATGCGCCGCATCTAGCCCGCAGACAAAAACTATAAATACCCCAAAGTCAGACGAAATTCGGAGTTCGACAATTTAGCTAAGTACGAGACAGAAGAAACCCTAAGCCGAATTTAGACGATGTAGCAGCACAAGACACACCTTGAACCAAGATACAAGAGCTGTAAGAAGGTCCTGCATGTATTCAATTCATTAAGTAGTTTTGTTTTATTGTATTAGTACACTTTAATTGGTCAGGATTGATGGGCTTGTGTCATTGATTTTATCATGCACTTCAACTCCCCTTAAAATTGCTTTCCCATTAATTAAAGTTTATATGTTGATGTCTTTGGTGACTTTTATTAGTGCATTGATAACCTCTGTGTCTAGCTAAGCATTGCTTGGGTCGCCATGCCCCTTCCTCGCCTATTTATTCTATCGCCTATGCATTCTATCGTCTGTAGAAAAGTAGGAAGAAAGATAAGTAGGATAGTCATAAGTAATCATTAAGGGTTTACTCGCCGATAAGATTAGAGCCAACGAGAAAGGAATTAATCTCGGTGCGTTGCATCGAACTATACACTTCATATAAAACTAGCAATAAAACAAGTGACAAGCTACTTAACTATCAGGACAGGTCTTCTTATTGTCTCAAGTATTTATCTGTGTACGTGTGTGCTATTCGCTGATTCGTGCTTATTAGTTTAGTTTATATTTAATCATAATCAAACCGTGCCAGTCTCTCAGGCTGAACCCCCTTGCGTTAGATTAGGTTGTATAGCTAACTTAAGATATTAAAATACTGATTAGAATAACTAGATAATACGTTCCACTCTTAGTGATCGACACTCTACTTACCATTATATTCATACTGACCGGGTACACTGCTCGTTAAAGTGTGTGTGTTATTGATAAGTCGGCTAAATATAAATTTAAAACTTGAATACTGCTAAAACCACAACGACATACCGTGGGTATAAATTAGAGCATACGCACACGCGCATCAAGTTTTTGGCGCCGCTTCCGGGGAGTGAATTGTTATTATCTGTTAATTTGATTAGTATTTTAATTAGGTTTTTAATTTTAATTCTAACCACTAACTCTGTTGTAAATTAGTTAAATTGCATTCATTGTATTATTTGCATATTTTCTGTTTTGTGTGTTTTTATTTTCGTTTGTTTTTATTTTTGTTTTTATTTTCTGTATTTTCTTGCATACTGCTATCGTTGTACTGAGCTAATTCAAACGATACGGCGCATCTATTTTCATAGATACGGCGTATTGCGTTTAATTTTTATAAAATACAACGCGTTTAATAAATTCGATACGACGCATCTTTCCCCAAGATACGGCGTATCTGTTTTTAATAAAAAAAAATTTCTAAACGATAACGCCATACGACGCATCTGCTTTAGTAGATACGGCGTATCTATTATTTTAATTAAAAACAGTTTTCGAATTATTAAACAGATACGACGCATCGATTTTTATCGATACGGCGCATCTACTGAATCAAAAATCTGGTATTTTGAAACGTAACGGAAATATGGCGCATTAGCTTTTGTTAATACGACGAATTTAATTTGATAAATATAGTTGATTTTTGATATTCACTTTGATCGTTCCACTACTCTCGTGCGCAAGTTGGTTCACTTTCAGGATAAATGATGGCTTAAGCATCACTATGGAAGATTACATTCTGAGCCCGACCATGAGATGCTAGCTGGAGTAATCAAACCGTTGATGATTTTAAGGCTATAATAAGACGACAAGAGTGGAGGAGAATTCAGTACTGGTAACATTGAGTATCTTAAAATTCTTGAAACAGAATTCCAGGTATCCTCTACAATAATTTACCTAGCCTTAAAGAGAATTCTCTACGAAACCTCTCCCGAATATAATCTCAATTTTGTAAACTTAAAACGATATTTGCTCCTAACCTTGGAATAAATCATTATCCACTAAGCAATGAGATTATAATCATTAATAAAACGTATATGCCTATTACCCTTACTTTGAATTTATATTTATCATATGGTGAACCGTTTTACCCAATTTTATGTATAAGGAAAAGCGTTGCGGAGGCCAAGGTACGTTCCCTATTTAAATTTTGTTTACTGAAGCAACAATACGGCGGATCCAACATTCTAAGCGCCGTATCTCTAACTAATTAAAACCTATTGACCAGTCAACAATTTTAGATAGATACAGCGCATGTTAATTATGAGATACGGCGCATCTATCTGCCCTATAAATACGAAAAGGATGCGCCGGATCTCACTTTCTTACCCAAAAACACACACAGTTAAGATCACACACACAGTCTAAGGTAATTATTTCATTTATCGAATCAAAACTTCTACTCCTAATCCTAATCGTAATCTAAGGTAATTATTTCATTTAAATCTATTTAATTTATAACTCAGGGTTTATGCAATAATTCGGTTAGGATTAGGAAGATTTTAGGGAAATGATTAGGACTTGCATTAGATGATTTCCCCCATATTGAATTTGAATAGATCATTGAATTTCGACCCGAATTGATTTGAGCAAAAACTAGGGTTTGGGGAAGTTATTTTGAATTTTAGTGGGAAAATGAATTGGTGATAGTGTAATAAACTTTTAAAACTTTTACAATGGGTATTAGGAACTGTGATGTTAAGTGGGAGTTTACGTCACGGGTCCGGATTCTTGGAATGCGTGCCTGACCCCTTTTTATGCTGATAGATTGATAGATGCGGCGCATCTTAATTAATTGATGCGGCGTAACGACCTAATTCCAATTTAATAAAATTCCATATACGCCGTATTACTTAATCTAGATACGACGCATCTCCATACGCCGTATTCTATTGTGCTTGCTCCGCATCTCTTTTATTTCGCAGATACGCCGCACTGATTTATCAGTTGCGCCGTATCTACCATATCTACAGACTGTTTTCTAACCTTGAAGATTTATTACAGATGGCACTACCCGAAGCTGCTAACAGACATCCATGGCTCCGCTTTGAGACTTTTGGACTTACTCCTGATACATTGGATGAGTATTTGAGGAGGCTTAGAGCTATTTACTTCAGGAGGATCTTCAGGGTCTCGGTTCTTGGTTTTGAGGATATTGGGTTGATAGATGGGGGTAACGCAGCTGATAGTTTACACGATAGGTTGGAGATGGTTATTAGAGATGATGATGACGAGATCCTATTTAGGTCGTACGCTTGGGAGAGGATGTTTCGGATAGATGAGCCTCTGATCAGGGAGCTTATGTTGGAGTTTTTCAGTACAGTTCACTATAGAGAGACTGATATGGGATTGGATACTGCTGATACCCTTGTGTTCAGGTTGGGGGGAGAGCACAGGCAGATGTCGATGAGACAGTTCATTTTGGCTATGGGCTTGCACACGGTGGAGGAGATTGAGTCTGATGGTTTTGCTAGATATTGGGATGAGAGTTTGAGAGTGGTTCCTGATAGGGGGTTGCTTGGAGACTAGTGGGAGAGGATCTCTTCAGGGGGTGATTCCACCACGGGCACCCCATCTTATACGTTGATCAGGGAGCCCATGAGGAGGTTGTGCCACCGCATGATAGCTTTGACCATTGCTGGGAGAGGTCAGTCACCTGAGAAGGTGACTACTCTTGACCTCTTCCTTCTGAGGAGCATGGACGAGGGGTTGTCGGTGAACATCCCCCACTTTCTGGCACATTACCTCCATCGGGCAGCTGCAGGGAGAGACAGGAGGAGTCAGATGACTGGCGGGCATTTTGTGTCTAGGCTGGCCCGCCATTTTGGAGTGATTGGTGACGAGATCCCTGCCGGTTTAGAGGTCGAGGTGACCAGGTTGCCAGTTGTTGACCAGGATTATTTGGTTAGGCTAGGGATCTGCGAGGTGATTATGGGAGGTTACTCTTGGGTGGCATTGGGGCCCGCTAGACCAGCAGAGCCAGAGGCGGAGCAGGGAGTTCCTCAGGGAGCTCCGGCTGCTGCTCCAGCCCATCAGGAGGAGCCACAGGCACCAGTACCCCCGCCAGCAGCTGCACGTACAGTGGGGGCAGAGATTTGAGTTGGTCGAGGCTGAGGTTAGAGGTTTGAGAGCAGACCTCGCTAGTGTCAGGAGGGACTCGGAGTGGCTTGTTACGAGTGTGAGCCGGCTTTTGGAGCATCAGGGTATTAGCCACACTCGCCCGGATGGTACTCAGGTTAGCGGGGTGACACTGGCATACACTCGCAGAGTCCGGGCCAGGACAGATGGTGCCAGCACTTCCGGGACCCGCCCAGACGACCCTACTGATCCATGATATCTGGATTTGATGTGTTTATTGACATTGTTCCACATATATTATTATTATTTTTTGGATTGTACTCTTCATTATTATCATGTATATATTTGATGTTTCAGTTTATGTTTCTTGTTATATTTGATGAAGACTGGCATTAAGTTCAGCACGAGAGTACGAGAGGACGTGAGAGATAAACCGTGGAACGAGTCATTTTACAACAGACTGTTAACAGTCTGTCTGGTAACTACATGCGCCGCATCTGGTAAAACAGATGCGACGCATCCTATCCTTTATTTTATTTTGATTCTTTTTTATTCCAGGCTCGATACGGCGCATCTTCTTCCATAAGATACGGCGTATCGACTGACCTGATGATTTTCATTTTTATTTTTATGTTTTATTTTTACTAACTACTAATGTATTATGCAAGTTTGAACCTTCTTAACTTAGGTGTGTTAAAGTCTTGATGGTATTATAGATTCCTTCATTTCCTGTGGATACATCAAATATGAAGCTTAAACATTCTCATCCACAAGAAAGTTGATTTTTGCTCTTATACAAATAATGGAGGATCATACCGAGCAAATCTCAGGGGAGTTTTTCTGTTCTAATTCTTTTATTTTCCAGTTTTTAACCTTTTATACAAACAACGAGGACATTGTTTAACTTAAGTGGGGGGATTGGAGAATTAGAACACTTACTTGTCCTAAACTTTTTCAAAATGTGCTTAATATATCAAAATTAAAAATTTTTAGCATGTTTTTGTTTAAGTCTAAATTACATAGCTGCACACATGACATTATTTCAAAAATTGTGAACTTTTCAAAAATTCACAAATCTATGAGTGTGCCGGTGACTTGTAAACTTTAGAACTTGGCTTGTATACTATTCGAGACCACCATAATAAGTATTATTTTTATAATTGGAATGACTTGTCTAAATTGGTAAATTTCTAGGATTACACCCAAATAGCCTTTATATGTTATGTGATATTAACTAACTACACTGGTTAGTTAACCTCCGTATAAACCCTTTTGTTACTCTCACTTTTAGAGTAAGATACCCCTAGAAAAACACTCAGAGCCATTCCTTTCGTTTCTTACACCTTTGTTATAATGTTTCGTTACACCCTTACACCTTAGCCAACCCTGTAGATTAAAATCCGTGGTTGGTTAATTGCTTTAGGCAAAGTGTGTTTCCTTACATTACCTGTGTTCGCGTGCGTAATTCATTATCTTTGGTTGAGTTGGGAAATTGCACAATGCAATTGGAGTGAAAGTAAATATTTTATATCTTTGAGTTTATTTTTCGTGTGTTTACTACTTTCACTATTACCGTTATTTCTGAAGTCATGAAAAGTATGGAAAAATTATCCAGAGTTATCATTATAGTGATGTGGTGAAATTTTACACATCTATGTTTATGTTTCAAGTTCAAATAATAATAAAAAAAAAAAAAAAAAAAAAAAAAAAAAAAAAAAAAAAAATCGAAAAAAATAGAAAAGAAAAAGAAAAATGAAAAGTTGGATGTTTGTTTTAACCAACTTATGTAAAGTTTTGTATTAAGTGGTCGATATCACCACTATTTGTTGTATATTATATCTATGGATTGATTGGGAGTTGGACGTTATGGGAACGCCAACTAAGGTTATTCTTTGATTGAGATCTTGTTGAGTATAATTCGTGTCTACCTAAAGCGTGTGTTTCAAGTGTTAAAGCGTGAGTTATTCTATGATATGAGTCTTATTCATGGGATGGTTGGGATAGCAATTTACCACACTTAGGATTTTAATTTATCTGTTTTGTTTATTTTTCATTTTACACCAATTTATATCCCAAATATTATCCATACCCTATATTATTCTTTATCCAAACCTTTGATTTATTGAGATTAGGGATTTGAGCAATCTTAAGTATCGTAGTCGTGGATTCGGCTATGTATTTATGATTTTGTCGCCCTTTTTGATATAATATTATTGGTGAAGATTACTTGGTCCTATCTTTAGCCTATTCGAGTTAAGGATTTGAGCAATTGCAAGTATCGTGTTCGTGGATTCGATCATGTATTTGTGATTTTGTCGCCTTTTCTGGAATTTGAGATCGATAGAGATTAAGAAGAATGATTAACCCTTAACCTACAAACCCTTTTTACCGCTTTAGACTTGTTATTCCTTAGCTTTAGTGGAGGAGATGCGTATACTTGCCAAGCTTATGATAGAATATTCGTCACGACTGGACAGTTATGGATGATTTCTGCAAAGAAAAAGGTATAAGGAGAGAATATAGTGTTGCTAGAACACCACAACAGAATGGTGTGGCTGAAAGAAAGAATAGAACACTAATTGAAGCTGCTAGAACAATGTTAGCTGATTCTAAGCTACCTATAATCTTTTGGGCAGAGGCAATCAACACTGCTTGCTATGTTCAAAATAGAGTTTTAGTTGTGCAGCCTCACAATAAGACATCATATGAACTCTTTAATGGTAGAACTCTTGCAATAGGATTTCTTAGACCTTTTGGATGTCATGTGTCAATTCTCAATACCTTAGACCATTTAGGAAAATTTGATGGTAAAGCAGATGAAGGTTTCTTAGTTGGATATTCTCTTGTTAGCAAAGCTTTTAGAGTTTACAACTTAAGAACTGAGAAAGTACAAGAAGAACTACATGTGGAGTTTCTGGAAAACAAATCCAATGTAGTAGGCCAAGGACCAAAATGGATATTTGATCTTGAGTATTGGTATGTGCTTATACACATACCTTTTCTTGACCAAAACCGGACCAAAATAACCAAAAACCCGACCAAAATGCCAAAAGATATTGTGTTTTTGTGTTTTTGTATGTGCAGGGATGGATATCGTGAAAATTGACAAAAGACACAAGAAATCCGGGAAAACGAGCACGGGATATGGGAAAGACTCAAAGCCGAAGCCGGGAATCAAATGATCAAAGATATGCTCGGAAAGTCAAAGTCAACCCCTGAAGAATCATCAGTTGTCATTTCCAGTCCCTAGATCAAATTTTAGTAAATGGCAAGATTGGTCCCTTGAAAATTCAGAAATTACGCATTTAGTCCCTTGAAGTTAAACCCTTAAACCTTAAAATCACTTAAACCCGGATTCATTACTAGTCCACCAGCCCACCTTAAAACCTTATCCAACCAACCCTTTAATCCTAACCAAGCCCAACCCACCATACCCGTACTAAACTCATGACCCGACCCAGTACACTAAATCCGGTCAACCCTCCTTTCTATAATCTCTCCCAGTCAAAATAATAGTAACAAAAAATAAAATAACACACACCACACACACTAACGCGCCCAAAATTACCCCCAATTTACCACCCAAGAACCCTAGTTACTATTCACCCATAATTAACCTCGTACGCATGATTACCCAATGATTGGGTAATTTCTGGAAGCTCCTGACAGCTCAGGGACACGTGGGACTCACTTATTGGTTAAGCCACGTCACTATCTTGATCCAAGGGCCACGAATGAAGAGTAGGGAGTACGAAAAGATCTAAGGGTGGATAGAGAGCAGAAGAAGCACGGATTGCCAGCGTGGACAGCCTAGATCCTTCCCTGGATTGCTATAAATAGGAGTCCTCCTCATCGCAGATAGTTGTCCAATTTTTATGTCTTAAAAAATTGTTACCATTTTAATTTCTGTCATTTAAAGTTTCTTGTAGTGTAATTTTTATTTCCAGTTGTAATTTACATTTCATGTAATCAGTTCTTAAAATTTAATGAAAGTCAACATTTGGTCAAATTTTACTGTTAATCTGCTTATTTTGGTAAAAGTGCTTATTTTAAAGTTTTTAGTTTATTCAGACATTGTTGGTGATATTTGATGTTCATGAGTTAATTACATTTCAGTTTTTGGTTACTCTCCATATGTTAGCTTAAAGTCAATTGGAAAAGTCAAATTAAGCTCATTCTGCTTATTCAGATTATATGCTTTTGAGAACTTCATTTTCAGGTTAAAAGTAGTCTAGTAGTCATTAAAATTCTGTTTTACAACTTTTCTAAATCCATTTCATTTGAAAAATAGCAAGTAAGATCAGTAAGGGTGTGTTTGGTTTACATCAGTTTATGGGTCAAACTGGGCAAGTTCTGGTATGTACTATTCATTTGCAACTTTTTGAGTTTTGATTGATTAATGTTGAGGCTTAAGTTTCTGTTGAGATTAGTTGATTAGGGAAGTGTAGAGCATTTAAGGATTTTTGATCATTAGTTGCACAAATTGATAGCTAGGCTGTTAGATTAAGCTCTCAATAAGCTAGCTCTGGGTTTGTGGTATTTTTGTGCTTCACCTAGTGATTTTAGCTAGAACACAAGAGTTGAATTAGGATCAATTGGATTTGCACAAGTTTTGCGGCAAAAATCTGACCTGTTGCATCAGAATCATCATGTGCAGAACAGGCCTGTTCTCAGCTTATATCTGGCTTAACCAGATAAGATGAGGCCTTGATTTTAGGTTTACAAGGAGTTATCATAGCTAGCTACTAGTAGAACATCTGGTATTCCAAGTTTCTAGCTTATTTGATAGCTTTTTCAGGGCTGCAAATTCCCCCCAAAAACCTGTGCAGGTTTGGTATTTTTAGAAGTAGTGCAAACTAGCAGATTTCTAGGGCTCAATTGAAGTTCAATTGGGGTAATAAAATTAGGGCTTTTATGCTTTTTGAGTTCTCAGCTGAACTGTTAATCTTTTGCCCACCCTACTTTCACCTTATCTGCTTATTAGGACTGCTTAATTGTGCTATGAAGTTGGCTGTTTAGCCCTTGTTTCTGTCCTTTAATTGCAAGCAGCCAACTGCTCGTCTTCTTATTTCTTTGGCTTATTTGATTTTTCTAAGTTGTTTTAAGCTTAATATAGTGTGTTTGTTGGTATTTGAGCTTTTTGGAATTTTTTGTTAGCTGTAGCTTATTTTTAGCTTATTTTGAAACTGCTTATTTACTGTTTCAGCTTATTTAGGTTTAATCACTTTCTGAATTTATTTTTCATAGACTTAGAACTTAATTTTAGATTTAATCAAAATTTTCCAGATTTTTCCTAGTTGTTTTAATATTTTTAAATCATTTAAATAGTTTAAACTAGTTTTTAATTCATAAAAAATTATTAAAAAGTCAAAAAAATATTTTTCTTTTTCCAAAAATTTTCTTTTATCAGTTTTAATATAGGAAAATTATTTTTATATTTTTAGGTTTTAAATTTCACAAAAATCATTTTTATTTACGTTTTAGATTTCGTCGCGTAACATTTTTAAATTCAATTTTTTGTTTTTAGGTTAAATGCTTAGTTTAATTGTTCCATTAGCTTAGTTTAATTAGTTTATCTTGTTTGTTATTTTAATATTAGTAGTGTAATCCAAAATCAATCACTCTTATTCTCATTCACTACACGAATCACGTTCCGGGAACACAAATTCCATTCGATCTTCGTCGGGACAAACGACTCGGGTTAACACATATTTCTTTGTGTGTTTTCCTTGGACTATAATTGATACAAATCAAGTTTTTGGCGCCGCTGCCGGGGAAGGTTGAAGTGAGTGCGTGATTCCGTTTTTCGATTCGTGTTTTGAAGACCCTTCCTCGGAAGTTATCGTTTTTATAAAAAAATAAAAATACAAAAAGAAAATAATCAAAAAACACTTTTCCTAAAGTGTTTTCACCATTAATAATAAATCCTCGCTCTCGAGAGGGCGTTGTAAACCATTCCGAATAAACAACAAAAGAGATCGTGAAGTTAAACGTTTCTCGGATTATTTCTTTTCTACAACCTATACACGGGGTTTAAGGAGGTCTTGACATTAAATTGCAGACCGAAGAGAGATCCATTCTTCTCTCCCGCCACGCTGCGCGTAGTTTTGAAAGAAACGAGTGCGATTGATCGATCGATCACCAAAAAAATAATAATTCTAATTTTTCCTTAATTAAAAATCCAAAAAGATTTTCTCTTCAAAATTATTTTCTATTTTGTTATTTTCTATGTTTTTAAACTTAAAAACCCAAAAATATTCTTCTTTAATCCTCTTAAATGTTTAATTCTTCTTCTCTAATCCTCTAAACCGATAATTCTTTCTCTTCACCCTCTTATGTTTAATTCTTATGGATCCGACTTGTGTTAAGTGTGGCGAACCTTTCTTCGGAGGGTTGTGTGTTTGGTGTACGTGCGAGCAATGTGGTAGTAATATTCGTGACGGAGTTTGTTGGTTTTGTAATTCTCACACATATGATCAAAGATCGTTCAACAATCCTTCAAACATTTCCGATTACCCTCCAACACCACCGCCGCCTCCGTTCACTTGTTGTGGAAATCCCTCCGAAGAAGAAGTACCTTGTGGACAATGTTTTTGTAATCAATGTGGATACACAAATTGTATGTGCTACTCCCCGAGTGTTGAAACGTCTTACGCTTATGATACGAGCTTTGATAATTATTCTCAAAATGATTTCAATTTTCCTTTTCAAAACTCTTATGAGCAAGAACCGTATACGCCTAGTTTTGAGCCTTGTGGGGAGTCATTTGAAAATTCTCAGTATGAGCCAAATTTGTGTGATAATGACAAACCCACCATTTCGGAGTCACTCCAAGCACCCAACGAGGGTTACGAGGATGATTTCTTTGAACTTAAGGCTTTTAAGATCCACATTGAACAACTTCAAGCTTTGTCAAAAATGTCGAAATGTCGTATTGATAATGGACCATCGATTCCTATTCCCTCTCCGGTGAGGGAAATGGAACAAGAAACCGAGGTGACAAAGGACCCGGTACTTTCCACTAACAATGGAAGTGCTAAATACGTCCAACCTGCGGTTGTCCAAGAATCTAAGCCTACAATTGCTCCTCCTAAACCGTCAAAAATTGATCCTAACCTTTCTCGATTTACGGTTAAGAGTTTGTCAAGCAAACGAGCTGAGCTTAAAACAATGTCTAAAAAGAACAACTTGCCTTATCTTCACGTTTATCAAGAACAAGAACCAGAGACCATAACGGAAGTGGTGGAAATTCCTAGCTCTCAGAGCACATCACTTGTCCCACCTCCGGATTCTTCAAGATGTTCTTCAAGACTTGTTATTGATGATTCCACTTCGTCCATAATTATTGAGTCAGTTGATGATCATGATGAGATATTTACCGATTCTGATGACGATTATACTTCTTTATCTTGTGGAGAAATCGATTATGCTGAAGAAGAAACTCCTCCAATCATTTCCGACTCTTCCCCTTCCCTCACTCCGTTTGAGGGAAGTAATCCTCTCTTGGAAGAAATCGATGCTTGTCTTAAAGATGAATCAATTTCGCCGAAAATTGATGATTCTTGTCTTGATCCGGAGGGAGATATTCTTTTTCTTGAAAAACTATTGAACGATGATCCATTATCTTCTCTCCCTTCGAAGGAAGTTGAAATCAATCCTTCAAAAGAATTTGATGAGCTTGTTTCCGAAACATTCAACACAACTTTCACCAATCCTCTATTTGATTTCGGGTCTGACTTTACTTTCATTTCAGATAACCCTATCTTTGATATTCAGATGGAGGAAAGTGATGAGTCTGTTACGGAACCTGAGCTCACAGATCATCATATGATTGATTCTCTTCATGAGGAGTTCTCCGGTGAACTCACTCATATCATACCTCCTCCGGAGTATGATTACTTTGCTTTTGATGAAGATCCTGACCCGGGGGGAGATGTACTCTATCATAAGAGTTTACTTGTCGATGATATCTTCCCGACCCTCCCGCCCGAGGTCTTTGTTGATTATAACCATAAGAGCTTCAATATTGATATTCAAGATCAGAAAAATGGTAATCTTGAGGATGAAGAATGGATCTTCATTGTGATTAAGATCCTTCTCCCTTTCTTCATCTATTCGGTGACTTCTCCTCTTATTCACTCCTCTGGGAGTGAAGACACCATCTTTGACCCCGGCATCTCTCCTTCTTTTAAGCCGTGGGTATCTCATCGGAGTGGAACTTTCGTATGCTTCAATGTTTATCCAAACATCTTGAACGAAAGTCCGATTGAGATTATCTCTTCCACTTGCTCCCCCAAGGACAAATGAATTCGGGGCGAGTCTAAGCTTTCCGACTCGATAAATAAACAAGCGCTTCGTGGGAGGCACCCCATGCTTATCCATCTATCTTCTTTCTATTTTCTAATAAGTGAATGAAGAGGTCTCCTCTTCCATATCTTGTGTTTCGTTGTTTTCTGTGGTATGTCCAGGAATGCCCGATGATGAAGACTCTCGTGCTCGTAATTTCCTTCACGCTACTCGAGTTTCATCATTCGTTGCTCATCCGATATCCTTAAATCTTATCGTTTTACATCTATCTTTTGGCATAATTAATAAACGGCCTTAGATTTATGTAGGAGAACCCTTACCTTTAAGACATTGAGGACAATGTCTCGTTTTAGTCTGGGGGGGTAATCTTGCGATTTGATTTTTGCCTTGCATTTTTGCCGTTTACTCATGCAACCCCGTTTTTCTCCAAAAATTGAAAAAATCCAAAAAATGAGAAAAATTTAAAATTTTTTACAAAAATATAATAAATTTTGACAATTTTTGTTGATTTTCCGCTGGAGATAGTAGGAATAAAATTCTGACTTGACCGGGCGTGTTGAGCCCTAGCTTGTTCCCTTAACCATTTATAATCTATAAGCTCGTGCTAATCTTTTACACAAGGAGCTATAAAATGCGAATTCTTTTTAAGAGTTTGCAAGTTCCCGTAATTGACTTTATATATGCATGGCTTGATTATTTGGCTAAGCATTCGCGGATCTTATTATTTAAGATTTTAAATTTGCGAAGAACGAGAAATGATAGAGTTGTTTATAAGTTAGATTGCTAAACGTGGAGTAGTTGGATCTCTTTAAGGCTCATCAAAGTTACTTGTGGCTTTTTGTTCCCATAAGCTTGTTTCACTCAAAAATAGTAATCTAGGAATAATTAAAGGTATTTTGGTTTTGGCGATAATTAGTTTTTATTTCTTCCTTAGAGAATTCTTGCTTATGAAAGTCGGGTACACATCAAGGTACTGCCAGTGTTACGGTGTAATAGACTATTCCATCTTGCCGGCTCGCAACCGATGTTGGGATTGTTATAAAAGCCGTAGGACTTGGGGTTTGGCAAATAATTAATTAATATGATAATGTATAATAATAATCCAAAGCCATAAAAAGTTTTCTACATCTTGCGGGTTCACAGCCGATGTTGTAGACTTCTAATAAAGGCAGAGGAAAAATTCCAAGGTCATAATAGACTATCACATCTTGCCGGTTCGCAGCCGATGTTGTGATTGTTATAAAGGGCCAAGGATTAAATTCGTTAATGTGCTTAATAATGTTTAAAAATGCCAAACTTCGACTCCGGGGGTGTCCTAATAAAGGCTTCCGTCTCTGGACTCGTAGATGAGTTGTTTCGGTCGCAAATAAAAGGGATATCCTCAAAATCGTGTTAAATCAGAGACCTTGATGTGGACCTCATTTTTGTATGCAACGGTTTTCGAGGGAAGGTTTGGAAACTACTTAGCGTCTAAGCTAGATATCTTTATCGGACTAAAACTTATCAAAAATGAGAATTTGAAGGAATTCATTTCTCACCAAAAATAAAATAAATAGAGGAAAATAGGGATTTGGGAACAAGAGGTAATACACAATTAGCTTCCATGAGTAGTGTTGGCAATCTAACTTGTAAATAACAATGATCTCATTTTTAAGCTTAGTTTGGGGACTCGTGAAAAATCAGGAATGAAGAATTTTATCCGTATGGTCACTTCTTTATGAGTCGTGTTTCCTGCTCGAAGACCCTAAAAGTTATCGTTAGATAATGATTGTCAACAAAAGCCGTCACTTAAATAATAAGAAAATACAAAAATAGAATAAAAGGAAAATCGGGGAGTTTTTAGAACTTAAGATTTCTTGATCTCTTTTGAAAATTTTGCTACTTTTCAAAGTTAGTAAAAAGAGATTGGAAATTTTCGGTTTCAAAAACGTGTTTTTATAACATTGCATGAGGACATTGCAATAGCTTAGTCTGGGGGAATTTGGTATGTGCTTATACACATACCTTTTCTTGACCAAAACCGGACCAAAATAACCAAAAACCCGACCAAAATGCCAAAAGATATTGTGTTTTTGTGTTTTTGTATGTGCATGGATGGATATCGTGAAAATTGACAAAAGACACAAGAAATCCGGGAAAACGAGCACGGGATATGGGAAAGACTCAAAGCCGAAGCTGGGAATCAAATGATCAAAGATATGCTCGGAAAGTCAAAGTCAACCCCTGAAGAATCATCAGTTGTCATTTCCAGTCCCTAGATCAAATTTTAGTAAATGGCAAGATTGGTCCCTTGAAAATTCAGAAATTACGCATTTAGTCCCTTGAAGTTAAACCCTTAAACCTTAAAATCACTTAAACCCGGATTCATTACTAGTCCACCAGCCCACCTTAAAACCTTATCCAACCAACCCTTTAATCCTAACCAAGCCCAACCCACCATACCCGTACTAAACTCATGACCCGACCCAGTACACTAAATCCGGTCAACCCTCCTTTCTATAATCTCTCCCAGTCAAAATAATAGTAAAAAAAAAATAATAACACACACCACACACACTAACGCGCCCAAAATTACCCCCAATTTACTACCCAAGAACCCTAGTTACTATTCACCCATAATTAACCTCGTACGCATGATTTCCCAATGATTGGGTAATTTCTGGAAGCTCCTGACAGCTCAGGGACACGTGGGACTCACTTATTGGTTAAGCCGCGTCACTATCTTGATCCAAGGGCCAAGAATGAAGAGTAGGGAGCACGAAAAGATCTAAGGGTGGATAGAGAGCAGAAGAAGCACGGATTGCCAGCGTGGACAGCCTAGATCCTTCCCTGGATTGCTATAAATAGGAGTCCTCCTCATCGCAGATAGTTGTCCAATTTTTATGTCTTAAAAAATTGTTACCATTTTAATTTCTGTCATTTAAAGTTTCTTGTAGTGTAATTTTTATTTCCAGTTGTAATTTACATTTCATGTAATCAGTTCTTAAAATTTAATGAAAGTCAACATTTGGTCAAATTTTACTGTTAATCTGCTTATTTTGGTAAAAGTGCTTATTTTAAAGTTTTTAGTTTATTCAGACATTGTTGGTGATATTTGATGTTCATGAGTTAATTACATTTCAGTTTTTGGTTACTCTCCATATGTTAGCTTAAAGTCAATTGGAAAAGTCAAATTAAGCTCATTCTGCTTATTCAGATTATATGCTTTTGAGAACTTCATTTTCAGGTTAAAAGTAGTATAGTAGTCATTAAAATTCTGTTTTACAACTTTTCTAAATCCATTTCATTTGAAAAATAGCAAGTAAGATCAGTAAGGGTGTGTTTGGTTTACATCAGTTTATGGGTCAAACTGGGCAAGTTCTGGTATGTACTATTCATTTGCAACTTTTTGAGTTTTGATTGATTAATGTTGAGGCTTAAGTTTCTGTTGAGATTAGTTGATTAGGGAAGTGTAGAGCATTTAAGGATTTTTGATCATTAGTTGCACAAATTGATAGCTAGGCTGTTAGATTAAGCTCTCAATAAGCTAGCTCTGGGTTTGTGGTATTTCTGTGCTTCACCTAGTGATTTTAGCTAGAACACAAGAGTTGAATTAGGATCAATTGGATTTGCACAAGTTTTGCGGCAAAAATCTGACCTGTTGCATCAGAATCATCATGTGCAGAACAGGCCTGTTCTCAGCTTATATCTGGCTTAACCAGATAAGATGAGGCCTTGATTTTAGGTTTACAAGGAGTTATCATAGCTAGCTACTAGTAGAACATCTGGTATTCCAAGTTTCTAGCTTATTTGATAGCTTTTTCAGGGCTGCAAATTCCCCCCAAAAACCTGTGCAGGTTTGGTATTTTTAGAAGTAGTGCAAACTAGCAGATTTCTAGGGCTCAATTGAAGTTCAATTGGGGTAATAAAATTAGGGCTTTTATGCTTTTTGAGTTCTCAGCTGAACTGTTAATCTTTTGCCCACCCTACTTTCACCTTATCTGCTTATTAGGACTGCTTAATTGTGCTATGAAGTTGGCTGTTTAGCCCTTGTTTCTGTCCTTTAATTGCAAGCAGCCAACTGCTCGTCTTCTTATTTCTTTGGCTTATTTGATTTTTCTAAGTTGTTTTAAGCTTAATATAGTGTGTTTGTTGGTATTTGAGCTTTTTGGAATTTTTTGTTAGCTGTAGCTTATTTTTAGCTTATTTTGAAACTGCTTATTTACTGTTTCAGCTTATTTAGGTTTAATCACTTTCTGAATTTATTTTTCATAGACTTAGAACTTAATTTTAGATTTAATCAAAATTTTCCAGATTTTTCCTAGTTGTTTTAATATTTTTAAATCATTTAAATAGTTTAAACTAGTTTTTAATTCATAAAAAATTATTAAAAAGTCAAAAAAATATTTTTCTTTTTCCAAAAATTTTCTTTTATCAGTTTTAATATAGGAAAATTATTTTTATATTTTTAGGTTTTAAATTTCACAAAAATCATTTTTATTTACGTTTTAGATTTCGTCGCGTAACATTTTTAAATTCAATTTTTTGTTTTTAGGTTAAATGCTTAGTTTAATTGTTCCATTAGCTTAGTTTAATTAGTTTATCTTGTTTGTTATTTTAATATTAGTAGTGTAATCCAAAATCAATCACTCTTATTCTCATTCACTACACGAATCACGTTCCGGGAACACAAATTCCATTCGATCTTCGTCGGGACAAACGACTCGGGTTAACACATATTTCTTTGTGTGTTTTCCTTGGACTATAATTGATACAAATCAAGTTTTTGGCGCCGCTGCCGGGGAAGGTTGAAGTGAGTGCGTGATTCCGTTTTTCGATTCGTGTTTTGAAGACCCTTCCTCGGAAGTTATCGTTTTTATAAAAAAATAAAAATACAAAAAGAAAATAATCAAAAAACACTTTTCCTAAAGTGTTTTCACCATTAATAATAAATCCTCGCTCTCGAGAGGGCGTTGTAAACCATTCCGAATAAACAACAAAAGAGATCGTGAAGTTAAACGTTTCTCGGATTATTTCTTTTCTACAACCTATACACGGGGTTTAAGGAGGTCTTGACATTAAATTGCAGACCAAAGAGAGATCCATTCTTCTCTCCCGCCACGCTGCGCGTAGTTTTGAAAGAAACGAGTGCGATTGATCGATCGATCACCAAAAAAATAATAATTCTAATTTTTCCTTAATTAAAAATCCAAAAAGATTTTCTCTTCAAAATTATTTTCTATTTTGTTATTTTCTATGTTTTTAAACTTTAAAACCCAAAAATATTCTTCTTAAATCCTCTTAAACGTTTAATTCTTCTTTTCTAATCCTCTAAACCGATCATTCTTTCTCTTCACTCTCTTATGTTTAATTCTTATGGATCCGACTTGTGTTAAGTGTGGCGAACCTTTCTTCGGAGGGTTGTGTGTTTGGTGTACGTGCGAGCAATGTGGTAGTAATACTCGGGTTAACACATATTTCTTTGTGTGTTTTCCTTGGACTATAATTGATACAAATCAAGTATCTAACAAATTCTATGAATTATATACCTTTTGTTGCAGAAACTAATGATTTTTCAGGTTCACAAGCAACAAATGAGGCAGAGTTAGAAAAAGATCAACATGATGGCACAATGCCAATATGGTCAAATGCAAGTGTGGAATCAACTTCAACAAATGATGTATCTTCTTCTAGTAAAGCTAAAGGAGATGTTGAAGATGACAACAAGGATGATGGAACAAAGGAACAGCTCAATATTTCAAATATTGATGGTACTGCTGACACAGAGCAAGGTACTGCTAGTATCTATAAAGGTACTGTTAGTACATGATGAACTAAAATAAGTACATTTTATTACCATCATTTATCCTATTTATTTGACTTGTTTTATTATATTATCTGTGAGAATTGATACGTTAATGTTTACTTTTGTAATTCTCAGGTAAAAACAAGTATTATGTGAAACTTGGCGATTTTGGACTAATTATGGAGCAAAACATGCAAGAAGTTAAGAGTCTACTGAAATGTACAAGATCAAGATCATTCTGCTCCAGATACGCCGCATCCTACTCATTATATACGGCGCATCACTATCAAGATTTCACAAGCTACGATCCAAGACAGCAAGAACATGCGTCGCATCTATACATGGAGTTACGCCGCATCTTCTGGCGGTGTACGAATATTCCTGAATATATTAATCTTGGACCCCACGCGAAGTTAAGTCAATGCGCCGCATCTACTTATCCTATGCGCCGCATCTAGCCCGCAGACAGAAACTATAAATACCCCAAAGTCAGACGAAATTCGGAGTTCGACAATTTAGCTAAGTACGAGACAGAAGAAACCCTAAGCCGAATTCAGACGAAGTAGCAGCACAAGACACACCTTGAACCAAGATACAAGAGCTGTAAGAAGGTCCTGCATGTATTCAATTCATTAAGTAGTTTTGTTTTATTGTATTAGTACACTTTAATTGGTCAGGATTGATGGGCTTGTGTCATTGATTTTATCATGCACTTCAACTCCCCTTAAAATTGCTTTCCCATTAATTAAAGTTTATATGTTGATGTCTTTGGTGACTTTTATTAGTGCATTGATAACCTCTGTGTCTAGCTGAGCATTGCTTGGGTCGCCATGCCCCTTCCTCGCCTATTTATTCTATCGCCTATGCATTCTATCGTCTGTAGAAAAGTAGGAAGAAAGATAAGTAGGATAGTCATAAGTAATCATTAAGGGTTTACTCGCCGATAAGATTAGAGCCAACGAGAAAGGAATTAATCTCGGTGCGTTGCATCGAACTATACACTTCATATAAAACTAGCAATAAAACAAGTGACAAGCTACTTAACTATCAGGACAGGTCTTCTTATTGTCTCAAGTATTTATCTGTGTACGTGTGTGCTATTCGCTGATTCGTGCTTATTAGTTTAGTTTATATTTAATCATAATCAAACCGTGCCAGTCTCTCAGGCTGAACCCCCTTGCGTTAGATTAGGTTGTATAGCTAACTTAAGATATTAAAATACTGATTAGAATAACTAGATAATACGTTCCACTCTTAGTGATCGACACTCTACTTACCATTATATTCATACTGACCGGGTACACTGCTCGTTAAAGTGTGTGTGTTATTGATAAGTCGGCTAAATATAAATTTAAAACTTGAATACTGCTAAAACCACAACGACATACCGTGGGTATAAATTAGAGAATATGCACACGCGCATCAGTACATTTGTAGGTACGGCTAGTTCATTTGAAGATACTGCTGGTCCTTCAAATTCAAGAGAAGCAGAGTTCCAAGAAGATGAAGTGGATTTGGGTAATTTTCCACCATCTTATCAAGTTCCTTCTACACCACACACAAGGATTCACAAAGTTCACTCCCTGGATAATGTGATTGGAGATGTACAATCTGGTGTGAAGACAAGGAGACAACTGGTCTCTTCAGACCAACAAGGGATTCTTGATGCCCTTTATGCTTCAAAACAACATGAGGTTTCAAACTCTTGCTTGTTTGTATGTTTTCTCTCTCAAAAGGAACCAAAGAACATTCTTACAGCCCTGGATGATTCAAGCTGGGTAGAGGCTATGCAAGAAGAGCTTCTTCAGTTCAAGATTCAAAAGGTTTGGGTGCTAGTTGATTTACCTAGGAATGAAAAGGTGATTGGCACTAGATGGGTTTTTAAGAACAAAAGGGATGAAAGAGGGATAGTTATTAGAAATAAGGCTAGATTAGTAGCCCAAGGGTACACACAAGAAGAAGGGATAGATTATGATGAAGTTTATGCTCCAGTAGCAAGGATTGAGGCAATTAGGCTGTTTCTAGCTTATGCTTCATTTTTAGGCTTCACAGTCTACCAAATGGATGTCAAGAGTGCATTTTTATATGGTACAATTGGAGAAGAGGTGTATGTTTCACAACCTCCAGGCTTCATTGGCCCTGACCATCCAAACAAAGTGTACAGAGTAATGAAAGCTCTATATGGCCTACATCAGGCACCAAGAGCTTGGTATGCAACACTTGCTTCCTATTTATTAGAAAATGGATTTCAAAGAGGAAAGATTGATCAGAAACTTTTCATCAAACAGCACAAGAAGGATCTTCTGTTAGTGCAGGTGTATGTGGATGACATTATCTTTGGATCTACAAGGAAGGAAATGTGTTTAGAGTTCGAGAAGCTTATGCATGATAAGTTTCAGATGAGTTCTATGGGAGAACTCACATTCTTTTTGGGTTTGCAAATTAAACAATCATCTGAAGGCATTTTTATCTCTCAAGATAAATATGTTGCAGAAATTCTTAGAAAGTTTCAATTTGCTAATTCAAAAATGGCAAGCACACCAATGGACTCAGAGAAGCACCTTCTGAAAGATGAAGATGGAGAGAGTGTAGATGTACACACTTACAGATCTATGATAGGCTCTTCGATGTATCTTACATCATCTAGATCTGACATCATGTTCCCTGTTTATGTTTGTGCAAGATTTCAAGTAACTCCAAAGGTTTCTCATTTAACTACAGTCAAGAGAATTTTTAGATATCTCAAAGGACAACCAAGGTTGGGTATATGGTATTCTAGAGACTCTCCTTTTGACTTGGTAGCATTTTTGGATAGTGATTATGCTGGTGCTAGCTTGGACAGAAAGTCAACAACTGGAGGATGTCAATTCCTTGGATGTAGACTTGTCTCATGGCAGTGTAAGAAGCAAACAAGTGTGGCAAATTCAACAACTGAAGCTGAATATATAGCTGCTGCAAGTTGCTGTGCTCAAGTCTTATGGCTTCAAAACCAACTTCTTGACTATGGGTACAATTTCTTAAACACTGTTATTCATATTGATAATAGTAGTACAATTTGTATTATTAAAAATCCAGTGCAACATTCTAAAACAAAACACATTGAAATTAGACATCACTTTATTAGAGATTGCAATGAGAAAAGATTAATTCAAGTAATGAAAATTGCTTCAGAATATAATTTTGCAGATCTACTTACAAAAGCTTTTGATGTTGGAAGATTTGAGTACTTAGTAGCAAGTATTGGAATGCTTAATCTTTAAAATTTTCAAATAATGTGTTTATGTACATAAATTTTTGTTGGTACTGCTGGATTTATAAGGTACTGCTAATATATCAAAAATGTAAATTGTGCTATTCATACAGTTGGTTCTATGCTTATTCTAATGCAAGACAAGTACTTTGTACTTTGTTCTTTTGGTTTTAGACTAACTATTTCAGGTATGAATATGTGAACACAAAGGAGATTTCAAGTGAAATGGGAGCAGCAGAATGCTTATCCAATTGCTAACATAGTAGGTTTATGATGGACTGAGTTTAGGAATTTAAACACCTTAAAACTTCTTTCTTGAAACCTAGTTATGATATTTCACATTGAATTGATGACTTAGTTGATCAGATAGTAACTGATGCAACTCACTTTCTATCATTTTATACTTTCAAGTATAATGAGCAAGTCTAAGGACATCTGATAGAAAGAACAGCTAGTAAAAGTGAATCTAACACTTGTGTTAGAGGCAACAATTGCTATGAGCTGGAAACCCTGTCAAGAAAGCCTTTTGAATAGGTTTATCTTTACACAGGCAGTTATTTATAACTGAAAAACATTGGTTCTCACACAACCAGAGGTTGCTTTAAACCGAAATTTTGATTAGGTGTCTGTTACACACTTAATCCTTTCAAAATGGTTGGAAGCAGTATGATTTTTCAATTCTAAAATCATGAACATACTGCTAAGTCAAATAATTTCTTAAACAAGGTTTTTCAAGAGATTCACAAAAACCATCCATTGATGGATCATGAATCAAATGTCCACTGATTCACCTCTCATAGGAGTTAACACACCTAGAAGTGATGAGGACAGCAACTTAAACTTTTAAGGAATTGATGGCTTCATGTACATTATTGTCTGACAACAAGTTCACATTGATAGATCAGTCAAAGGTACATAGTGAGATCTTCCAAACAAGGGGAGGAAACAAAAGTTATTTGCTTCAGGGAAGGTTACAATCTCAGATAAGGAAATAATTGCCGAGAAAAGGAAGAATAATCCAATAAAAGGAAGGAGAAGATAAGAGCATACAAGATGATGACATAGAGGTTGAAAATGACAAGAATAGATCATATATCTAGAAGGGATGAAGCATTCCTAAAGGAGAAAGTTCTATCTAGATCAAACGAAGGAAAGTTTCAATTTAGTTCATTATGTTTGTTTATCACTTGCAAAGGCATGCTGATAGATGATTTCACTTGTTGAAATCATTGCCTCTTACAATTCCTCCATCCAAGGAAATTGCACCATCTTTTGGTTCAATGTTTTGATATTGCTGAAGTCAAAGAAGAACAAAGCAGATCAGTTCAGAATAAGAATAATAGTTCAGATTCATGAAGTGTTTGAAAGATCTTCTCAAGTCCTCATTTAATTCAGAAAACATGTTTGAAATGATTCACATGTTTAGGGGAGGATTGTTGGGAATTAAATATTCTGAAGTTAGAGTATAGGAAAATACTTTAAGAAGAAGGTACTGCTAGTTCATGATCAAGGTACTGCTAGTACATCAAGGTACTGCTAGAACAAGAAGGTACTGCTAGTTCAAGTAGAAGGTACTGCTAGTAGAGAATGGTACTGCTGATCAATGAGTCATAGAGCTGCTACAAGGATAAGATCGAAGAAGATATTATTTGTATGAGTCACTCTTATGCAAAAATAATATCTAGATATATTCTCAGTCAACAAGTTGATGCATGTGCTTGCATTAATTCATTTGAACAACTTGAGAGATATAAACTTCCATACGCTAGCTCGACTTGATCTTTTGTAAGACAAGTGTTGATTAGACTTAAAGTAATACTGTAAGAGATCTCTTGGACTATAAAAGAGATCTTAGATTAGTGATTATGTACGCACATTTACGAACTCATATCTGTTAAGACATAGAACAAACAAAAACATATATCACAAATCTAGAAACATAAGATTCAAGGTCTTTGTAACCCTAGTGATAAACACAAGATCACTCGTATTATTTTGAATAATATTGAATCGTTTAGTGATAAACTTTCTTTGTTCATTGTTAAGTAACAAACATAATTCTTCCATTTCCATAACATACATAACCTTCTAAGTGTGATTAAGTAAATTCTGCGTACTTAATCATATAAACTCAATATATCATTACACACAAAGTATACAAGGTTTAACCACCTTAACCGTGTGTCGAATTCCTCTCAATTTCCTCACCCATTGCTAATGAAAACTTCCTCACTCTATCAACTCTAACACCACCTCATATCATCATCAACAATCCACCACCCACCATAACTCCAGTGGCTACCACACCACCACCCGCTCCATCTCAACTAACAAGATCACCATCACCTCCTCACTCACCCCAACTTCTGCCCATTGAGTTGTTTGCAACTCCTCCAACATCACCTCACCCATATTTAGAAAATATTTGGAAGACCTTCCACTTAGGTCCACAAATCCATCACCACTGCCTTTTGAGGCCCAAGAACCACTCCTCTTCCATCCCATCTATAGGGATATTCACGATCCTCTTTACCGTTATCAAGCACCACCACAACCGCAACCTCAACCTCTTTCACCAACATCCACCCTTAATGCCATTGATGAGGGAATGTGGATAAACCAACCCAAAACCCAAGGCGAGATCAATGAGGAACTTGATCGTCTTTAAGCCTTCTCCAACATGGTGGATTCCCACCTAAATGAAGCTATGGATTTACAATCCACTTTGCTAGCTTCCATAATGTCTCCCACATATATTCCACCACCTCTACCATCAAATAACCAACCATTACCACCTCCACCATCAAACAACCAACCACCACCACCACCAACAAATAATGAACCAACCCTTCCACCTAACTTCCCTAGACATGGATGTTCCATGTATGAGAGGACCGCCCACTTAACTCAACGGACCAACATTTTGGTTCACGAGTTACAAAACGAAATGCGGTTCATTTTGAACCACATCCTAGAGCGCCTAAACGCTCTTTCACATCCTCCGCAATAGACACTAGAAGTTTCTCCTTTGGTTTCCTTTATAGGATTTTTTAAGTCTTTTTTTTTTTTTTTTTTTTTTTTTTTTTTAAAAAATTTAGGTTATTTTCTTTTTATTTTGTAACACCTTAATTTGTGACTTTGGTCACAAATAATTTTTAATTGAAGGATGTTATGTTAATGCTTGTGTGTGATCACTAATTGTGCATTATATTTGGTTGGGTTGAACTACTAACATTTGCATTATTATATGGTTGGTTTGAAGTATTGATTTTGTTTGACCTTTGTGCTTGGTTTGAACAATTATACTTAGTTGAATTTTTTTTAGTCAAACGGGTTGAACTACTATTCTTGGTAGAACCTTTACTCATGCATCATATTACTTGGTTGGCTTGAATTAACCTTGTTTTGTAGCATTTCTCATCCTTGAATCATATACGTTGATACCCTAGCAACGGAGAGTATTAATCAAGGGGGAGCATATCATGTACTAATCCTTGTTTTGTAGCATTCTTAATCCTTGCATCATATATGTTGGCACCTTAGCAAAGGGGAGTATTGATCAAGGAGGAGCATATCATACACTAACTATTGTTTTTGTAGGTTCATTTCTTGCATCATAAACTTGGCACTCCAATTAGGGGGAGTATTATCCAAAGGAGAGATATTAAGTTCTCAAAATCCATGAATCATCATATTTGGTACTCCAAATTAGGGGAAGTAATCACCAAGAGCCATTCATCACATTTTACTATGCATTTCTTCTTTTTGTTTCGACAAAAAGGGGGAGAACATATTAAACTCATACATTACATTCATTACATGTTTTATGCCTAAATAGATTTCAAAACTTGCATAAAACTAGTTTAATCTATATTTTTAAAAGACTTACACTTTACTTATTCCATTGCTTAAAATTAAACTTTATGTTTTGTCATCAACAAAAAGGGGGGGATTGTTAATACAAATATCGTCCTAAAAACGTTATTTATATTTTACGATCTTTGCTATATTTTGTTAATGACAATTATAAACTTTATCTTTAGCAAAGCATAAATATAAGTTAAAGTCTTTTACATTTATAGTAATAAGCTTTTAAAACTCATCATAACATGCTACATTCATCACTAGGATATACATAGGACATACTTATATACATTTACATATTTACATTTTTATTCTAAAAATGGAAATATGTACATGACATCATTGCATACATCATTTGGATATATTTAGGATATCTTGAAGATTTAGAGAATATCATGGAAAGATCTTCAAGCAAAGAATTAGATTTGGTAATATCTTGGCAAGATTTGGAAAGATTTTGAAAGATATGATGTCCGGTTCTAGCGGAACCAAAACCCATAAGGGACGGAACCCTCAATTTGGTTCCGCCCAATCCGTGAACTATTTTATCAGTTTGCCCATAAATAGCAAGCTGCTCATTCATGTTCACTCATCACTCATATATCATAAACTACATTATGCATTCTTTCATACATTACTAACCCATTCATTCATTCATTTCATTTGTAGTGATATTTCTTTTGTAGCAAAGAGATCAAGCATCACAAGCTTCAACATACTGTTGCAAGACTTGTTAGTTTAGATACTGTGTGATTTTGTAGTTTATCACACATCATTGTTGTACCAAACATTCAGTAGTGATCGGTTAGTGTTTTAGTCCTCAAAACACATAGAGTGTCGGGAGTGGTTGTACCCTTGTAAAAGAACTCGGTATCTAGCTTTGTACCGGAAAAAGTGTAAGTGACGTTAGGTTGGTTCTACCTCGAACTAGAACCCGGTATCTAGCTTTGTACCGGAAAAAATGTAAGCGACGTGTGTAAAGGTTTTCTCCGCCAAGAAGGGAGCTTGTTTCTTAGTGAAGAAAAACTCTCGAGTTAGAAGCTCGAGGAGTGGAGTAGGGCAAGGAAGAGAGTCCTTGTAGACCGAATCACTATAAACATCCGTGTTGTGGTTTGATTGTTTCTTTCCTTACTTGCTTTACTTATATTGCTTGATTGTTTGCATTAAGTTGAAATCACGTTAAGTATTCAAAGCAAATTAATTTTAAAACGGTAAAAAGTATTCAACCCCCCTTCTAGTTTTCCACAATTGGCATCAGAGCTACGTTACTCAAGATTTTTCAAAATATATTGTATTTTAAAACTTAAAACGATCAATGGATTTTGAAAACTTCAAAGAAGGGCAATCTATGCAAAGACCACCACTATTTGAACCAAATAGTTTTATATATTGGAAAAACCGCTTTGAAACTTATGAGAAGTCAAAGGATATAGATCTATGGTATATTATTCTAGAGGGTGATCATAAACCTATATTAAATACATTAAGTGGTCGGGATGATGGTACTTCTCTTACTCGTCATAGTGATGAGCAAAAGAAGTTGATTGCCAAAAATAATGAGGCTAAAATGATTCTTTATAATGTGCGGGAAACTAGAAGGGGGGGTTGAATAGTTTACCGGTTTGAATTTATTTTAAAACTTTAGTTTTAAAAGTTTGCTATTGGAAACTTTGATTCGAACTCTATGTGTAATCAGTCAACACCAATATGAACTACACACTATGCTAACAATTGATAAACAATAAAAGTATAGAGTAGAGTTGGAAAGATCAAACCGAGACAAATGATTTATAGTGGTTCGGATACGAAGCTCTTCTTCGCCCTACTCAAATCCTCGAGTACCACACTCGAGAGTTTCAAACACTATATCAACAACCTCCCTTCAGGCGGAGAAAACCGTACACGTCGCTTATCTTATTACCGACACTAAGCTAAATGTCGAGTGCTAATCTTAGCTAGCACCAATCTACCAAGGTCCACGTGACCAATCACATAAGCCCAATGGCTACACAAGATCACCAAGATCTCAACACGATCACAATGATCAACACTCTCTCAACTAACACTAATGTAACACCCCAACCCGATAAGGGTAGAAGTATTACGTTATGGTGACATATCAAAGCAAACATAAGCATAAGACTTAAATAATACAAATGAATTTCAAGGTTACAAGGGAAAATCTGAAATTACAAGGTTACAAATGAGGATAATAACAAAATACTAAGTCTGAAATACAAATCTCTTCTAGTCATGTCTAAGTCCAGAATAGCTAGTAAGGTCCTCTAAGTCCAAAGTACTCTCCACTCATAACCCAGCTTCCAACTAAAACCTGCCGCAGGAAAAGAAATGCGGCTGAGCTTAAAATCCCAGTGAACAGATATATACATAACATAGTATAACGGTAAATAAGCATAAGCAACGAAGGAAAAAGAATACGAAACGAAAAGCATAATCATGAAATCAATACGAATTTCAAAGATAACTAAGAGTCAATAGTGCATGAGAACTGAATACTAAAATGAATCAAGAAAAGAAGTGAAAATAAAGGAGGGTTCATATAAAGATGTGCCATAAGAACTCCATACATAATCCGTCAAATCAAACTAGAGCAAATACAAGTATACGAAGATGGGAGACCTCTAAGTAAATAATAATAGTGTGAGAAGGAGTGTAAGGCACACACCACCTGGTCACCATAACTACATATACATAAAACCTAGGATGCATCCATACGCTCCCTAACATAAGTATGTGTGTCAGCTCTAGACTAAGCACACATAAAAGGTTGGCCAATAGTGAATCGCGATAAAATACATATACATAAGGGGGGAACGCCGTAGATCTATCACACCTCTACGGGAGTGTCATGCCTAAGGTGCCATCAAAGACATGGTCCTGGTACCTCCAGAACTAGTTAAGCTCAGGCACGGATCTATCATAGCATACATAATCATAATCTAGCATGGCAAGAGAAACAAGATAGTAGCTCAAATAAGCATGGCAAACAAATAAGCATAACATGGCAGAGACATTTAAATAAATGTCAGAAGGGATCATAGGAATAACAATCATACAATGAATGTCATGAATCAACTAAGGGAAACATAGCAGGCATAGGATCGATAGAAAATATCCCTACTGAGAAGGGAAAGAATATCTGTACCTTAACAAAGCACACAACCAAAAGCAAAGCAATCAAATGAAAGGAAGCGGAGGTCACTCCTTCTTCACCCGATCTACAATAATCATAGGTTTCTTATAAGTTTCATAGTCATAGAAGTTTCATTTTAGTTTTCTTTCTATTTTAGGTAACTTTTCATATTTAGCAACTTTCCAAAAATAGCAGGTTTCCATATTTGGTAATTCTAATTATTAACGTTCCTGTTTATCAATTTAAGGTATTAAAGATGACCGTATTAGTAGCTTAAGGTTCATAATGTCATTTACATAAGTTTAGGGGTTTTAGTGTCATTATGATAAGATTAGGGCATAAAATGTAAATATTATCAAGTTACATGTTTTCACAAGTTAAGTCCTTTAGTTTTAGAAAGGTGGCAATTTAACCCTTTAGTTTAGAAAAATAGACACATAACACCTTTTTAAATCTCTTTTTCACTTTTAACAGATTTTATGTGTGACTGGACCTGTTTAGTAGAATTTATTAACCATATAAGAACTCAGAAATAAAATCCCCAAAAATTACCACAGATACTATAATGTCTTAAGAACATCCATGAATTTTTCCAGAATTTAATGACTAGTATAACTATGGTCTAAAAATCGCTTAAGCCAACTCGTTCAGATTTCTGATCAGTTTTAATATACGAAAAGTTTGCATTTAGTAACCCCACCAAAATAATTCAGAAAAATATACAAAAATTCCAGTAATTACTAGACATCCTAACTATTACTCAGTTCAAAGGGCTTCTTCTAATTCGACATGGTTTGGAAAATAAAATTCAAAAACACGGACTATTTTTCCAGACATACGAATTCAGTTTGACACTTTAACTTCTAAAAATCAAAAAGTTGCCTTCCACACCTCTAAAAATTACAAGGTTAATTTTCCCAGAAAGCTATTTTCCTGAACTTATTTCTAGACTCAAGAACCACCTAAAAACACGTTACCATCATTTTTATACAATCAAAACAAGTCGACTAAAATTTTCTGGACAGAAACTGTTTCATAAATTCATGTAATCTTTTAGGGTTTTGATATTCCAACCATTAGTTCTTGCTACAAAACAATTATAATTGGTTCTTACAAAGTTTTATCATATTCATAGCCATCATTAACACAACCAAAAATTTTAGATCGATCATATTTGTATCCATATTAGTGTGTTCATATTCATTATTTCATGTAACATGTTATTATTTTATGTGACATCTTTTATGATCATATGTGAATATATATTTGCAAAAACATCAAGGATTGAACGAGAAAGGGATGATACAAATACCCTTGAAGACCAAACGAAGAACCATGAGCACCGCAAGATCAATTCACCAATTCTTTCCTTCCTTCTTCTTGAATGGTGATCGAACAAAAGAAGAACAAGCATAGATCGATTAAGGTTTTTTTTTTTTTTTTTTTTTTTGTTCAATAATTCAATGGATTAAAATTATGTTGTGTTACATGATTACCTTAATTTATTTTGAGCAAGATCAAGCCTTCTTTTTGCCCTAGATGGATCAAACAAAAGTGCACAAGAGGAGGCAGCCGAATTTTTTTGTAGAGAGAGTTTAGGGTTTTTGGTGAAGTGAAAAAAAAAAAGAATCGGTATTTTATGGAGCTATGGAAACCGAGTATTTGATTAGGATTTAAAAGGGAAGGTCCTAAATTATTGTGATATGGGGATATTCGATTTAAATGTGTTCTTATCTCATCACTTGATCCTTTAGCCGAAATTTGGGAGGTCATAGGTACATAAATTAAAAAAAAAAATCGCCTAGCACATTAGATGTAGGATTTTATTTATTTGGTACATTTTATTTACATAATGTAAGGTTTACATTTAACTTAAATACTTAGGTAACTTAAGGTATAGTTATTTTAAGTTAGGTGTCAATGGTGATACTTATATAATTTTCATAAGTCCTTAAAAGTTCAAATTCAGAGGGTATTTTAGTCATTTCGGATTATGTTAAATTTTGGGTTTTACAACTCTTCCCCTCTTAAAAAGAAATTTTCATCCTCGAAAATTGAAATGCGAAGTCGAAATGAAAATGCGAAATCGAAAGCAATATCAAAATGAATATGTACCAAGCCAAAAAGGGAAATGTGGATAATCGGATCGTATTGACTCTTCGGTCTCCCAAGTAGCCTCGCTTTCAGGATGATTCTTCCAAAGAATCTTTACGAGTGGAATGGTTTTAGTTCTCATGACTCTTTCCTGACGCTCCAAAACAGCCTCAGGTTCTTCGCTATACGAAAGTTTTTCCCGAATCTGATCGAATGGGCAAAACACAACATGAAGCGGATGATAATAATACTCACGAAGAGGTGACACATGGAATACATCGTATACGTGAGATAACTGGGAAGGTAACGCCAAGCGATGAGATACCTCGCCCACCTGATCAAAATCATTTAAAAGCCCTAGGATTTCATAATTCACAACGAATTCGTTCCAAGGAATACGAAACAACAATGTAGCGGATAACGATTTAAATCTCATACAGAGATACGTGAAACATTCATGCTTGTTAGCAATACGAAGGTAGTACTAAAGAGTAAAACCTCATCAATTCCGTCCAGATTCTTAACGAAAAGGGAACTAGTGCATCATTATAGAAAAACTCATCAATTTCAAACAGATACTGATCGAACTAAGGAACGTACCACCGGTCAATGAAGCACGTGACGGATCATCAAATGTATCGAGAGTTTTATAAGAGATAGATAGCATAATTGTACTGATGATCAATCGAGTACAACTCGAATATCAACTTGTTTTGAAACGCATAATGAGATGGGTAGCACACTTGTACCGACGATCAATAGAGTATAAATCGGAATATCGGAACGCATCAGAAACAAAACAAAATAGGTCGAATAATCATACGGATAAAATACATCAAAGAGCTAACGTAGTCGTACAGACGATAAACTAAGCACATGACGGAGGATCGGAACGTATCGGAGAGCATAACGGAATAGGTCGGATAATCGTATGGAAAACAACAACTCAAAGGATTAACGCAGCGTGAACCAGATCTTCTTCATACGCCCAAAACGTCTAACTCTCCACAACGGGGACATCGTACGAAACATACAAATTTCATAGTCCACCATTAAAGATTTCTCTTCCACAAGGATAACTAATCCACCAATCACAGTAATCAACCCCGGACCTTAAACCAGCAAATCTCCAACTTAATCCAATCCAAAAGGTGTTCTACATCTCCGTAGGCAAACTCAATCATGCCAATACACTTGTCAACTCTCCGTCCCATACATCTTCAATTCCTACATTGTTGCTCTGTCCGTCCATCCATCTGAAGGTGAGTAGTCGCCATAAAATCTCGAGCCGGTCTTGGAGGTCTTCTGCATTTCTCCTGGAAGTGTGAAACAAAACTCGATTTTTCTGACACGATCACTGCAGGTGCGCCAAGGAGCTTGAATAATCTTCTGTTGAAATAATCTCTGCCGATCTTCCAAGTGAGCCACCAAGTTGAACGATTAACTACATCCCACATCGTTTGTCCTTCCCAACGTGCGCGTAAATCCCGTTACAAAGTTGCTGACCTTCTTCTCAAGTAGGAAAATATCCCTCTTAACTTTCCAGAAGTTCTCCAACTTATTCTTCATCCCTACCAAAATTATACTCTTCGAGAAACTTACATCGAGCTCTTCTGACGTAGAAATTTTCAACACCAAAATACAAGGATGATTCCCGTGTTTCTCTTTCGTCCCTGAATATACTAAATCGTCATACTATGACAATTGTCCAGGCATTCATGAAATACACGATTTATCAAGCTCACCAGAATAGTCGGAGCAGTAGCCAATACGATTGGCATCACAATGCTCATAGAGATTATAACGGATACAAATCAATGCTAGGAACATCTTGCTCCTTCACATGAAAATGGACATAATCAGATTACAAATCGATCATAGAGAAAACTTCACCCTGAAGTTGATTAGATAAGTCGTCGATAACGGTATCAGTCCTAATCACCATACTGCTAAGATTCCAGAATTCCAAGAACAACCTCATACCACCATCATTCTTCTTCATAACCAAACTGAAACACAACACAGAGACGCACACAGACGGATAAACCACTTCCTCGAAGTAGGTCCTTCAATACTCTTCATTCAACGTATGTCGTTCGTAAGGGATTTCGGAAATAGGCAAAACGTCGCTTACCCATGAATGGCGTTCTGATTCCAATAACACACTGACCTCAGGCACTCGTCAAGACATTCTATGACTCCAATAAGTGCAAGGTATATGATGTAACTATTATCACACTGGCCAGACGTCATAATACCTGCATCATATACACATGCCTTTATTGCAATCGCAGTCTACCTCAAGTCGTGACAAAACACATTCTAATAAACGGATCAAAACAATTACATTCGAGAGGAAATCTTGGTAGTCCATCCAGGAATACATCGCGAAATTCAACATCGAAAACTCTCGAGCGAGTTACATCAATTGGAATATCTTCACAGACGCGAGGGATTAATATACGGAATTTCAAAGCAAAGGTGATCGTAATAGTATGCCAGGTCAGAAACCTGGGCACGGAGTTTAAGTTTCATAAGTCGTCAGAGGTGACAAAATCATAACTATTGTTAGCATCTCAATGCTCAGTCAACAATTACATGACCAGAATGAAAAATGAATCGAACATTCCCAAAGAAATCAGATTAGCAGAATGAAATTGATCTTCCAACATCCTCAACCGTACAGGATAATCTACACTCGTGATGGATAGTCACAAGATTCTCATAGAGATAGAATTAGGAATAGCAATTCAATAATGCAGAGGGGACTTAATGTGTTTATTAAAAGCAAGAGATACCACATGATATGTCGTTCTCATATCAAATAAAACTACGCCGCACGATCGCATAAGTAAGGAATAACCGAAACGGTACTTGATGTGTCAACAGCCTGGTCCCTGTTCAGAGCGAACACTCGACCCTCGGCAGATTGCTGTCCATCATTCTCATTCTTACGGTTGTTACCATTCACTTTCGGACACTCTTTCCTCTGACGTCCACTCACACTACAACTGAAGCCGGCATCTAACGCCTTATAACACGATCACCCAGATGAAACTTCTCACAGTCAACACATGGAGGAGATGGAACCTGGCCCCACAACTTTTTTTACTCAGACGAACCCGAACATAGGGATCAAAACGAACAATGAAGACAAAGCAAACGTCGGGATCAAAATACGAAGGAAAAGATCGCGTCAAACGAGAAGCCTAAGGTCTACCCAATATCCTCACAGGTCATTCTAAGGGAGGGGAAACAAATCTTCCTATATCCGTGGTTAATAATTACCAGAGTTCTCATAGGATTAGCAATGGATTATGCAGATTCAAGTAGTATCAGATGATACATTCTATATCCAGCATAAGTAATGAATTCACAGAATGTGTCAAACACATGACAGTTGAATGACCTTCGGGATGGTCGGAAGGTATCAAACTGTTTATCAAACAACTCGGAGATGGAGGTCAAAATCAGGAAATGAAACCTAAATGGTGTAAGGTATTCATGCAGTTCTCGAGGATTTCCAAACTTACTTGGTTACTAAGCTCAAGTTGCAAAACTTTCTAGCTTCTGAAACAAGTGTTCTTACAAGGCATATCTAAAGGCATATACACGAATCAGAGTGATGCGGAAGCAATGCTACTTACATAGATGTCCTAGTCTACCCATTCCTCACCGGTTATAACTTATGTTCCTATGGGGAGATCCTAAAGCAATTTCTCAAAGGTTGTCTTATGAGCGCCTACAGTGGAAACTTAGTGGTCCAAACTTCACAGGTCAAGGGTAAATGTATTACAAGTCGCAGCCTGTCTCTTTGATACCATAATTGTAACACCCCAACCCGATAAGGGTAGAAGTATTACGTTATGTTGACATATCAAAGCAAACATAAGCATAAGACTTAAATAATACAAATGAATTTCAAGGTTACAAGGGAAAATCTGAAATTACAAGGTTACAAATGAGGATAATAACAAAATACTAAGTCTGAAATACAAATCTCTTCTAGTCATGTCTAAGTCCAGAATAGCTAGTAAGGTCCTCTAAGTCCAAAGTACTCTCCACTCATAGCCCAGCTTCCAACTAAAACCTGCCGCAGGAAAAGAAATGCGGCTGAGCTTAAAAGCCCAGTGAACAGATATATACATAACATAGTATAACGGTAAATAAGCATAAGCAACGAAGGAAAAAGAATACAAAACGAAAAGCATAATCATGAAATCAATACGAATTTCAAAGATAACTAAGAGTCAATAGTGCATGAGAACTGAATACTAAAATGAATCAAGAAAAGAAGTGAAAATAAAGGAGGGTTCATATAAAGATGTGCCATAAGAACTCCATACATAATCCGTCAAATCAAACTAGAGCAAATACAAGTATACGAAGAGGGGAGACCTCTAAGTAAATAATAATAGTGTGAGAAGGAGTGTAAGGCACACACCACCTGGTCACCATAACTATATATACATAAAACCTAGGATGCATCCATACGCTCCCTAACATAAGTATGTGTGTCAGCTCTAGACTAAGCACACATAAAAGGTTGGCCAATAGTGAATCGCGATAAAATACATATACATAAGGGGGGGAATGCCGTAGATCTATCACACCTCTACGGGAGTGTCATGCCTAAGGTGCCATCAAAGACATGGTCCTGGTACCTCCAGAACTAGTTAAGCTCAGGCACGGATCTATCATAGCATACATAATCATAATCTAGCATGGCAAGAGAAACAAGATAGTAGCTCAAATAAGCATGGCAAACAAATAAGCATAACATGGCAGAGACATTTAAATAAATGTCAGAAGGGATCATAGGAATAACAATCATACAATGAATGTCATGAATCAACTAAGGGAAACATAGCAGGCATAGGATCGATAGAAAATATCCCTACTGAGAAGGGAAAGAATATATGTACCTTAACAAAGCACACAACCAAAAGCAAAGCAATCAAATGAAAGGAAGCGGAGGTCACTCCTTCTTCACCCGATCTACAATAATCATAGGTTTCTTATAAGTTTCATAGTCATAGAAGTTTCATTTTAGTTTTCTTTCTATTTTAGGTAACTTTTCATATTTAGCAACTTTCCAAAAATAGCAGGTTTCCATATTTGGTAATTCTAATTATTAACGTTCCTGTTTATCAATTTAAGGTATTAAAGATGACCGTATTAGTAGCTTAAGGTTCATAATGTCATTTACATAAGTTTAGGGGTTTTAGTGTCATTATGATAAGATTAGGGCATAAAATGTAAATATTATCAAGTTACATGTTTTCACAAGTTAAGTCCTTTAGTTTTAGAAAGGTGGCAATTTAACCCTTTAGTTTAGAAAAATAGACACATAACACCTTTTTAAATCTCTTTTTCACTTTTAACAGATTTTATGTGTGACTGGACCTGTTTAGTCGAATTTATTAACCATATAAGAACTCAGAAATAAAATCCCAAAAAATTACCACAGATACTTTAATGTCTTAAGAACATCCATGAATTTTTCCAGAATTTAATGACTAGCATAACTATGGTCTAAAAATCGCTTAAGCCAACTCGTTCAGATTTCTGATCAGTTTTAATATACGAAAAGTTTGCATTTAGTAACCCCATCAAAATAATTCAGAAAAATATACAAAAATTCCAGTAATTACTAGACATCCTAAATATTACTCAGTTTAAAGGGCTTATTCTAATTCGACATGGTTTGGAAAATAAAATTCAAAAACACGGACTGTTTTTCTAGATATACGAATTCAGTTTGACACTTTAACTTCTAAAAATCAAAAAGTTGCCTTCCACACCTCTAAAAATTACAAGGTTAATTTTCCCAGAAAGCTATTTTCCTGAACTTATTTCTAGACTCAAGAACCACCTAAAAACACGTTACCATCATTTTTATACAATCAAAACAAGTCGACTAAAATTTTCTGGACAGAAACTGTTTCATAAATTCATGTAATCTTTTAGGGTTTTGATATTCCAACCATTAGTTCTTGCTACAAAACAATTATAATTGGTTCTTACAAAGTTTTATCATATTCATAGCCATCATTAATACAACCAAAAATTTTAGATCGATCATATTTGTATCCATATTAGTGTGTTCATATTCATTATTTCATGTAACATGTTATTATTTTATGTGACATCTTTTATGATCATATGTGAATATATATTTGCAAAAACATCAAGGATTGAACGAGAAAGGGATGATACAAATACCCTTGAAGACCAAACGAAGAACCAAGAGCACCGCAAGATCAATTCACCAATTCTTTCCTTCCTTCTTCTTGAATGGTGATCGAACAAAAGAAGAACAAGCATAGATCGATTAGGGCTTTTTTTTTTTTTTTTTTTTTTGGTTCAATAATTCAATTGATTAAAATTATGTTGTGTTACATGATTACCTTAATTTATTTTGAGCAAGATCAAGCCTTCTTTTTGCCCTAGATGGATCAAACAAAAGTGCACAAGAGGAGGCAGCCGAATTTTTTTGTAGAGAGAGTTTAGGGTTTTTGGTGAAGTGAAAAAAAAAAAGAATCGGTATTTTATAGAGCTATGGAAACCGAGTATTTGATTAGGATTTAAAAGGGAAGGTCCTAAATTAGTGTGATATGGGGATATTCAATTTAAATGTGTTCTTATCACATCACTTGATCCTTTAGCCGAAAATTGGGAGGTCATAGGTACATAAATTCAAAAAAAAAAAAAAAAAACCGCCTAGCACATTAGATGTAGGATTTTATTTATTTGGTTCATTTTATTTACATAATGTAAGGTTTACATTTAACTTAAATACTTAGGTAACTTAAGGTTTAATTATTTTAAGTTAGGTGTCAATGGTGATACTTATGTAATTTTCATAAGTCCTTAAAAATTCAAATTCAGAGGGTATTTTAGTCATTTCGGATTATGTTAAATTTTTGGTTTTACAACTACTCTATCGACCCTTGATCAATCACACAAGCCCAATGGCTTTAAGAGATATCCACTATCTCTATAAGATCACACTTGATCTTCACTCTCACTCACAAATGATAAATAAACTTGATGTATGCTATGATACAACAAGGTTGTAACAAGTGTTACAAAAACCTAACAACTATAACTCTTGTATCTTCTTGAATACTTTGAGTTCTTCTCTTGCTAATGAAGAGGAATGATAACACCTTGTATCAACTTGGATACTTGTGTTCTTCTCTTGCTAATGAAGAGGAATGAAGAGGATCTCTTGGTGGATGATTGGATCACTCTTAAAACAAAAGAAAACTAATCTAAATGATCTAAAGAAGAGAAAGGTGTGAGAGGTTTAAACTCAGAAGTTTTTCTGTGTGAAAGGGTGCGTAAAAACTGTGAACGGGGTTGGTTTTTATAGGCAAGAAAAATCTGAACGTTACAGAAAATTTTGTACGGACGGCTCCACTTAACATGCCACGGCTCCACTAAATTTAGTGGAACCGTGGAGCCGTCCTAGACTAGGACGCTCCAAATTTTGTCTTTTCTGGTGAAAGCTTATTTGGGGAAGGTTGGAGCTGATTTTGGGGGGAAAAATTGTAACACCCCAACCCGACAAGGGCAAAGGTGTCACTGATACGGATTCTTATCAGAACAAACACAAGCATATGACATACATAATACAAAAGGATTCCAAGGGTTACAACTGAAAATCTGATATTACAAGGTTACAAGTGAGATATACAATAATCACTAAGTCTGAATATAACTTTTTAAATCATATCAAATCCAATTTAGCTAGCAAGGTCTTCTAAGTCAAGGCTCTCTCTAATAACAACCCAGCTTCCAACTAAAAACCTGCCGCACACGAAAAGAAAACGTGCGGCTGAGCTTACAAAGCCCAGTGAACAGATATATAATAAACGGAAACGAAAGCAAAAGATATGCAAGTAAAAGGAAAAGAACAGATACAGTATAACGAAATAGATAAGTCAAGGTACAGAGAGAGAGTAAAGGTCTAGGACAGTAATCCACCACGAGCCCAGAAACATATCATATCAAATCACATACCAGGGTGTATGGAGGGGTGACCTCAGCATACCAAGACAAGGTTGAGGGGATACCTCCAGGGTTGGAGTTGCAAGCTCCCAGGGTTGTGAAAGGCATGTATTGCACACAGTACCAGTCACCAGACATACCAGATATATCAGAACCAGAACAAGACTAGGATGCATCCATTCGCCCCCCCAAGAACAAATCATATTGGCCATAATAACAGGAGTGTGCACATATCAGAATCAAGATGGGGACGGTGTAACCAAATCACTAGGGCTACACACTAGTCATGCCAGTGGTGCATCACAGACACGACCATGTTACCTTCATGGCTAGGGTCACAAATTTGGCTCGGGTATCAAACTGGGATCAAGGGTCACATGTCAAAGGTTCACATCATAATCAGGTTGTCATATCAGAAGGTTCAACATCCGCAGGTCAATATCAGCAGGTCAATATCAGGTGGTCAATAATCAGCAGGTCAGTAACAGTTCATTTAAAAAGGGTTTCTAATTAAGAGTCCATTTAAAATAATCTTTATTAACGGTCTTCATAAAAATAATCCTTCAAAGTAGAGTTCATAAAATGATCTTTTAAAATGGTTTCTCATGCAGATAGTCTTTTAAAATAGTTTTCATACAAGTTAGTAAAATCCCAATCAAAAGAGTATTGTATCACATTTGTAAACTTCATTTTTTTTAAATAGCTTTTCTCAAATCATTTTCCAGGTCAGAAATTAAAGGCTTCACAGTCTAGGTTCATATACTAGGTCAAAGGTTCAAGGCAAAGGATTCATAGCAAGGTATCAAATGTCAAGTATCATATTAGGGTTCACATCAGGGTTCATATCAGAATTCAAGACAAGAGATCAATGCAGAAGTTCATTATCAGAAGGTCAAGTCTCAGGTATCAATCAGAGGCTATACAGATCAGAACATGAAAGAGATCACAGGAAACCTTACAGAGAAGGTCAGAATATCTGTACCTTATTCCAGAAGCAAACACAAATCAGAAATGGATGACACAGAGTGGATCAGGACCTCTCTTTCTTCACACCTAGAGTGGTAGACAAGAATTACAAACCCTTCCTTTTTAAGTAACTTTCTATATTTAGCGGGTTTCCAGATTTAGTAGGTTTCCTCTTTTAGCTTTTAGATTCCTCAAGTTACTCTTTTAGTCCTTTAGGTTTCATAATTTACTCTTTATACCCCTTTACTTATCAAAGTTACAAATTGAAACCCTAGATTTACATAGTTTACATTTTAACCCCTCTCATTAATTTATTAACACATCACGCATTTTATTTTCCAAGATTACAGAGTGTACCTTCAAATTAACTTATTATATGAATTATACCCTCAAGTTTTACGATTCACAATTTATAACCCTTAGCTTAGGAAAATAACAATTCACACCCTTTTTACATGTCTTGACAGTTTTTAGGTATTAACTGGACTCGTTTTAAATAATTTGCAAACCATATTAAATCTTCGAAATAAAATCTATAAAAATTCACAGACGTTCCCCAGGGTCTTGAGTATTTTATGTAATTTTTCCAGATTTTATTAAGTTGTCTAGCTACGAACTAAAAATCCTTTCTCCCAACCTGTTCCAGAACCGGATTAATTAAAAACACCGGACCATTTTTCATCTTCTTTCCCAGTCTATAAAATTTATAAAATTCTACAAAAATTCCAGTAATTAGATAACATGTGATATATTTACTCAGCTAAAAGGACACATCCTAATTCGTTATGGTTTGAAAATGATAAATGAAAAACCCGGACTTTTTTTCCAGACTTTACAAATACGACCAGACACATGATTTTCTAAAAATCAAAAAGTAGCCTTACAGGCCTCTAAAAATTACAAAATAAATTTTTTCAGGTAGCCACTTCATTGAACTTAGTTTTAGACTTAAAAACCATTACAATACCCATTCCCATCATTTATTTACAGCCGGTCAAATTCGAGCAAAGTTCCAGATCAGAAACAGTTATCACAGAAACATGTTTATATTAGGGTTTTTATCATTCCTTTCATTAGTTCTTGACATAAAACGTTTTTTGATGAGTTCATCCATGATTAGGTCGACTTAAATACAGGCCAAAACATATTCAAAACAATTTAAAAACCTCACATGCTCCCTTGTCGATTTACATATATTAGATTTTAGGGTTTCTAGAATTTATGATTTTATGTGACACAATATGTTAACAAGAAACAAAACACGGATTCAATGATTTACCAAGGAAAAGATACGAATACCCTCGAAGAGCACACGAAGGACCAAGAACACCCTACACTTGAATCACCAACGAAAACTCTCTTCTCCTTCTTCTTGGTTCGATCGACAAAACAAGAGCACAAATATAAATATTTAGTTTATGGATCAATAAATCAAGGATTTAGATTATGTTGAACATATACATGGTTACCTTATGAAGACAAGAAACAAAATCAAGGATTCCTTGGGGTTTATTTGGATCGAACAAGAGCAGCCAAAAGGAAGAACCGAATATTTTCTTGGAGGACTTTTAGGGTTGTTTTGGTTGATCGGTTGGAGAGAAAAAAAAAATAAGGATGAACTATATTGAGAATGAGCCGAGCAAATGGAGGAGATGGGCAAGATTTTCGGTCAATCACAAGACCAAATCAAGAGGAATTGATTGTGATTCAATTTTACCTTATTTACATAATTTATAAAGTTTAAATGTATTTTAAATTAAAATTTTCGGTATAATATACATAAATGTATATTTTGTATTTTACAAATGTTGAAATGTAAGATTACAAATTTACTTTACTTCTTAACTGGATCATTTTCGTGGGTTCGGGATCATTTCGGTACTTTAAATGCTTATTAATCAAAATTTTAGATTGTAGGGCATTTTGGTCTTTTTACATGTTTTAGATTTTCCGGGTTTTACAACTCTTCCCCTCTAACAAAAAAAAAATTTCGTCCTCGAAATTTGCAAAGAAGCAGAAAACACAGCGGATAGTGGAAGCAGGTTACACGCAGAACAAAACCTAAAAGATTGAGAACCATGACTTAACACGCATCACATATAAAACCTCAACCATATCTCAAGCCTTATTGTCAAAATACTTAGGAAAATCCGAAATCCAAACAAGGTACTAAAGTCAAAGGAATCCAAACATGGTCTTAAACACTAATAGCATAAATGGCTTGAGCTCTAATCCTAACCCTAGATCGAGTTGCTTGCAGTGGACTCCAAATCTTCATCATCTTCGCTGAGCCATCCGTTATGGTTCCCCTCAGGCTGTGGCAGGGGTCGCCTGGCAAAGCCATCTTCAGAGTCTCTCCTTCCATTTGCTTCTCCGTCCACAAGGCCATCCAAATTGCGAGGCTCAACTCGCACAACTCCATTTTCTTCAACAAACTTGGGACACTCTCCCGGGTATCTGGTTATGACTCCTTCTTTATCGGTTATCTTTGTACTGTACACCTGCACCTCCATTCCGTCCCGATCCTCCATGGTCATCTTCTCTTCAATACGGCACGGCCACATACTCGCGGGAATTGAGATCCTCCTTGCAGTCCGCCTCAGTTTCCCAATCCATCTACGGCCAGTAGGAAAAGCAGTTGCCCAACGGCGCTTGTTGTGTGCGGGGGGTGCCATTCTGAAAATGACATACGCGATGCTAAGCACTAGAATCCGACAGATGTCTAAACTACTCATGAACTCAAGAACTAAACATGAAAGAGCAGGGGACATAAGCACAACAGGAACATCAAACAGATTCCTAATGTCAACCTAGATCCTTACTAGTCATAACTTATGTTCCTACAGGGAAAATCCGAGAGCAATTCTTACAGGTTATCTTATGAGCGCCTACAGTGGAAACCTAGTGGTCCAAACTTCACAGGTCAAGGGTAAATGTATTACAAGTCGCAGCCTGTGCTCTGATACCATAATTGTAACACCCCAACCCGACAAGGGCAAAGGTGTCACAGATACGGATTCTTATCAGAACAAACACAAGCATATGACATACATAATACAAAAGGATTCCAAGGGTTACAACTGAAAATCTGATATTACAAGGTTACAAGTGAGATATACAATAATCACTAAGTCTGAATATAACTTTTTAAATCATCTCAAATCCAATTTAGCTAGCAAGGTCTTCTAAGTCAAGGCTCTCTCTAATAACAACCCAGCTTCCAACTAAAAACCTGCCGCACATGAAAAGAAAACGTGCGGCTGAGCTTACAAAGCCCAGTGAACAGATATATAATAAACGGAAACGAAAGCAAAAGATATGCAAGTAAAAGGAAAAGAACAGATACAGTATAACGAAATAGATAAGTCAAGGTACAGAGAGAGAGTAAAGGTCTAGGACAGTAATCCACCACGAGCCCAGAAATATATCATATCAAATCACATACCAGGGTGTATGGAGGGGTGACCTCAGCATACCAAGACAAGGTTGAGGGGATACCTCCAGGGTTGGAGTTGCAAGCTCCCAGGGTTGTGAAAGGCATGTATTGCACACAGTACTAGTCACCAGACATACCAGATATATCAGAACCAGAACAAAACTAGGATGCATCCATTCGCCCCCCCAAGAACAAATCATATTGGCCATAATAACAGGAGTGTGCACATATCAGAATCAAGATGGGGACGGTGTAACCAAATCACTAGGGCTACACACTAGTCATGCCAGTGGTGCATCACAGACACGACCATGTTACCTTCATGGCTAGGGTCACAAATTTGGCTCGGGTATCAAACTGGGATCAAGGGTCACATGTCAAAGGTTCACATCATAATCAGGTTGTCATATCAGAAGGTTCAACATCCGCAGGTCAATATCAGCAGGTCAATATCAGGTGGTCAATAATCAGCAGGTCAGTAACAGTTCATTTAAAAAGGGTTTCTAATTAAGAGTCCATTTAAAATAATCTTTATTAACGGTCTTCATAAAAATAATCCTTCAAAGTAGAGTTCATAAAATGATCTTTTAAAATGGTTTCTCATGCAGATAGTCTTTTAAAATAGTTTTCATACAAGTTAGTAAAATCCCAATCAAAAGAGTATTGTATCACATTTGTAAACTTCATTTTTTTTAAATAGCTTTTCTCAAATCATTTTCCAGGTCAGAAATTAAAGGCTTCACAGTCTAGGTTCATATACTAGGTCAAAGGTTCAAGGCAAAGGATTCATAGCAAGGTATCAAATGTCAAGTATCATATTAGGGTTCACATCAGGGTTCATATCAGAATTCAAGACAAGAGATCAATGCAGAAGTTCATTATCAGAAGGTCAAGTCTCAGGTATCAATCAGAGGCTATACAGATCAGAACATGAAAGAGATCACAGGAAACCTTACAGAGAAGGTCAGAATATCTGTACCTTATTCCAGAAGCAAACACAAATCAGAAATGGATGACACAGAGTGGATCAGGACCTCTCTTTCTTCACACCTAGAGGGGTAGACAAGAATTACAAACCCTTCCTTTTTAAGTAACTTTCTATATTTAGCGGGTTTCCAGATTTAGTAGGTTTCCTCTTTTAGCTTTTAGATTCCTCAAGTTACTCTTTTAGTCCTTTAGGTTTCATAATTTACTCTTTATACCCCTTTACTTATCAAAGTTACAAATTGAAACCCTAGATTTACATAGTTTACATTTTAACCCCTCTCATTAATTTATTAACACATCACGCATTTTATTTTCCAAGATTACAGAGTGTACCTTCAAATTAACTTATTATACGAATTATACCCTCAAGTTTTACGATTCACAATTTATAACCCTTAGCTTAGGAAAATAACAATTCACACCCTTTTTACATGTCTTGACAGTTTTTAGGTATTAACTGGACTCGTTTTAAATAATTTGCAAACCATATTAAATCTTCGAAAGAAAATCTATAAAAATTCACAGACGTTCCCCAGGGTCTTGAGTATTTTATTTAATTTTTCCAGATTTTATTAAGTTGTCTAGCTACGAACTAAAAATCCTTTCTCCCAACCTGTTCCAGAACCGGATTAATTAAAAACACCCGACCATTTTTCATCTTCTTTCCCAGTCTAGAAAATTTATAAAATTCTACAAAAATTCCAGTAATTAGATAACATGTGATATATTTACTCAGCTAAAAGGAAACATCCTAATTCGTTATGGTTTGAAAATGATAAATGAAAAACCCGGACTGTTTTTCCAGACTTTACAAATACGACCAGACACATGATTTTCTAAAAATCAAAAAGTAGCCTTACAGGCCTCTAAAAATTACAAAATAAATTTCTTCAGGTAGCCACTTCATTGAAATTATTTTTAGACTTAAAAACCATTACAATACCCGTTCCCATCATTTATTTACAGCCGGTCAAAGTCGAGCAAAGTTCCAGATCAGAAACAGTTATCACAGAAACATGTTTATATTAGGGTTTTTATCATTCCTTTCATTAGTTCTTGACATAAAACGTTTTTTGATGAGTTCATCCATGATTAGGTCGACTTAAATACAGGCCAAAACATATTCAAAACAATTTAAAAACCTCACATGCTCCCTTGTCGATTTACATATATTAGATTTTAGGGTTTCTAGAATTTATGATTTTATGTGACACAATATGTTAATAAGAAACAAAACACGGATTCAATGATTTACCAAGGGAGAGATACGAATACCCTCGAAGAGCACACGAAGGACCAAGAACACCCTACACTTGAATCACCAATGAAAACTCTCTTCTCCTTCTTCTTGGTTCGATCGACAAAACAAGAGCACAATTATAAATATTTAGTTTATGGATCAATAAATCAAGGATTTAGATTATGTTGAACATATACATGGTTACCTTATGAAGACAAGAAACAAAATCAAGGATTCCTTGGGGTTTATTTGGATCGAACAAGAGCAGCCAAAAGGAAGAACCGAATATTTTCTTGGAGGACTTTTAGGGTTGTTTTGGTTGATCGGTTGGAGAGAAAAAAAAATAAGGATGAATTATATTGAGAATGAGCCGAGCAAATGGAGGAGATGGGCAAGATTTTCGGTCAATCACAAGACCAAATCAAGAGGAATTGATTGTGATTCAATTTTACCTTATTTACATAATTTATAAAATTTAAATGTATTTTAAATTAAAATTTTCGGTATAATATACATAAATGTATATTTGTATTTTACAAATGTTGAAGTGTAAGATTACAAATTTACTCTACTTCTTAACTGGATCATTTTCGTGGGTTCGGGATCATTTCGGTACTTTAAATGCTTATTAATCAAAATTTTAGATTGTAGGGCATTTTGGTCTTTTTACATGTTTTAGATTTTCCGGGTTTTACAAAATAGCTGTTGTGATTTTCAAACTTATTTTTCCATTAAAACATTTCTTAATAATTCAAAAATAATTTGTCATGTGTATTTTTGAAAAAATGTTTTGTCCCATTAAAATGTGAAGTCTCAAAACACAAATTCACTTCTTTGATCATTTGTCAAGTTGTAAATTTGTTCTAGAGTGATTTGCGTAGAAACGGGATCTTCCGATTAAAAACTTGTTTACGTTAATTTTAACGTAACGTGATTTCACATTTTGTCATCCTCAAAACGTGAAGTAATCGAAAGATATAAATAACGTTTTTAGAACATTATTTGCATCAACAATCTCCCCCTTTTTGATGATGACAAAATATAAACTCATTTTAAGTTAAATTTAGTTTTAACAAGTTTTTAATGAGTTTACTCCCATTTCTCCCCCTTTTTGTCTAATCAAAAAGGTGACTAAGACTCCCCCTTGATTTATACTCCCTCTAATTTGGAGAATACTAAGGAATCGAGCAATGATGTATGCTACAAAACAAAGTTAGATGACACATATACAATATCTAACAAGTAGCACATTTGACAAATATCCAACCACACAAGAAGAAAATTAGCCAAGTAGCTAAAAATAAAACAACCACATGAATGCCCATTAAAAATAAAATAAATGTCATACATGAGTATGACTACAATAAGAAAGCAAATTAAAATAACAAGACACATAAACATCAATAGTAATATGAGGCTTCAAGATTTGCTTCCAACTTCAAAAGGGTTCCTAAGCATTTATTGGAGGGACTAAACATAACCATGTTTAGTTTGGGCTATTGTGTGGTGGAGGAGGTGGAAGGATGATGGGTCCTATGGGTGGTGTGAGGAGGTGTTCTAGGTATGAGAACCTAAAGCTAAGCTCATCTCTAAGGTTCATGATGAGTTCTAGGTTGTGATGGCAACAAGCACAACTCAAGGTGTGTGGTTGTAGGGGATAAAGGATGGGATGACCCATTAAAGGTTGAGGTGATGGTGATAGGGAAGATGATGATGTGTTGCTCCCAAACTCAAAAGGAGTGATTGGTGATAAGGTTAGGGTGAGAGCTAGAGGTTGTGGTGATGGTGAAAGTGATGAGGATGATGTGTTGGTTCCCACTTCAAGGGAAGTTGATGGTGATGAGTTAAGTGTTAAGGCTAGTTATGGAATGGGACTTGGTTGAGGTGAATGTGTGTTGGTTCCAATGGTGGTGGAGGATGAAGGTGTTGGTTTGATTGAGGTTGCCTTGGATGGAGCTGGGGGTGTAGTGAAGGAAGATGATGATTTGGTAGAGGTTATGGGTGTGTGTATATCATCTTCATCATCCAAGGTGAGATCAATGAGAATCATCTCATAGGAATGTTTGGTTGAGGTTTGTGGTGTGTGAACACTTTTGATCCATTGATCAATAAGAGTGGTTTGATTGGTTGGTTTAATGTTGAATCTTGGTTTCTTGTTTTTGTGTGAGGTTGAAGCAATGGTGGAAGACATGGTGGTTGTATGGTGAGTGTGAAGGTGTAAGGATGGCAATGCATGATGTTAGCTTAAATAGCCAAATCAAAGACATGCAAGGTTGAAAAGGATGTTGGATTTGGGGATTTGGGTGCATGGGAATCAGGTTGTGTTTGCAGATTTTCAGGGAAAGAAAGTCAAAAAGTGGAAGAGAATTGTATTTTTCGTCTTCCAGAGGCACGGTACCACTAAAGGTACCACTAAATTTAGTGGAGCCATCGCCTATTTAGTGGAGCCGTGGCCTCCATTTGACCTTCTTTCCAGGTCTGCTGGTTTTAGGCAACCTAAATGGGGAAATTTCCGGGGAATCCATTGGCTACAAATCTCAAAGCTTCAAACCACTAAACACAAAGAATTCCTAAAGCTAGTTTCAACTAGCAACTAACATGATCATGTGATCATCTATGTATTTAGGCAACTATTAAGCATGCATGAGTTCAAGCAATTTTAACATCTAGTGCATGTAATAAAGTAAGATAACATGCATGAACTAGGCAAGATTGATTAACATAAAGGTTAATTAACTAAGCAAATTAACCATGTTCAAGTGTGAAGTGTTAAAAGAGAACACTTCAAGCTAGTTAATGTATGATGGACATTGCCATGACCTTATTTATAATAGCTTAATAATACTTAAGTTAGTAGTACTCCTCAAGCTAATCCTATCTAGTCTCTTTTCTTCCCCAACTTTTTAATCTTGTTCCCGAGCCCTTTGATCGCTTTGCCGATGGACTTGAATCCCTCGATAGTTTGCTCATGCATCGAGACTTGTCGATTGTACATGGTTGTTTGCCTTCTCATCATCGTGGATAAGTTGGCTTGTCCGAATTCAACATCGGAGGTTTGTGTGAACGATGAGGTGTCAAGGTTACGAAAGAAGGTGTCGGGAGAGGGAGTATTAGGACGAGACGTTCCTTCTTAGTTCACCTCATCATCATCTTCATCCATAGGTTGAGAAGATGAACTGTGACCGAAGGAGGAGGAAGAGAGGGGAATATCGAAAGTGGATTTACGACCACGTTTGGACCCTTTGTCCTTACGTTGCTTTGTGCGACGTTGTGGTCCACCAAGTGGTTTCATAACCGGATTGACTAGGACATAGTCGACATCATTGAGAGATGGGTAGGTTTGCATAACCCACTTGAATAAACGAGTAAGCAACATTGTTGGGCTATGAAAGTCAAAGTACTGCTACTCAAGTCAAACTACTGTTAATTAGTCAAAGTACTGCTGCTCGTTAAAGGACTGCTATGCAAATAGTTTAAGGACTAATGTGTAATTCTAGAATGTTTGTATTAGATTAGAGTTATAATTAGAATTACTTGTTATTCAAGTTTGTAAACCGACTAGGGTTTTCCTTGTGCTTATAAAAGGATCCCTAGGTTGGCATTAGATATACGTGTTTTTAGAGAGACAAGTTCATGCGATTAGTGATATATGATTATTAGAAGTATTAGAGTTTAGAGTTTGTTAGTGAATCTGTGTAAGAAAGCAGGTTCAAGGTTTTAATAATATTCAAAGTCGTTTATTAATTCTTCTTAGCTTTGTTGAAGGAGATTCCGCATACTTAGCAAAGTATATCAGTGTTTCATTATTAATAGTTTTGAATTCATTCAAAGTTGTTAAACCGTAGACAAGCTACAAGTTAGTTTGGTCAGAGTATATCGATCCAACAAGTGGTATCAGAGCTTGTGTGGAGACTCTGATTAAGAAGAAACCCTTAAAACCGATTTATCAACAAACCCTCAATAATGACGACTGAAGCTGCACCTATCCCATCCATCACCTCACTCAGAATTCCTATCATCAAGAAGGGAGAATATGATCTCTGGAGCATGAAGATGAGGCAGTACCTTGCTATTACTGACCATGCTCTATGGGATGTAATTGTCAATGGTAATGTTGTTCTTGATGAACCTTTACACGTTGAAGGACAACCCAAACCACCTCAACCAACCTTGCCAGCAGCTACAAAGAGAAATCAAGATAAGGCTCTCAACATACTGCTGTCTGCTATTCCTGATGGTCACCTACTGAAGTTCCATGATGCTAAGGATGCAAAACAATTATGGGCTGCGATCAAAACACGATTTGGAGGTAATGATGCTTCAAAGAAGATGCATAGAAACTTATTGAAGCAACAATTTGAAACCTTCACTGTTGGTGAAAGACAAAGTCTTGATGCTGCCTATGACAGATTCCAAAATCTACTTAGTATGCTAGAACTGTATGGAGCAGAGGTATCTGTTGAAGATGCAAATTTGAAGTTCTTAAGGAGTTTGCCATCTGTCTGGCATGTGGTTGCTACTATGATTAGAGGACAACCTGGATTGGAGTCTATGGACTTTGATGATCTCTATAACAATTTGAAAGTGTACGAGCAAGAGATGAATGGTCACAGTTCTCAGAAAACTCACAACATAGCTTTTGTGTCGTCTGAAAACAGAAGCAGTACTTCCACTAAAAGTACTGCTTATCCTTCTCAAAGTACTGTTGGTGATTCACAGCATGTTTGCACAACCACAACTACCCCCAACCCATCACCAACAAACAACACCAATTCTGATGAAATTGTATGTTCCTTCTTTGCACAACAAGCCACTTTACCTGTTACCTATCAAGAAGACTTGTTGCAGATTGAAGAAGATGCTTTAGAGGAGATTGACATAAGATGGCAAGTAGCTATGATCACTGCTAGAATCAAGAAGTTCATGAACAAAACAGGAAGGGGAATTGATTTCAAAGCCAAACAAGGTATAACTTTTGACAAATCCAAGATTGAATGTTTCAATTGTCAAAAGCTTGGACACTTTGCAAGGGAATGCAAGTTTGCAAAATATCAGGCAAACAGGATGATTGAACAACCCAAGGTTGAAAGAAAGGAGGTTCCTATTACTGAATCACAACCAAAAGCTTTGGTGGCTCAAGAAAATTTAGCAGAGATTGACTGGAGTGCTGAATTTGATGATGAACCTGTAACCTATTCTATGGTTGCAATGGAAGAGTTTGATTGGGGCACAGCTTTTGATGAGGAACCTGGATATGCTGCTTTGGAATCAAGAGATGGTCTTGGAAGCTTTGACTGGAGCATGGAGGATGAAGATGAACCAGTTCAGATTGCTATGGTAGCCACTTCACCAAGTTCATCCAATGTCTCTGAGGTATGCTCTAAGTGTAATGATGTTTATCAAAAGTTGCTTAAAGAATATGTGACTGAAAGAGATAATTGTAGAACAGCTAGGTCTGAGGTAGCTAGTTATCAATTAACTTTAGAATCACTGGAAGCCAAAATATTAACACATGAAAATAATGAAATGGCTTGGGCAGAAAAATATGAGCAACAAGATTACCAATTGAAATTAAGTGAATGGAAGTTAGGATGTAAGGTTTCTGCATTAGAAAAGATTACTAAGGAAAGAGATACTTTGTTAGAAAAACTTGGTAGTATTAAACAGGCTGGTCTATCACATGTTCAATTTGTTGAAAAACAAAGATTCATAAACAGCAGAGCTGGACTAGGTTATGGTGAAGATAGTAGTTCAGATGAGACCACACCTAGTGATAAGGAAGAGACCCCACCTAGTGCTAAGGAAGAGATTGCACCTAGTGATGATGATCTCACAAGCTCAGAAGAAATCACATCTAGGAATGAGGAACCAATTAGTGAATCACCTCCTGAGTTTAAGAAAGATAAGGAGTACCACTCAGTTCCTCCACCCACTGGTCAGTTTCAACCTCTTAGGACAGATGTTTCTCGTTATGGTGTAGACAACCTAGAGTTTAGGAAGAAACTTACTGGTCAATTTAGTTCTGAGAAACCTAAGAATGATTTTCAAAGGGGTAATGATCAAAAGTTTCCTACAGCTTTTCAAAAACAAGCAGTACCTCCAAAAACTTTTCAAAGTACTGCTGGACATTCAGCAGTACCTCCAAGAGAAACTTTTCAAAATACTGCTTACTACAGGAAACCTTTTAATCATAAAAGAGGATTTGGGAATATGGAGAGAAAGTTATGTTATGTATGCTATAGTCCTGATCACTTGATTAAGCACTGTGACTTACACTCAGAATACTTAAGTCAGTTTCCAAAGAATAGATCTACCACCCATAAGCCAAGAGAGACTAGACCAGTTTGGAATCACTCAAATAGGGTTAACCATAGTAACTTCTCAAAAGACTATAGGTACCCTCACCAGAAAAGAATGATTTCCAAATCACCAGTACCTTCACACTCTGATAAGTCTCAAGAAGTACCTTCTCAAAGGACTGATAAGTTTTCACCCACTTATGGTACTGCTAACACTTTTTCACCTAGAAGACCTAAGAGATTCAATTCATATAAAAGGTCTTACACCTCAAGCAGAGTACCTAGATCAGAGAAACCTAAGGTCAAACGAAATTGGGTTAAGAAAGAAAGTACTGATGGGGAACAAGAAGTACTTTCATCAGATAAGGGTGAAACAGGGAGTGTTATTGATATTACAACACAGGACATGGGACCAACTCAAATAATCATTGACCATGCCTTTAAAACCAGTGAAGATTACATACTGAAGGAATTCAAGTATGTCACTCCACAAGGGGAACACAAGTCAGTAATGGCTTGGGTTCCTAAGAGAAACTAACCTTTTTCTTTAATGTGCAGGGCAACCCAGAGGAGGAGCTTAAAGATCATATTATTGTTGATAGTGGTTGCTCTGGCAGCATGACAGGGGACAAGGAGATCCTGTCAGATTTTAAGGCATATTATGGAGGAAGAGTTGCATTTGGTAATGATCCTGATGGAGGAAGAATCACTGGCAAAGGAACAATCAAGGCTGGATGTATTGATTTTGAGAATGTTAGATATGTGAAGGAGCTCAAGTTCAACCTATTGTCAGTATCTCAAATTTGTGACAAGAAGTACCCAATTTTGTTCACTGATACAGAATGTCTCATTCTCTCCCCTAAGTTCAAATTTGTTGATGATCACTTGGTGACATTGAGAGTACCAAGAACCAATGATGTATACAGTTTAGACTTAAAGAGTCTCAATTCTGCTGGAAGAGCAACATGTTTAGTAGCAAAGGCATCATTGGAAGAAGCATATCTGTGGCACAGAAGACTAGGTCATGTTAATTTTAAGAATATCAACAAGCTGGCTAAAGGAAATTTAGTTAAAGGTTTACCTTCCAAAACATTCAAGACTGATCATTCATGTTTGGCTTGCAAGAAGGGTAAACAACATAAAGCTTCATGTAAGAAGCTTGGGGAAAGAGATATTAGAGAACCTTTGGAGTTGCTACACATGGATCTGTTTGGACCAGTTTCAGTAGAAAGTTTAAACAAGAAGAAGTACTGCTTGGTAGTGACAGATGATTGTAGCAGATTTAGTTGGGTCTTTTTCTTGGGATTCAAAGATGAAACCTTTGATGCTATCCATGACCTGATAGTAGCCCTTGAAAATCAATTAAGACTCAAAGTAAGAGGTATTAGATGTGACAATGGAACAGAATTCAAGAACAAGCATATGGATGAATTCTGTGCCAAGAAAGGGATCAAGAGAGAGTTTAGCATTGCTAGAACACCCCAGCAGAATGGTGTTGCAGAAAGAAAGAACAGGACTTTGATAGAAGCAGCTAGAACAATGCTTGCAAATTCCCAATTACCTATTCTCTTTTGGGCTGAAGCCATAAGTACTGCTTGCTATGTGTTGAATAGAGTTTCAGTAACTAAGCCTCAGATGAAGACACCTTATGAGTTACTAATGGGAAAGAAACCAAACATTCATTTTCTAAAACCTTTTGGCTGCTCTCTGACTATTCTAAATACCATTGATTCTCTGGGAAAATTTGATGGTAAGTCAGATGAAGGATATTTATTGGGCTATTGTACAAATAGCAAAGGATTTAGAGTTTATAACAGGAATACCAAAAAGGTACAAGATTGTCTTCATGTTGAATTTTTGGAAAATAAGGAAACGCAGAAAGGTAAAGGTCCTGATTGGATGTTTGATCTTGATCTCAAGCTCACACCATCTATGAATTATGTTCCTGTTAGAGAAGAGAATCAGGCTAATTACAAAGAAGATGATTCACAGTACATTTTTCATGGAGTCAATGTTACACCAGAAGATGTTCCTGACAAAGATCCTGAAGTTCCTGATGAGGAACAAAGTACTGCTCAGCCAACTCATACAGTATCTGATGAAGATCAAGCCATACAAGATGAACTTAATAGGATGCTTTTTCAAGAAACTATAGCACAATCCTATGATGATGAACAAAGGAAGGCTTATGAGACTGCAAAGAAACAGGGTAAATTTCAAGATACTGCCCACAGTACTTTAGATCAAAGTACTGCTGATCCTTTTGGCAGTACTTCTAGTGTATTAGAGCAATCAAATTGGAACAATGCTGATGATTCCAATATTGATAATGATGATTTAGTTAATGCTAACATTCCTGGATTAGAAGAAGTTGATGATGAGCTTAATCCAGAAGGTATTTTCTCCAATGAAGGCATTGATTTTACTAACTTGGAGTCTGATCTTCCAGTACCACCAACTCCTACATTGAGAATTCATAAAGCTCATCCTCAAAGTAACATTATTGGATCTCCCTCTTCAGGAGTGGTTACAAGGAACAAAGTTAAAGGACTTTCTAAGCAACATACTGCTTTACTTAGCTTTGTTTACAAACAAAACAGGATGAATCACAAGGATCACCAAACATGCCTGTTTGCTTGCTTTCTATCTCAAGAAGAACCCAAGAAGGTAGCTCAAGCTTTAGCTGATGAAAGTTGGGTTGAAGCCATGCAATAGGAGCTTCTGCAATTCAAGCTTCAAGAAGTCTGGGTATTATGTGATTTACCAGATGGCAAAAGAGTCATTGGTACAAGATGGGTTTTCAGAATCAAAAGAGATGAAAGAGGGAATGTTATCAAAAATAAAGCAAGATTGGTTGCACAAGGATATCGCCAAGAAGAAGGAGTGGATTATGATGAAGTGTTTGCTCCTGTTGCAAGGATAGAGGCAATAAGGTTATTTCTTGCCTTTGCATCATACATGGGATTTCCTGTCTACCAAATGGATGTGAAAAGTGCTTTCCTTTATGGCACAATTTCTGAGGAAGTTTATGTTAAACAACCTCCTGGTTTTGAAGATCCTGCTCATCCAAACAAAGTCTACAAAGTGATCAAGGCACTGTATGGCCTTCATCAAGCTCCCAGAGCTTGGTATGAGAGACTCTCAAATTTTCTATTACAACATGGTTATAGGAGAGGAGCAATTGATAAGACTTTGTTCATCAAGAGGGATAAGAAAGACATTATGTTAGTCCAAGTATATGTGGATGATATTATATTTGGGGCCACAAAGAAGTCTATGGTGAAAGAATTTGAAGATCTTATGCAGAAGGAGTTTCAAATGAGTTCTATGGGAGAATTAACTTTCTTTTTGGGTCTTCAAGTTAGACAAACAAGAGATGGAATCTTCATTAACCAAGAAAAGTATGTTGCCGACATACTTAAAAGATTTGACCTTCCAAATCTCAGGCCTGCCACCACACCCATTGATAAAAATAAACCCTTAGGCAAGGATGAAGATGGACAAGCTGTGGATGTCAAGCTTTACAGATCTATGATTGGTTGTCTTATGTACTTAACTGCATCAAGACCTGACATCATGTTTGCTGTTTGCTTATGTGCAAGATTTCAGGTTACACCAAAGGTTTCCCATATGTATGCAGTCAAGAGGATTTTTAGATATCTCAAGCATCAACCAAAGTTAGGATTATGGTATCCTAAGGAGTCACCTTTTCACTTGGAAGCCTTCTCAGATAGTGACTATGCAGGGGATAACTATGATAGAAGATCAACCTCAGGAGGGTATCAATATCTTGGAAGAAGATTAGTCTCCTGGCAATGTAAGAAGCAAACCATTGCTGCAACCTCCTCTACTGAAGCAGAATATGTGGCTGCTGCAAGCTGTTGTGGACAAGTTTTGTGGATGCAAAATCAACTCTTGGATTATGGATTCAATTTCAAAAATATTCCTATCAACATTGATAATGAGAGTACCATCTGCATTGTGAAGAATCCAGTTTATCACTCCAAGACCAAGCATATTCAGATTAGGCATCACTTCATTCGGGATTGTTATGAGCACAGGCTTATAAATGTGGTTAAGGTTCACACAGATGATAATGTCGCTGATCTACTCACTAAGGGATTTGATGTTTCAAGATTCAACCACTTAGTTGTGAGCATTGGGATGATTAACTACTAGGCTACATTTGAGGGGAGGCTTTAGTATTAGTTAGTATACTTTCTATTAGTTCTTATTGAAAGTATTGGTTTTTAGTAGTTTAGTTTAGCCTATATGTTGTATTTGAGGGGAGGCAACATAAGCTATTAGTTAGAACTTAAGCATGAACCATTTACAAGTTCTTGGTTTTAGTTTGGAGTATTGATTGTGGATAAGAAGATGGAACGTACTGCTTTGTTGCTTAAAGTACTGCCTCAGCAACGTACTGCTTCAACGTACTGCTTACGTGGACGTACTGTTCCAACGGTCAAAAATTTGTGGGGCTACGGTTAATTAATTCCTTACGGCGGAGATAATAAGTTAATCCAAACGATCCCTCATTCGCTTTTACACCACAATCTTTTTATCGAAACACATACTCAAAGCGAATTCTTCTCTACCACTCATCATGGCTAATCGACTTACTGTTAGCAAACACAATATGATCGCTAATTTGGACAAGACAAGGGATAATGTTGATTTTCATGCGATCATTGATTTCTTAACTGGGTCTTCCATCAACTACTCTATTTTAGTTGACCCTGATGTTATTGGTCCCTGGATGCAAGAATTTTGGGATACTGCAACGATTGAAGATGATTCGTTGATTAGGGCTACGGTTGCTGGACGAACTATTCGGATTTCTGAGGCCACGATTAGGGATGTGTTGATGTTTAATGATGAAGGGGGGGGGGGCTGTTCGTTTTGAAAAACAAGTGCTTTGGGACACTTTAAGTGATATAGGTTATGAAGGCGATCTGACGAAACTTACTTTTCAAAAGCCTTTGTTTTGTTCTCATTGGAAGTACCTCATTCACGTTCTACTTCATTGTTTGAGTCCCAAGAGTACTTCTTTTGATCAATTTGGTCAAAATATTGCATCTGCATTAGTGGGTTTGGCTACCGATCGAAGATTCAATTTTTCAAGACTCATTCTGGATGGTATGCTTACACATATTGCTAATGGTTCGCCATTCTTGATGTATCCAAGGTTTGTTCAGTTATTCTTGAACAATCAACTTGAGGATGTCCCTAAACCTCAAAGTTTTTTACCCACTGTCAAACTTCCATCAAAGGTGTTTACTTTTCTATCTAAACAAAGTGCCAAGTTTTCTGGAACCAACACACCTTTGACTGCTCACATATTGGGAGTTGCACAAGTCGTTAGAGATGCAGAGCAAGAGCAAGAGCAAGAAGCAAATTCTGACTCAGCAAGTCAAGAGTCTCCAGTTTCAAGAGAAGTTAGTATTCCTCAACCTACTGCTTCTCAACATACTGCTTCTCAACATTCTGCTACTAGGGAAGATACTGCTCCTATGGACATTCCTACTCATGAGGAGTCAGACCAAGGTATGAATCAACCACCATCTCCTAATGATTCTTCTTCCACAAATATGTCTAAGCAATTTGAAGAAGAAGAGGCAGAATTGGACAATTATGCTTTAACAAGGGAGTTAAAGAGGCTGAAAAAGGAGAGTGAGGCTCAAGCTGCTAAGATAGTCAAATTAAAGACTAAGTTTCAAAGATTGAAGAGGTATGTTTGGCCACTAGTTCAACACCATAGATTATGGGTAAAGTCTCAGAAGCAGAGTGGTAGGATACCTACGAAGATTTCTAAGTCAAAGAAGAAAAAGTCTAAGAAGCAATCTTCATTCCAATTGGGGAGGAATTTAGAGAATTTGAATGAAGATGATGCTGGTTTTGAACAAGATTTTGAACAAGATGCTGGATTTATGGATGATACTCAGAGGACACCACCTGAAAATATTCCTCAAGATACTGTTGAGAGGAAGAGTGATGAAACAGAGCAAATAAATTTGGAAGAAGCTGCTGTTGAAGTAAGAAGTGGTGATACTGAGGAAATAAACTTGGAAGGAGCTGAAGCTGAAAGTACTGCTCAAGAAAGTACTGCTCAACAAGGTACTGAGAGGCAATTCACTATTACACCTAGAACCTTAGATTTTGAAGAAGATATTGGTCCTTCAATTCAAGTTCAAGAGGAAGTAGGCCCTTCTAAACCAGCTCAGGAAGAAGATGTTATAGCTCATACTAACAGTGATGATGAAACAATTGCTGATATTATGCTTAATATGTCAAGTCAAAGAGGCATCAGTATTCATGAGATTGAACAACAACATAATACTTCTTCTCAACCTGCACAAGAGATAGATCCAAAAGATAAAGGCAAAGGGATTTTGGTAGAAAAGAAGAAGAAGAAGATGACATTGGCACAGTTAAGACAAATTCAGGTTGCCAAAAATGAGGAAGCAGCTAGAATATTGCAAGCAGAAATAGATGCTGAAGAATCAAGGAAGAGTGTTCAGTCAAAAAGGCCAATTAGTAAAGCTAGAGAAAGGAATGATATGATGGCTTATCTGAAAGGTCAAGGATATACAGGATTAGTTAGATTGACATATACAGAGATGAAGGATCTGTATGATGCTGTTAGAGAAGCTATTCAAAAAGATCTTGCAAGTATTATTTCTTTTGAAGATAAGGAGCTTGAAGATAAAAGAAAGGAAAGAGCTGTTACAAGAAGCTCAAAGAGGAAAAGAATCACTGATGAACAGCCATCAAAGAAGTTCAAGGAAGCTGTTGAATTAAGAACAGACACAGTTGATGAGCTCAGAAATTATCTTAGAGTTGTTGACTTTGAGAATCCAAAATTGAAAGAAGATACTGATAAGAAGTCCAAGATATCTACTTTTTCAGTTGTAAAATCTAAAGAAGGAGATTATCTGATCTTTCATAGACAAGATGGAAGTTTTAGAGTGTTCAATTCATTATGGGATATACTACATCTGATTGATAGAGATGATATACTTCAGTTATATCTCCAAGTGCAAACTTATTTTGAGCATATTCCACCACAAGGAGTAGGTTTGATATTGTTAGGAGATCTCACAACAATCTGGGAGACAGAGGAAACAAAGGACAGTACTTTGTGGGAAGATCAAGACAACTGGGAGATTAACAGATGGAGATTCTTTGAATCAGTTGGGATACATGTTTTGGAGTTAGAAGATGGCACTATGATTCATATGCTAGCAGAACAGAGATATCCACTCACAAGAGATCTGATGATCAGGATGCTAGAGCATGGAATGGAAGTGGAACAAGAGGATGAAGTAGCATTGATGGTCATAAAATTATTCATCAAGTGGACAACAGAATCTGAAGCTTAATGCATAACTACTGGTATGGTTTAATTATTATATAAATCTTTTGAAAAATAAGTACTTTCTTCAAAGTACTGCTGGTCAGACAGTACTTTCTCAAAGTACTGCTTGCAGCATAAAACCAGTAAAGTCTTTTGATAAAATTAAGTAATTTTTGATAAGTGCAAAAACATTTTGAAGCACAAAGATAAAACAGCAACAAATGGTTTTGAAAGCAACAGCATGGTGTTAGTACTTGTACTACACAACAAATGGTAATCAACACACCATGTTTAACAAACAAGAAAGAGTTTGACTCATCATGAGGGTACGGCTCTGATGTGATTATCAAATCCATTTTTAGTTGGCAATTTACTAAAAATTGTATGGTTTTCAACTCACCATATCTATATTAGTGAAGAGTTGGCTACCCCACAAGATAATGGCTTTGTGGTAAAGGCTGTGGAAAACCATTATATGGTAATTAGTTCACCATGGTAGTGATTGTACTAAAAGAACTAGCTAGTCCAAAAGCAAACGGCTATTTGGTAAAGACTACTCAAATCCGTTGATAGCTGATGATTTGCTAAAAATCATATGGTTATCAATGTACCATGGTTTTTCTTAAATCTAAACATTGGCTACTCCAGAGTTAATGGCTTTGGTAAAGAGACATCAAAATCCATTAAGTTTTTCAATGATTCACCTCTCACAGGAGTTAACACACCTGGAAGTGATGAGAATAGTATGAAACTTTTAAAGATCTGATGTACATATTGCCAATATGATGCTGTGTTGCTGAAAAGATATGATGCTGAAAAGAATTGTTGCTGATGAAGATTGAAGATACTGATTGCATTGATAATGACAAAAACAAAAACGAGTCAGATTTCAAAGAAACAACCTTTCCTTGAAGATAAAGTGTTGAAGTTAAAGACATACAAAGGAACTTGAAATCAAGCAAGTAGAATTCAAGTTAGGGGAGGATTGTTGGGCTATGAAAGTCAAAGTACTGCTACTCAAGTCAAAGTACTGTTAATTAGTCAAAGTACTGCTGCTCGTTAAAGGACTGCTATGCAAATAGTTTAAGGACTAATGTGTAATTCTAGAATGTTCGTATTAGATTAGAGTTATAATTAGAATTACTTGTTATTCAAGTTTGTAAACCGACTAGGGTTTTCCTTGTGCCTATAAAAGGATCCCTAGGTTGGCATTAGATATACGTGTTTTTAGAGAGACAAGTTCATGCGATTAGTGATATACGATTATTAGAAGTATTAGAGTTTAGAGTTTGTTAGTGAATCTGTGTAAGAAAGCAGGTTCAAGGTTTTAATAATATTCAAAGTCGTTTATTAATTCTTCTTAGCTTTGTTGAAGTAGATTCCGCATACTTAGCAAAGTATATCAGTGTTTCATTATTAATAGTTTTGAATTCATTCAAAGTTGTTAAACCGTAGACAAGCTACAAGTTAGTTTGGTCAGAGTATATCGATCCAACAAACATGCCATATGGCATGAGCTCATCGGAGCGACGATGAATATTGGCCATCCATTTGACCATGTAGTATGCGAGGTTGTATGGTTCCTCGATACTAAGACAGTAGAGCATATGGGCAAGACTTGCCGAAATGTGATCACGGTTGCCTGCAAGGCTTAACACGTTTTCACGTAGAAGAAGTTCCCAATTTCTAATATCGGGACGAAGTTCTTTGAGGTAGATTTTGTTTGGTCGAGGTAGACAATAGAACCATCACATTTTTGATACGTGTTGGTGACTCGAGGAATTTGGATTACTTGTTTAATTACTTCAATGTCGGGAATTTTGGTACGATAAGCACCTTCGTTCTCAAGATTGTAGTAAAGAGACTCTAGAGAATGGTCCTTAGTGAATGCACACTGACCATATGAGGGAACACCGAGAATCTGACCAATCTCGGTGACAGACAAGATGATATTTTGGTGTCGAATCCAAAAATCAAGAAAGACGTTTCCGTCAAGATCAGTGTAGGTACGGACACGACTATAAAACTCAAGAATAAAATGAGGACAGACTTAATCATTTATTTTGTATAAACAATCGACCTCGATAGAATGGAAACAGACATGGATGTTGTTTGTCATGACATAAAGTGCATCGACTACACGCCTTTCGTGTATGTATCGATCTTGAACTTTGGCTAGATAAGATTTTTGTTTAATGAGAATATTCGGGTCGTCAACAAGACGAGGGATGTAGTGATGGGTATCTTGGTAATCATTACGAGGCATTGTTACCTACAAAAAAAAATTTGTATGTTAATTCGTTGCATTTTAATGATCATATTTCTAGTGTGTATGTGTGCCAAAGTGTCACACCCCCAAATTTCGTGACTTGCAGCGGAATAAGTCATTCAGGGGCACGAATGGTCATAGCACCAAAGTTGTAGTTATATTGAACGACCTAAAGTGTCGTTTAGAAAATACATCGTTTGATTATTTAAAAACATTCAGAGTTATAAAGCTAGGTCCCAAAAGGTGAAACAAGTTTTCAGAAAACAAGTTCATACAATTCAAACGATGGATAAGTGCATAAAATATAAAGTGAGACGCGTCGACTCCGCGACTCCATGATGTCCCTATGCAAGCCAACATGCGATACCTTAATTACCTGAAAATACATTGCTAAAAATGGTCAACAAAAATGTTGGTGAGATCATAGGTTTATGTAAATGAATGATTGTACGGAAACCACAAGTATAAAGTGTATGACAAATCCATGCCACATAAAAATGATACATTAGCTCTAAGCTCATGACCCCGAAGCTAGACTGAATGAAATGCCCCAACCGAGTGTTTGCCAATCACTCTAATATGACAGAAATGAAATGCGTTCGTTTGACCAGTTGGTGCTACCAACCCGAACGGAGGAGTCACCCTCAATAGATCTATCCACTCACTCTCGCTTACTAACAATTAACAGTTCATGATAATATAAGGGGACTTTAATCTGGGCAATGATGTAACTTAAGCAATGTAATGAGTTTGTTTACTTTGGTCCGCATATAAAAATGGTGCAATGTATTCTCTCCCGAGAGTTTAGAAATCAATAAACAATTTAAAACGGGGCTATGAAAACTCACCTGATATGATATAGCAACAATGATCACAATGGATATGATGAGATGAGGCTCGGTTCCTAACCGCGACCTATCATGAATGATATGATCTAAGGTAAGCAAATGAAATGATGTTACTCATGCAAACACGTATGTTATCGATACCACTCGAAAGTTTTGAAAACAATGTTTATCGTCGAAAAATACATTTTGACGTCTTGTTAAGTTATAAACCATATTTCGCGTAAATATGTTAAAACTACACTCCATGATCCTTGTTCGGTGTTCTATTGGCAAATATAATGTTTTCGTCACAAAACAATACTTTTCATAACTTGTGAAATTATATCCAAAACGGCCTCGCAATACTAGTCGCGAATTAGTGCACGTTAAGTGTTTGTGAATGAATTTGACGTCCTTGAAAATAAAACATTGTTACAAGTTTTTCGTGTCGTGTTATTGGACTTTTGATCATACGCGTCTTGAATAGATAGAAAACCGGCTATTAATGTAATGACTTGTAAAAATGTTAACTTATATACTTAGAAAAATACTTTCTATTAGGGCTGTCAAAATGAATAGAGTTCGTCGGCTTCGAACGTGTATATCTCGGTCGTTATAAGCTCGTTTTCTACGTTCTTTATATCCACGGATTCGTCATGACATGAACTAACATAATCTCAGTATCTCGGCTCTCCTAGATCACGTCTAACGCCTTGTTTGGTCCTTTAAAGTTCGGCTAACAGCACGCTTATTTTCAGAAAATTAGTTTTCGTCGCCTAACTTCGAAAAATCATATCTCCTTCGTTATAAGTCGGTTTTTAGTGATTCTTGCGGCCACGGTTTCGTTTTTGAAAGAACTTTATGAATATGAAGGCCAAAATATACCAAAAATTACTGAGTTTTCTAGTTTACACGATTTTGGACAGTAGGTATATATATGTTTTAAAAACTCATTTCTATGGTTCTAATCTTGATCATACCACCTCAAATCAACTCCACAAGTTCGAAAATCCTACCATACACCTTCTTAGGGTGTCATGGGGTCCTAAACATCACCAATCTTGGTGGATCTCATGTGATTATTAGTGAAACTTATAGATCTAGTGTTTGTGATAGTTTATAAACAAAATGGTATCAAAACATAAGTAACTTGCAAAAGTAACTAGTATAACTTGAAAATACATGATCATATGAAGTAAATGAAAGTATGAAAAGATCAAAATGATGTTCTTGAAGTTTACTTACAATGTTGGAGTGATTTGATGAGAAAGGTGCAATAACTTAGGGTTTTGATCACAAGACCTTAACTAGGATAGTAAATGGAGTAAGATTGATACTTGATCTTCACAAAATGATGGATTTTCTTTGGTGTTCTTCCTTTGGCTGATCCAACAAGAAGAAGAAGAGAGAAATATGGTGCTATCTTGCTAGATGATTTGGTAGAATGAGTGTTTAGGTAATTAAATGGAAAAACATAAAGACATAAACATTTATGAAGTGTACTTGAAATCAAGTGTTTTAGCTAGTTAGGGTGGCTCATGGGGGGGCGGCACACATGGGGAAAAAGAAGTAAACATGGCCATTTAATGATCTTGTCCAAATGTTGGATGATTTAGTGTAGTTTAAGGTATGCATTGGGTGTTACCGGGTATCGAGTTAACTAGAAATAAATCGCGATGATGAAAATAAAATATGACGAAGTCGTAAAATGTGTAAAATCATATTCCTTGCAAGAATCGGGTGTTAGAATGATAATCGGATTGAAATTTCGTAAACCGACGGAGTTATAAGCTCCTAACGGAAGATGTAACAATTGATTTAAAAACACCGGGTAAAGTAATAATATAATATCTATATCATTATAATTAGCTTGAAAATGTATTAGGATCATTGTCTGGAGTATTTGGGTTTGCTGTTGATAGAAATGACTGAGTGGTAACGCTAATTAAACAATTAAGCATACGTTAATGAAAATCACACAGACACATGCATGAACTGATATGGTACTGATATTACTGATGATATGCAGACTGCCCTAGTCTGTATGATGCGTCTTTACTGATGATGTATGAATACGCAGCTAAACCTAACTGGTTACGCGCATTTGAATACTCGTAAACCTAGTTTACGACATGATGAATGATGCCCATGAATAGTGATTTCCCTCGGGGAATGAATAGTGTCATATGAATAGTAAAATTTTTGACGACTTCTCAAAGTCTCAAACTGGCTTCATAAACGATGAATAGTGAAATGATGAATAGTGATCGATGAATAGTGATTTATGAATAGTAACTCATGAATAGTAAATTGTCGGGGTTTGGAAAATGACCTGAAATTACGAGTTGTGATAGTCGACCACCCTAAAAGGAATTCAGTCCCTGAATTCGGCTGATGTTGTTCTCTGGAGTGGTCTTGGCGAAAAGATGAGGGTATTTGAGTCGCATCTGGTCTTCCCGTTCCCAAGTAAACTCAGGACCTCTGCGAGAATTCCAGCGAACTTTGACGATCGGAATTCGACTTTGTTTCAACTGTTTGACCTCTCGGTCCATGATTTCTGCTGGTTCTTCTACAAAGTTAAGCTTATCATCGATCTGAATTTCTTCCAATGGGATTACGAGCGTTTCGTCTGAAAGACATTTCTTGAGATTTGAGACATGAAACGTGCTATGTACATTGCTGAGCTCTGATGGAAGCTCCAGCTTGTATGCTACCGGACCAACCTTTTCCAGAATCTCGAATGGTCCTATGTATCTCGGGTTCAACTTACCGCGCTTCCCGAATCGTATCACGCCCTTCCAAGGCGAGACCTTCAACATGACTTTGTCTCCAACTTGAAATTCTAATGGTTTACGTCGAACATCGGCGTAACTTTTCTGTCAACTTCTGGCTGTTTGGAGTCTTTCTCGAATCTGAATTATCTTTTCGGTTGTCTCTCTGACCAACTCTGGACCTGTTAGCTGTACATCACCAACTTCGGCCCAACAAACTGGGGACCTGCACTTACGACCGTAGAGTGCCTCGAATGGTGCAGCTTTTTTGCTCGTATGATAACTGTTATTGTAAGAGAACTCGATCAATGGCAAATGGTTAGCCCAACCATTTCCAAAGTCAATGACACATGCCCTGAGCATGTCTTCCAATGTCTGAATCGTTCTCTCGCTCTGACCATCGGTCTGAGGATGATAGGCGGTACTCATGTCTAACTTCGATCCAAATGAGTCTTGCAATGATTCCCAAAAATTTGAAGTAAAGCGACTATCTCTGTCAGAAATGATGGAAATTGGTGCACCGTGCCTTGAGACAATTTCCTTGACGTAAAGTCTGGCGAGCTGATCCATAGTGTAAGTCTCTTTGATTGGAATGAAATGAGCTGACTTGGTGAGACGGTCAACTATTACCCAAATAGCATCGAAACCTCCTGATATTTTGGGAAGTTTAGTGACAAAATCCATTGTAATGCGTTCCCACTTCCACTGGGGAATCTTTGGTTGCTGAAGTAATCCTGATGGTTTCTGGTACTCGGCTTTCACTTTAGAACAAGTAAGGCATTTACTGACATACGTAGCTATCTCTGCTTTCATATTCGGCCACCAATAAAGCTTCTTGAGATCCTAATACATCTTATCAGAACCTGGATGAATAGAGTACCTCGACTTATGTGATTCGTGCATGATCAACTCTCGTATTCCACCATAGAGAGGTATCCAACTTCTATCCTTGAAGCATAATGTTCCATCTGATCTCCTTACTAAACCGTTTACATTATCTTGCATTCCTTTGAGCGTTTCACTTGGTAGGTTATCTTCCTTGAGTGCTTCTACCTGAGCCTCTAGGATCTTTGATGGTAGTGGTGAAATAATTGTCATTCCCAACGATCTGACTCTCAAAGGCTTGAGTCTCTCTTTCCGACTGAGTGCATCTGCCACAACGTTGGCTTTTCCTGGGTGATATCTGATTTCACAGTCGTAATCAGTAAGTAGTTCCAACCAACGACGTTGCCTCATGTTAAGTTCCTTCTGATCAAGAATGTACTGTAAGCTTTTGTGGTCTGTGAATACTACACACTTTGTTCCATAAAGATAATGCCTCCAAATCTTGAGTGCGAAAACCACGGCACCCAACTCTAAATCTTGAGTAGTGTAGTTCTTCTCATGCTTCTTAAGCTGACGAGATGCATAAGCTATCACCTTCTCGTTTTGCATTAACACTGCCCCAAGTCCTTTGTGTGAAGCATCGCAATATACCACGAAGTTTTCAATCCCTTCTGGCAATGACAAAATTGGCGTGCTACAAAGTTTCTGTTTCAACAACTGAAAAGCGGTCTCTTGCTTTTCTCCCCAATCGTACTTCTGGTTCTTTTGTGTCAACTTGGTCAGTGGCTTAGCTATTTTGGAAAACCCTTCAATGAACCTTCTGTAATATCCGGCAAGTCCTAAGAATTGACGAATTTCTGTGGGAGTTTTTGGTGTTGCCCAATCTTTAACTGCCTCAATCTTTGCTGGATCAACCTGTAGTCCTTGACTATCAATGACGTGACCAAGAAATTGTACTCTTCTGATCCAAAAATCACACTTTGAAAATTTGGCATACAGTTTCTCTTTCTTGAGCAGTTCTAAGATTGTTCTGAGGTGTTCTCGGTGCTCTTCTTCACTCCTTGAGTAGATCAAGATATCGTCAATGAATACGATCACAAACTTGTCTAGATATGGATTGCACACCCTGTTCATGAGATCCATGAACACAGCTGGTGCGTTGGTTAATCCGAACGGCATTACCTGAAATTCATAGTGACCATAGCGTGTTCTGAATGCTATCTTCGGGATATCCTCCTCCCGAACCTTAAGCTGATGGTAACCCGATCTCAAATCGATCTTGGAGTAATAACTGGAACCTTGCAACTGATCAAATAAATCGTCGATCCTGGGAAGTGGATAACGATTCTTCACCGTTAATTTGTTTAGCTCTCGATAATCAATACACATTCTGAAAGATCCATCTTTCTTCTTTACAAACAAAACTGGTGCTCCCCAAGGCGATGAACTTGGCCTAATGAATCCTTTATCCAAGAGCTCTTGCAATTGGTTTGACAACTCTTGCATTTCTGAAGGTGCAAGTCGATAAGGTGCTCGCGCAATTGGTGCGGCTCTCGGTACTAATTCAATCTGAAATTCGACTTGGCGAGTAGGTGGCAGTCCTGGTAAGTCTTCTGGAAAAACTTCTGGAAAATCTCTAACTGTTGGCACATCCTCAAGTCGCTTCTCTTCCGACTTCTTTTCTGTGATATGAGCCAAGAATGCATAACAACCCTTCTTTATGTATTTCTCTGTTTTAATGCACGAAATGATGCTGAGTCTAGTCCCACTGCGTTCTCCGCAAACGACCAATGTTTCGCCATCATAAAGAAGATGAACAACTTTTTCATCACAGATGATTCTGGCATGATGTTGAGATAACCAATCCATACCGATGACAATATCGAAACTTCCAAGTTCTACTGGCATGAGGTCTATATTGAATGGGTGATTGAGAAAATTAAGGGTGCAACCACGAATGATCGTGTCGGTGCCAACTAAACTACCGTTAGCTAGTTCAATGTGATATAAAGTGTCTAATGCGGTTGGTTCAATGTTGAGTAATGGTGCAAATGCAGTAGAAACAAAACTTCTATCGGCTCCTGAATCAAATAGTATGGATGCATAACGATTATTAATGAGGAACGTACCCGTAACGACACTCGGGTCCTCCCTGACATCTTCTCCTCCAAGGACATAAGCTCTTCCCCTAGCTGTTCCACCTTGGTTATTGTTTCCCTGATTCTTTCCTTTCGGACATTCCTTCTTGAAGTGTCCAACTTCTCCACATCCAAAGCATGTTACTGGGGGCTTCTGATTATCAACCACAATCGGAGCTTTGCAATCCCTGGTCGAATGACCAACCTTTTTACAGTTTCCACACGGATTCGGACAATTTCCAGGATTATGATGGGTTTGGCATTTGTTGCACTTAGGTAAAGTACCACTGTAACCTCTTTTCTCAGTTTGACCTGCAACATAAGCCTTTGCAGTTTCCTGTCTCTTGGGTGGTGGTTGAGCAACATTGCTACTCTGGTTGTTGTCCCGATTTCTCTTGTTGTTGTTGTTATTGGAATTGTTTCGGTTGCTGTTATAGTTGTTGTTTCGGTAGTTGTTGTTGGAGTTACGGTTGTTGTAGTTACGGTTACTGTTGGTGTTGTTGTTGTCTGAAGCAGTTCCTTTCTTCACTATCTGAGCCATGAGTTTCTGAGACATTCTGATTGCCTCATCCAATGTTTGTGGGTCAAAAGAAATCACATCACCACGGATGTTGTGAGGTAATCCTCCAATGAAATTCTCCAATAGCTTCTCAGTATCCGGAACCATTGTCGGACATAATGCTGCCAATTCCTGAAATCTCTTGATGTATGCCTCAATATCATTACCTGCTGTCACTAGCTCATAAAACTCTGTTTCCATCTTTTTCACTTCTGTTCGTGGGCAAAACTTCTTTGTCAGCAACTTCTTGAATTCATCCCATGTAAGCTTGTGAGCATTCTCCATTCCCATGGGCTTTGCATACGAATTCCACCATGACATAGCTTCCCCAACGAGTGTACTAGTAGCAAACTTAACCTTGCTGTCTTCCAGACAGTTGCATAGAAGGAATACTGATTCTGTCTTTTCAAACCATCGGATCATGGCAGTGGCTCCTTCAGTGCCTTTGAATTTTTCAGGATCACCACTCTTGAAATCTTTGTACATACATTTACGGCCATTTGTTCCATTAGTATTTGTTCCTGCGGCTTCCGCGGTTTCTGCCCGCGAAGCGGCTTCAGCAGCAGCTGCAGCTACGGCAGCTCTTTCAGTTACCAATGCTGCCTCAATACTGTCGGCAACAAGTCTCTTAATCTGGGCGGGTGTCATAGCAGGAGTAGCTCTTTTGGGTGGCATATTTCTTCACAATCACAAAAGAATACAACAATGAGAACTCACAATGGAAATGATCATCATACACAATATACACAACCACAACATGTATATACATCCACAATACGTATAAATACAACCACAGCATGTATAAATACAATGAAACCACACGAAACATCATAAGTATAATCACAGCGCACATGAATATAATACATGAAAATTTTGGTTACGCAGACCGATATCATAAAATAGCACAACGAAAATCCTGCATAGTAGAGTCACACTTGATATATTTGTTTGTACTACAAGCAAAAGACAACAAGTACTAACTATGTCCCACACCCCGGGACTAGGATAATAATGTACAAGCTATATGATAACAGTCTAACACTAGGCACCTCCTCCGGGTGCTCCATCTAACCTGCGGAAAATCCTCTGAATATCCCTAGACATCGCAACTACGATCTCCTCTAGGTGCTGAACTCAAATCTGAAGGTCAGTCTCTCTAGTCTCTGATGCAGACAACCTAGCTTGAACTGAAGATAACTCATCGACCAGGCCGTGATGCTCATCCTGGAACCTCTGTGCTCTGTCAACTAACCCCGGCACCTCCTGCCTAAGCTGTGCGATATGCTCTAAACTCTCCAACTAACGAGCCTCTAAACCCTGGTGTGAAACATCAATGGCAACCCTGCCCTGGATCAATCCCTCGACCTCCTCCTCAATGGCCTCAATACGGCTCACTGGAGTCTCGTCTAGGTGAGATAATGCCCTCTCAATCTCTGCCTGAAGCTGATCTAGTCGTGAGTCAAATGTAGCAGCAGTAATCAATCTGTCAGCAGCAGCCCTCGAGCTCTCACCCACCTCGAATCTGCTGGGTGGTGCTGTCTCTATGGCATCTGAAGTATCTGGAGATGAGATATCAAGACGAGCCCGCTTCTTGAGCGGTAGGTCTGACGTAGGAGTAGGATCTCTGATGTGAGCTGGTGCTGATGGCATCTGTGGTGCTGATAGGGATGGCAATGGTGGAGACAATGATGATAAGGATGGTAAGGGTGATAATGGTGGTGGTGTACTAAATGTCACACTCCTCCTCGCTGTCAAGCAGCGACGGAGTGGATGAGATGAAGTAAGTGATGATGGTGGTGGTAGGGATGACTCGCACTGCATCCGTACCCCTACAGCTGGTGATCTGACTGTGAGACGATGGACCCGCTTAGCAACAGTGCGCTTCATGCGCGGCCCACCTGGATATGTACGGTAAACTCGACCATAGGGTATCTGCTGCCCCGGCTGAATGACCGGAACAACTCTGGGACCACAACGGATCACAGGTGAAACTGGTGGTGTAGGCACGACTTCCCCCTCCTCAAAGGGTTCTGTCTCGGCCTCTGACATAACTGGTGAAGACTGTGGAGTAGGCTCCACTGATGATAAAATGATAGTGGGTAGTGATGGTGATGAAACTGACTCTAGTATGATAGAGGGTAGTGAGGAAGTATCGTCCACTGACTCAGAGTCAGACGAGATAACAATAGGGTGTGAATCCGAAGACATCACTGAAACAACAGATGTGAAATAAAAGTAAATAAACATCTACACAATGTGGGTTATGATGAAATGATATATGTATGAAATCGCAATCACTACATGTGATATAATGAATATGCACTTATGCCATAATGATGAGATGCTATGATGGTGCAGCTATAGTCTAGGGTATAATGAATAACCTAGTTCACTATAACCTTTGCTCTGGTACCAATCTGTCACACCCCCAAATTTCGTGACTTGCAGCGGAATAAGTCATTCAGGGGCACGACTGGTCATAGCACCAAAGTTGTAGTTATATTGAACGACCTAAAGTGTCATTTAGAAAATACATCATTTGATTATTTAAAAACATTCAGAGTTATAAAGCTAGGTCCCAAAAGGTTAAACAAGTTTTCAGAAAACAAGTTCATACAATTCAAACGATAGATAAGTGCATAAAATATAAAGTGAGACGCGTCGACTCCGCGACTCCATGATGTCCATATGCAAGCCAACATGCGATACCTTAATTACCTGAAAATACATTGTTGGGAATTCTGGAAATAAGATATTTCTTGTTGCTGCCGATAGTGAAAGTTGGTTCCTGCCGATAGTGTTGGTTCCTGCCGAAGCTCATTGCTACTGATAGTTATATTTTGTTTCTGCTGATAGTGTTCGTTGCTGCGGATATTATTGTCTGTTATCCGTATGTTTAGTAAGTTTATTTATAGAAGAGATCATGTTTATCTCTTTACACGTATTCTTGTAGGACGGGTTAGGGTTAGGGTTCCTTGTGATTATAAAAGGAACACCCTGTCTATGAGTTTTGATATCTTTGTAACTTAACAATCTTCAATAAAATCATCTTTTAGTTCATTATACGATCCATAGAGGATCATAGCATTAGTTCTTTTCTTTTCTCATTCATATTCAGAGATTCTCTTGTAGTGTGCTTGTGATTACATAGGCATTCTACCGATCCACATAGGCTCAAAGATCTAGCAGGCGTGTTAGATTCAACAAGTGGTATCAGAGCCTCGTGAGGATCTTTGATCAAGAAGCAAAAGTTCTCTAAATTTATCTCTTTAAACCTAAACACCATGTCTGGATCAGCAGATAAATTCAAAAGGTGGACCATTAAAGTCAGAAACCTGCTATCGTTCAACTCGAGGAGAAAATGGACTGAACCTGTTGAAGCTGATAGTCTCAATTAAACTCAAAACATGGGTCATAATGCAAAGCATAAAGTGAAAGAATTTGCTTTTGTGGGAGCCTCTCATCAGGTACAACATTGTCAGTTTGGTTGTCATGAATTGTACTTGAACCTTAGGAGAGAGTTTGATGAAATGGAGCCTGAATATAATAAATTGTTTGTAGATATTCAAGCATATAAAAAGGCTCTTAAAACTGTGGAAAAACAAAAGGCTTGGCATGAAGCTAATCAGATAGCATATGAACAAAAGATAAAGGTTTTGGAAAGAGACTTAGAGAACTCCATTAACTGTCTGAAACATTCTGAGAGAGAAAATGTTAGGGTGAAATTAGAAAATAAGGAATTACAGGCTAAACTTGATAGTGAAGTGGCAAGGATAAACTCATGGCAACAATCTGAAAAATATCTTGTAAATTATGGTAATCAGTCAGGTTGGCGCAAGAAAGGGTTGGGATTTGATGTTGGGGATTATCATCCTAGAATATTTGACCCTACCCCTAAGGAAGTTGATTATAAAATTCCTGTTAAGTTTGTTAAGGAAGGAGGGATGAATGCAGTTCCTCCACCTATAAGAGGAGTGTTTAAGCCTGTTCCTATGCACACAGCCCTTGAATTAGACATGGATGAATCACACATGACTTATGGGAAAAAGGCAAATAACTTAACTGATTCTGAGTGTGAGTCTGATGACTTTGTCTCTTGTTCCAATAGCAACAAGTCCTGTGAAACTAAGTCCCCAGGATATACCTCATATGATTCAAATGACAAGACAACTTCACACAAGTCTCATGACATCTCTTCTGGAACTACTAATGATAAATCTATTTCTAAAACAGCTTCCCCTGACAACAGCTCTCTTAACTCTGTCAAAAACAACGTTGTCCCTAGTTCCAGTAGTAATAATTTTGTCTGTAATAAGAAAAATTCTGGTAAGATCAAGGCTGTTAGGAAGAAGACTTGTTTTGTGTGTGGTAGTCAATATCATCTCATTAAAGATTGTGACTATCATGAGAAGAGAATGAAGATGAATGGTGGGGAACAACAGACCAGGTCATTGTGGAAAAATGTTAAACAAATTCCTCCATATGTCCCACAAGCAGCAGGAATGAACCCTTATAGAGCTCCCTTTCCTGCTGATAGACCTGTTCCTATTGCTGCTGATAGTCAGGGAACCATTCCTGCTGATGCTTATTCATCCTTTCAGAGGGATTTCAGGCCTGTTTATTATAATCCAATCTTTGGAGGAGGAATGGCTTACTCTCCATGGTATCCTTGGTAATTGTCCAGTTTGGCTGATCATGTTGTTGTATTCTTGTTTGCTGGTTTTGAGGGGAGGCATTAGCCTAAGGGGAGGCTAATGCTTGTAATTTTATCTTGTTTTTCATTCATCTATGTTTATGTTTTGTGTTCATCTAATTCAGTTATGCAGGTTTTTAGTGTCTTTTGTTAGCTAACTTTGTTTTGCAGCTTTCAATCTTCTTAATGCTTGGATTTAAAACTAAAGACAGTAATTTTCATTCATCATGGAAAAGATAAGTACATTCAGTTCTAGTTACAACAGCTACTTATCAACATCAGTTAAACATCATTCCAATCTTCAAACATCAATCAACCTAAACCCTACCACCTATTCCATCTTCCCTTTACCCTTACCCATATAATCAGGCATGAACCTCCTTCCTCTCTGTCGACTTATTTCTTCATACACATGAGGGACTGGTAGTGCCAACACCACTGGGAGTGGTTGTCTTGGTTCAGGGGCTGGAGTTGAAGATCTTGAAGTAGCTTGCCTCTGATGTGTTCTAGGGCGTAACCTTGCAGTTGGTTGACTTGGCTGTGGAGTAGAGTGGCTTGTTGGTGGTGTTGGATGGCTTGGCTTAGGAGTTGGTCTGATGGGATTCTCTCTTTGTCTTGGATCTTGGCTTTCACGTTGTCGATTGTCTCGACTTCGAGGGTTAGGTTTTTCACGGCTAGAGCCTTCTCGAAGATCTGCATTACCTTTTGGTACTGGTACTTTATAGAAGGCTGCAGTTGTCCTTTCCATCTCTTCAGTTAGCAGAGCCACAGTTGCCTTCATCTCTTCCCTTAGCTTATCTGTAATGGGAAAATTGGGAGGATATGTCTCCCATTCACCCTGATAATATGTTAAGGACTTCAACTCTGATGAGTCTTCATCATCAGAGCTTGAGTACTCAAATGACGAAGGTGTAGATGGAAGAGGATCAGATGAATATGAATCCTCCTCAACCTTGGCCTTACCTTTGTTTTTAGAGGATGATGCTATTTTGGGAAAGTAGTTTTTCCACCCTGAGTCACTAGAGGAGGAAGAATCTGATGAGATTTCGATGATTGGATGTTTGGATGAACTCATATTTTTTTCTTGATTTTGAAGATTTTTGGTTTGGTTTGTGATAATAAAGTTATGTGATTTGAGGGTTATATATTGATATGGAGATTAGTGCGAATTTATTGGTGGTTGGTATTGAGATTTAATTCGGGTAAGTTATTCTTAATGACTAAGTTCGGAAGACTGACTTTGGTCAAACCAACTCATTGCTGCTGATTGGTCAAACCTCTTATTACTGCCGATTGACCAAGTGTTGCGGCCGATTGGTCAAACCTCCTTAAGTCGATTGGTCAATGTTACGTGTGGAGAATTGCAGTAATTTAAAGTGATATATTTGGCAACCCCAACCTAAAATTACACTTTTCTCATTTCAATTTATCATAATCATATCAAACCCTAAATTTCTCATTTCGAACCCTAGATCATTTATCTTCACACTGTCAACTCTTCGCTACAAGGATGATCATAACAAGGTTGCATATTTAGAGTCATCTTCAAAAAGCGTTGATTATGATCAAGTGCTAGCGTTTCTTCGTGGGTCTTCCATTTGCTATGCGCTCACCTATTGTCCAGTTACTGTGTATGATTCACTGATTAAGCAGTTTTGGGCAACAGCTAAGGTTAAACACATTGTGGGAAGGGAGGATGAGATTGTTGCTACCATTGATAAGCAAGAAGTGAGTATTACTGAGGAGTTGATTCGGATACAGCTTTTATTTCATGAGGAGCATGGGGAATATGATCTTTCAAGGCAAGATATTACTGATGGTATGGCTGCTATAGGTTATCCTGTCACTGGTAGTTGTACTTTCTTGAAAAATAAGTTGTCTCCTCAATGGAGATTTTTGATTCATACTTTACTACAGTGCATGAGTGTTAAGACAGGTGGTTGGGATCAATGTCCAAGTCCTATTGCGTCTGGTCTTGTTTGTCTATCTCAGGGTAGGATATTTAATTGGGCAAAATATATTTTTAAGGGAATGATTGAGAATATCACTAATGGTAAAAACAGATTTTTGATGTACCCTAGGTTTCTTCAGATTATCTTAGGTGTACAGACGATTAACACATCCCCTAAGATAGTGAATCGGTTGACTCCCAAAATGTTTGCTTTGATGAAAATGAATTTTACAGGCCAACATTTACCTTTATTACCTGCCATGTTACAAAATGCCAATCCTGCTGACAACCCTGATTCTGCTGACAATGTCAGTATCCCACCATCACCCAATGCAGCTGATGCAAGTGCATCCAATGCTGCTGGTGAAGGGACTTCAGTTGCTGCTGATGCATCTGCATCTGTTGCTGCTGATGACCCATTACCACCATCACCTAGACCAGTGACACCTACACCTGAATCTAATGACACTAATGAGCCCAATGAACAGACCACCACAGTTGTTTCACCTGTTGTCCTACCTACACCCTCAATGGATATGCCTTCTGGGTCAAGGCTTTCATCTCCTAGTCCTACTAGGCAGCCGTTTAGTTATGACACCAATGCAGGGGAAGAATTTAATGTTTCTCCACCCAGATCCAATGAAGCTCCTAATACCTCAGGTATTCCTGCTGGTGGAGCTGAGGATGCTGTTGATCTCACCTCTATGTCCCAGTTACTTGATAGGTCTATGAAGAAAATTGAGGCATTGGAGTCAGAACTTAAAGAGACAAAAAGAGTTTTTAGTGAGAAGGTGGAAAATTTGGAAAAGGAGCTCAAGGACACTAAAGAAACTTTTGGTGAGATTGTTCAAAAGCTAAATGAAAGGATCAGCTCTTTGGAAGCTCAACATCCTCAGAAGAAAAGAAGGGTTGTATTTTCTGAGTCTGAGGAAGATCAGGATGATATGTCATTTGATGGATTAAATGTGCTGGCTTCTGTCTCTCTTGATAGTGCACATACTGAAGTGCCTGCCTCTTCTGAGCACACTATCACTACTCAACCTCAGGCATTCACTGGAACAAGGACCATTGCTGCTGATGTCTCTGGTGTTCCTGCTGAAGTTGGTAGTGTCTCTTCTGAATCTAAGGTTCCTGGTAATACTACTGGTTGTCCATCCATTGCTGCTGATAGTGACATCATTCCTCCTAAAGCAACTCAAAATGATGAAGAGATAGCTGAAAAGGTGCATGCACAGGATATTGCTGTTGAAGAAGCTAGACTAGCTCAGGTTGCTCAAGATGAGGAGCTTGCAAGGAAATTGTCTGTAGATGAGAGGGATATAGCTGAGACTACTTCAGAAGAGTTCAGTGAGCAAGTTGAATACTTGTTGGCTACTGACATGATTATTAGAGCTCATGGATTTATGATTCTTCAAGATTCAGAGTTGGATTCGGATGAAAGGTCAGATAAGCTCAAGGCATTTATCTTAAAGAAACATAGTGCATCCACTTGGAATGACTTGATGCAAAGGATCAGTGCAAGACAACAGTCAGGATTTAAGATGCCTACAAACAGAGATAATGTCAATTTTATGAAGATATATCTGAAGAATGAAGCTAACTACAAGCTAAGTGACTTCAAAGGTTGGACTGATGCTGCAATCCAAAAGTTGTTCCTTGATACCTATGCAAGGATAAATTCTTCAGTCCAGACAGATATTTCACAAAGGAAGAAAAGAGAGTCTTCATTTTTAGAATCTGATGTTGCAAAGAAAATGAAGTCTGGAAAGACAATGTCTGGTGCATCTTCCTTTGTTCCTGCTAAAGGATCTCAGGCTGACACATTCATTTCACCAAGTCCTAATGTAGATGCATCTGAGGTACCACAAGAAGTTCCTATTTCTGCTGGTATTCCTGCTGACCATGTCTCTGTTTCTGCTGAACAATCTTCTTCAGTTCCTATCCTGCAATATGGTCTAAGGACAAGGCAGAAGAGTCACTCTCACCACTCTTCTTCTAGGGATATTTCTGATGTGAATGATCAAGATTTGGTTAGGATTGATTCTGAAAGTGATTCAGATGGTGATTCCATTCATTCTTGGGGTCCTATTGCTCACTGGGAAATTAGGTCTACTTCTGAAGGTGATGTCAATGTTTGGTTTTCTCTTGATGGGACAGTCAAATTCTTTACATTTCTGAGGGAGATCTTGAATAAGGTTGAAAGAAAAGATTTAGAGCATCTTTATAAGATAGTGGATAATTACTATCAATCTCATACTCCTACTGGGATTGGTCTACTGCTTTGGGGAGATTTACAAGTCTTGATGAATTCATTGGAAGGAGAAAAGGCTAAATTGGTATGGGGTAATCAATCATCCTGGAGAGTATTTTTTTGGAGACTATATCCTTCTTCTAATGTTCATGTTGTGGAGCTCATCTCTGGCAAGTTCCTGACTATGTTTGTGGATGTCACTTATCCTATATCTGAGGGAGTTTTGAAGAGAATGCTCACCCAGAAGGTCAGAGTTTCCAAGCATACGATTGGAAATGATTTAACTACAGCTGAACAGTTGGTCAAGTTCATCAAAGATCAACTTGCAGCTAAAGGTTCATCAGCTTAAGGGGAGGATTGCAGCTTCAGGGGAGGTTGAAGCTTAAGGGGAGGATTTTTCTTGTTGTTGTTGTACATCTTTCTATCTTTTCTTATTTTCTTTCTTTTTCTTTTGGTGTGTTTCTGATTTCTTTTAGTTCAAAAAAAAATTGTATATTTTGTGTGCTAATAAGTGGTTTTAAGCAACACCTTGCAGGTACAGTGTTGGTGTTTACACCTACACAGCAAATGGTACTCAACTCACCATGTCTTGCAGACAAGAAAGAGTTGACTCACCATGAGGGTACGGCTCTGGTGTGATTATCAAATCCATTGATAGCTGTAATAGCTTGCTTAAAGCTATAGGGTACTTCAACTCACCCATGATTCAGTTCTGAGAGTTGAAAATGGTTCTCAATTCACCATGGATGTAACCCTTTCTGGGATCCAAAGGATTGGCTAGTCCACAAAAGTATGGTTTGTGGTAAAGACAATTGGTATCCATATTTGGTATTCAATTCACCAAGGTTTAGTTGAAACCAAAGAATTGGCTAGTCCTGAGCAAACGGCTACAGGTAAAGACAAGTCAAATCCGTTTACAGTTGCTGGTTTACTCAAAATCAGATGGTTATCAATGTACCATGGTCTTACACACCTAAACATTGGCTACTCCAGTAGTGATGGCTATTGCTAAAGAGACATCAAATCCATTAATTTTCAATGATTCACCTCTCACAGGAGTTAACACACCTGGATGTGATGAGAATAGTATGAAACTTAAGTGATTTGATGTACATATTGCCATAGTAGCAGTCAAGATCAAGAATGACATGGTGACCAGCTTCGATCTTCTTTTGAGGAAAATTTCCTTTTGCTGCTGAACTATCGAAGTTGCTGCTGGGAATTTCAAGTGTTGCTGCTGGTTACTTACTGATGCTGCTGCTGGTCTAATCCTCTCCCTATGAACTTCAAAGTCATTTCAGAATAGAGTGTACGCTTAGGGAATCTTTTCGGAAATACACTATTTCCTCAAGATTAGGGGAGGATTGTTGGGAATTCTGGAAATAAGATATTTCTTGTTGCTGCCGATAGTGAAAGTTGGTTCCTGCCGATAGTGTTGGTTCCTGCCAAAGCTCATTACTGCTGATAGTTATATTTTGTTTCTGCTGATAGTGTTCGTTGCTGCGGATATTATTGTCTGTTATCCGTATGTTTAGTAAGTTTATTTATAGAAGAGATCATGTTTATCTCTTTACACGTATTCTTGTAGGACGCGTTAGGGTTAGGCTTCCTTGTGATTATAAAAGGAACACCCCGTCTATGAGTTTTGATATCTTTGTAACTTAACAATCTTCAATAAAATCATCTTTTAGTTCATTATACGATCCTTAGAGGATCATAGCATTAGTTCTTTTCTTTTCTCATTCATATTCAGAGATTCTCTTGTAGTGTGCTTGTGATTACATAGGCATTCTACCGATCCACATAGGCTCAAAGATCTAGCAGGCGTGTTAGATTCAACATACATTGCTAAAAATGGTCAACAAAAAATGTTGGTGAGATCATAGGTTTATGTAAATGAATGATTGTACGGAAACCACAAGTATAAAGTGTATGACAAATCCATGCCACATAAAAATGATACATTAGCTCTAAGCTCATGACCCCGAAGCTAGACTGAATGAAATGCCCCAACCGAGTGTTTGCCAATCACTCTAATATGACAGAAATGAAATGCGTTCGTTTGACCAGTTGGTGCTACCAACCCGAACGGAGGAGTCACCCTCAATAGATCTATCCACTCACTCTCGCTTACTAACAATTAACGGTTCATGATAATATAAGGGGACTTTAATCTGGGCAATGATGTAACTTAAGCAATGTAATGAGTTTGTATACTTTGGTCCGCATATAAAAATGGTGCAATGTATTCTCCCCCGAGAGTTTAGAAATCAATAAACAATTTAAAACGGGGCTATGAAAACTCACCTGATATGATATAGCAACAATGATCACAATGGATATGATGAGATGAGGCTCGGTTCCTAACCGCGACCTATCATGAATGATATGATCTAAGGTAAGCAAATGAAATGATGTTACTCATGCAAACACGTATGTTATCGATACCACTCGAAAGTTTTGAAAACAATGTTTATCGTCGAAAAATACATTTTGACGTCTTGTTAAGTTATAAACCACATTTCGCGTAAACATGTTAAAACTACACTCCATGATCCTTGTTCGGTGTTCTATTGGAAAATATAATGTTTTCGTCACAAAACAATACTTTTCATAACTTGTGAAATTATATCCAAAACGGCCTCGCAAAACTAGTCGCGAATTAGTGCACGTTAAGTGTTTGTGAATGAATTTGACGTCCTTGAAAATAAAACATTGTTACAAGTTTTTCGTGTCGTGTTATTGGACTTTTGATCATACGCGTCTTGAATAGATAGAAAACCGGCTATCAATGTAATGACTTGTAAAAATGTTAACTTATATACTTAGAAAAATACTTTCTATTAGGGCTGTCAAAATAGAATAGAGTTCGTCGGCTTCGAACGTGTATATCTCGGTCGTTATAAGCTCGTTTTCTACGTTCTTTATATCCACGGATTCGTCATGACATGAACTAACATAATCTCAGTAGCTCGGCTCTCCTAAATCACGTCTAACGCCTCGTTTGGTCCTTTAAAGTTCGGCTAACAGCACGCTTATTTTCAGAAAATTAGTTTTCGTCGCCTAACTTCGAAAAGTCATATCTCCTTCGTTATAAGTCGGTTTTTAGTGATTCTTGCGGCCACGGTTTCGTTTTTGAAAGAACTTTCTGAATATGAAAGCCAAAATATACCAAAAATTACTGAGTTTTCCAGTTTACACGATTTTGGACAGTAGGTATATATATGTTTTAAAAACTCATTTCTATGGTTCTAATCTTGATCATACCACCTCAAATCAACTCCACAAGTTCGCAAATCCTACCATACACCTTCTTAGGGTGTCATGGGGTCCTAAACAGCACCAATCTTGGTGGATCTCATGTGATTATTAGTGAAACTTATAGATCTAGTGTTTGAGATAGTTTATAAACAAAATGGTATCAAAACATAAGTAACTTGCAAAAGTAACTAGTATAACTTGAAAATACATGATCATATGAAGTAAATGAAAGTATGAAAAGATCAAAATGATGTTCTTGAAGTTTACTTACAATGTAGAGTGATTTGATGAGAAAGGTGCAATAACTTAGGGTTTTGATCACAAGACCTTAACTAGGATAGTAAATGGAGTAAGATTGATATTTGATCTTCACAAAATGATGGATTTTCTTTGGTGTTCTTCCTTTGGTGTAGGGTATTCACAATGCAAGAAACACTAGTTTGAGGCTTAGTTATGGATCGATTGGAAGAGAACTTAGAGAGAGAAAGTGATGGGAACTTCTAGAGAGAGAAACAATGTGTGTATTAGATTAAGATAATGTGAAGTTCCAACCCTTCCCTTGTGTGGGAAGGGGTATTTATACTTACAACATATAATGCCCCTAGCAGGCTGTAGAGTGAGCTGACAGAGGGTAAAGACCCGACCCACTCCACAATACTAATAATAATAACTAAGCTACTAATAATATTACTAATAATCCTACGAGCTATGATGTACTAATAATTACTCGGGGTGACCGAGTCTTCAGCTGAATATACATATTCCTAACAATCTCCCCTAAAGGAGGTCACCCCAGAAGTAATGTTCTGAATTTCAGCACTTCTTCCTTGGATCTTGACATCATAGCTCGTAATCATTGAATCTTCAATGTCATAGATTGTTGTGCAAACATCAGTGATCTGAAGATGACTTCTCTTTTGTCTTGGATGAACTTTGAGTAATCTTTGAAAGTATCATCCCACTTGAGTCTCCAAGTCATCTTTCTGTAGTAAGACTCCATGTGATGAAATATACTTAGAGCCGACATGCTCACACGATATGGTGTCATGATCTTCAGCATCAGAGTTAGCAGAAGCTGCGTTGAAGGTCTTTTAGGGTGATCATGACTTCTTTGATGATGATGTGGTGTAAGCATGTGGTGATGGATTGGCATCTTTTCTGCAACCAGCTACAACCGCATTCAGCTGCAACCTCAATCAGCTACAACCGCAAACAGCTGCAACAGCAATCAGCTTCAACCGCCAGATGTTCCTGCATACGACAGTTAGCAATAAAACATCCGGTACTTACAAGTTCGGACTTTGAGATTGTTAACAGCATAGTGTGAAAACTCTCTCTAATCCTTACCAAGACTGTTCCTAATTGAAAACCCACAGAGGGCTTTTTAAGATCGAACCGTAGCACATCAACGATTAGGTGAGTCACTGGAGATCACTCCACGACTGTAGACCGTTAGAAACCGCCGTGACCACTAAGCGTAATCCATAAAGAATTACCAAAGTGACCTGCTTTCAGGGCTGCTTGATGTTGACCCTGGCAGGAATTTCCATTCAATCATTGAGAATTACATTTGTAAATTCTCTCATAAATGTTCTGGCAGATTGCTAAGATCTGCGTAGGACTCATAAGTTTACATCTGGTGTTCTTAATGTTGAACTACCAATGTAGAAGTAATTCGTGTCCCTATGAGATCTTATTATGCATCTCGTGGCTCTAGACTCAATTGTGCGTTTTGATTTGGTGATCGGAGGCTGGAGAGGACTGCCACCTTTTCAATATCATCTAACTCGGAGTGAGAGAGACGATAGGAATGTATTGAACTCCGTGACAATTGAAACAAGAATCCTTTGAGGGACCTTGAGTGGCTAGGGAGGGTTGTGCAGCGTATCACTGGGTCCATGATACTTTGTCTTCAATGCCAGCAATCAACTATGTGATTCTGACAGCATATGTATTGACCCGGTTTCTGCCTTAGTTGTAAGGAGGGCTATTTCTTTTCACCCTTTATCTTTACAATTCTTTTTCATTCTTCAACCCCTTCAGTGCTTACCGAGACTTCATTACTAGTACCTTGTTGGGTTTGTTCCAGTACTAGCTCCATCTCAGTCGGCACTCTTCCCTTAATCACACTTTTCTCCTTTTTAATCATACCTAAAGACTTCTACACTAACTAGTGGATTGTCCCTGGGTAGATCCCTCCGGCTCTGGCGAGATCGTGGGAACTTGAGCCTAACCTAACCATCCTTATAACTCTATGCATTAATTAAAATGGTCGGTCTTTGGTGTACTTCCACGATTGCCATAAACCAAATCTTTGAAAAATCTCTCAAAATGTTCATGATTCTGAAACACATTTTTGCAAACACTTGAGAGTTTTATATTTTTCAAATGCTCCCCCTCAACATGTGCTCGGTTGATTGTTTTATAAATTTGCACATGTTAGGTAGAGCTCGCACTTTTTGAATTGATCCACTTTCAGTGAACATGACCGATTCGAGACACGCTTACATCACTAGTTAGACTAGCTTGAAATTATTACCCGGCCTGGTCAAGTCCACAGAAAATTTCTCGAAACGGTACACTCTACTCAGACGCATCCTTTTCGAGACACGCTTACATCACTGGTTAGACCAGCTTGAAATTATTACCCGGCCAGGATATGTCCTTTCGATTGATGACAACTTTGTGTTTCGTCAATTCATTGGTTAAGACTGAGACACGCTCAACTGAGATGCCAAATCCTTTGTTTTGTTAAACTCCTTTGCTCCCCCTCAATATGTGCATCTATAAAAAAAAGATTTTCGCACATATGGAAGAGCTTGCTTTAATGACCAAAACATTTTTGCTCCCCCTCAATATGTGCCTTGATATACAAAATGGTTTAGCACATACGGGAGAGCATTCATTAACTTCCAAAATCATCACATTTTATCAGAATTTCCTATTTAAATCACATTCTCTCCCCCGATCAAAAATTTCAAACCATTTAAGATTTGTGATCCCAAGTGATTTAAATAAGTTTAGAAAATTTGGGAGAAAATGTGGTCAGGTTTAAATGTATTCTGATTTTGAAGCATACTATGCTTCCCTTGAAACACCGAGAGAGTGTCACTGCTGATGTTGCACAAATTTGGCAAGGTGTCGGAAATTTGAACAAATATGCCCCCCCCCCTTTCAATTAATGACCCGTTTTCCATTAAAGGAGCTGTAGTCATTCAATTGAGCGACGGGTATTTGTGAAAATTTAAATCAATTTACCACCTTGTGTAACATCAAGACTCTCTTGAAGAATCAAACAGGATAAAGAGTCAGATGTAAAGAAGACTTCTCTTCTAATACACGAAATGACGCACTGAAACGTACATCAAGTCGGGAGAACATGGATATAAAGTATTCCATGCCCAGGTGAACATCACCCGGTTGGAGGAATAGCTGTCTTTTTGGCGACATGCTTTCCCCATTGTACAGTGCGGGTTGCAGTATGAAGTAACTGCAAGCCATTAAGACATGTTTTAACTGATTAGTATAACTTCTGCTCGAGCTTCATTTAAGAATCCGTGCCATTGTTGAATGACATTTCTAGATCCGTAAATGTTATCGATAAACAGAAGACATGCCTAGGTAGGACTATTTTTGGTATTTTCTGATTTTTTTCGATTTTTATGGTTTTTATAGGTTTTATATTTTTGTATTTTTCTTTTTGATTTAAGATATATACAACTATGTACAAGGATATAAGAAGACAATCCTTTACTCCTCCTTTTCTTCCTGAAGACACTTGAGGGTTTCAGGAGTCATGCTTTTCATGCCAAGGCGTGGGAGAATGAACTGAAACCTTTCTCTTGGGAGGGCCTTGGTGAATATGTCAGCTAACTGAAACTCTGTCCTCACGAAGTATAGTTCCACAATTCCTTTTTCCACCTGTTCCCTGATGAAGTGATGCCTGATGTCGATGTGTTTTGACCTGGAGTGCTGAACATTGTTACAACAAAGAGCAATGGCGCTTTTGTTGTCACAGTATAGGGGAATTTTGTTGTATGAAAATCCATAGTCCGAGAGTTGTGATCGCATCCAAAGGATTTGTGCACAACAAGCAGACATAGCAATGTACTCAGCTTCAGTAGATGATATGGAAGTACTCATCTGCTTCTTAGAAGACCAACTAACCAACTTTTCCCCTAAAAACTGAGCTCCTCCTGAAGTACTTCGATGAGTGTCTTGACATCCCGCATGATCAGCATCCGCGTAAGCCGTTAACTCCATTGCAGTGTCCTTAGGATACCAGAGACCCATATGAACCGTGCCTTGAAGATATCGGAAGATCCTTTTCACTGCTTCAACATGCTTCTTGGTTGGTCTGGATTGATACCGAGCACACATACACACAGCAAACAGAAGATCTGGTCTGCTAGCCGTGATGTACATCAAAGATCCAATCATGCTTCGATACTTTGTTATATCTACTGGAATCCCTGAAGGATCTTCATCCAACTTAGTTCTATCAACCATGGGAGTGTCAACAGGTTCACTTGAATAGAATCCAAACTTTTTCAAGATCTCGTTGGCGTATTTGGATTGATTAATGAATATGCCTCCGGGACTTTGAGAAACTTGTAATCCTAAGAAGAATGACATTTGTCCCATCATGGACATTTGGAACTTGGAATTCATCTCCTTTGAAAAACTATCACATTCACTAGGATCTGTTGAAGCAAAGATGATATCATCTACATATATCTGAACTAGTAGTAGATGGTTTCTTGACTTCCTGGTGAATAGTGTGGGATCAACGACACCCTTGGAGAATCCGTTCACTAGGAGGAACTTGGATAATGTATCGTACCATGCCCTTGGCGCCTGTTTTAACCCATAAAGAGCCTTCTTCAAGCGGTAAACATGAGTAGGATGTTCAGCATCCACGAATCCTTCTGGTTGACTCACATAAACTTCTTCCTTTAAGTCACCATTCAAGAATGCCGTTTTGACATCCATCTGGTAGACTATCATATTTTGACTAGCAGCATTCGCAAGGAAGATTCTTATAGCTTCAATTCTAGCAACCGGAGCAAACGATTCTTCAAAATCAATGCCCTCTTCTTGTCTGAACCCTTTAGCAACTAGTCGTGCCTTGTTCTTTAACACATCACCATACTCATCAAGCTTCACTTTGAAGATCCACTTTAAAGCAATGATCATTGCAAGCTCTGGAGGAGGTACTAATTCCCATACTTCAAGTCGATCAAATTCATGGATTTCATCCTGCATAGCTTGGAACCAGCAATCTTTAGTCATTGCTTCTTTGGCATCTTTTGGTTCGACTTTGGACAGTACGGAATTGAAGAAGCACCATAGTGCATCAGTGGCTAGTTGATTACGTGTGGATACTGGACGTGAAGGATTGCCTATGATGTTGTCGATTGGATGATCACTGGTCCATTTCCTGAGATGGTCGTGAGGTTGTGGGTTATGAACAGACGTAGCAGTGCTGTGTCCTTCAAGTGAGGATGTGTCTGATGAATGTTCAGGAGCAAATATGTTTTCAAAAGGAGCCTCATCAACAGGAGCAAAAGGATTAACTTCCAATGAATTATTATCTGAAGATTCTTGTATTACTGGAGAAGTTTGAGCGTTTGATGACGAAGGCGATAGACTGGCAGCTGGAGCATTGTGACTGACTGATACTGAAGCTGTAAGACCTTCTGAACCTTGTGGGGCTTGAACCTCAGCCATAGGAAGTACAGCAGGTTCACTTGGGATGGTTCCATTCGTTGGCTCAAAGTATTCATCAAACATAGGATCAAATAACTTCTTTAACTCCTCGCATGTAGGTGGCACATAAGAATCTGCAGGCGTGGAATTCTGTACAAGTCCTGAACTAATGGGTCCAGGAGACAAAAGGTTAAGATCGGGTCCAGAACTAATTTGTCCTGAAGCAGGTTGCTCACTCAGCTCATCGAACGTAACATGAATGGTTTCCATAATTTTACGGGTTCTCTTATTGTAGATTCGATACCCTTTACTGTCTGGTGCGTATCCAACAAAAATACCTACATCTGCTTTAGCTCTTAACTTTCCCAAGTCTTGACTATCGTTAGTTGGATAGCAAAGTGCACCAAACACACGGAGAAAGGAAAGATCTGGTTTCTTGTTATGAATTAACTCGAAGGGAGTCTTCTCATGAACCGGATGAATTAGGGATCGGTTTTGAGTGTAACATGCTGTTGCAATAGCCTCTGCCCAGAGAAACATCGGTGTCTTTGAAAATATAAGCATAGTTCTTGCAGCCTCTACCAGAGTACGGTTCCTTCGTTCAACCACTCCGTTCTGTTGAGGAGTGCGAGGGATACTTTTCTGATGCGTGATGCCAATACTTTCATAGAAATTACGGAGTTGTTGGTTAACAAACTCAGTACCATTATCAGTGCGGATGATTCTGACAGTTTTATCGAGCCTTACTTGCAGCTGTTTTATCAGTTTAATGATAACCTCTAGAGTTTCGTCCTTGGTTCTCAAAAACTTTACCCATGTGAACCGAGAATAATCATCTACAATCACCAGAACGTACTTCTTTCCATTTATGGTTTGTATTCTCATTGGACCGCACAAGTCCATGTGGAGGGTATGAAGAACTTCCAAGTTGGAGTTGATGGTTTTAGGCTTGTGGGTTTGTTTCTTGCTTTTACCCAGTTGACATGCAGAGCAGAGGTGATCTTTCTCATATTTCAATCTGGGCATCCCTCTGACAAGATCTTTACGGGAAAGATTATTTATGGTACCGAAGTTCAAGTGGTTCAAACGACGATGCCACAGCCATGATTTTGTTTTAGAGGCTTTAGAAAGCAAGCATATGGGAGAGGACTTCAACATTTCTTCAATCGATATGGTGTATAGATTGGTGCCCCGACTGCCCTTAAGGAGATCTATACCATCCAATTCTCTGACGAAACATGTATGCTTTCTGAAAGCCACTTCCAGATCTGAATCACAAAATTGACCCACAGAAAACAGATTGTGCCCTAGTCCTTCCACATAATATACCCTTGAGATTACACTGTCACCAAACACATAATCACCATAACCCATAATAGCACCAAAGTGGTCGTTCCCAAATCTAACTGTCCCGATAAACTTTCTCACGAAGTTCTTGAGCCGCGAGCGATCCCCAGTCATATGTTTTGAGCAGCCTGAGTCCAAATACCACAGGATGATTTGTACGACCTGCATTTGAAACCAGACAACAATGGATAACTGAAAAATGTGGATCCCCAAGTGCAATTGGGGTCTGTTTGGTCAGCACACACAAATTCCGGAACCACAGATTCCACAGATGCTACTGTCTTTACTGAGGAGACAGAACTAGAGGCAGGACAAGACCTAGATGGAAGGCATTGTGACTCTAAAGACAGGATTCTACCAGTTGGTCTCCATTCCATATTCATCACAATTTTATGCACATTCATTTTAGGTAATGATCTCTGTTTTCCTAAATTGAATTTCCTTCCAGTGGGTCTCCATTCCTTAACATTCACAATTTTCTACTTATTCATTTTAGGTAACGTGCACTGTTTTCCTAAGTTGAATTTCCTTCCAGTGGGTCTCCATTGATAGCCTATGCTAGCAAATGTTTTTCCTGTTGCTTTCCAAACCTTTTTGCATGCTTCAGTTATCCTACCATTCTTAACATGGGATGATGCAGAAGACATCAAGAAAGACACAACACATTCATCATGATTAGCAGAAATTAAACAATTGTCGCATGTTTTACAGATAGCATTAGAATTCGAATTAATTACAGTACTTTTGATACTAGAATCAACACGATTCATCCTACTCATTGCAAACTTATTGTTCCTAGGTTGGGCTTCTACATTCTTCAAGTGATCATTCTTAGCTGGCGCAGTCCTATCCTTTCTTGCATTTCCTCTAGACCTTGACCCGCTAGCTTGGGTGTCACTTTTTACTTCTGTAGAAGCATCGAAGGTAACATTAGTTTGTTTTTCTGTCACATGCCTTCCTGATAGTGATGTGTTGGGTTCTGATGTTTTAGGTGGTAGATCAAAGGCTACATGCTTGTTCTCAACATTGGATGATGATGCAACAAATCTATCTCTATGGCAGCTAAACTTAGGAATTGAGCCTATGGCATATTCTAAGTTTTCCTGAATCCTTTTCGTGAGTTTGCAAGCATAGACAACTGCCCTATCAAGTGGCTTATCAGCCCTATCCTCTTCAACTACCTCACGAAGTGTGTCAAGGCCCTCTCTAAGATGATCGAGATATGTTTGATGGGCAAAGCTGTTATTTCTAAGCTTAAACAGAATACGCCCAACATCAACATCATACTTTTTACTATCAGTAGCCTTTGGTGCATCACAATTGCAAGTGGTGCATGGCATTTTACCTTTCACCCGAACCTTCAGAATCTCAATTTCATTTGTCAAAGAGGTTATTTGATCATTGTGATTACTTCTTGTAACTTTAATAGAATCATATAACTCTTTGAAATGTTGTTTAACCTTTGAATTTTCTTCTCGATAACACTCATTTTCATAATATAACTTATTTATGGTGTTTTGATATTGAAAATTCTGAGAATCTGAAGACGAAGGTTTATTGGTGCCATATACTTCACACTTGTTGGATTTCAACTGGGCAATTTGGGCCCTCAGCAGTCGAATCGTGTTCGTGTGAGCTTGAATTGTCTCATCTCGTTTGCTTAATTCAAAATAAGTATCAAATTCAGGAGCATCCAAGGATGTCTTGTCATTTGATATTTTATGTTTTTCATTTAAATGTTGATATTTCAATTGCAAATTAAGATATTCAACTTCCAATTTTGAAAAACGTTTAACCATATTATCATGGTCATCATTTTGAATTTTTTCAAGCAATTTTAAATTCTCCCCCTCAAGCTCAACAACACGATTCTGGGTGACATTTAACGCAATAGCATACTCATTAAATTGACAAGCAGACAATGCAGAATCAGTGACAGTGTAAAATACATCTTGTGCAATACATTTAGCAATCAAGTTGTCGTTAGTAATGAGTATGTTTTTTCTTTCAATCTCTCGACTCTTAAGTTCTATTGCATGTTCATTCACCTCATTTTCCATATCTTTAAACACTACTTCCATTTCTTTTATTTCGGCTTTAAGGGCAGTTTGCAACCCTTCAAAGTGTTCTTTAAGTAGCTTAAAGAATGGCATGACCTCAGTTAAGTAACACCTTTTTGCATGTTCAAAACACCTTTCCCCCTCAGTAATGCCGGTTGGTGTGATTCTCTTCTTACATGTTTTATCAAAGTCAGCAAATAATTGCCAAAGCACATATAAGCTAATAAAGGTTTTGCATTCAGTGGGAAGAGACAAAGGCACCAGATTCCTAGGTGTATTGGGAGGATACACCGTTATGGACGCAACTTTTCTAATGAGGGGGGTGTTGGCCTTAAGTTTATCTACCTTAAGTTTTTCATTATCTTGTTTCCAAAATATCTGTTCAGGTGTTAACTTCTTTTGAGGAGCAAACACAGTCAAACGATTTTCCTCATAATAATCATGGGGTTTGATTATTATTCGTCTGACTATGCACTCGGGATCCCTCATTTTCTCATTCATTTTTTCCCTCGTTTTATCACTTATCTCATCCTCTTCATTAGTGTAGATATGCTCAGGTTGGTCATGAATAGGCATAAGCATCACATTACCATCATATAGGGCTGGTTGAAGTACTTTCATGTCCCTAAGGATGGTTGACTTAGGTTCACCTATCATGATTTTACTATGCTTATCACTCAACTTTCTGTGCTTATGAATCATTTGAGCAGTTTGTATGGTTTGATTTTGTGTGTACAACTTATCTTCAAGCTTATTTTTTAACGTCTTGAGTCTAGAGAAATCATTTAAAAGAGTTGTTTCTTTTTGTTTGAATTCTTGCTTAAGTGTAGTAACACTCTTTTGCGCTTCCTGTTTCTGTTTGACAGACTGTTCTAGCTGACTTTTCAAAGAACTCAACTCTAATTTTAATGTTTCTTCTCTCACTCTAGACTCTTTAATAAGTGTACTCATTTGACCTTCTAATTTCTGCTCACGATCATTAAGCTCAAACTTAGCACACTGTTCATACATAGCCACTTGTTCTTTATAGATGTTTAGTTTAGTGATCAAGTTATCATCAGGGACAGGCAATTTGTTCTCATGGCACTCGCATACATTATCTATATTATCCGCATTATCTAAGGCACATTCATTACTCCTAACACAAACATCATTATTAACAAAAGATTCACCATTTGGTACATCAGGCGAGTTGTTGTAATTCAAATATTGTTCATATGAAATAATATTGCTATTTTCCATGTCAACATTACTTGGGTCAGAAACATCTGCCTGATGTACTTCTTCGGGATTCTTTTGTCCCTCGACAATATTATATGTGTCATAAATTTTTAGTACCTCAGATATCACGGATGCATTAGAAGGACCAGCTTGACGAGGAGATGAGACCAGGGAAGACAAGTTAGCCATGAAGATTGTTTGAGCCGTAGGTTCATCATCTACATCAGAGTCATATGCATCACAGTCATCTGCCTTGAAGATGTTAGGATCATTAAGTGCTAGATCCTGAACAGGTTTCTCATCCACATCTTCATCAAAAGTATTTCCTCCATCTCCTGCCAAGAACAATAACTCTTCCTCATCCAACACAGCACCATTCTCTTGAGCTTGCATTAACAGCATCTTGTCTTTGAAGTAATCTGAGTTCTTAGGACGTTTAGGTTGATTGCAGTTTCTAGCAATGTGTCCAAGCCCCCCACAATTATAACACTTGATCTGTTTCCCTTGCCCCTGATTGGCATTCCCTGCTCTATTCTGCACATAACCTCGACCCATGTTTCTACCAGCTCTCCCTTGCACATTCTGAACCACAATTTTCCCATCCTCCACCATTGCTAGATTGCGTGGATTGGATGAATTCCTTAACTGATTGTTGGTCTGAGGGAGTGATGCTTGAAACTGTTGAACCAGTAATGATACTTGATTGGTGAGGTTGTCAATCATTTTGTCGGTCTGAGAGTAGCCTGAGTCAAGTTGAGAACTCATAGCAGGTACTTGTGAGTGAAGTTGATGATAGCTTGGGTTGGAAGATGATTGGATTGTCGGTTGAACATTTGTCATGAACGCCATTGGATCATTTGTAGTTGAAGGATTAAACTTTTCTCTCAGCACCCGATCGTAGACCGCATGCTTCTCATGTTGTTGCAGGTAAGCATACAGCTGTTCATAGTTGGTATCCCTTAAACCTTTGTTGAGTTTGACAGCAGTAACAAATCTGTCCCATTCAGGAGTCATGTTGTTCACAAACTTTGAGTTAAGTTGGATATTGGGCATAGTCATTCTGATCATCCTCATATCATTCACCAACTTATGAAATCTCACATAGTAGTCTGTGATATTCTCTCCTGGGTTCATTTTGAAATGCTCGAACTCATCATACAGCTGTGACTCACGATCTTCCTTTGTGAGTTCTGACCCTGCCAACAACATTTTAACGTTGTCCCACACAGCCTTGGCTTCTGTGTTGAAATTGATGAGCTTGTATACATCCTTTGGAAGACCTTGAATGACTATGTTTGAGGCTCTAATATCAGCATCATACCTCTTCTTTTCTTCTTCATTAAGATCATTGTAGTTTCTAGGTCTGTCGATGCCCCAAGTTACAGTCCCATCTTCACCAGTTGTAACAACGTCTCTGGTGGTACCCATCTGATAAGGTCCTTCGTCAATTGACTTAAGAATGTTAACACCATTATCTTTTCCCAAGCAGTAAAGTCTTATTCGTTGTGCCCAAGACTCATAATCCGTCCTATCTAGCATAGGTGGACGAGTGTCAGATCCTGCTGCTTGAATATCTTCTGATGATGTGCTTGATGTGGTAGCCATAGTAACTACGGGATTTTACAGATCTTGTGATTTAACCGAGAAATTGAATCTTTCGCGGGAATTTCTAAAATCACCAAGACACAAACCGCATACACGCTGCTGGAACAAACCGAGTAGATACAAACCGAGTTCACGCTGCAGAGATAAATCGAGTAGACACAAACCGAGTATACTCCTCAGAGACAAACCGCGTCTACACAAACCGAGTACACGCTGGAGGGACAAATCGAGTAGACACAAACCGAGTAAATTCCTCAGAGACAAACCGAGTCTACACAAACCGAGTACACGCTAGAGGGACAAATCGAGTAGGCACAAACCGAGTAAATTCCTCAGAGACAAACCGAGTCTACACAAACCGAGTACACGCTGGAGGGACAAATCGAGTAGACACAAACCGAGTACACGCAGCAGGGACAAACCGAGTAGACACAAACTCCCAAGCACGTCGCTTTCACTGCCTTTTGTCTTTTTGCCTAAACGAGTAATAAGACAAACCGTATCTGCGAATTGACACAAACCGAGTCCAAGAACATGTCCCAAGGACACAAACCGCTGCGAAGAACACAACAATAAACACCCACGAATTACCCCAAAATCACCACACCGTTCTTAGATCTGTGAATCCAAACACCAAATACCACTCTAATACTATTCTTAAGCTAGAAAGTACAAGGTATAACAACTTCTAATCACTAAACAAAGCACAAAATGGAATTTATGCTACTTATCAAATCGAACCAAAAAAAACCTCAAAAACTACACAAATCCGTGAATACCAACTCTCATGGACCTAACCATGGCTCTTGATACCAATTGTAGGGTATTCACAATGCAAGAAACACTAGTTTGAGGCTTAGTTATGGATCGATTGGAAGAGAACTTAGAGAGAGAAAGTGATGGGAACTTCTAGAGAGAGAAACAATGTGTGTATTAGCTTAAGATAATGTGAAGTTCCAACCCTTCCCTTGTGTGGGAAGGGGTATTTATACTTACAACATATAATGCCCCTAGCGGGCTGTAGAGTGAGCTGACAGAGGGTAAAGACCCGACCCACTCCACAATACTAATAATAATAACTAAGCTACTAATAATATTACTAATAATCCTACGAGCTATGATGTACTAATAATTACTCGGGGTGACTGAGTCTTCAGCTGAATATACATATTCCGAACATTTGGCCGATCCAACAAGAAGAAGAAGAGAGAAATATGGTGCTATCTTGCTAGATGATTTGGTAGAATGAGTGTTTAGGTAATTAAATGGAAAAACATAAAGACATAAACATTTATGAAGTGTACTTGAAATCAAGTGTTTTAGCTAGTTAGGGTGGCTCATGGGGGGGCGGCACACATAGGGAAAAAGAAGTAAACATGGCCATTTAATGATCTTGTCCAAATGTTGGATGATTTAGTGTAGTTTAAGGTATGCATTGGGTGTTACCGGGTATCGAGTTAACTAGAAATAAATCGCGATGATGAAAATAAAATATGACGAAGTCGTAAAATGTGTAAAATCATATTCCTTGCAAGAATCGGGTGTTAGAATGATAATCGGATTGAAATTTCGTAAACCGGCGGAGTTATAAGCTCCTAACGGAAAATGTAACAATTGATTTAAAAACACCGGGTAAAGTAATAATATAATCTCTATATCATTATAATTAGCTTGAAAATGTATTAGGATCATTGTCTGGAGTATTTGGGTTTGCTGTTGATAGAAATGACTGAGTGGTAACGCTAATTAAACAATTAAGCATACGTTAATGAAAATCACACAGACACATGCATGAACTGATATGGTACTGATATTACTGATGATATGCAGACTGCCCTAGTCTGTATGATGCGTCCTTACTGATGATGCATGAATACGCAGCTAAACCTAACTGGTTACGCGCATTTGAATACTCGTAAACCTAGTTTACGACATGATGAATGATGCCCATGAATAGTGATTTCCCTCCGGGAATGAATAGTGTCATGTGAATAGTAAAATTTTTGACGACTTCTCAAAGTCTCAAACTGGCTTCAAAAACGATGAATAGTGAAATGATGAATAGTGATCAGTGAATAGTGATTTATGAATAGTAACTCATGAATAGTAAATTGTCGGGGTTTGGAAAATGACCTGAAATTACGAGTTGTGACACTAAGTGCAAACAATGTAGAGGTGCGGTAATCTCGACTCTAAAATGAAACCTATGAGATTGCCCAAACGCTCCTAACTTCACTTTTGCTCAATCAAATATGTCGAACAATACATATTAATTATGTACTTCGACCCATAATTGAGAGTTCGTGTATACATGCAAAAACGTTTTGAATTTGCATCGACAATGCACGAAAAAGGTTTTATGATCCTAGACTTGTGAAGTTTTTAAAAAAATGATCGAATTGGGGTGTTTGGCAAACGACTCATCGTGGCGCCAAAAATCTTAAGTTTGAAAAGCTTCAATGTAAATCATTCCTAATCCAATTTTAATCATCCTAAACATGATTCCACTACAAGCAATCAATCATAATCCGATTTTAGTGATTAAATTCGGACTAGGTTTTGAAACATGAATGGGTTTATGAAAATCCTAGGTTTAAGGAATCATGTGAATGCTACATTGTCTAATCCTAGTCTTAATTTCACAAAAGTTTAACAAAATTCAAAAATCTCCAATTCGGATTTATGCTCAAGAACAAACCCTAGACTCAAATTGAAAGAAATTAAGAATGATTTACTTACAATTAGTGTTGTTGTGATTAGGATTTGTTGATTCCAATGCCTCAATCTTGATTTGCAAGAGTTTAATTGAATTATGGTGTTTGGGTTTGGTTTTGACAGCAAGAGGAAATGGTTTTGGGTTTATTTGAAAAGGCTGTGCAGAAGAAGAAAAGAAATGGGAGCGTTTTTCAGATGCACGGTTCCACTAAACATTAGTGGAGCCGTGACTATTTAGTGGAGCCGTGTGTCTGATTGAGCCATTTTTCTTCTGTTTTGACTATTGGCTGATTAATCTTACTTATTTAGCAAGACTTTTTGACACGAGGAAAAAAGTTTATACCTAATAAACTTTTTGACGAAAAAGATTAAGCGGGATGACAAGGAGTGACCTTAGTGTTTCCAAGGAAATTGACTAAGTTGTCATTGGATGAGGATTGACTTCTAATATTTCCTGTGAAATAAATAGAAGTTATGAGTCGTGTTTTGGTGGATGACTATAATATTTCCCATGAAATATTTAATTAGTCGGAATACGAGACGCAAGGAATGACTTAATATTTCCCGTGAAATATTCAAGAAGTCATGTGACGAGTAGAAAGGGAATGACTTAGAATTTCTTAGATAAATTTCTAAAAGTCATGAGACGAGTGAGAAAGATGACTTAAAGAGTCATGGGTCATTTGTAGAGAATGACTTCAATGTTTCCTGTGAAACTTTTGAGAGGTCATAGAGGGGATGAAAGGTTATAAGGTATGACGCGAAGGATGACTTTAATATTTCAAAAGAAATATTGAAATAGTCATGAGCGGGATGAGAGGAATGACTTGAGAAGTCATATGATAAGACGTGAAAGATGACGTTAATATTTCCAGTGAAATATTCAAATAGTCATAAGAGGGGATGAAAGGTTATAAGGTATGACGCGAGGGATGACTTTAATATTTCCATAGAAATATTGAAATAGTCATGAGCGGGATGAGAGGAATGACTTGAGAAGTCATATGATGAGACGTGAAAGATGACGTTAATATTTCCAGTGAAATATTCAAATAGTCATAAGAGGGTTGATGAGAACGTATGGGTTAGAGAATTGACGATGTTGTCTTTAAAGAGAGATTTTTCAAAGGAAAGATTTCTCTTTTGACATTCTCGTGACGGAGGAGATGACGTACTTCGATGAGCTTCATTTATGAGCAAACTACAGGGTTCCCGGTCAAGTCTAATGGCATCTTGACTGCTACTCTTCATAGGGGGTTGTCTCATCCATAGTGTTTGTTGTCATGCCTTTCCGGCGCTTACGTACTCGGCTTCGGTCGTGGAGACAACAAGAGTAGTTTGTTTCTTGGGGAACCAAGAAGTTTATTAATCAACCTATGAAGGTACAAACATTACTCTCTGTGTTTCAATCCACATTTACTCTCTCATTATCAGAGTTGATATAGAAACATTTTCTACATCAATCTCCTTAAGATATCGTAATCTCAAGTGTGTAGTACCTTTGATGTATCGGATGATACATCAAACACTTTGATGTAAGGAGTCTTGGGGCACTTCTTACAAGTGGGCACAAAGCCAAACACTATTCATGATAATGGACCTACTTGCCGTTAGGTAAACTACTTTACCTATTATGCCCCTAACTTAGTAATATCCACTCACTCACCTTCATCATTTCTTGTGAGATTTGTATTTGTGGATATGGGCGTTAATATAAGCTAAGTATCTTATATATGTAAATATATATATAGTATACTAAAGTTTATGGGGATACTTTATTTAGGTTGAGTTATCTACGGGCTAGGGAAGAAACTTAATTCACTCATCATTTTCGTTTCAAACTTGTCACGCATGATCTTAGATCGATCATCGTACATTTTAGGACAAGTTGAGTTCGTCATGATGAATTGTGAATCTTTGTTTCTTTGTGATAGTGCCTACTAAGTTAGATACTAACACTACTTCATGCCAAGCATTTCTACTAACAAAGGGTGTTTTAAGAAGCGTACCTGTGCCTGAGGTGTTGCTCTTAAAACTAGAAGATTAGACTACCTTTGTTGAATGTTAAGCATATGGGACACGACTTGACTATTTCGTCGCAAGATTTGTTTGATCACAAATCATACTCCATTTATTAGACTCCAAAATTTATTTACAGTCTTGTTTTCCTAGCAAAACAGAAGTTCAAAGATCTGGTCCCCAATATCTCATGGGTCCAAAGTTGTTAGAGTTAAACATCCTACGCATTTGTTGCGTCAGTTTAGGATGTGAGAATGGAGGACACATTTCCCATGGTAAGTAACTTTGTTGTTGACGTTCATTCCAAGTTACGGGAAAGTTACTTGGATGATTCTGTCTTCTAAAGTTACCTTTCGGTAGAGGAGTTCTAGACCGAGGTTTGGGAGAATTTATTTTTCTAGGTGGAGGAGTAGTCGACCTAGTGTCACGCTTTACAAATCCATGTTCGGGAGATGACAATGGTTTGTAAAAGCCTTTGGCTTCCTCTTTACTTGGTGTAGACACTCTAGTACTATTTATAACTACGTGATTTGGTTTAGGACTTAAATTATTTTTCAGAATTGACCCAGTTTTGTCTTAAGCACCAGACGGTACCACGGTACCACTAAATTTAGTGGTGCCGTCACCTTCAGACTTAGACATTTCATGCATTACAAATTTTACTTGATTAGTACAACTTGTAGAGGCCTGATTTGGGTCAAATCCTAAACCCGCACGGTCATGTTCACTATATCTAATGTTTTCAAGTATATCATTAAGTGTTTTGGTTCCTTCATCAAACTTAATGATTCTTAAAGCATTTTCTTTAAGCCTTTCATTTTCTACTTGAAGACTTATACATGACCCACATCCTAAGTCTACTTCTTTGTTTTTCTCAAGTCTCTTGACATGATCTTTTAATCTAAAACTTGTAGTTCTAGTTCTTTTAGTTTTAATTTTAGCTTTGTGTTTCTACCTAAGATCTTAGTACTAACAACACATAGTTTGTTGTATTCGTCATACAATTGACTATCATCTATTGACGAATTATTATCACTATAATAAGAAGAGTCCGAATGTACCTCGTTAGAAGCTTGAGCCATTAGGCATGTTTCATCATTAAGCTTCTTCTCTCCTTCTTCACCGCTATCACTCCAAGAGCCTCCTACAAGAGCTCTTTGGTTGTTGGAGTTCGGTGGTTTAGGACATTCTCCTATGAGGTGATTAGGATCTCCGCATCTATAGCATTTCCTATCACTTGTCCCTTTCCTTTCATCACGATTCTTTTGAGATGACCTCCTTTCATCGCGAGGTTGTCTAGGAAATCTACCTTTCCTCCTAAAGAACTTTCTAAAGTTTCTAACGGCTAGTGCATATTCTTCATCTTCACTATCGGAACTCGAACATTCCTCATCACTAGTCTCCTTCTTGGTTTTCAATGCTAGAGATCTAACTCTCTCGCTTTTGCCTTTGACTATGTCGGAGTCCTTCTTGATTATCATCTCGTGAACTTTCAAGTTTCCTATTAGTTCATCGAGTGACAACATCGCCAAGTCCTTTGACTCTTCTATGGCGGTGACCTTTGCTCTCCATTTAGGATGTAGAGCTCTAAGGAACTTCCTAACATAATTCTTGCTAGAGTAACCTTCATCAAGAGCTTTAAGACTAGTAATAATAGTATTAAATCTAGCAGAATAAGGTACGTCGTCCACAAGCATCAGATCTTCCACAATTCACCAAAATTCCCCAAAACAAAGCCATTGTCGAACATATGAAAGGCAAACACGGAACTGAAATGCTTCTAAGGAACTTAACTCATTAGAGGATCTTATTACTATATAACGAAGCTTAAGTGAGTCAACAGAAGTGAAAGTTAGTCGTCAATATCTTCGGTCTTCACAGAATCAATTTTTCCAAACATGAAAGGTCTGTTTCAAAAATCTGTTCATTCAAAACATTCAATCTCTTCAAGTCCGGTTAACTGTCTTCGTTTGTCCATCAATCTGAAAGTGAAACAAAATCGTAAACTTGTGTCTGGTTCTTCAAACCTTCTGCAGTTCTTCTTGGAATGTAATGGAGTAATATGAATTTCTGGCACGATCTTCAAAACCCTTCATCATCCAGTCTGCTTCCGCTCTCAATTCATCTTAGTACAACCAAGATGAATAGGGAAGTGAGACTGCACGTCTTCATCAGCTCCAGGTTCGTCATCTTGACTAGATTTTCTTCTTCTGCATCGCCAATACTTCTGCCTTGTAAGGGATGTCTTCACTCTTCAAGGTAGCCACCGTTGTTTTCAATTCCAGGTCAGGCAGTGAAGTAATTCTTCTGATATGCTTCTAGTTGTCTCAACAAATATCAACCTCCCAGAATGTACAAATGATCGTCAAATTTCTAAGAAGGTGCAAAAATGATTTTCATGCTCTTCCTCATCTCCGAATGTACTATTAAGTCATGCAATGACCATTTGCCCAAGTACTTCACGAGAAAACATTATTTATCAAATTCACAAAACAGTCAGAGCTTTAGCTAATACTATTAGCGTCACTAACCGTCATAGCAGTCGTTACGAATACGGAAGGCAATTTCAAGAATAACCTCAATTCATACTTCCATCAAAAGGAAACTTCTTGCTCTGAAATTGAATAGATACATAGTCGTTTTCAGGGTGGAGGAATAGTGGTTCCTAACAGAAATTCGGTTCAGCTTCCAGTAATTAATACATATCTCCTGTCACCATCCTTCTTTATCGCGAACGAAATTCAAACATGCCCAAAAGATACACTTAAGCAAACTCACTTCCTGGTCTTCGGTTGCTACTCTTCCCGGTTGATCAAGTCAACTGGTATGATTTCGGACACATCTGAAAGACATCTTCGCTAGGTGACTAGACAATCTCTCGGTATCATGTCAAATCCTACTTCACACTTCGGTGGAAAACTTAGTGGTTCAACTAGGAATCATATTCAGAAAATTTAGGGTGCCAAATAACTCTCAAGATAAGGTTCATTCATTTGTGTACGAAATGGGTTCTAGGAAAATTTCATAACCGCGACAGTATCACACGAGCCTCCAGAGTAATAGTGATAGCCAAAAGTTTAACAATCGGTAATCATGGTAGGGAGTTCAAAATTGTTTCAAACACCAAAGGTGAGACATAGGAGGATAGTTGTCAATATTTTGAATGCTCAATCAGTCAATCCCTTATCAGAAAACAATCGAAGTTAACTATCCAAAGAAAGACTGATCAACAAGGCAAATCTTATCGTTCAAAAGTGAGAGGGAAACATTCTTATACTCGTGGTTAAACACCACAAGGCTTCTCATAGGGATAGAGATGGGTAAGACGAAATCAAATAGCGTCGGAAGATTCATAGATGCTTATCAAAAGGAAGACAAATAACAGAATGTATCAAGTACGTCATCGCCATGGAGATTCTCAGAATGCCCGAAGAGGCATCAAAATGATTAACAAAAGGATCAGAGGTCAGAGTCGGAATCTGAAGATAAGGATCAATAGTGTCAGGCAATTACTATGCAATTCTCAATGCCTTCAAGATTTATTTAGGTTTCAAATCTTAGGTGGTGCAAAGCATAAGATTTCAATCTCCAAAAGTGATCTCAACAGGCTTTAACCAAAAGCAAGGCACGAATCAGAGTGATGCGGAAGCAATGATACTTAAACAAATGCCTTATAGTCTACCCATTCCTCAACGGTAATAACTTAAGTTCTTATGGGGAAATCCTAAAGCAAGTTCTCAAGGTGTTCTCCTATGTTCTTACAGTGGAAGCCTAATGGTCCAAAACTCACAGGCCAAGGGTAGTTGTATTACGAGTTGCAGCCTGTCTCTCTGATACCATAAATTGTAACACCCCAACCCGACAAGGGTAGAGATGTCACAATAATGGTTTCATATCAGAACAAACACAAGCATATGACATAAATAATACAACTGAATTTCAATGGTTACAATGGAAAATCTGAAACTACAAGGTTACAAATGAGAAATACAATAATTTCTAAGTCTGAATATAAGCTCTTCTAGTCATCTCTAATCCAAGGTAGCTAGTAAGTCTTCTAAGTCCAAGGTACTCTCCACTCATACCCAGCTTCCAAACTAAAACCTGCCGCAGGAAAAGAAATGCGGCTGAGCTACGAAAGCTCAGTGAACAGATATAACGATAGCAAAGCAGTAATAATGAGATAGTGGAGTAAGTGAAACCATGCAAGGTATAACAAGAGTTGGGAAAGCAAGAAAGATAAAAGGTTATGCAGATATATCAAGAGTTAAGAAATAGTTACAATAGATAAGAGTAAAGGGAACAGTAATCCCAACCCGAGCCCAAGTCAAATCAAGTCAAGTCAAGTATGTATCCGGAGGGGTGACCTCAGAATTACTAAGTACAAGGTCATAAGGTAAAGTAAACAGAAATCCACTACGAGCCCAGAAACAGAATCATATCATAATAATGTAACCATATAAGCATATAGAGGGGAGACCTCTCAGTTAACCAGAAAATCTGAGGGGAGTCCTCAATAAATAAATGGAGTAGCTAGCTCCCAGAAATGTGAAAGACGTGTATCGCACACACCATCAGTCACCAGAAATAACAGAATATAACAGATACAGAAACAGAATACAGAAAACAAATCTAGGATGCATCCATACGCCCCGGTGGCCAAAGTTTGCCTCTACGTAACAAATCAATATCAAGTCAGGGACGGGACAGGTCATCACTCTCCTGCCCTAGAGTCATGCCATCGGTGCATCAATGACATGGACATGAAACCCTCATGCCTAGTGAATGGCTCGTAGTCTCAAACTGTGGGTCAAGGGTCAAGTATCAAATGTCCAAGTATCCAGTTCAAGTTTCATATCAAGTGGTTCAAGTCCAATTTCTATTTCAATTATATCAGAAAGTTCATATCAGATGGTTCATATCAAAGGGTCATATCAGATGGTTCAATATCAGATGGTTCAATATCAGAGGGTTCAATATCAGATGGTTCAATATCAGATGGTTCAATATCAGAGGGTTCAATATCAGATGGTTCAATATCAGATGGATCATAGCAAAGGTTCATAGCAAGGTTCAAATCAAAAGTTCATACCAAAGGTTTATAATCAAAGTTTCATAGCAACAGTTCATTAAAAAAAAAAGGTTTCTATTAAAAGTCCATTTAAAGCAATCTTTCAATAATGGTTTTCATAAAAATGATCTTACAAAATAGTTTTCATAAAAATGGTCTTTCAAAACGGTTTTCATAAAGATAGTCTTAAAATAGTTTTCTTAAAGCTTTTAGTAACCTTCATTTAAAAGTGGTATCATATCTATTTAAAATAGATTTTCTCAACACTTTCATATATAATTAAGAAAGGTTTTCACATCTAGTTACCAAAATCAAATGAACCTTCAAAGTATCAAGTGATTCAAATATTCATGTTACAGGGTGATGAACGAGTCATATCAAGTATCAAGGGAACATGGCAAGGTTCGATTATCAAGGTTCGAAAATCAAGGGAAGCATAACAAAGGCGTAGATCAAATAAGAAAGCCCCAAATAAGAAGGCTCAGATCATAACCAAACCAATATAGAAAGATGTAAGTGAAACATGAAGAACAAATCAAAGTATAAGGGAACATAACAATGGCTTAGGGAATCCTATAATGAATCAGAAATCCAGAATGTCATGAGAACGAAGGCACCCTTACTGAAAAAGGGTAGAATATCTATACCTTATACCGCAAGTGAAAACACATCTAGAAATACCAAGATCGGAAACAAACTCCATCTTCAGCGAATCTACACGAATACATGGTCGTCTTACAATTAATATCTTATTTAAATCAGATTTCTTGTTTTAGTCGGCTTTCTATTTTTAGCAGGTTTTCTCAATTAGCAAGTTTCTATTTTTAGAAAGTTTCCTTATTTAGCAAGTTTCCAAAAATAGCAAATCTCCATAATTAGACAAATTCCATAAGGTAATTAGGTTAAGTCATCAATTAATTATTATTATGGAAATAGGGTTCATTTTAGCAAGTCATGATAGTTTAGGGTTAAATATGACAACTTTCTATATTTTAGGGTTTCAAATGTACATATGCCAAAGTTAAGGTCCAAAATGCAAATATTACAAGTTATTCATTTTAATCCATAAGTTTACCATGATTACAATTCCAATCCTTTAATTTTACAATTTAAACCCTTTAATTAACTTAATTACGAATTAAACCTTACAATTTATCAAATTACAATTTAATCCTTATAATATTCATATTTACACATTAAGCCATTTATTATCCAAAATTACACATTACACCCCTTACATTAACCTTATACAAATTACCCTCCATTTTACAAAATTTACAAAACAAGTCCTTCTATTTATTAATTTACAAATCGGTTTTAATAATTAACTAAACTACCATTTAAACCTTTTAATTACAAAATTTACATATAATACCCCTATATTATATTTTATACGAATCACCCATAGTCCCAATTATCTTACAAAAATAACCCACAAGTTTATTAAATTACAAAACACCCCCTAATAGTTTTAGTTTCCAATCGGTAGAACATTAAACAATAAAACCCTAACCCTAAAATTCCACAATCATTACTAATCATTAAAAAAACCTTAAAAAACATTAATTATACCAATTACATCATCAAGAACCCTAACCCTAGCTCCAACGATTTTATTTTCCTTTTTATTGTTTCTGCCGATTAAACCCTAACAAAAATAATTCACGAACCATGGGCCTAGGCTTCAAATCCATTCGAATTCAATTTTTACAGGTTACATAAGTCATATTACAGATCATAAAAATATGCTTGAGATTTATAAAATTCATATAGGATCGATTCCAGTTTTTAGGGTTTATAACACATTTAAATTCATACGACCAGAATATCATGCATGGGTCGAGATAACTATTTTATTTAGATCATATATGATGTAAATAGAGTAACAAAAATACCAGATGATTTTTATGAGGGTCGAATGAGGTGTGGAGGATTAATTCTTCTCGGCTGGAATCAAACTCGAGCAAAAATCAAGATCAAACGAACCAAGCCTCTAATATTCGAACTCCTATTTTTCTAGCCTTCTTCTAACTCCAATGGATCCAGGAAAAATACCAAGAACATGCAGAAAATTGGTGGTGTCGATTTGGGAGTTTTTGTTTGATCGCTTAGGGTTTTTAGGATATATAAAAGGGGTAATTAAATAAAACCGTGTATATTAAAGAGGAGAGGGAATGAAATTCGGCCCTAGGTGATATGATGAGATAATTTCTGATTTGCAAAGATATTTTCTCAATTTATATAACGTTTATCCATTAATTATATATATTTAATTATTTAGAAAAGAAAGTAAACACAAAATAAAAATAAAAATATTCGGCCCATAAACATTTTAAATGATGTGACAATATTTTTAGGACATTTAGTACATTAAAATGTTCATGCAAAAATTATCATACTTCATATGTTGCTAATTTCCAAGAGTTTAGGATTTATTTGATGTTTTATTTAAGTATTAATTGAAATTTTAAGTTACATGGGTAGCTTGGTAATTTTGCATGTTTTAAAATTTTGGGTTTTTCAAATCGGGTGTTAGAATGATTATTGGATTGAAATATTGTAAACTGACGGAGTTATAAGCTCCTTGTGTAGATCGTTGAAGCTCTTAGACTAGGTCTAATATTATATCTAGGAACACATAATAATGAAGGCGGAATATTCAAACATAGAATCAACATTATTATGAACAAGGTTTTACATTCATAATCTCTAATATTATTAACAGCCCTAATTCTACTTGATCAAGGTAGAACATGTTACACGCCTTGTAACAGGGATCAAGGACTCGACCTTGAGGCTAAACTAACTAACTAACTAACTAACTAACTAAAACTAACTACTAACCCTAGACGTTTATAACTTACGTCTAGGTTACACACACCCCTTTACTAATCGACTACATCTTGTAGTTGTGCACGTCTAAACTAATGACCCATGTCCTCTTTATATACTAGAGTGATTAGGGTTTACAATAAAGACAATCATAATACAATAAGGAAACTAAATCTTTTAAGTAAATCTTCTAGAATCTTCAAAATTCTCCATCTTTTTGTAGTTTCCCTTCTTGTCACATTAAGTCCTTCAAGTTTCATTCTTCTTGTTTTGTATCATCAAATCAATAAAACCCAACAATCTTCCCCTATTTGATGATGACAAAACAAAGACATTCTTGTACAACTTCCCTAGACGAAGTAGAGAAGTTGAGATAATTAAATCTCACCATGAATGAAACAAGTCTTGTCTTCCCTTAAGCCATGCCATGCCACTCTAACATCTCTTCTAACATCTCTTCCCCTTTTTGTTATCAACAAATAGGGAACGTATGCAAAACTTCCCCTTGAGTGGTGCATGTAGATGATTAAACATTTAATCAATAAGCTTCCCCTGAAACTAATATGTTTACATCATCATGATTCTTCAATTCTGTAAGCTCCTTGTAATGATTACTGATGAAGAAAACCAAATATAACGAACTTGATGAAGAAGTTGAATTTCCCAAACCTTCGTCTTATATCTTGCACTATCCACGTCTCTTTGTGACTCCAAACTTATCTTAGAAGTAGGCTACCAGGACCTCTTGATAAATCCTCAATTATATGAGACACTGAGCACTACAATGTAACTCCTTTAAGTGATAGCAAATGTGTGTATTCAGCACCCTAAGTTTATAGATCACACATCCTTGCTAGATTTACCAAGTCTTTGTCACCGTAATAACACAAACATAAGAACGAGCACCTGTGAAACTCAACTACAACATCAAATAAATGATATTCAACCTTCTTCGTAATCAATTAATCCAATAAGAACAAATACGAGCCTTTTAAAACCTTTAAGAACATAAACCAGCTAACCATCTTGTGTGTGTGAAACTAATAACCTGTGTGTGTAATCTAACAAACTGCTCATAATTAACCGAGAGCAAAAGTAGAACCAATCTCATAAAAACCCATCTCGGCTTCCCCTCACTGCTCGTAAATCATGCATTGTCTCCATAAATCATCTAAACACAGCAGTAGGTTAAACATACTCGTAACAGCAGAGTCAAAATTCAACAGCAGTACTTTCATAAAACTAGCAGTACTTTCAAAAAGCTAGCAGTACTTTCAAAGAATACGAACAGTACTTTGAATGAATAGCCGTACTTTCAGACGAACAGCAAGTACTTGTAATAAAAACAATGAGCAGTACTTCCACTCCAAATAATAACCCTCTTTGACCACGTGATACAGCATGCGAACCAACCAATTGACTGCTTTAAAATATTATATTAACATAACAGTTCGATTGTAGTCAAGACAGATTTTTAAGAACTAACCAATCACCATTGAGCCCATGTAAACTCTTTCTTTGCCATCCAATCAGAGTAATTCTTGTGACTCACCGACCAATTAATTCGAACGAGATATAGAGCGATTATAATAAATAAATTCATCTTATCACCACCCACTTATAATAATTAATCATCAATTCGTGATCAGTACGAGGATTATTCTATCTCAGTAAACTACCGACCCATTAACAAAACTGGTACGAGCTTATGAACTTTTGATGCGATAAACGACAAATATTGAATTAATATACCTCCGATTTGACCAGTCAGTGCAAGGTTATGATCGAATATTCATGATTAACCACAAGTGACAAATTCATTAAAGATCTTACCACGTTATCTTGTCGCCACATAAAAACTTTTGTAAAACTCGATCATAAAATCTTTTCCATAGCTGCTGCTTCTTCGACAGAATATTCTTCATAAACACGACACCATAAACCTTGTAACATCCCCTAGATATCATGAGCCCCAGGCTCTGATACCAATTGTGTAGATCGTTGAAGCTCTTAGACTAGGTCTAATATTATATCTAGGAACACATAATAATGAAGGCGGAATATTCAAACATAGAATCAACATTATTATGAACAAGGTTTTACATTCATAATCTCTAATATTATTAACAGCCCCAATTCTACTTGATCAAGGTAGAACATGTTACACGCCTTGTAACAGGGATCAAGGACTCGACCTTGAGGCTAAACTAACTAACTAACTAACTAAAACTAACTACTAACCCTAGACGTTTATAACTTACGTCTAGGTTACACACACACCTTTACTAATCGACTACATCTTGTAGTTGTGCACGTCTAAACTAATGACCCATGTCCTCTTTATATACTAGAGGGATTAGGGTTTACAATAAAGACAATCATAATACAATAAGGAAACTAAATCTTTTAAGTAAATCTTCTAGAATCTTCAAAATTCTCCATCTTTTTGTAGTTTCCCTTCTTGTCACATTAAGTCCTTCAAGTTTCATTCTTCTTGTTTTGTATCATCAAATCAATAAAACCCAACAATCTTCCCCTATTTGATGATGACAAAACAAAGACATTCTTGTACGAACTTCCCTAGACGAAGTAGAGAAGTTGAGATAATTAAATCTCACCATGAATGAAACAAGTCTTGTCTTCCCCTTAAGCCATGCCATGCCACTCTAACATCTCTTCTAACATCTCTTCCCCTTTTTGTTATCAACAAATAGGGAACGTATGCAAAACTTCCCCTTGAGTGGTGCATGTAGATGATTAAACATTTAATCAATAAGCTTCCCCTGAAACTAATATGTTTACATCATCATGATTCTTCAATTCTGTAAGCTCCTTGTAATGATTACTGATGAAGAAAACCAAATATAACGAACTTGATGAAGAAGTTGAATTTCCCAAACCTTCGTCTTATATCTTGCACTATCCACGTCTCTTTGTGACTCCAAACTTATCTTAGAAGTAGGCTACCAGGACCTCTTGATAAATCCTCAATTATATGAGACACTGAGCACTACAATGTAACTCCTTTAAGTGATAGCAAATGTGTGTATTCAGCACCCTAAGTTTATAGATCACACATCCTTGCTAGATTTACCAAGTCTTTGTCACCGCAATAACACAAACATAAGAACGCGCACCTGTGAAACTCAACTACAACATCAAATAAATGATATTCAACCTTCTTCGTAATCAATTAATCCAATAAGAACAAATACGAGCCTTTTAAAACCTTTAAGAACATAAACCAACTAACCATCTTGTGTGTGTGAAACTAATAACCTGTGTGTGTAATCTAACAAACTGCTCATAATTAACCGAGAGCAAAAGTAGAACCAATCTCATAAAAACCCATCTCGGCTTCCCCTCACTGCTCGTAAATCATGCATTGTCTCCATAAATCATCTAAACACAGCAGTAGGTTAAACATACTCGTAACAGCAGAGTCAAAATTCAACAGCAGTACTTTCATAAAACTAGCAGTACTTTCAAAAAGCTAGCAGTACTTTCAAAGAATACGAACAGTACTTTGAATGAATAGCAGTACTTTCAGACGAACAGCAGTACTTGTAATAAAAACAATGAGCAGTACTTCCACTCCAAATAATAACTCTCTTTGACCACGTGATACAGCATGCGAACCAACCAATTGACTGCTTTAAAATATTATAATAACATAACAGTTCGATTGTAGTCAAGACAAATTTTTAAGAACTAACCAATCACCATTGAGCCCATGTAAACTCTTTCTTTGCCATCCAATCAGAGTAATTCTTGTGATTCACCGACCAATTAATTCGAACGAGATATAGAGCGATTATAATAAATAAATTCATCTTATCACCACCCACTTATAATAATTAATCATCAATTCGTGATCAGTACGAGGATTATTCTATCTCAGTAAACTACCGACCCATTAATAAAACTGGTACTAGGTTATGAACTTTTGATGCGATAGACGACAAATATTGAATTAATATACCTCCGATTTGACCAGTCAGTGCAAGGTTATGATCGAATATTCATGATGAACCACAAGTGACAAATTCATTAAAGATCTTACCACGTTATCTTGTCGCCACATAAAAACTTTTGTAAAACTCGATCATAAAATCTTTTCCATAGCTGCTGCTTCTTCGACAGAATATTCTTCATAAACACGACACCATAAACCTTGTAACATCCCCTAGATATCATGAGCCCCAGGCTCTGATACCAATTGTGTAAATCGTTGAAGCTCTTAGACTAGGTCTAATATTATATCTAGGAACACATAATAATGAAGGCGGAATATTCAAACATAGAATCAACATTATTATGAACAAGGTTTTACATTCATAATCTCTAATATTATTAACAGCCCCAATTCTACTTGATCAAGGTAGAACATGTTACACGCCTTGTAACAGGGATCAAGGACTCGACCTTGAGGCTAAACTAACTAACTAACTAACTAAAACTAACTACTAACCCTAGACGTTTATAACTTACGTCTAGGTTACACACACACCTTTACTAATCGACTACATCTTGTAGTTGTGCACGTCTAAACTAATGACCCATGTCCTCTTTATATACTAGAGGGATTAGGGTTTACAATAAAGACAATCATAATACAATAAGGAAACTAAATCTTTTAAGTAAATCTTCTAGAATCTTCAAAATTCTCCATCTTTTTGTAGTTTCCCTTCTTGTCACATTAAGTCCTTCAAGTTTCATTCTTCTTGTTTTGTATCATCAAATCAATAAAACCCAACAATCTTCCCCTATTTGATGATGACAAAACAAAGACATTCTTGTACGAACTTCCCTAGACGAAGTAGAGAAGTTGAGATAATTAAATCTCACCATGAATGAAACAAGTCTTGTCTTCCCCTTAAGCCATGCCATGCCACTCTAACATCTCTTCTAACATCTCTTCCCCTTTTTGTTATCAACAAATAGGGAACGTATGCAAAACTTCCCCTTGAGTGGTGCATGTAGATGATTAAACATTTAATCAATAAGCTTCCCCTGAAACTAATATGTTTACATCATCATGATTCTTCAATTCTGTAAGCTCCTTGTAATGATTACTGATGAAGAAAACCAAATATAACGAACTTGATGAAGAAGTTGAATTTCCCAAACCTTCGTCTTATATCTTGCACTATCCACGTCTCTTTGTGACTCCAAACTTATCTTAGAAGTAGGCTACCAGGACCTCTTGATAAATCCTCAATTATATGAGACACTGAGCACTACAATGTAACTCCTTTAAGTGATAGCAAATGTGTGTATTCAGCACCCTAAGTTTATAGATCACACATCCTTGCTAGATTTACCAAGTCTTTGTCACCGCAATAACACAAACATAAGAACGCGCACCTGTGAAACTCAACTACAACATCAAATAAATGATATTCAACCTTCTTCGTAATCAATTAATCCAATAAGAACAAATACGAGCCTTTTAAAACCTTTAAGAACATAAACCAACTAACCATCTTGTGTGTGTGAAACTAATAACCTGTGTGTGTAATCTAACAAACTGCTCATAATTAACCGAGAGCAAAAGTAGAACCAATCTCATAAAAACCCATCTCGGCTTCCCCTCACTGCTCGTAAATCATGCATTGTCTCCATAAATCATCTAAACACATCAGTAGGTTAAACATACTCGTAACAACAGAGTCAAAATTCAACAGCAGTACTTTCAAAAAGCTAGCAGTACTTTCAAAGAATACGAACAGTACTTTGAATGAATAGCAGTACTTTCAGACGAACAGCAGTACTTGTAATAAAAACAACGAGCAGTACTTCCACTCCAAATAATAACTCTCTTTGACCACGTGATACAGCATGTGAACCAACCAATTGACTGCTATAAAATATTATAATAACATAACAGTTCGATTGTAGTCAAGACAGATTTTTAAGAACTAACCAATCACCATTGAGCCCATGTAAACTCTTTCTTTGCCATCCAATCAGAGTAATTCTTGTGACTCATCGACCAATTAATTCGAACGAGATATAGAGCGATTATAATAAATAAATTCATCTTATCACCACCCACTTATAATAATTAATCATCAATTCGTGATCAGTACGAGGATTATTCTATCTCAGTAAACTACCGACCCATTAATAAAACTGGTACGAGCTTATGAACTTTTGATGCGATAGACGACAAATATTGAATTAATATACCTCCGATTTGACCAGTCAGTGCAAGGTTATGATCGAATATTCATGATGAACCACAAGTGACAAATTCATTAAAGATCTTACCACGTTATCTTGTCGCCACATAAAAACTTTTGTAAAACTCGATCATAAAATCTTTTCCATAGCTGCTGCTTCTTCGACAGAATATTCTTCATAAACACGACACCATAAACCTTGTAACATCCCTAGATATCATGAGCCCCAGGCTCTGATACCAATTGTGTAGATCGTTGAAGCTCTTAGACTAGGTCTAATATTATATCTAGGAACACATAATAATGAAGGCGGAATATTCAAACATAGAATCAACATTATTATGAACAAGGTTTTACATTCATAATCTCTAATATTATTAACAGCCCCAATTCTACTTGATCAAGGTAGAACATGTTACACGCCTTGTAACAGGGATCAAGGACTCGACCTTGAGGCTAAACTAACTAACTAACTAACTAAAACTAACTACTAACCCTAGACGTTTATAACTTACGTCTAGGTTACACACACACCTTTACTAATCGACTACATCTTGTAGTTGTGCACGTCTAAACTAATGACCCATGTCCTCTTTATATACTAGAGGGATTAGGGTTTACAATAAAGACAATCATAATACAATAAGAAAACTAAATCTTTTAAGTAAATCTTCTAGAATCTTCAAAATTCTCCATCTTTTTATAGTTTCCCTTCTTGTCACATTAAGTCCTTCAAGTTTCATTCTTCTTGTTTTGTATCATCAAATCAATAAAACCCAACAATCTTCCCCTATTTGATGATGACAAAACAAATACATTCTTGTATGAACTTCCCTAGACGAAGTAGAGAAGTTGAGATAATTAAATCTCACCATGAATGAAACAAGTCTTGTCTTCCCCTTAAGTCATGCCATGCCACTCTAACATCTCTTCTAACATCTAAGTAATAATATAATCTCTATATCATTAATATTAGTTTGAAAATGTATTAGGATCATAGTCGGGAGTATTGGGTATAATGTTAGTAGAACTGACTGAGTGGTAACGTTAATTAAACAATTAAGCATACGTTAATGAAAATCACACAAACCCGTGAATGAACTGATATGGTAATGATGTTACTTATGATATGCAGACTACTCTAGTCTGTATGATATGTCTTAACTGATGATGCATGAATACGCAGCTAAACCTAACTGGTTACGCGCATTTGAATACCCGTAAACCTAGTTTACGAAATGATGAATGATGCCCATAAATAGTAATTTCCCTCCGGGAATGAATAGTGTCATATGAATAGTAAAATTTTTGACGACTTCTTAAAGTTTCAAACTGACTTCAAAAATAATGAATAGTGAAATGATGAATAGTGATCGGTAAATAGTGATTTATGAATAGTAACTCATGAATAGTTAATTATCGAGGTTTGGAAAATGACCTGAAATTACGAGTTGTGACAGTGAGTGACTAACAAAGTTTTCCAAATATCTTTTGCCGTATTACACATGAAAATTCTTTCAAATTCCTTTTTAGGCAAAGCAATATAAATCATCATTTTAGCCTCATTATTTTTGGATAATTTCCTTTTAAGTTCATCACTTTGTTAATCATAAGAAACTATTTCATCCTTTTTAGTTTCCGGATTCATTTGAATAGGTTAAAAGTCACCCTCGGTAATAACATGCCAAAGATCAATGTCTTTTGATTTTACATATGTTTCGAATCTTGTTTTCCAATATATAAAACAATCGGTTTCGAAAAGTGGTGGTCTTTGCATAGATTGCCCTTTTAGACATTTGTCGGAATCCGTTGATCGATTCAAGTTTTAAAATACAATATACTTTAAAATCTTGACTGACGTGGCTTCTGATACCAATTGTGGGAAACTAGAAGGGGGGGTTGAATAGTTTATCGGTTTTAATTTCTTTTAAAACTCTTGTTTTAAAAGTTTGCTATTGGAAACTTTGATTCGAACTCTATGTGTAATCAGTCAACACCAATATGAACTACACACTAAGCTAACAATTGATAAACAATAAAAGTAAAGAGTAGAGTTGGAAAGATCAAACCGAGACAAAGGATTTATAGTGGTTCGGCTACGAAGCTCTTTTTCGCCCTGCTCCATTCCCCGAGTACCACACTCGAGAGTTTCAAACACTATATCAACAACCTCCCTTCAGGCGGAGAAAACCGTACACGTCGCTTATCCTATTACCGACACTAAGCTAAATGTCGAGTGCTAATCTTAGCTAGCACCAATCTACCAAGGTCCACGTGACCAATCACACAAGCCCAATGGCTACACGAGATCACCAAGATCTCAACACGATCACAATGATCAACACTCTCTCAACTAACACTAATCTATCGACCCTTGATCTTCTTGATCAATCACACAAGCCCAATGGCTTTAAGAGATATCCACTATCTCTATAAGATCACACTTGATCTTCACTCTCACTCACAAAAGATAAATAAACTTGATGTATGCTATGATACAACAAGGTTGTAACAAGTGTTACAAAAACCTAACAACTATAACTCTTGTATCTTCTTGAATACTTTGAGTTCTTCTCTTGCTAATGAAGAGGAATGATAACACCTTGTATCAACTTGGATACTTGTGTTCTTCTCTTGCTAATGAAGAGGAATGAAGAGGATCTCTTGGTGGATGATTGGATCACTCTTAAAACAAAAGAAAACTAATCTAAATGATCTAAAGAAGAGAAAGGTGTGAGAGGTTTAAACTCAGAAGTTTTTCTGTGTGAAAGGGTGCCTAAAAACTGTGAATGGGGTTGGTTTTTATAGGCAAGAAAAATCTGAACGTTACAGAAAATTTTGTACGGACGGCTCCACTAAACATGCCACGGCTCCACTAAATTTAGTGAAACCGTGGAACGTCCTAGACTAGGACGCTCCAAATTTTGTCTTTTCTGGTGAAAACTTATTTGGGGAAGGTTGGAGCTGATTTTGGTGGGAAAAATAGCTGTTGTGATTTTCAAACTTATTTTTCCATTAAAACATTTCTTAATAATTCAAAAATAATTTGTCGTGTGTATTTTTGAATAAAATGTTTTGTCCCATTAAAATGTGAAGTCTCAAAACATAAATTCACTTCTTTGATCATTTGTCAAGTTGTAAATTTGTTCTAGAGTGATTTGCGTAGAAACGGGATCTTTCGATTAAAAACTTGTTTACGTTAATTTTAACGTCACGTGATTTCACATTTTGTCATCCTCAAAATGTGAAGTAATCGAAAGATATAAATAACGTTTTTAGAACACTATTTGCATCAACATAATGCTTTACCTAAGAAAGAATATGAAAGAGTCGTTATGTGTAAAACCACTAAGGATATTTGGCAATCTTTAATTATCACTCATTAAGGGAACTCACAAGTCAAGGATAACAAAATTGATCTTCTTCTTCAACAATATGAACAATTTGTTATCCCTGAAGATGAGACCATTGATAATGCATTTGCTAGGTTTAATACTATCATTACTTCTCTTAAAGCACTTGACGAATCTTTTTGTAGTAAGAACTTTGTCAGAAAATTTCTTAGAGCATTTCATCCGAAGTGGAGAGCAAAGGTGACGACCATTGAAGAATCCAAGGATATTTCAAGCATGTCACTTGACGAGCTTATAGGAAATCTCAAGGTTCATGAGATGGTGATGGAAAAAGATTCAGAGATAGTCAAGGGCAAAAAAGAAACGATCAAGTCCATTGCCTTAAAAGCTATGGTAGAGTCAAGTGATGATGAAGAGTCTAGTTCAGGTAGCGAAGATGAAGATTATGCCATAGCCGTAAGAGATTTCAAGAAGTTCTTTAGGAGACGAGGAAAGTTTGTAAGACAACCTCGTGAAGAAAAGAAATCCTTCCGGAAAGACCGTGATGATAAGAAAGGTAAAGGAGATAGAAAGTGCTTTAGGTGCGGAGATTCTAGTCATCTAATAGGAGAATGTCCGAAGCCACCCAAGAACAAGACTCAAAGAGCCTTTGTTAGTGGTGCTTGGAGCGATAGTGAAGATGATGACGAAGAGCCTAAGAACGACGAAGTTGCTCTCATGGCTCATGACTCAGAAGAGGTACATTCTGACTCGTCATATTCTTCTATTGATGATGACACCTTAGAAATAGAATATAACAAACTGTGTGAAATTACCCTAAAAATCATAAACAAAAATAAGTTTTTAAAAACGAGAAAGGAATTTTTAGAAAACGAAGTTCATTGGTTAAAAGAAAAAGCTATACGATTAGAAAAGGGTAAAGCCATTAAAGAAACATGTGTTTCATGTCAAGAACTTAAACTAGAATTAGAAACACTTAAGACCACACATGAAGATCTTATCAAACAAAACTCTAAATTTAAAAGGTTTGATAAAAATATCAGTTGTATAGATGAGATAATGAAAGTTCAAAAGTTACCTCATGATAAAACTGGATTAGGCTTTATGAAACTAGGAGACTTAAGTAGCTTTAAGAAACAAACAGTGAAAGTACAAGAACTGTTCCAACAAGTTCAGACACCCACGGATCCCACGGAATCAAAAATTTGGTTCCACCAGTAGTTGACATTGGTTCTGCGGGTACTGTTGCTGAACAGAAGGATTGCACTTCGGCTCGTACTGAATTCGTTAAGGTCACAAGAAAACCTAGCACTAGTACAACTGTTAATAAACAAAAACCAGCAGTTACTATAGGAATAGGACAAGTTAAAAATGAGTTTAGAACTAAAATAGTTCAACAAAGACCAAGAATGACTATTCCCAAATGCCCCTTTCCAAAGAGTAACTACAACACACAACATCATTATCAAAATAGTTAGAACCCAAACTTACCTAGAAGTTATCAAGGTCCCAACTATATGCCATGGAACCCATATCCACTGTTTCCTTACATGAATCAAGTAAATGGGATGTTTAACCCAAATGGACCCATGAGATATTGGGGACTAAACGCTTGAGTTTTTCTTAAACTTAGGTATGCTTGAAAGTTGGATTGGAACCGGATGAGTGGATTAAAGACAGCGGGTGTTCAAGGCACATGACGGGAAACAAAAGCCTTTTCTCAACCTACCAACCATACGACGGAGGTAATGTTACGTTTGGTAGCAAGCTTAAAAGTAAAATCGTCGGAAAAGGTACAATCTCTCATGACTCTCTTTCTATTGATGATGTTGTTCATGTAGATAACTTAGGCTTTAACTTGCTTAGTATTAGTCAATTATGTCGTAAAAAGTATAACGTCATTTTCAGTGAAAATGAAAGTAAAATACTTAAAGACGGTATAACCGTAGGAAAAAGTGTTTTAAAGAATAACGTATACGTTATGAAATTAGATAAAACATCTAAAGACAAACTTTGTCTTACCTCTCTAGACGACAACTCAACTCTTTGGCATAGACGCTTAGGTTACGCCAATATGAGACTAATCCAATCCTTATCATCTAAGGAACTCGTTAGGAACCTACCCAAGTTGAAATACGACCAACACTTTTGTGATGCTTGCAAAATTGGGAAACAAGTTCATAATAGCCATAAGGCTAAAAACATGGTGTCCACATCTAGGTGTTTAGAACTATTGCATATGGATTTGTTTGGTCCATCCGCTATACAAAGTTATGGAGGAAACTTCTACACTTTGGTAATAGTAGATGATTATTCTAGGTATACTTGGACTAAGTTTTTGAAAACTAAAAATGAAGCATTTGATAAATTTGAAATTCTATGTAAGAAAATTCAAAATCAAATAGGAAATAGCATTGTGTCAATTAGAACCGACCACGGTCGTGAATTTGATAACGAAACTCAATTTGGAGCTTTTTGTGATGCTAATGGCATAACACATAATTTCTCGGCTCCTCGAACTCCTCAATCAAACGGTGTAGTAGAACGTAAAAATAGAACACTTCAAGAAATGAGTCGAACAATGCTAAATGAACAAAATATACCACAAAAGTTTTGGTGTAACGCCGTTGACACATCAACATATATCTTAAATAGAGTTTTAATTAGACCATTTTTAAATAAGACTTCATATGAACTTTATCGAGGCAAAAAGCCTACATTAGGATATTTTAGAGTTTTTGGAAGCAAGTGCTTCATTTTAAACACTAAGGATTATCTCACCAAGTTTGACCCAAAGTCTTATGAAGGTGTATTCCTTGGATACTCACAAAATAGTAAAGCCTATATAGTTTTGAACAAAGAAACCTCAAGAGTCGAGGAATCGTTGAACGTAACATTCGACGAAAGTCTACCTCCCTCTAAGACATCACCTTTGGTAGATGATGACTTAGTTGAAAGTCAAATGGTTGAAAACCAAGAAAATGTAGAAAATGACAAAGAAGATGAACTTGTAAATAGAGAAATAGTCAACGTCAAAGAATCCAAAAGTCATCCATTAGACAATGTCATAGGAGAAATTAATGAAAGAACATTAAGATCAAAAGTCCAAAACCAAAGTAATTTCTTTTGTTTTGTTTCAACTATTGAGCCTAAAAATATAAATGAGGCCATAAAAGATGAATCTTGGGTCATAGCGATGCAAGAAGAATTAAACCAATTTGTTAGAAATGACGTTTGGACATTAGTCCCTCAACCTAAATGTCAAACCATAATTGGAACAAAATGGGTGTTTAGAAATAAAATGGATGAAAATGGTGTAGTGTCTAGAAACAAAGCTAGGCTAGTAGCTCAAGGCTACAATCAACAAGAAGGTATAGATTACGACGAAACATTTGCTCCGGTTGCTAGGCTCGAGTCAATTAGAATACTACTTGCATATGCATGTGCACTTGACTTTAAACTTTTTCAAATGGATGTCAAAAGTGCATTTCTTAACGGTTTTATCAATGAGGAAGTGTATGTAGCACAACCTCCCGACTTTGCCGACTTTGAAAAACCAAATCATATCTACAAACTTAAAAAAGCTTTATACGGACTTAAGAAAGCACCAAAAGCATGGTATGATCGACTTAATACTTTCCTAGTTGAACATAAGTTTACCATGGGACTAGTAGACAATACTCTTTTCACTAAGAAAAAGGGATCACATATAATCATAGTTCAAATATATGTGGATGACATTATATTCGGATCAACTTGTCAAGAGTTATGCGACGATTTCTCAAATCATGCATGACGAGTTTGAAATGAGTATGATGGGGGAGCTAAACTTTTTCTTAGGTTTCCAAATAAAACAATTAGAAGATGAGATATTCTTCAACCAATGTAAGTATATCAAGGATATGCTTAAGAAATTTGGTCTTGAAGACTCAAAACCTATGAAAACTCCTATGTCTTCGGAAATCGAACTCACTGAGGTTGACGAAATTGAATCCGTAGATTGCACTAAATATAGAGGAATGATTGGTAGTTTACTCTATCTCACGGCTAGTAGACCGGACATTATGTTTAGTGTTTGTCTATGTGCTCGCTTTCAAGAAGATCTTAAAACATCCCATCTTGAAGCCGTTAAACGAATATTTAGATACATTAAAGGTACTACACATTTAGGATTATGGTATCCCAAAGGAACGGGGGTCGAAACCATAGTGTATACCGACTCAGACCATGCCGGTGACTATGTCGATAGAAAAAGTACAAGTGGTATTTGTACTTTTGTTGGGCATTGTCTCACCTCATGGTTTGCTAAGAAACAAACGGCTCTAGCAATATCAACAACCGAAGCCGAGTACGTGTCAGTAGGAAAAGTTTTCCAACAAGCTCTCTGGATGAAACAAGCTCTCGTCAACTATAGGATTTAACTCAACGATATCCCTATTCTCTGCGACAACAAAGGAGCCATCGACCTTAGCAAGAATCGAGTTCAACATGCTAGAACCAAAGACATAGAAATTCGTCACCACTTTCTACGCGACAATGTTCCAAAAGGAAACATCTCTATCGAGAAAGTATCCTCAAAGGACAACATTGCTGACATCCTCACAAAACCTCTTAAGAGAGAACCCTTTAACCTTCTTAGACTTGGTTTAGGATTAATGGAACCTAATGTGTAGATTAAACCTTAGCTTGAACCTTAGATTAACCAAACACGACAAAAACCAAAAAACTAACTTTGATCCCGCGGAACCAATTGACAACAAGGACGGAACCCTGATTTTGGTTCCGCCCTATCCGCGGGTCTCTGAGTCAGTTTTTAAGTATATTAAACAAACACTCCTGTACTGTTTATCACATTCCCCAAAAACACACAAGCAACTAGAACTCGACCCATAGCAAACCAAACTCAGAATTTAGGCATTCTACCACAACCAATTTGTGCTTTAATCCTCTCTGTAAGTATCCTAACTATATCTACATTCCTGATCTGAGTCTAGGATTTCTATTTCTTGCACAAAATCAAAACTTGGGGTTTATGCATCTTTTTGTAAAATCATGAAGCATAATTCACTGAATTACATAACAAATCATTTTTTCCATAGTTAGTAATTGCATCTTATAGGACATTATCATAATTCACTAAAAACCCCATGATAAATTTTTTTATAAATCTTCTCACGACTAGGAAAAACGGTTTTTGTACATTGTTCATATAAATAAAAACGTTGTGTTTTAAACATCATTTTCAAAATGTCTCTTGAATGCTAAAGGGAATACATAACTAATATGTATTTTCGGGTACATTCAAACGAAGCTACATTGAATTAGGAGCGTTTGGGTTATCTCTCATTTTTATTATAAAATTTGCATAAACGAAATTTCATGCATCAAAAGGAGTCGAGATAACCGCACCTCCACATTGTCCCCATGTAGGCACACACTAGAACATTATATACGTATTCTCGTTAGTTTTAACTAAACTATGTAATTTTCGTGTCTAGGATAACATCATGCCTCCCGCAACATACTACGACCACAAAGACACCCTTAACTACCTACCTAAACACCATAAGACAAATGGACTTTCAAACGACCAAGTTAAGATATTTAAGGCTTTAGAAAAGTGGTACGTACACGAGGGTAGAACCATAGACCCCTCATTTTTAGAAGAAACCAACATCCGATAACAACTAGCCGCCATCAACTTTGATTGTCTTTTGGACATAGACGAACCTATAGTCCCTAGATTTTTGCTAGAATTCTATGCTAGTGTCGTTCTTAGTTCCAATGACTATGGTCTCATAAGCATCCATTTCAAAGTCAACCAACACGAATTCACCATCCCTTTGAACCAATTCGCGGAAGTCTTAGGAATTCCGGGTGTAGGTACGTGTCTTTACACTGACAAGTGGTCATTGTCAATCCTCGATTCCATTGTTGATCGTATGCCTCCATACGACACACCCTTGACTCCAAAAGAGACCATCCGGGTTCATCTCTACCTCCCTAGGAACACCAACACTAGAACAAACAAACAAGGCCGTGAGGTCGATCGAGATCCATTTGGCATAGAGCTAAACGAGCTTAAGCCCCAATTCAAGAAGCTGGAAGAAATTCTTCGGGAAAACGTTTTATGCACCATAGGAAATAGGGATCATCTCAATGATAGCCTTCGTTATATGCATTATTGTGTGTCAACTCTCCCAACCTGGCCCTGCCCATTTGAATCTGTTATTAAATGTTACAATTTTGACCCTTTACCCGACCACTCATAAGCTCTATGCCTCTATAATATGTGCATGATTATATTCATTTTTTAAACATAACTATATAAAAATTACTGACATAAGCACGTCAATGAGGAACAAAAAGAAAATAATCAAAATCGTAATACTTTCCAGCATAAGATGTTCACTTATGCTTTTAGGCAAACATATATTAACTTTCATATTCAGATTTTATACAGATAGTTTGGAGCGTTAACACCAACATTTTCTGTAAAAACCGATTTGGAGCAATGGTTTATCACTTTATCTAAAACTTTACGTGGAACAAAGATACTACAATGGACATATCACGGAACATAAAATAAGCAATATTAACGCACAGGCAAACATGAACATTTTCTGTTTCTTTGTGTGTGAGCGGGCGGGGGAGAAGGGTCTTTGTATTCATCTACAAGATTACCAACTGAGTTAAAGGTCACTCGTTTCTAAAAGTAAGTAAGATCAGCGGGATCCACTTGCCTATATCTAAACTCAGCCCCTGATACAATGGGTTTGAGTGTATCGGTTAGGCGTTTAAAGGAAAAGAAACCTAACGCAAAGGGGTGTTTTTTCAATCTTATCCGTGGGCTTATTAGCTTAGCTGATTTCGCCTTATATTTCATAAGCCCAAATTTCCCCGCTTATTGTGATGTAATAAATTTATATAATCCAGTAAGTCTCAAAATAGCTGGAAAATGTCGGGTTTATGAAATATAATCCGAAATCAAATAAGCTAATAAGGCCACATATAAGCTTAGGGGGTGTTTGTTTAAGCTTATATGTGGTCTTATGATCTTATTTGATTTCGGCTTATATTTCATAAGCTTCAATCTTCCGGCTTATTTTGAGACTTATGGGCTTATATAAGTTTATCATAATAAACTTATATAAGCCCACTAGTTTCAAAATAAGCCGGAAAATTGGGGCTTATGTTATATAAGCCGAAAGACAAATAAGCTCATAAGCCATATATAAGCTTAAACAAACACCCCCTTAAACATCATATCCAAACCAAACTTTATATAAAATATACTGATCGTAATGTGCTCAACATCAAACTATATATAATCTACCTCTACTGTAATGAAAATATTCATATAAAATTATCAATCAATATGCTATTAAAAAACCCAATTTACATATACCATAACGAATTAGGGGTTTTAATTAATAAGAAGTAAACCCTAAAACATAATTGAAAAGATTTGTATAGAGAAGAGAGCTAACCTGAATGAAGTTGCGGAAACCCAAATAGTTTTTCAGGAAGGTTTTGCGTCTTGGTTATATGGGTTAAGGGTGTGTTTGTTAACGGGTACAGGAATGAGGGTATGGTTGATGGTGAGTGTTTGGTTAGTATGTCATTTTGGTTTGTAGATGTGTGGGAAACTAGAAGGGGGGGTTGAATAGTTTACCGGTTTAAAAACTTCTTTTAAAAATCTTGTTTTAAAAGTATGCTATTGGAAACTTTGATTCGAACTCTATGTGTAATCAATCAACACCAATATGAACTACACACTAAGCTAAGTAATAATAACAAATAAAAGTAAAGAGTAGAGTTGGAAAGATCAAACCGAGACAGAGGATTTATAGTGGTTCGGCTACGAAGCTCTTCTTCGCCCTACTCCACTCCCCGCGTACCACACTCGAGAGTTTCAAACACTATATAACAACCTCCCTTCAGGCGGAGAAAACCGTACACGTCGCTTATCCTATTACCGACACTAAGCTAGATGTCGAGTGCTAATCTTAGCTAGCACCAATCTACCAAGGTCCACGTGACCAAACACTCAAGCCCAGTGGCTTCAAGAGATCACCAAGATCTCAACACGATCACAATGATCAACACTCACTTCACTCTACTCAACTAACACTAACCTAATGACCCTTGATCTTCTTGATCAATCACACAAGCCCAATGGCTTCAAGATATGTTCACTATCTCTATAGATCACACTTGATCTTCACTCTCACTCATAAAAAGGAAATAAACTTGATGTATGCTAAGACACAACAAGGTTGTAACAAGTGTTACAAAAACCTATCAACTATAACTCTAGTATCTTCTTGATTACTTGAGTTCTTCTCTTGCTAATGAAGAGGGATGACAACACCTTGTATCAACTTGGATACTTGTGTTCTTCTCTTGCTAGTGAAGAGGTATGAAGAGGATCACTTGAAGGATGATTGGATCACTCTTGAAACAAAGAAAAACTAATCTAAATGAACCTAAGAAGTGAAAGGTGTGAGAGGATTTAGCTAAGGGATTTTTCTGTGTGTGAAGGGTGCCTAAAACTGTGAAAGAGGAGGGTATTTATAGGCAAAGAAAATCTAAACGTTACAAAGAAATTCTGTACGGATGGCTCCGTTAAATACCATACGGCTCCACTAAATTTAGTGGAACCGTGGAGCCGTGGTAGACTAGGACGCTCCAAATTTTGTCTTTTCTGGTGAAAACTTATTTGGGGAAGGTTGGAGCTGATTTTGGGGGGGAAAATAGCTGTTGTGATTTTTAAACTAATTTTTCCATTAAAACATTTCTTAATATTTCAAAAATAATTTGTCATGTGTATTTTTGAAAAAATGTTTTGTCCCATTTAAAATGTGAATTTTCAAAACATAAATTCACTTCTTTGATCACTAGTTCAAGTTGTAACTTTGTTCAAGAGTGATTTGCGTAGAAACGGGATCTTCCGATTAAAAACTTGTTAACGTTAATTTTAACGTAACGTGAGTTCACATTTTGTCATCCTCAAAACGTGAGGTAATCGAAAGATATAAATAACGTTTTTAGAACATTATTTGCATCAACAATCTCCCCCTTTTTGATGATGACAAAATATAAACTCATTTTAGGTTAAAATTAGTTTTAACAAGTTTTTAATGAGTTTACTCCCATTTCTCTTAAAATGAGTTTTAACAAGTTTTTAATGAGTTTACTCCCATTTCTCCCCCTTTTTGTCAAATCAAAAAGGTGGTTAAGGCTCCCCCTTGATGTGTACTCCCCCTCATTTGGAGAACACAAAGGAATCGAGCAATGGTTCGTGCTACAAAACTAGGTTAGACGGCAAATAAACAATATCTAACAAGTAGCACATAAGACAAATATCCAACCACAATAAAAGAATTATGGCTAAGTAGCCAAAATGAAAAGCCCATTACATAAATATAAAATAAATGTCATACATAAGTATGACTACAATAGGAAAGCAAATTAAACTAACAAGAAGACACATAAACATCTAAAGTAACATGAGGCTTCTAGATTTGCTTCCAACTTCAAAAGGTTCCTAATCATTTATTTAGGGAGACTAAACATAACCATGTTTAGTTTGGGCTATTGTGTGGTGGAGGTGGTGGAAGGATGATGGGTCCAATGGGTGGTGTGAGGAGGTGTTCTAGGTATGAAAACCTAAAGCTAAGCTCATCTCTAAGGTTCATGATGAGCTCAAAGTTGTGATGACAACAAGCACAACTCAAGGTGTGTGAGTAAAGGGGATACTTGATGGGATAACCCATTAAGGGTTGAGGTGATGGTGATAGTAAAGGTGATGATGTGTTGCTCCCAAGTTCAAAGGGAGTGTTTGGTGAAAGGGTGAAGGTGAGAGTTAGAGGTTGTGGTGATGTTGAAAGTGATGAGGGTGTTGTGTTAGTTCCCAATTCAAGGGAAGTTGATGGTGATGAGTTGAGTGTCAAGGCTAAAGGGTGAATAGGACTATGTTGAGATGAGTGTGTGTTGATTCTTGTTGTGGAGGATGAGGATATAGGTTGGATAGAGGTTGCCTTGGATGGAGCTTGGGGTGTAGTGAAGGAAGATGATGATTTGGTAGAGGTTATAGGTGTATGGGTTTCATCTTCATCATCCAAGGTGAGATCAATGAGGGGAATGTCATTGGTGATAGGTTTAGTTGATGATTGGGGTGTGTTGACATTCTTGATCCATTGATCAACTAGAGTGGTTTGGTTGGTTGGTTTGATGTTGAATCTAGGTTTCTTGAACACTCTTGATCCCATGATGGTTGGTGAGTGTAGTGAGTGTGAAGGTGAGTGTGAAGGTGTAAGGATGGTTGTAAGAATGGCAATGCATGATGGTAGCTTAAATAGCCAAATCATAAGCATGCAAGTTTGAAATGTTGGATTTGGGGATTTGGGTGCATGGGAATCAGGTTATGGTTGTAGTTTTTCAGGGAAAAGAAGTCAAAAAGTGGAAGAGAATAGCAGTTTTCGTCTTCCAGAGGCACGGCACCATTAAAGGTGCTACGGCACCACTAAATTTAGTGGAGCCGTGGCCTATTTAATGGAGCCGTGGGCTCTTTTGACCTTCTTTCCAGGTCTGCAGGTTTTAGGCAGCCTAAATGGGGAAATTTCTGGGGAATCCATTGGCTGCAAATCTCAAAGCCTCAAATTACTAAACACATAGAATTCCTAAAGCTAGTTTCAACTAGCAACTAACATGATCATGTGATCATATATGTATTTAGGCAACTATTAAGCATGCATGAATCCAAGCATTTTTAACATCTAGTGCATGTAATAAAATAAGCTAACATGCATGAGTTAGGCAAGATAAACCAACATGAGGATTAATTAACAAGAGAATTAATCATGTTCAAGTGTTAAAAGGAAACACATCAAGCTAGTTAATGTATTAAGCAACAATGCCACAAACTATTAGTAGTATTTTAATCATAATACTTATATTAATAATACTACTTAAGTTATTTCCATCTAATCCTTTCTTTTCCCCAACTTCTTAATTTTGTTCCCAAGCCCTTTGATCGCCTTGCCGATGGACTTTAATCCCCCGATAGTTTGCTCATGCATCTCCACTTATCTATTGTACATTGTGGTTTGCCTTCTCATCATGTGGGATAGATTTACCATCCCATTTTCGAGGTCGGTTGTACGTCGAAATGATGAGGTATCAAGGTTACGAAAGTAGGTGTCGGGAGAAGGGATTTGAGAACAAGACGTTCCTTCTTCGTTCACCTCATCATCGTCCTCATCCATGGGTTCAGATGATGATTCATGACTGAAGGAGGAGGATGAATGGGGAATATCGGAAGTGGATTTACGACCACGTTTGGACCCTTTGTCCTTACGTTGCTTTGTGCGACGTTGTGGTCCACCAAGTGGGTGCATAACCCGATTGACTAGGACATAGTCGACACTTTGAAGATGTGGGAAATGTTCCATGACCCACCTGAATAAACGAGTAAGCAACATGCCGTATGGCATGAGCTCATCGGACCGACGATGAATGTTGGCCATCCGTTTGACCATGTAGTATGCGAGGTTGAATGGTTCCTCGATACTAAGACAGTAGAGCATAAGGGCAAGACTTGCCGATACGTGATCACGGTTGCCTCCAAGGCTTAACACATTTTCACGCAGAAGAAGTTCCCAACTTCTAAGGTCGGGACGGAGTTCCCTGAGATAGATTTTGGATGGGTCAAGAAAGACAACGGATCCATCACGTTTTTGGTACGTGTTGGCGACTCGAGGAATTTGGATTATTTGTTTGATTACTTCAATGTCGGGAATTTGGGTACTATAGGCACCTTTCATCTCAACATTGTAGTAAAGAGACTCTAGAGAATGGTCGTTGGTGTATGCACACTGACCATATGAGGGAACACCAAGAATTTCACCAAACTGAGTGACAGACAGGGTGATATTTTGGTGTCGAATCCAAAAGTCAAGAAAGACGTTTTCGTCAGAGTCAGTGTAGGTACGAACACGACTGTAAAATTCGAGAACGAAAAGGGGACATATTTGATCGTTTATTGTGTATAAACAATCGAACCGAATAGAAGGAAAACAAGCATTGACTCTGTCTGACATGACATAAAGTGCATCGACTACACGCCCTTCTTGTATGTATCGATTTTGGACTTTTGCGAGATAAGCTCTTTGCTCATCAGGAATGTTTAGATTTTCAAGAGTACTAAGAATGTATGGTTTGGTATCTTGATAATCATTTCGAGGCATTGTTTTTCTACAAAAAAAATATTTTTGTATATGTTAGTTCGTTGCATTTTAATGATTACACTTCTAGTGTGTGTGCCTAAATGCAAACAATGTGGAGGTGCGGCAATCTCGACTCTAAAATTATCCTAAAGAGATTACCCAAACGCTCCTATCTTCACTTTTGCTCAATCAAATATGTCGAACAATACATATCAATTATGTACTTCGAGCCATATTTGAGATTTCATGTATTCATGCAAAAACGTTTTTAATTTGCATCAACAATGCATGAAAAAGGTTTCATGATCCTAGACTTGTGAAGTTTTTCGAAAAAATGATCGAATTGGGGTGTTTGGCAAATGCCTCAACATGGCGCCAACAAGCTTTAAGATTAAAAAAAGCTTTAATGCAGAACGTTCCTAATCCAATTTTAATCATCCTAAACATGATTCCATTGCAAATAATCAATCATAATCCGAATTTAGTGATTAATTTCGGATTAGGTTTTGCAACATAAATGGGTTTTTGGAAATCCTAGGTTTAGGGAATCATGTGAATGCTACATTGTCTAATCCTAGTCTTAATTTCACAAGGGTTCAATTAATTTTGAAAATCCCCAATTCGGATTTATACTCAAGAACAAACCCTAGACTCAAATTAAAAGAAATTAAGAGTGAATTACTTACAATTGATGATGTTGTGGTTAGGATTTGTTAATTTCAATGCCTCAATCTTGATTTGCAAAAGATTAATTGAATTATGGTGTTATGGTTCGATTTTGACAGCAAGTGGAAGTGGTTTTGTGTGTTTGGAAAATTTGTGCAGAAGAAAAGAGTAACTGGACGCGTTTATCAGATGCACGGCTCCACAGTTCCACTAAACATTAGTGGAGCCGTGGCTCTTTAGTGGAGCCGTATGTCTGATGGTCCAGTTTTTCTTCTGTTTTGACTTTTGGCTGATTAATCTTACTTATTTAGTAAGACTTTTTGACACGAGGAAAAAGTTTATACCTAATAAACTTTTTGAAGAAAGATGATTAAATGGGATGACCGGAAATGACCTTAGTGTTTCCGAGGAAATTGACTAAGTTGTCATTGGATGAGGATTTACTTCTAGTATTTCCCGTGAAATAAATAGAAGTTATGAGTTGTGTTTAGGAGGATGACTATAATATTTCCCATGAAATATTTAATTAGTCGGAGTACGCGACACAAGGAATGACTAGATATTTCCCGTGAAATATTCATGAGTCATGTGACGAGTGAAAAATATGACTTAAAAAGTCATGAGCGATTTGTAGAGAATGACTTCAATGTTTCCCGCGAAACTTTCGAGAGGTCATAGAAGGGATGAAAGGTTATGAGGTATGACGTGACGGATGACTTTAATATTTCTGAAGGAATATTCAAATAGTCATGAGCGGGATGAGAGGAATGACTTGAAAAGTCATATGACGAGATGCGAGGAATGACGTTAATATTTCCAGTGAAATATTACGAAGTCGTGAGATGAGGCTTAGGGAATGACTTGACATTTCCAATGAAATATTCAAGGGTCATGAGTCGAGAATAAGATGGATGTGTGAGATGACTTCAATATTTCCGGAGAAATATTCAAATAGTCATAAGAGGGGATGAAAGGTTATAAGGTATGACGCGAGGGATGACTTTAATATTTCCATAGAAATATTGAAATAGTCATGAGCGGGATATGAGGAATGACTTGAAAAGACATATGATGGGATGTGAGAGATGACATTAATATTTCCAATGGAGTATTAAGAGGTCATTTGACGAGAATGTAGAGGTTAAGGTGAGAAGAGATACTTTTCAAAGAAAATATTTCTCTTTCGACGTTATCATGACGGAGGAGATGTCTTTCCGCTGGGAGATGACGTACTTCGACGAGCTTCGTTCATGAGCAAACTATAGGGTTCCCGGACAAGTCTAATGGCATCTTGACTGCTACTCTTCATAGGGAGTTGTCTCATCTATAGTGTTTGTTGTCATGCCTTTCCGGCGCTTGCGTACTCGGCTTCGGTCATGGAAATAGCAAGAGTAGTTTGTTTCTTGGGGAACCAAGAAGTTTGTTAACAAACCTATGAAGGTACAAACATTGCTCTTTATGTCTCAATCCACATCAACTCTCGCATTATCAGAGTTGGTATAGAAACATTTTCTACAACCGTCTCCTTGAGATATCGTAGTCTCAAGTGTGTAGTATCTTCAATGCATCGTATGATACATTGAACACTTTGATGTAAGAAGTTTTGGGACACTTCTTACAAGTGGGCACAAAGCCAACACTATTCATGATAATGGACCTACTTGCCGTTAGGTAAACTACTTTACCTATTGTGCCCCTAACCTAGTTATATCCGCGTACTCACCTTCTTCGTCTCTTGTGAGTTTCGCATTTGCGGATATGGGCGTTATTGTCAATAAAGACTATTACTTAAACTATGTATCTCATACATATAGTATACATAAGTTTAAAGGGATACTTAATTTAGGCAAGATTACATATGTGCAAGGAAGGGAACTTGATTCACTCATCAATGCTTAATTCAAACTTGTCATGCATGATCTTCAAGCGATCATCGAACATTTCTGGACAAGTTGAATTTGGCATGATGAGATGTGAATAGAGTTTCTGTGTTATAGTGCCTACCATGTTAGATTCTAACTACACTATTTCATGCCAAACATTACCACTAACAAAGGGTGTTTTAAGAAAGCGTATCTGCGCCTGAGGTGTTGCTCTTAAAACTAGAAGACTAGGGTACCTTTGTTGGATGTTAAGCATGAAAGACACGACTTGACTATTGCGTCACCGGATTTGCTTGATAACGCATCATACTCCTTTTGTTAGACTCCAAGGTTTATTTACACTCATGTTTTCCTAGCAAAACAAATGTTCAAACATCTGGTCCCCAATATCTCATGGGTCCAAAGTTGTTAGAGTTAAACATCCTACGCATTTGTTGCGTTAGTTTAGGATGTGAGAATGGAGGACACATTTCCCATGGTAAGTAACTTTGTTGTGGACGATCATTCCAAGTTACGGGAAAGTTACTTGGATGATTTTGTCTTCTAAAGTTACCTCTCGGTAGAGGAGTTCTAGACCGAGGTTTGGGAGAGTTTACCTTTCTAGGTGGAGGAGTAGTTGACCTAGTGTCACGCTTTACAAATCCATGTTTGGGAGATGACAATGGTTTGTAAGAGCTTTTGACCTCCCCTTTACTAGGTGTAGACACTCTAGAACTATTTTTAACTATGTGACTCGGTTTAGGACTTAGACTATTATTCAAAATTGACCCAGTTTCGTCTTCAGCACCAGACGGTACCACGGTACCACTAAATTTAGTGGTGCCGTCTGTACCTTTAGTGGTGCCGTCCCCTTCAGACTTAGACGTTTCAGGCATTACAAATTTAACTTGTTTGGTACCACTTGTAGAAGCCTGATTTGGGTCAAATCCTAAACCCGAACGGTCATGTTCACTATATCTAATATTTTCAAGTATATCATTAAGCTTTTTAGTTCCTTCATCAAACTTAATGATTCTTAAAGCATTTTCTTTAAGTTTTTCATTTTCTACTTGAAGACTTACACATGACCCACATCCTAAGTCTACTTCCTTGTTTTTCTCAAGTCTTTTGACTTGATCTTTTAGTTCTAGGACTTGTAGTTCTAGTTCTTGTAGTTTTAACTTAAGTTTTGTGTTTCTACCTAAGATCTTAGTACTAACTACGCATAGTTTGTTGTATTCGTCATGCAATTCACTATCATCTATTGACGAATTATTATCACTATAATAAGAAGAGTCGGAATGTACCTCGTTAGAAGCCTGAGCCATTAGGCACTTTTCATCGTTAGGCTTCTTCTCTTCTTCTTCACCGCTATCACTCCAAGAACCTCCTACAAAGGCTCTTTGGTTGTTGGATTTTGGTGGCTTAGGACATTCTCCTATGAAGTGATTAGGATCTCCGCATCTATAGCATCTCCTATCACTTGTCCCTTTTCTTTCATCATGATTTCTTTGGGATGACTTCTTCTCATCACGAGATTGTCTAGGAAATCTACCTTTCCTCCTAAAGAACTTTCTAAAGTTCCTAACGGCTAGTGCGTACTCTTCATCTTCACTACCGGAACTCGAACATTCCTCATCACTAGACTCCTTCTTGGCTTTTAATGCTAGAGATCTAACTCTCTCACTTTTGCCTTTGACAATGTCGGAGTCTTTCTTGATGATCATCTCGTGAACTTTCAAGTTTCCTATAAGTTCATCGAGTGACAATGCCGCCAAGTCCTTTGACTCTTCTATGGCGGTGACCTTTGCTCTCCATTTAGGATGTAGAGCTCTAAGAAACTTCCTAACATAGTTCTTACTAGAATAACCTTCATCAAGAGCTTTAAGACTAGTGATAATAGTATTAAATCTAGCAAAAGTATTATCTATTGACTCATCCTCCGAAATGGAGAATTGTTCATATTGTTGAACAAGAAGATCTATCTTGTTCTCTTTGACTTGGTTATTACCTTGGTGAGTGACTAACAAGGTTTTCCAAATATCTTTTGCCGTATTACACATGAAAATTCTTTCAAACTCCTTTTTAGGCAAAGCATTATAAATCATCATTTTAGCCTCATTATTTTTGGCTAATTTCTTTTTAAGTTCATCACTTTGTTTATCATAAGAAACTATTTCATCCTTTTTAGTTTCCGGATTCTTTTGAATAGGTTGAAAGTCACCCTCGGTAATAACATGCCAAAGATCAATGTCTTTTGATTTCACATACGTTTCGAATCATGTTTTCCAATATATAAAACAATCGGTTTCGAAAAGTGGTGGTCTTTGCATAGATTGCCCTTCTAGATATTTGTCGGAATCCATTGATCGATTCAAGTTTTAAAATACAATATACTTTAAAAACTTGACTGACGTGGCTCCTGATACCAATTGTGGGAAACTAGAAGGGGGGGTTGAATAGTTTACCGGTTTAAAAACGTCTTTTAAAAATCTTGTTTTAAAAGTATGCTATTGGAAACTTTGATTCGAACTTTATGTGTAATCAATCAACACCAATATGAACTACACACTAAGCTAAGTAATAATAACAAATAAAAGTAAAGAGTAGAGTTGGAAAGATCAAACCGAGACAGAGGATTTATAGTGGTTCGGCTACGAAGCTCTTCTTCGCCCTACTCCACTCCCCGAGTACCACACTCGAGAGTTTCAAACACTATATCAACAACCTCCCTTCAGGCGGAGAAAACCGTATACGTCGCTTATCCTATTACCGACACTAAGCTAGATGTCGAGTGCTAATCTTAGCTAGCACCAATCTACCAAGGTCCACGTGACCAAACACTCAAGCCCAGTGGCTTCAAGAGATCACCAAGATCTCAACACGATCACAATGATCAACACTAACTTCACTCTACTCAACTAACACTAACCTAATGACCCTTGATCTTCTTGATCAATTACACAAGCCCAATGGCTTCAAGAAATGTTCACTATCTCTATAGATCACACTTGATCTTCACTCTCACTCACAAAAAGGAAATAAACTTGATGTATGCTAAGACACAACAAGGTTGTAACAAGTGTTACAAAAACCTATCAACTATAACTTTAGTATCTTCTTGATTACTTGAGTTCTTCTCTTGCTAATGAAGAGGGATGACAACACCTTGTATCAACTTGGATACTTGTGTTCTTCTCTTGCTAGTGAAGAGGTATGAAGAGGATCACTTGAAGGATGATTGGATCACTCTTGAAACAAAGAAAAACTAATCTAAATGAACCTAAGAAGTGAAAGGTGTGAGAGGATTTAGCTAAGGGATTTTTCTGTGTGTGAAGGGTGCCTAAAACTGTGAAAGAGGTGGGTATTTATAGGCAAAGAAAATCTGAACGTTACAAAGAAATTCTGTACGGACGGCTCCGTTAAATACCATACGGCTCCACTAAATTTAGTGGAACCGTGGAGCCGTGGTAGACTAGGACGCTCCAAATTTTGTCTTTTCTGGTGAAAACTTATTTGGGGAAGGTTGGAGCTGATTTTGGGGGGAAAAATAGCTGTTGTGATTTTCAAACTAATTTTTCCATTAAAACATTTCTTAATATTTCAAAAATAATTTGTCATGTGTATTTTTGAAAAAATGTTTTGTCCCATTTAAAATGTGAATTTTCAAAACATAAATTCACTTCTTTGATCACTAGTTCAAGTTGTAACTTTGTTCAAGAGTGATTTGCGTAGAAACGGGATCTTCCGATTAAAAACTTGTTAACGTTAATTTTAACGTAACGTAAGTTCACATTTTGTCATCCTCAAAACGTGAGGTAATCGAAAGATATAAATAACGTTTTTAGAACATTATTTGCATCAACAAGATAGTTTATGATTATAATTTGGATTTAGTTTAGACTTTGAATAAAAAAGATTATATTAAATTTAAAATTATTATTTAAATGGTTAGCGGATAAATTAATAATTAAATTTAATATTAAAACTAGACATGGGGAAAAAAAATGTGTGATTAAGATATATTTTTAAAATATAAAATGATTTTTTAATAGAATGAATTGTCAAACCCTGCCAAGTTAGAGGGAGATGAGATTTTGGCTTCACTCCAGCGCATGAGTCTAAACTAAGACAACCAAATAATGTTTTTGGCACATCTTTCAATCTAATCCTACTTAAACTCACATACCAAACATACCCTCAAATAAGGTATTTTAAGTCGGATCCTAATAAAAAAAAACTCGGGTTGTTAGGATTTTGGAATAGTGATGGAAAGAAATTGTGAAGTAGATTAGATAAAACAGGTAATCATATGAAAATAAATTCGAATTTTGGAATTGTGATAAAAACAATATGTAAAATGGATAAGTATCTTAGATAAAGGCTATGTTTGGTGTGGAGCTTTTTGGGGTGGTGAGCAATAAGCTTTTTATTTTTTATTGTTCGTTTGGCAAATGATTTGTGAGCTTTGCTATTTTTTAGGAATGTTTATTTTTTCAATGCTTCTTTAAGAAGCTGTGAGCGGTGAGCTATGAGCTGTGGCTACTGCTCACAACTCACTACTACCTTTACCAAACACAATATGAAATTAAAGAACCTATGTAAGGGTATGTTTGGCTTGTCGAGCGGTTTGATTTTAGATTAAGATTTGTATTTTTAAGATTAAGATCCTCTCAAGTTAAGTTAAACATGATAGATCATATTCTTCAATCACAAATAAATAAATACATTAAACACTTCTTTACCCCAAAAAGTTTACATTAAACATTTCTTTTTTATAAAATTATTGTTGATTCGTATTTTTATTTGAATTTGATATAGTTTTAGAAAAAGTTTGAGAGATGAAAGAAAATTTGTGGTGTATAAAATTATTTGTTCAATTGATTGGTATAAGATACTAAAATTATATTTTGTTTATTTTAAATTAATCAAAAGGAAAAAAAGAGAACAAGGACTCACAAATCGAAAAATAAATATTATATGTGAGGTAAATGGCTCACAAATCGAATAAAGAAAATATATATGTGAGGTAAAGGACCCATAAATGTGCAGTATTCGATCAAAAGAAAATTAACGCTTATAATTTTTAAACTCCGCTCATTCATGTGGGTTTTGCACAATCTACCATATTTAGGCATCATTACCATATTTTTAGCCAATATTTCCATTCTAACCCATCCCCCAATACTAGGGGTGGCAATCGAGTCGTGTCCGTGTCGACCCACTCGGGTTGGCGGGTTGGTAAAGCCTCAACCCAAACACGACCCATTTATTAATCTTGTCAAAAACCTCAACCCTAACCCGCACACACCTAACATGTGTAACCCATTTATGACCCGTGTAACCCGTTCAAATAAACTAGTTAATAGGTTTAATTAGTTTGAGTGTTGAAGAGTGTAAGTGTTCAAATAATAACACATAGATACTAATATATATTATAGTAGCACTTAAGAAAACATAGATCCACATCCTAAATAAGTACATATATCATATTAGGTAGTTATATATTTTATTGATTAAAAGTTTATATATTTAAACGGGTTCACGGGTTGACCTGTTTAAAATTACTAAACCCATACACGACCCATTTATTAAACGGGTTATACTGGTTAACCTGTTTTCGACCTAAACCCGTTTATCCTCGAGCCAAACCCGTTTATCTTCGTGTCGTATCCGTATCGGTTAGCGTGTCTTGTCGAAAATTGCCACCCCTACCCAATACCCTATAACAAATGCCCATTAAGTTATCGATCAACCAACCCTGAAAAGAGACAAAAATGTCACTAAACATCAAGCTTAATAAGAAATCAAGTTATTCGAGTTAACCAAATTTCCTAATTAAACGTCTGAGCTCACTCAAGTTCATAAAAAAATGACCATTTGGGGTTTAAACCCTAAGTAAGTTGTGGTTTTTCTTTTTTCAAAGACCCTATAAGGCTAATTGCCTACACATCTAAGATCTTATCTTAACATTTTTGCCTAAGGTGGTTTTCAAGACGACCCATTAAGGGTATGTTTGGTGAAACGTAGTGGTAGCAGTTAGCAGTAAACAATAAACAGTTGTAGCAATAGTTGTTTGTTTATTTAAAAAAACCGTTTGGTAACGCAGTTGTAGGTTTGTAGCTGTAATTATAAAGTGTAAAATGATGTAAAAACGTATACACATTAACCTAAAAATTGTTTAAATAAATAATGGTGTATGCAATTTGAGAGCGAAAACACTAGCGATAAGATCTAAATCCTTATTGATGAAACGTTTTGATTAAGAACGGTCACACAAAATTCAACCGCTAGTCATTTGTCCCTAGTTGCTTCAAAATGCTCACAAATGCTTGCTGTACAATAGGGTTTGATACAAACCCATTTGCCTACTAAACAACATTTATGCCTTTCATTCCTCCCACTCCTTGCCCGTCAAACCTCCCAACCAAACACCCAACACCCTTGAAAGAAATGATATAGCTAAATCGTTCATGCAGTCACTTTTTTCATTGGGGAATGTCATACATATCCATTACAATATTTTATACAATAGTTTTAATGCATATTTAGGTTTATAGGTAATTTTGCGTTTTGGGATATCTTTTATGTTTTTACTATTAACGTAATTTACAACATGTTACCATAAACATATTTTATCATCATTTTGTTATTCATTATTTTGGCTCTCCCAAATCGTGATTCAAATGGCTATGTAAATGATTGTGTCTAGCTATATTAGAAACAACAAATTCAAGTTTAGACATTTTATGAGAAATAGTTAATAAGAATAATGTGTATGATTAATGATTTGAAAATTTAATCATAAATTAGGTTGTAAAAGTACAATCAGTCAAAATTAAAACAATCAAGTAATTCTATCAAAATATTACAATGAAACATCTAATAAATTCAAATTTTATAAACAAATTTGTAAAGTATATGTGTAGATGGTAGACAAAGATTGAACATTCGTAGGCTTACAGCGATCCAACTTCACTCATTTTCAAACAAAAGTAACAAATAGGGTGTTTGTTTAAGCTTATATAGCGGCTTTTATAACTTATGTGAATTTTTACATATGTTTTATAATCTCACTTTTTGTGGCTTATTTTGAAACTTTTCGGCTTATATTATCTTATCATGTCATAATAAACTAATATAAGCCGAAAATTTTCAAAATAAAACACAAAAAATGAGCTTATAAAACATAAACCGAAAGTAAAATAAGCCATGAGCCCGCTATATAAGCTTAAACAAAGCCAAATCAAACAAATAACAAATAAAGAGTAATCTACAAAAACATTGAGGGGTCATGTGAGATTTGATTAGTAAGAGGTAGTAAAATGTAAATTAAGCCCGAAACTGATTCGGAGTATAAAATCGTATTTCTTCCTTTACGACTCGATCGATGCTATTCATAAAATCCTCCCGGACTTTTCTTAACCGTCACCATTTTCACCATCATGTAAAAAAGCTCATCTATATCCTTCAGTTATTAAATCTCAAATCCATCACTACATGCAGGTAACTATTTGTTACTTACGATCAGCCTCACTTTCGTACGAATATGATTATCTGATATATTACGAGTTTTGACACAGAGAGTGAAGATGGAGAAGGCTAGTACTATGGATTATATTAACAAAATGTTTCCTACAGGTTCGTTTCTCTCTTTATTTCACCTTACTGTGCGTTTTTTGTTTTAACGTGATGTAGATACGTTGTTGTGTTTTTGAAGGATGTAACACTGAGTGCATCCACAATGGGAGGTCAGAGAATAGGTTTAAAACTCACGAAAAGCTTCTTTTTTTTCACGTCTATGTGGCATGAAGATGTCTAAAACCATAGACTTGTTCATAAATTTATGCATGTGTTATTGTGAATAAAATACAAGGTTTATATATAGTGGAAACAAGTTTATAATATCAAAAGGCTTTTAAAGTTGTAGAAAGCTGGATGCTCTGATAACTTGTTGGTATAATGCATGAGTTATTTTTTTAATAGCTGAATTTGACTTGTGTGTCTGTGTATGTGTCTAGACAAGTTATTGCGTGATTGAAGGATGTAATGGAAAATTTAGATGTTTTAAAGTACTTATGTTTGCTTTTTTTGTGTGTGTTTTGTAGATTAGATCATTATGAGTTGCGGTGTTATAAGAAAATGCAAACTTGTTGATACTTGATTGAAGGACAAGATGCGGATACTTGTTGTTTTATACTTGTGTTACATTGTTAATGAATGGATTTTTACTTTGTGTGTGTCTTCATGTATATCGAGAACATGAGTTAGTTTACCACACATTGAAGACAAATGGACAAGTCACACTACAACACAACACGCTAATGCAACGGTCATTGCAATATGTCGTCCCATATATGATTAATTTGGATAGGCCATTGCAAATCCGTTGCAAAAATTCCAAACTTTGCAATGAATCATCAACAGATATTGAACAAATATTGATTTTAAATTTAGTCTAATATTGCGTTACAAATCCGTTGCAATTTTCTAAAAAAGTTTCAACGAATTTGCAATGTAATATTAAAGTGATTTCTTTTATATGAAAGTGTGTAATTCATTGGGAATCCGATTCAAATTTCTATAATTTTGCATCGGATTTGCAACGAATCTGCAAAGGACATCGAATGTAATTTCTTTTATATTACGTTTCTATTTTCCAATGCAAGTCCATTGGAAATTTCTAATTGCTTGCAACAGATTTGAAACGGAATATAAAAGTGACTTATTTTATACTGTTGGGTCAAGAATTGACCCAAGTACTCTGACAAGATTTGAACATAAAATAGCCAAACTCACTGATAAAATAGTGGGTTACTCACTGATAAAGAAATCAATGAGTGTTGTAAAAAGCCCGTTGTTGAAGAAACACTTTACCTACTGATACGGTGTCAGTGAGTAAAGTATGCGAGCTACAAACAACACCAGTATCACTGAGAATTGACAAATGTCTCAGTGACCCTGAAGATGCTATCTCTACAATGCAGACTGGAAATATGGGCGGGAACTTCCAAAAAGGAAGTCAGACAAAGTACATCAAAAGGAATGTTGGTGTGCCTTTCAATAAAGAAAGGTGATGGGACTTTTCAATAAAGAAAAGTAATGGGGACCACCAACCCATGTGCACTTGTTTGGTTAGCTGTATATATTCTTTGTATTGTAATAGAGTTAGTGTGTGTCCTAAACAAACAAAACAATACAAAATGTATTAGTTGATAGGATCATCCTCTCATTGAATCATCAAGCATAGCTTGGATCAATGAGAGTTTATTTGTCACCCAAAGGGGATGATTTACCGGAATTATCCTCTTGAAGAAGCTGAAGATGTTATCATGTAATCTAATAGGTTTTGAGTAATCTTGTAACAATTTATTCACTATCAATGAATATGTTCTTGTTTTACTCAAATTTCATGGACCAACATATACTTTTACAACGGATTTGCAACATATTTAAAATTAATTTGTTTATAATTTCTTTTAACATTCGGTTGCAAAGTCGTTGCAAATTTTTAAATTTTGCAATGGGTTTTCAACGGTAATCAGCGATAATTTCTTTTATAGTTTTATTTACGTATTCCATTGCAAACCCGCTTCAAGTTTAAATTTTTGCAACGGAATTGCAAGGGTATAATTATAAAATAAATAGAAATAAATTAATATGTTTTTTGCAATGCATTTGCTACCGATTTTTATTCCGTTGCTAAGCGGTTGCTAATCCATAGCAAATATGCAACCAAAATTTTTCGTTACAACTTTCCGTGCATTAGCCTGATTGTGTAGTAGTAAGTTATCGTGTACTCGGAGGACATAATGCACACAAATTCATCGTATCATGCTTAAATTACATTTTTAATAACTGAATTTTAACTCATTTATTTGGATACTTGAATGCCTTGCTAAGTTGGGAGGTGTGGTAAAGCACATACTTGGTAAGCACCTTAAATTTTCTGTTACGTGTGTTCTTCTGTTACTTCTGTGATGAGTGGCTCTAAGTTTTTAGTGTCATCTTCTAATTGTTATCATGTTTATGGTCTGTATTTTTTTCTTCTTCTAATCAAGTTATCTGTATTTAATTAACATTGTGGAACATGGTTGATGTACAGAAGCATCTTTATCAGGCGTTGAGCAGCTGATGCAGAAGATACATAGTGAGATCCGTGTCGTGGATGCTGAAATTCTGGCAGCTGTCCGTCAACAGGTTAAATGACATATCTTGTTGCTCCTCCTTTTTAACTTATCAATATAACTTACAGTTTGAGTGTAAGATAGTTACACCCTCAAGTGTCAGTTAATTAAATTTTTTTACATTGATCATCATTTTATGCAATTATGTTTAACTTATTATCAGAGTAGATATCGTTACCATTCATGTAGTTATGTGGCCGGGAACCTAAGTAATGTTATTGCTGATTTATTTTATATCCAGAGTAACTCAGGAACCAAAGCAAAGCAGGATCTTGCCGCAGCTACACATGCTGTGGAGGTTCGTCAGCATTTGTTGGAAATTAAAATTTGTGTTTATTGCCATTTTGAAGTTTCAACGACGTTGTTTCCATGAGTTATGCACTCAAACTTTTTTGTGTTACTTTGGTTACTGTTGTAGGAACTCATGTATAAGGTCAGAGAAATTAAGACCAAAGCCGAGCAAAGTGAAACAATGGTTCAAGAAATATGTCGTGACATCAAAAAGCTAGATTCTGCAAAGAAGCACATAACAACTACCATCACGGCTCTTCACCGTTTAACTATGCTAGGTTGGATTCTCATTATGAAGACTATAAATTCATAGATTTAGTTGACATGTAAAACACTGAGACATGGGCCCATGGCTTCAAAACAATATTATAAATGTTGACATTCTAACACTCATACTTAAGTAGCCTACATTATTGTGACAGTCTCCGCCATTGAGCAACTTCAAGTTATGGCTTCAAAACGACAATATAAAGAGGCTGCTGCACAACTGGAGGTATGTAAGCTGGTTATGAGTCGGTTCCCGTTAAAAAAGATACATAAATTTTGGAAGGATTTAAAGTTTTCCACTAGTCCCTGTAGTATATTGTTGACCACTAAATAACAGTACTCATATCTATTTTATGGAGGTTTACAAGAAAGAAATCATATGGTTAGCATTGCTATTAGATTGATAACTTCCACAAATGCTCTCTAATGGGATAAATACTCAGAATTTAGTTTTGCTCAAGTACCGCCATAAACTGTAATCAAGTAGTATGTTGTTTGAAATTTGCGGAGCTATCAATGTTAATATAGTGTCAAAATGATATAAATTGAGCTCTTTAAAGTTATCCAAAGTGACAATTGTCAAGTCGATACAGGCATTCTTCACAGTTTGGAATGACATGCACTGTCTATCATTACAAATTTGTAACTAATGGATTTTGACATATCAGAGTAACCAAATATTTTACTGCTACCACTGCATGCCCTAAAGGAAATTTTTAATTAATATAAACACAATTTTGATGGACAAGCTTTTCGATTACTCATGTTCAGAGTTTGAAATTGCTAGCTTCCTACTGTTGTAGAAAACATTCCCGTGAGGCCGTAAGAAAGTGGTTATAGTGTCTTATTCTTATGATTTTATGTTTTTTAGGCTGTCAACCAGTTATGCAGTCACTTTGACGCCTACAGAGATATTCCGAAGATCGCCGAGCTAAGAGACAAGTTCAAGAACATCAAACAAGTTCTCAAGTCTCACGTGTTCTCTGATTTCTCCAGGTCTGTGACTTAAAATATTTGTGTATGTTACTAGTATTCAGATACATATTAATCTGTATGTGTTAATTTGTTGTTGCCTCATGCCTGATCATGCTGGTTATTTCTTGTTAGTAGTTGTTAGAGTGTTTTTCGAAACCAAACATCTGGACATTCTGACCATAAAATCTGTTAGTTTTAGACATTACCATAAATCTCTCTTTGCAATTTCATTACCTAAGCTTTAGTCAATCACCATCCGCTGATTTTAGTTTTTACATCATTATTCATACTGTTTTAGGGGGGGGGAATTTTCTAAATTTTCTAACCACTTCAAATCTATGCATTTCATGGTAAGTTGCTTCTATAAACTTATATGTACCATGGAAAGTTTAATATTCCTCATATCTTTATTCCAGCTTGGGTACAGGAAAAGAGGCAGGGGAAAGTAATTTGCTGCAGCAATTATCGGAAGCTTGCTTGGTTGTTGATGCACTGGAGCCATCAGTGAGGGAAGAACTGGTGAAGAACTTCTGCAACAGAGAGCTAATTTCGTATGAACAAATTTTTGAAGGAGCTGGTTTGTTTTTAAAACTATCATCCTTGGTGATACTTCAAACGTAGTTTTATATCATTGCTACTGAACACTTTTTGCATTAAATCAGAGCTAGCAAAGTTAGATAAAACCGAGCGGCGATATGCTTGGGTCAAACGCCGATTACGAACAAATGAGGACATATGGAAAACTTTTCCTGCTTCATGGCATGTTGATTACCTTTTGTGTTTTCAGTTCTGCAAATTGACAAGGTTTGTTATGTTCTCAGGGCATAACTGTTTTCTACTAGTCAAATTCGTACACCGTTGCTCATGTAATTTCTTCTATATAAAATCATGTACCAGACTTTTTGAGCTCATTGACACGTTTTACTACTGGTAAATGCTGAAGTCATTTCACCTGTTTGTGCTTGGTCAGTCCAGTTTCTTATTCTTATCAAGGCATCTGATCTCGAAACATATATTCAGGCCTTGCAACGGACGATAGAATTTGAGGAAGAGTTAGCCGAGAAATTTGGTGGTAGTGGTAGTACTAAAAGCATTACAAGCGACATTGAGAATGTAGAAAAAGGGGAAAACAGTAACCAGATTGTGATGGATATCAAAAAGAAGTATGAGAGAAAACTTGCTGCGCATCAAGGAAACCAGGAAAATGTATGTGACACTAACTGCTTTGTATTATTACACTTTGTAGTGCCATTTTCAGTTTTGCAGCTTCTTTTTCTGATTCAAGACACATTTTACATATCTCTGATGTCAGGATAAAGATGATACTCCCTCCGTCCCATATTATGTGTCCACTTTCCAAATGCACAAAGTTTTAGGAAATTCCACTAACTACACTCTCCACCAATCAAATATCACTATTACCCACTAAAGTCACTTCTCATTGGTTGAAAATATTCCCTGGACACTTAATTTGGGACATCTCAAGATTCCATTATGGACACTTAATATGGGACGGAGGTAGTAATAAAGTTACGGCTGTACCTGGAGCAGGGGTACATTTTTGACTTTTTAAAGTGATTTTCTTATGATTGAATGTGAATTCCAACTTTACAGAAAAGAAAAAGAGTTACCTTCTAGAAACAGATTCTCTTATCATTCATTGTCTTTAAGTACTGGACCATCGAATGCTTTCTTACATGACATTAGGCAATAGGCACATTATGTGGAGTTAGAATAAGATATAGAATATGAATAACTTGATAAACTTGTAAGATCTTTCCTAATGGCGATGCACCACTTCATTATTATGTTCATGGTTAATTATTTTAGGTATCGATTTATCTCCCGGCCAAGTTTATGTTAAGTAGCTCATCTTGTTAGTACTGGTATCTACTGTATCTGATGAAATATACAGTTTTTCGAGTAAAAACTTGAGGCTTTGAAGAGTAAACTATGATATATATGGTGCCACATTATGGAAACAATTGTAGTTTCTAAGTTGTGTGTATTGATGGGGGCTGACGTATATTTCTCATTCCTCCACCTTTTATAAAGTATTCTATAAGTTTCTTGAAGAGTTGATGTCATTTACGAATAGTCATATGTCCTTCCCACCACTCGTTATGGTCCTTTTATCAGTATATCAGGAAAAGTTGCCGTCTGTCTACTATGAGAACATAAGATCTGTTCTGTGTCAAAAGTTCTGGCATAGTTCCAACGTGTTAAGTTATTAGTATAGTCTTCGTCTATGTCTTGTTTCTGGTTTTATACTTAAATGTGTTAGTAAGTGCTACTGTTTCCCATGCTTACTGCAGTTCAATTTCCGTGGCATTATATCATCTTGCTTTGAACCACACTTGATTGTATATGTGGAACTAGAAGAAAGAACGCTAATGGAGCATTTGGAGAAGCTTGTTCAGGTATTGCCAGTCTCTTTTCAGTTGGGATCCTTTGGTCTTTTGATTTTTCTTTCTGACATTTGTGCAATAATTACAGGAAGAGAGGTGGGATATGGATGATGGAAGTCAGACTAATATTCTATCCAGTAGCATGCAGGTAAAGAAAAAGTATTAGACATGCTAATATGCAAAATTTATTTCCCGGGATGTATTATTTCCTAAGACTCTAAGAGTATTGTATAATTAGATAATTCTATCTTTTTCTATCAATTTACAATTGAATTCCAGTTATGCTTTTTTATTATTTTTCACTGTATGAAGAAACATAACTTTCCCGCCTGTTACACTGACATAGTGAGATTAACTAAACAAATTCTATGTCATTGCATTCAAATAACGGATAAAAAACTGTTTCTCAACTTAATTAAGTATTCAGCCAAACTAGAGATCTGCTTGTTATTATGTATTTCTGCTGAATTGCTAATGTTTTAATAATCTCTTGCTCAAGGTCTTTCTAATTATCAGAAGGAGCTTGAAAAGATGTTGTGCTTTGACCAAGAACCAGACACTCCTAAACTTATTCAAGGTATGCGTTGATTTATTATTTTTTAATGTCATTGTCAGATAATGTCTTCTACAGCATTCCTGTGAGCTGCTATAGACGGGACTATAACTTACAAAAACTTTATTAATGGAAAAGTTGACGGGTTATATACATTATATGCCTCATATATCTCCTCCAGTTTTTCACAAATTTTGTGCCACTAACTTCTAAAAAGATGAGTGTTTTTTTGTTTTAACTTTTTTTTTGTTGGTAACCATGGTTTCCGACCTTTTGGCCGACTAGTCCACGGGGTTTGAACCCACCGCCACACAAGAGTATAACCAAATTTAGAGAATACTAATATGGAAGTTACATGAGGAACAAAGATAAACTATAACCAACTTTAGATGAGTACATCCTCCACGCATCTCTTGACATAGAAGCACTACAACATTCGACACATTCCGCGGCGATTTTTTTACACATTCTGCGGCGCCATGTCGCCGTAAAAACACTTTCCGCGGCGACATGCCACCGCCCAAACGTCACCGCGGGAAACTCGTCGCTGATACATTCCGCGGTGACTTTTACCTCCTTTCTGCGGCGACGTGTGGGTCCCACATCCTTCTAGCCGGTCAAAGATTGTCCAGCGTGGCAAGGAGTTTCCGCGGGGACATGTCCCCGCCGAAAACTAAGGAGATTAATTTCAAAAATATTTAATCAGTCATTATATAATATGATTATCTGTTTTTTGCGGGGACTTGTCCCCGCATAAAACTATTTTTAATATTTTTCGAAATACTTTCTGCGGGGACTTGTCACCGTAAATAAGATTTTTAATATAAATCTGTTTCTTTCTTTTTGCGGGGACATGTCCCCGCTAAAAGTGTCTGACCCATTTTGCAGCAAATTGCTGCAAAATGGGTAATTCCAGGTTTTTTCCGCAATGGGTGCTGAAAAAACCTACCAAATGCAGCATATATTACATGCAACCTGCTGTTACCCCATTTCACCAAGTTCGCCAACACAACAAATTCGCCAACAACACCAAATTAAAACCAAATTCTCTAAACATATACAACAACACCAAATTCAAACAAAATTCGCTAAAAATAATATGGGATAATTACAAAAATAGACCATGGATCGAAGTAATTTTCTTTTTCTAGCCCGTACCCCGAGCAACTGGGCAACTCGCCCCATATGATGACACGTGTCCCCAGTTGCCCAAAAAATGTCGATTGTTGCCCAAAAAAATACACAAGTTGCCCAAAAAATACAATTCCAGATTTCAGTTGCCCAAAAAAGTGTAGGTTGCTCTTGACAAAAAAAATATTTTCCGATCTCGGGGTAGATAAGGAAAATCACTTGGTTGCTTGGGCTATTTTTGTAATTATCCCAAATAATATTAATCCAACTTCGCTAAACAATCCAAATTCGCTAAACATAATCATATGAATCCTAATTCGCCAAAAACGGTTCAAAAACCGTGATCCACATGATATTCTACAAAACTATACATAAGCTAGCGAGGAACAGTTTAGTGGGAATCCTAACACATAATAATCCATCTAAATCTACACAACTATGTCCAATAACCCAAAACAAACATAAAGTGACCCATCCGACCCATACACTAATCCCCATTCTCCCCACCATCCCCATTACCCCCACTACCCCCAGCTCCTCGACTACCCTCCCCTGCAGGTCTAGACTCACCCGGCGACGCAATCTGGGATCCTGATGTCCCCGGCAATCCCGCTGCTAGCTCCACAGGAAAGCCCGGCTGTCTCCTCGCCCAATCCAGAATCATCTGCAGCGTGTTCTCTTGCCGCTGCAGCGTGTTCTCTTGCCGCGTCACGGTCTCGCGCAGTGAGGACGAGGAGGCTTCCTCACGAGCTCATGAGGAGCTCAGAGTCGGCCTGTGACCACCTCCGAGTAAAACTGGACCTATGCCAGGAATATGTCCCCTCTGCTTGCCACCGATCACCTGGCTCAGGATCTCCGCATCTGACATACGCGTCCCAGAGGAGGTGCTCTCTGACCGCAGCCGGACCATCTCATTCTGTTTAGTTACAAAAAAACAAGAAAAGTAATATATATAAGTCGTGATTTATTTGGCGGGAAATACTTTCGGCGGGGACGTGTCCCCGTAAAAAGCCACTAAATTTTGGCGCGGTAATTTTACATTTTTGGAGCCAAAATATTTAACCTTTTCCGCGGGGACAAGTCCCCGCAAAAAAAGAAAAATATGCATTATATCTTTCTGTGGGGACAAGTCCTCGCAGAAAGGTAGAGCGGGAAAAAAAGGCGCGAAGAATTAAGGCTCCAAAGTTTGGTCAAAGATGTGCAAGTTTGTGAAGTTTTTCGGCGGGGATGTGTCCCCGCAAAAAAGTAGCGTTGAATATTTTGCAAATGGTTAGCGAGACTTTTTTGTCACCTCAGCACTTTTTTGTCGTTTAGCGACTTTCTGCGGGGACATAAGAGTCCCCGCAAAAACACTGGTCGCCCTTCCTTCCTTTTGTTGTAGTGAAGAAAATTGAGTTAAATAAAGAATACTAGTAGAATTTAGTGATAATAGTTAAAAAGATGTATCCAACTTGCCACATTTTACTTTTGTATAGGCCCAACTTATAATTTTGAGTAAATTTCAAAACTTCTCCTTGTAGTTTGGCTAAATTGCTGCCTTTTCCTTTGGCAAAGGGAAAGAATACAAGAGTATTATAGTCATTTTCAGTTTAACCAAGGACAAAATTTGTAACCAAAGTTCCCCACATGGGCGGTCGGTGCGTGCATTCTTGAAAAGATGGGGATTTTGCAATTTTGCCGAGCCCACGTGGATGATTTTTGCACTCTTTAAATTCCTATTATATTGATCATATTATCTAGTTATTCCTATTGTAGCATATGTATGATGTGGCATCATTTAATCTGTTAAGTGTGTCAAATTCTTAGTTTTACCCTCTTCATTTTTTTATTTAAAAAAAAAAAAAACAAAAACCAACACCCATATTCCTCCTCCACCAGCACCAATCTTCATATTTTATACACAAATACATATCAATGGTGTAATGTAACACCGCTATAAGTAATTCACTTTCTCCCTCCCTCCATAAAATTTAGAGAAAAAAGTAACTCTAATCCTTACCCTAAACCTAATGGGTACGGCCCATAGGGCCGGCCCAACTATATTAGTTCCAAAACATTCCCGGAAGCTAAGGATGGGTAATCATCATAAAGCTTGAATCTTAACTTTGAACGTGTTGAAAGCCACCATCTTCTTTTGTTTGGTCTTCTTTTGCTTTTCTCTTCTTTTGTCTCTTTTGTTTGCACGGAGACAGATTTGTATTCTGCTTGACGCCTTCCTTCTTTTTGTGGACGCTTTTTTGTAAGGCCAAGGCTTATGTTTTGCCCTATAGATAGGAGCATCAATTTGGCGATCAACATGATCTCTAGCAGATTTAAGAGTATTGTTGACGAAGCAGATGTAGACGACGACTTTAGTTGTTTGATAGCTACATTAACATTCTTATTGCTTGTTATAATGGCTACTGGCTAGTGGTTTTTTGTGGGCTAGGGTTATGAGTTGGATTTCTTTTAAAGTAACAATAATTCGAGTCATAATTTCGTTAGCCCCTTCTTATTAACTAAAGTTGTGACCCAAAGCTATTTGTTTAGTGCGTTGTAAGCTCACACCATGATCTAAAACTTTCCTGGATAGTTTTGGTTATAGCCGACAACATACCCCAAAGCACAGGAATCTTTTTTCAATGTTGATATTTGTTGGGAAAGGTTTTATAAAATTGGGTTGCTGCTAACAAGAGAAATTTGTTGTTTGTTTGAATCAGGAACCAACTTATGATTACGGGTATACCCTTAATAGTGTTGTAGACGAGCATTCAACGTCTTCATGATGCCATTCGCGTCTACAACACTATTAAGGGTATACGTGTAATCAAAGTCAGTTCATGATTCAAACAAACAAACCACAAATTTCTCTCATTAGGAGCAGTCTAGATCTCACAATTATCAACATTGAAAGAACGAAGATTCACATGCTTTAGGGGTATGTTGTAAGCTGCAACCAAGACTATGCAGGCAAGTTTTAGATCATGGTGTGAGCTTACAACGCACTGAACAAATAGGTTTGGGTCACAAATGTGGTTAATGAATCAAACACCCCTAAATTTTCGAAATCCAATGTTTTTCAAAATTATGACTCGTTAGCTGCTAAAAACTTCACTGGAACATGGTTCTGGTTGTGAAAATTGAGGTTTTGAAAATTTAGGGGTGTGATTTATTAACTATAGTTGTGACCCAAACCTATTTGTTTAGTGCGTTGTAAGCTCACACTGTGATCTAAAACTTTCCCGGATAGTTGTAGCTGACAACATACCGAAAGCATGGGAATCTTCTTTCAATGTTGATATTTGTTGGGAAAGGTTTTAAGATTTGGGTTGCTACTAATGAGAGAAATTTGTTGTTTGTTTGTTTGAATAAGGAATCGACTTATGATTACGGGTATACCCTTAATAGTGTTGTAGACAAGCATGTCAGCGTCTTCAATTACAACACTATTAAGGGTATATCCGTAATCATAAGTCAGTTCATGATTCAAACAAACAAACAACAAATTTCTCTCATTAGGAGGAGTCTAGATCTTAAAACCTTTCCCAACAATTATCAACATTGAAAGACCAAAGATTCACATGCTTTGGGGTGTGTTGTAAGCTGCAACCAAGACTATGCAGGCAAGTTTTAGATCATGGTGTGAGCTTACAACGCACTGAACAAAAAGGTTTGGGTCACAAATGTGGTTAATGAATCAAACATCCCTAAATTTTCGAAATCCAAATTTTCAAAATTATGACTCGTCAGCTGCTAAAAACTTCACCGGAACATGCTTGGTTTTGGTTGTGAAAATTGGGGTTTTGAAAAATTTAGGGGTGTGATTTATTAACTATAGTTGTGACCCAAACCTATTTGTTTTGTGCGTTGTAAGCTCACACCCTGATCTAAAACTTTCCCGGATAGTTCTGGCCGACAACATACCTAAAGCACGGGAATCTTCTTTCAATGTTGATATTTGTTGGGAAAGGTTTTAAGATTTGGGTTGATACTAATGATAGAAATTTGTTGTTTGTTTGAATAAGGAATCGACTTATGATTACGGGTATACCCCTTAATAGTGTTGTAGACGAGCATGTCAGCGTCTTCACGATGCCACTCGCGTCTACAACATTATTAAGGGTATACCTGTAATCATAAGTCAGTTCGTGATTCAAACAGACAAACAAAAAATTTCTCTCAATGGGAGAGTCCAGATCTTAAACTTTCCCAACAAATATCAACACTGAAAGAACCAAGATTTACCCGCTTTGGGGGTATGTTGTAGCTCTGCTACCAAAACTATGCAGGCAAGTTTTAGATCATGGTGTGAGCTTGCAGCGCACTGAACATATAGGTTTGGGTCACAAATGTGGTTAATAAATCAAACACCCCTAAATTTTCGAAATCCAAAATTTCAAAATTATGACACCCGTTTGCTGCTAAAAACTTCACCGGAAATGAATCTGGTTGTGAAAGTTGGGGTTTTGAAAATTAGGGGTGTTTGATTTATTAACTAAAGTTGTGATCCAAACCTATTTGTTTAGTGCGTTGTAAGCTCACACCATGATCTAAAACTTTCCCGGATAGTTCTGGTTATAGCTGAAAACATACTCCAAAGCACGGGAATCTTCTTTCAATGTTGATATTTGTTGGGAAATGTTTTAAGATTTAGGTTGCTGCTAACGAGAACAATTTGTTATTATTTTGTTTGAATGAGGAACCGACTTATGATTACGGGTGTACCCTTAATAGTGTTGTAGACAAGAATGACATCGTGAAGACACTCACATGCAACTGTGGGACATCAAAATGTCGCAAGACATTGAACTAACCTCCTCTCATCTTAGCTGAGAAATATAAAATTTGTTGCGAGTAGTTTAGACATTGTTTCTGGAGATAAAACTTTTTTGTTGGTGAATAGATATCCGTTGCACATGGTTTTAGTTAAAACATTAAGTTTCTAAGGGTTTTTTTTTTTTTTAATTAAAAAAAAAATTAGACGGAGGGGGAAAGAGAATACTTATGGGGGTGTTACGTTACATCATTGATACGTATTTATGTATAAAGGATGAAGATTGGTGGTGGCGGAGGAATATGGGTGTTAGTGGTGGAGGAGTTTGTGAAGGATGGTGTTTGGTGGTTTTTTTGTATAAAAAAGATGAAGATGGTAAACTTACGAAATTGCCCACAATTAGCGGACCATTAGTGATTAATGGATGTTACATCATACATTTCCCGTAACTAGGCTACAATAGGAATAATTCGGCAACTGTGATCAATATAATAGGAAAATTAAAAGTTGAACGTATTCAGAAGGAAAAGTAGGCATGTTGGATACATATTTAAACAATTATCCCTAGAATTTATGACTTTCATGTTGTACATGTGGGGTAAGATTGGTTTCCTTGATAGCAATTAGAAGTCGCGAGTATGAATGCTTTCAGATCGATTAAATTGGAGTGGATACCAATTAACGACCGGATAAAATCTAATTGATTCAAGTTTGTGTATGATTTTATGTTTGCATTAAGTTGTGATCAAAAGTTGGTTTTGATCAATACACTTTACGTTCTGTATATTGTTGTGTTTTTCTCTCTCTATAATTGAGAATCAACAAGCCAATTTATAGGGTCGAAAACAGTTATTAAAACCGGTTTTACAAGGGAAAATAACTGTATGACAGTTATATAAAACTGTACCAACACTAGCAGCAGACTAAACCAACTAGCAGCAGGTTTTAATCAAGTAGCAGCAGATTCTGCATATTAACAGCAGGTTATAATCGACTAGCAGCAGTCTCTCAAACCATAGCAGCAGGCTAATTGCATTAGCAGCAGTTAACCAACAACACTAGCAGTAGCCTTACTAACTGCTATAACTAACAGTACCAATCCCCTTTGAACGCTCGTTAGTCCCATTAATATGCAACTAAGTATCGACCCTCATTTGCAACTAAGTGTCGATCCTTATTGCATATTAAACACAATTTAGTTTACACTAAAATACCAACAAACCTCCCCCATTTTAGTGTAATCATAAATTAACTAACTTATCACCGCAAACAATCAAACTAATGCTTAAATGAAATGTCGAGACGATTGAATTTCATATTAGTATATTACACATTCCAAATATTCGAATACCAAGGTTTCCCGAAAGATTGAACCTTGTAGTATTACTATTGAATACCTGAAGATAATATACACATTAGTTTTTCATACACAATTCTTACTTGACACATTATGTTACTAGCCTATGTCCCTATCCTTTCATGAGTACATCAAAGCCAAGTCCCAACTTCTTGAAGCAGCTAAACTTCGTACTCATATAGGTAGTTCTTTTAATCTCGCACCTGCAAATGCAATTTTTCAAAAGAACTATTAAGAAGAACACTTCAACCTTCCTTATCTTGCAGATCCGAACACATACCTTGGGATAATTTTATATTGTGTTCCAAACTCTAGATGTTAAGCTTTCCACATTCAAAATTCAGCACCTAACGTCATATTAGGTGGTGAATTGGGTATCTTAACATGAGAGTTTTCATATGGACTTTAACCTCAATCCCACAGCTGATCCTTTCACGAGTACTCTACATAACCCTTTGGTTAAATGATCAGCTTAGTTCCGATGAGTTGCAACTTACTCAACGAATATGACACCATGCATTATGAGCTCAAGAACCATGCTGTGTCACACACCTAAGTGTCTTGACTTGCCATTATACACTTAACTATAAGCCTTAGCCATAGTAGCTTGACTATCACACTTGATAGAAATAGAAGAAATCTGCTTTGGCCACAATGGAATTACATAAAGCAAATTCCTTAACTTCAGCCTCATTACCAGCTGCTGTCAAAGCAACAAACTCAGATTCAATAGTTGAGTTTGTTATGCAAGTCTTTTCCTTTGATGCCCAACTAATGGCACCTCCCCCAAGAAGGAACACCCATCCAAATGTAATAGAGTGATCTTCTTTATTGGATATCCAACTTGCATTGCAAAATCCTTCAAAACCCGAAGGAAACCCAATGTAAGTTAATTGATAATCAACCGTTCCTTTCAAGTACTGGAATACTCAACCCAAAGCATGCCAATGAAATGTACTAGGAATGCTAGTAAACCTACTAAGCTTTCCAACCGCATATGCTATATCAGGCCTTATAATTACCATGGCATACATTAACGATGTAATCCTTTTGAGTATTAAAGTTGAGACACCTTTACCTTTATTTGGTAATAGCTTAAGATTTGGATCCATGGGAGTACCTATGGGAGAACAATCCTTGAAACTAAACTTATCCAAGATCTTCTCAATATAATATGATTGAGAGATTGAGATACCTTTGTTCTCACGAATGATCTTGATACCTAAGATCACTTCCGCCTCCCCCATGTCTTTCATAGCAAATTTAGATGACAAGAATTCCTTTGTCTCGTCAACTTGATCTTGGTTATACCAAAGATCAACATGTCATCCACATACAAGCATATCATGACTCTATTTCCAGAATCATCAATTTACTATAACCACTTATCAGCTTGATTTAAAACAAAACCACTTGACAATACAACCTTGTTTTAACCCATAAAGAGATTTAACCATTTACATACCTTGTCTTCATGTCCAGGCACAACAAACCCTTCAGGTTGTTTCATGCAAATCTCTTCATCTAATTCACCATTCAAGAATGCAATTTTCACATCCATTTGGTGAATTACAAGATTGTGATGGCAGCTAAAACCAATAACAATCTAATGGTAGATATCCTAGCAACCGGAGCAAAAAAAATCGAAATAATCAATTCCCAACTTGGATCACCGACCTTATCTAGTACTTGTCAATAGTACCAACCACCTTCATTTTCCTTTTGAAGATACATTTACTTCCCAATGGTTTACACCCAGGAGGTAAATCAGCCAACTTACAAACTTAATTTTGCAAGATAGAATCCATCTCATCTTGGACTACTTCTTTCCAAAAAGTAACGTCCCTTGAAGCCATTGCTTCACAATATGTCATTGGATCCTTATCGATATTTAGACAATATTGATATTGAAAATTACTTTCATTTCTAGACCCTTCAACCAAACAAAGTTGAAAATCATCACCAAAAGTTTTGGCATTTCTAACTCTTGTACCTTTTCTTGGTTTAGTGCTAGTCGAAGGAACATCCTTGGTATTAACCAGTGCCTTCGAACTGTGATTCATGTCCTTTGGCCTTGGTATAGATGTGAATCTTTATGTATCAAAGATTGCATCTCGTGACTCTATCACCGAGTTCACTGAACCATACTCATTTGATTCCAATACATAGAATCTATAAGCATATGAGTTTTCAGCATATCCAATAAATATGCAATCTATACCTCTTTCACCTACAGTGTTCCTTTTAGGTTCCGTGAGCCTATCCACAGCCCTACATCCCCAAACCTTGAGAACATTCAAGTTTGGTGCCCTTTTGTGCCAAAGTTCACATGGGGTATTCTTGTTGCTTTTACCGGGTATACGGTTTAGCAAGTAACAAGCCGTTAACATGGCTTTACCCCAGAATCCTTCACTTAACCCAGAATAAATCAACATTGAATTACCATTTCTTTCAATGTCCACTATAGGTACATAAGATTTTTACCAAACCCTTTTTGATGAGGTTCTACCTCTTGTTATAAATTCAAAATTTAACAAGAACTTCATCATTTGCATGTAATTAGAAAACATAGCAATAACGTGATGAACATCTATGGAAGTAATGACATAATATTTATATAACCTAGAGATGGAGTAACAAGCAAATTCCATAAAGCACTATTGAGCAGGCCTTTTATATGATTATATTAACCAAGCAAACAAATTAAACAATTTGTAACTTGCACAATATGGATGACACATCAATGGATGACACAAACATGTAATTATTGCAAACATGGAAGTGATCCAATTAATCAACATGATAATAACCAACGTACTCAAACTCAAGCCACGTATATATAGAACAAATCATTTGATTAATAACTTAGGGAAACTTCTATCCGTCCAATAAAATTTCAGCAAACATGATGCCTCATGTTCACTTACAGTGGAAACTTTATCAACAAGTCTACACATTCCAAGACGAGTTTCACTTTGTTTTAGTTTGCATCAAGACATATTTTCAAAACTGATATCACATGTCACATGATTTTTGATATTTGTCAATTGAACCATGCGTCACAATTCATGCAAATGAGATAATACATCCCATCTTAAACCAATTATATGCATGAATCAATTAGAGGAAGTACATCACGCATTAAATGACAAAATCATCAAACAATCCAAGATTCACACCGCTTTGTGATTTCTACCCAACATTAGAAATAATGGTTGTGAAGACCTTTATGTTGAAACACAACAACATAAAATTCAAATCACGAATAGTAGTAAATCTTTATTTTTCATTCCATGTGATTCTCGAAAATAAACCTGAAGTTACAAACACCAATTCCATATTTTTCAATTGAAAACACAATAACTACTCAGTCAACCAATGATTACATCACTATCATATAATCACATAAAACAAGATCCATAATAGGAACCCATGATTTCTAAAATGGAAAAAATGATTGTGACTGGTGTTTCCTTTTAAAAGAATTTTCCTTTTAAAATACACTCTTATAATCTATTCAGTGAACCATGACCATATATGCATCGCCAGACACAACAAATGCAGACCCAGAAAACTATATATGTTTTCATAGATTCCATACATGCACTACAATTGTCAAATGATATGCAAAGAATACAAAATATGATTCCGACATACATTCTTGATTATATTGAACAATCCAATGCAAAATCATATTCAATACAATATACTTGAGAAATCATATATATATAATTCATATATATCCCACTTTTCTCATGCATTAATTCATACCCCACTTTTATCATGCACTGATAATAACCATCAAAATGAACACCAAGCAACGGGCAGAAACTTTTTGGTTTTGCTAAAATCAAATGCCAAAAAACAAACAAAATAAAGTAATTGGCTCAATAAAATAAATCATATTATATCACATGTTGACACAAACACGTATCATGCAATCCATATCTAGATGCATCATAATCCAATAATAATAAATATTACAGAGTAACAGAGATTGTGTACCCGTAATTTTGAATGTTGAACCAAACTTTATCGGTAATCAAATCCTGAAAATAGTTTGTTCTTTGTAGGGGATATGTCAAAATACGTACCGATTTGATCCCGTAAACACCGTAATCATCATGTTCGTGAATCCATCTTCCAAGATCATATTCCCATCTTGTCTTTCAAATATCATCAACTGCACGAACTTGGATGTCCTAACACCAATCGAATCACCATGCATCATCACCAGAATTTAATCGATCTTTGTTGTACATGTGGGGTAAGATTGGTTTCCTTGATAGCAATTAGAAGTCGCGAGTATGAACGCTTTCAGATCGATTAAATTGGAGTGGATACCAATTAACGACCGGATAAAATCTAATTAATTCAAGTTTGTGTATGATTTTATGTTTGCATTAAGTTGTGATCAAAAGTTGGTTTTGATCAATACACTTTACGTTCTGTATATTGTTGTGTTTTTCTCTCTCTATAATTGAGAATCAACAAGCCAATTTATAGGGTCGAAAACAGTTATTAAAACCGGTTTTACAAGGGAAAATAAATGTATGACAGTTATATAAAACTGTACCAACACTAGCAGCAGACTAAACCAACTAGCAGCAGGTTTTAATCAAGTAGCAGCAGATTCTGCATATTAACAGCAGGTTATAATCGACTAGCAGCAGTCTCTCAAACCATAGCAGCAGGCTAATTGCATTAGCAGCAGTTAACCAACAACACTAGCAGTAGCCTTACTAACTGCTATAACTAACAGTACCAATCCCCTTTGAATGCTCGTTAGTCCCATTAATATGCAACTAAGTATCGACCCTCATTTGCAACTAAGTGTCGATCCTTATTGCATATTAAACACAATTTAGTTTACACTAAAATACCAGCATTTCACACTCCAAAGCAAAGACGTATTTTTAACCATACATTCTTTATTATTGGATTCATCTTTACGATCAGGCTGGGTTTTGATTGATAACATTACATATGTGAACTTTTTCTCATTTGTTGTGGTGAACATTAAGTTTAGTTGTATGTAAGAGATTAGATCTGCACGGAGATTAAAAAAGATGCCCTCAGAAAATATCTTACCTATTGCACATTTTAAAAGTTTTATTTCCTCTCAGGCATCTATCAAGGTTGTTGTATAAGTGAAGCAGTTAAAAACAAGTGATTTGATGGGAGACTATTACATTTTATATTGTGTAATCTAATGGGACTCAAATTACATCAAATATGGGAATATCTTTCCCAAAAATCCAGGGGATTTGACATATGGCTTGCTACGTAGATAGATCTATGAACATTACGTATGCCAGAATTCTTTGGATTACGATTGGGGTCCGTTACTCCGTTTACATGCATGCGTAGTAATAAACGTTATTAGACACTTCAGTTTGATGTTGGATTATGGACTTTTAACGATCCTAAAGTAATTGAGTTCCTTGAATTGTAGTACTTGTGAATCACACTTATGGTGATGGCATGAATAGATTATTATTGTATAATTTTTTGGCTTTCAGGTCTTCCAAAGAGTTCTTGGAGCTTATGCTACAAAGCTTTTCATGAAGTTGCCTAAAGGCGGCATGGGGATTGTTGCAGCTGCCACGGGTATGGATGGACACATTAAGGTATCATTCAGTTAACTGGCTTTAACTTGATTACATATGTTGCCTTCCTGTTGTTTCTGCTCGTATGCTAACAATGTATACCTCCAAATGTAGACATCTGATAAAGACGAAAGGCTGATATGCTATATTGTGAACACTGCAGAATATTGTCATAAAACGGTCAGTTCTAAATATTTTGCGTGTGTATGTAGTTGCGTGCCCAGTTTTCTTCTATAAATATCATCATAGTAGCTATAGGTTTGTGATGACTGAAACAAATTTGAAAATGTGACAACGTCACAGCGATGTATTCCTGTTCTTTAGGCTTGCCAACTACTTCAATTTGTTTGTGTATGGGGTCAAATGCTTCAATTCTTGAAGGACGGGGGTAATAAAAAGGATAGAACTGATTAATCTATATCAGAAAGTCTTCCTGGCTATTTAAGGGTTCATTATTTATACAGGCTGGTGAACTGTCTGAGAATGTCTTGAAGATAATAGATTACCAGTATACTGATTCAGTGGATATGTCAGAAGTTCAGGTAACATTAAAAAGTAAACATAGCAAAATGGGCGGGTGATAACGGACCGAAATGGGTTTTGGTTGAAACGATTTGTGCCCCGCACCAGAAACACTTATTTATCCCTTCTTTAAACATAATTGGTGTTTAAACTATGATTGCAAAAACTTATACTCCGTAGTACAATAAGAATTAAATTTTCCACACAAGTGATTTCGGAGGCTGTATTACTAAATATAGACTTCGGCTGATTTTCAATGCATCTGACCCATCTGAACCACTGGCCTTTTACTAATTTTTCTTTTTACCCATTTGACCTAAACTACGGAGTAAAACCAAAATTGATCAATTCATTATTAAATGGGACGAACCGTGTTTATTAGAAATCCTTGGTATATTCCTCTTTAAACACAATGCCCGTTTCGCAATGATACTTTTATTTACACAGGATGAATTCTCAGCAGTTATAACAAAAGCATTAATAAAGTTAGTCCATGGTGTAGAAACCAAATTTGATATTGAAATGGGTGCAATGACACGTGTTCCATGGGGTACCCTTGAAAGTGTTGGTGATCAATCAGAGTAAGATGCAAATTCAGTGTATATAACCTCCATTATTGCACCAAGACATTTCTTAATCGATAACAAATTCATTCATCATGTTTCAGGTATGTCAATAGCATAAATATAATCCTCAGTGGTAGCGTACCCACACTTGGAAGCCTTCTTTCTCCAATTTACTTTCAGTTCTTCTTAGACAAGGTGATTGATCTTTACTTACATGTGTAGATTGTTTTTTTCACTGGTGAAACTTCAGAATTTTGCAGTTTTCTAAAACCTTTTTTCTTTTGATTATGTAGTGTTTTGTGTGTGTGTGTGTGTTTCATTACTGGAACTCACTGTCACACATAATTTATATTAGTTGATGTTATGAACTTTGTTGCTTTAATGTGTTTATTAATCATCACCTGTTATATGGTGCAGCTTGCGTCATCTCTAGGTCCACGTTTCTACCTCAATGTCTTCAAATGCAAACAGATATCAGAAACTGGAGCTCAACAAGTAACATCAGTTTAACTTATTTATTTCTTACTTTCCTATCGCCACTCAGCAACAGTGGAGTTGATCGATAATTGAAATTCAGTTTGGTTCTTGCAGATGCTGTTAGATACGCAGGCTGTAAAGACAATACTTTTAGATATTCCATCCCTTGGGAGACAGGTAACATAGCTCCTTTGGCTTCTAGTTTGATATGTGGTGCTACCTTTGAGACACTATTGTTGGTGTTAGAGGTCAAAAAATGGGTGGGTTAGGGAGGTTGGGTAATCAGTAAAAAAGGGGCAGTTCTTTGGTACATGTAAGAAACAGGTTAGGCTGGTTTGGGTTGACTGAAACAGTTTTTGTCCAAATCATCTAGAGTTGATTAATAATACTTGTGTCAAATATGATCACAACATTTATGTTAAAAAGTTAAAATTAATAGTGATACTATCATGAAAATGATTTAGGATGTGTTACACATGAAAAATACACTTTGGGCGATGTTCAACATTTCGACCCAATGACCGGTTTCCTTTAAGCTATTTTTTTGAACTTATCTCGTATGACCTGTTAGTGTAAAGTAAAATGGTGAAATGAAAACAAGAATTGGGGAGAAAGAATCACTGATTCATCCCTCCAAATGAGTTTGTTACAAGGGTATTTAATGAGGGAAAAACAGACTACAACAAACATTTAAACTATTTATAAAACAATCCCTACACAATCATATTTACATATTTACACCTTGGTCTTTCCTTTATACTCCCCCTCAAGTTGTGAGTTATCTGAGGAAGAAACTCCCAACTTGTGTAAAAGAGTGTGATGCTGCTCAACAGGGAGAATTTTTGTGAATACATCAGCCAACTGTTTTTATGTATGCACATACTCAGGCTTGATAGTACCCTTTTTGACTTGATCTCTCACATAATGACAATCAACCTCTATGTGTTTTGTTCTAGCATGGAATACTCGGTTAGCTGTTATGTGAATTGCAGCTTGATTGTCACAATGTAGAGTAACTGGATGCAAGTCTTTAAGCCCAAGGTCCTTTAAGAGACTAAGTAGCCAAGTCACTTCACAACATGTGACTGCCATGGATCTGTACTCTGCTTCAGCAGAACTTCTGGATACTACACCTTGCTTCTTGGACTTCCATGATATAGGTGAATCCCCCAAAAGTATACAATAACCTGTTGTTGACCTTCTTCTCATGGGGCAACTTGTCGAGTCAGAATCACAATAGGCAGTCAACTGAACTTTTGAGTGATGTGCAAGAAGAATACCCTGACCAGGAGAGTTTAGGAGATATCTTAATAAATGCTTCACAGCCTGCATGTGAATTGAAGTAGGATTCTGCATAAATTGGCTTAGTAGCTGGACATAATAACAAATATTAAGATATCTCCTACTTCAATTCTGACTATCTCAGGGTCTTGCAGAGGAGTACCCATATCTCTGCCTTAAAAAGTATCTTCATAATCCACACCTTTTCTCTGCCTATTACATTGAATCACCAATCTTGCTTTCTTTCTCTCAACAGTACCATCAGCTTTATGCTTAGTTTTAAATAGCCAATGACATCCAATTGCCCTTTTGTTTGGAGGCAACTCAGTAACCACCCAAGTGTCATTCTCCTCCAAGGCATTCAATTCACTCTCCATTGCCTCACACCAACCAGGGTCAACAATAGCTTCTTTGAAATTCTTGGGATCACTATTAGTTTCAATAGCACTTAGAAGACATTGAAAATTAGATGGCAACACTGGAACAGTAACTTGATTAGCCACAGGTTTTATGGTAGGAACAACAAAATCCTTAGTCCAGCCAGGAGGCTTTGTGTGTCTAGAAGATTTTCTGAGAGGAACACTTATAGTAGGCTCAGAAACATTCACATTTCCAGTTGGTAAAATATTCTCAGAAGAACTCTCAGATGGTGATTCAACAGGTATAGATGAACCAGATGAAGAAGGAAGAACAATATGACCATCATAAACAGCTGTTGGCTTAGGCATAGAAACAGGCATAGGTTGATGAAACTGAGAAGTACTTGACTTAGCAAATGGGAATATATGTTTATGAAATTGTACATCTCTACTTACAAAGCAACTGTGAGTGAGAAGATTGTACAATTTATATCCCTTTTGATGTGCAGGGGTACCCTAAGAAAACAGACACATATTAGAAGTAGCAAGAGCTCTGAGATTTCAAGCTAGTTTACCATTAAGATTTTAGGGTGACTGTGTAACTACAGCTACTTACCTTATCAATAGATTTCCCTCACCCATTTTGAAAAACAAAACACCTTATGAACTTCTTCTTAACAAAGTTCATCCCCCCAAATGAGTTTGTTACAAGGGTATTTAATGAGGGAAAAACAGACTACAACAAATATTTAAACTATTTACAAAACAGTCCCTACACTATCATATTTACATATTTACACCTTGGTCTTTCCTTTATAGTTAGAGATAATATATGGGGTCGAAATGACAACATCTAGGTGGTATCGTTCTGTGATCATCTCTACCATGGCACAAGATTCTGCAAGGGAATTTGATACGATCCTGCGTTATTATATTATTATTATTAATTAATTATTTTATTTAGTTTCCTTTTATTATATTTCTTGGTGAGAAAGTTAGGGCATTAGGTTAAGTCTATTATAAATAGGGTATTAGGATTGTAATTCGGATTATGTGGAATGAATATCAAGTATTGATTTGTTAATCAATTGGGGGGTCGGTTTATCTCATTAATATAAACCATCGGGGGGTCGGTTTATCCCATCAATATAAACTATTTATCTTGTTCCGTTCTTTTTATCTCTATATCGAATTGGTTCGTATCAATTGGTATCAAAGCTATTCGATCCTAAGATCTTGAGAAAAAAAAAAAGAAAAAGAAAGAAAAGTTACTGTTCATCGATTTTTATTGGGTTTTTTTTAGAAGGATGACAAACAGAAAAGTTGCAGATGTTGACGCGGACCTGGAAGGTTTTACAACCGATTTTGGAACTAAGTTTCAGAGTTTAGAAGACAAATTTAGTTCTAGTTTAGCTGATTTGAGAGCTGAATTGAAGGCTGATGCAGCTAGACAAAAAGCTGAATTAGATAAACGCCATGAGCAATTAGTGAAACTACTACTTGCTGAAAGGGCGAAAAAGAAGAGTGATTATCAAAATAATACAATAGATATTCCGTTGACTAAGGATCCAATTTCAGAGATTATGTTCATCGAAGATACAACAAAAGTTATGGCTGCAGAAAAAAGTGGTGAAGATGGTAGTAACCTAGAAGAGTTCAGGGTTGCATCATGTGTGGAAAAGGAGGCTCTTACAACACCAATCATTGTGGTTGAAGATTTAGGGCAGAAGGTAATCGATGACTTGGATGAGCCTCTTATGGTGCTCGAATCAGATGGGATGATTAACAAGAATGAGTTTGCTGTTGTTGCACCTGTTGCTGCTGTTGCACACGTTGATGTTGCACCTGTTGAGCAAAGTTCCGTTCTGTTGGGAAGAAAAATCAAGCAAAATCAAGCAGAACATCATAAGATGTTTATATGGCAGATTATATTGAAGTTGGGATGTGAGATCTGTCATGGACATCTTTCGACTGATGTTCAACTGAAACAAGAACCAGTTCCTGCTCAAAGAAGAACATGGGATCCCGGGATTACTAAATGTGATGTTTTGAAGCAACACCTTGAGGACAAGGTGTTTTTGGGGGCGGGAGTATTGATACGATCCTGCGTTATTATATTATTATTATTAATTAATTATTTTATTTAGTTTCCTTTTATTATATTTCTTGGTGGGAAAGTTAGGGGATTAGGTTAAGTCTATTATAAATAGGGTATTAGGATTGTAATTCGGATTATATGGAATGAATATCAAGTATTGATTTGTTAATCAATTGGGGAGTCGGTTTATCTCATTAATATAAACCATCGGGGGGTCGGTTTATCCCATCAATATAAACTATTTATCTTGTTCCGTTCTTTTTATCTCTATATCGAATTGGTTCGTATCAGAATTCCATTAGAATACTTGACACTGAAACAGATACATAAGCCATGGAACTATTGATCGTTTTCTGTATTTCCCATTTGATTCTAAAAGATGAACAAAAAACCATTGAACGTGCCAAAGTTAATTAGGTTACTATGTATGGTTTTGCTATGGATAATAATCATTACAGAATTATTAATTAGATAACGAGGGACATTTGACTCGTGATATAAGGGGCCAAGAGTTTCATATTGCACTGTCAAATCCAATCACAGCAAGTTAAAGGATCCAAATGGAAAATCATGCATAAGTTAAAGGGTGTTTTAGGAGTTTCATCAAATCCTAGTCAGCATTTTGAGAAATTAAGATTAAATAAACTAACTGTTGGTTCGGTGATATTCGTTTGTTTCCTAGAACTTGATGAAGAAAAGGCAAATTGACCGGAAGTCCAATTATTTATAGAGCTAATTCATCTCATGCATTAGGCTATTCGCTTTTCATGATAACGTCAAAATTATTTATTAGAAATTTGGTTTTCTTAAACAGACATCAGGAGCTGCTGGCTATGCAAAATTTGTAAGCCGTGAGATGAGCAAAGCGGAATCACTCTTGAAGGTGAGTGACTGAACCATTCATGTGTCCATTGCAAAAAAAAAAAAAAAAAAAAAAAATTGCTCACATGTGTACTTACTTTGTTATATACAGGTTATACTGTCCCCCATTGATTCTGTGGCAGATACATATGGAGCACTAATACCCGAGGGAACACCTTCAGAGTTTCAGCGGATACTAGAGCTCAAGGTTTGTGTCTATTATCAGTAACTGCTACACTCATTTTTTACGGGTGGAAAATGGGTGGGTCGGTCAGTTTAGGTAACGAGTAAACTTTCAACTTTGTGCAGGTCCGTACATTTTTGTCGGTAGACACTCCTATATCTTTTATTCTCCATTTTTATTTTGTTAGTTTCCTTTAAATTGTCTGATGAAATGGGCATTGGAATCCACAAAAGGGAGATGAAAAATGAGGATAATGGGAATCATGCTACATGTCTAGACTTCACTTCTTGCCATTCACATAATATCATGTTAACTAGATTACAAAAAGATCTTTCTTTAACCTTCGTATCATTGCACAGGGGCTGAAAAAGGCAGACCAACAAACCATATTGGACGACTTCAACAAACGTGGATCCGGGTTTCTCGAATCACCGGTCTCCGCACAAACAATTCAGGTGCCGCAGATGGTGGTGGCTCCTGTGCCTCCTCCCCTGACCAGTACACCTTCAGCTGCAGTTATCGCCTCGAGAGAGGATGTACTTACCAGAGCAGCAGCACTTGGTAGAGGTGCCGCCACAACTGGATTCAAAAGATTTCTTGCTTTGACCGAAGCAGCAAAAGACCGAAAAGATGGACCTTTCCGGAAACTTTTCAATGCCTAATCACGGGAAACTTTAAAGTCTATGCACTTTAAGGTTCTACCAACTATTCTTACCTTTTTCTTTCATTTTTTTATATAGAAAAATGGGTGGTTTGGATGACGAGATGAAGTCGATATGGGTTAACCACTTAACCAAAACTCTTTTTGTCCACAGTTTTTCTGAGTTTACCCGTTAACCTGTTACTCTGTTAGATCTAACATACCCGAATTGACCCGTTAACAAGTAACGTTTAAAATTGCCACATTTAGTTTTTGTACATGCAAACCACAACAAAAATGTCCATCAAACATACACACCTCTTCATCACTAAATTACTTGGTACATCCTTTCCATCCTGTTATTGTCCAAAAATCAAGCTTTATTTCCAATGAACCATATAAATGAGACCTACCAAAGGACAATGTCAAAAGGTATTTAACAATTTAAATGTTTAACTTTTCACTAATATTGCAGATTGGAAAAGGAAGGAGTAGAGTAGACACACAATAAACTCGCAATTTTGTTCATATATCTCGCATGGTTGTGGATAAATCTCGTGGATATTCAAACAACAGCAATGATCTTGTCCCTGTTGTTTGTGAGCTTTTTTTTCCGGTCAATTGCTGCTTTTACTCAAGTATGCTAGTTTGTCAATAATCCTTGTTTTTCTTTTCGTTTCTAGTTTTCGTTATGTTTGTTCATTGAATGATTGGTTAAAGTGTCCAATGTTTCTATTACGTTTCTCATGCTCGTGGAGTCATTTTGTCACTTCTGTCGATTTCATTGTTGTTGTAGATGTGCAATGACGCTGAAACCAAAAGATGGAAAACTGCTCTGAGTTTGATATTCATTTTTGTAATCTTAATAGCATGTAGTGTGAACTGTTAACACTGAAATACATAATCGAAAAAGTTATTGGTTCTAATTTTATTTTATTTTGCAGTCGTGCTCGGTGGCGGAGCCGGGAAACCAAGATGGTTCCCAATTTTATTAAGCGAAAAAAATCGATTGGTCAATTAGTCAACCAATCAATGTGTCGGATCGGTTCAGGTCTGAACGAGTCCATTTTAACGTTATTTCACAATAAATTCAAGCACCATACATATATCTTAAGTAAGGTCTTGGTGTCTTTAATACTACTTAGTTTCTTGTATCTTAAGAAATTATTCATGGTTGTATAGTTACTAATACCTTTTAATATATCTTTTTTTATAGACAATAATAAATGATTCATTGATGTATTAAATTTTTTATCAAATAAAAAAGAGAAAAAACTTTGCAACGCCTAACTATAAACCCTTAGACCGTCCGTAATGGGCGCTATTGCACCCGAAAAAGCCCTCAACAGTGCCCAACAGCGCCCCCTCCCCCAAACGGAGGGGCGCTGTTGGCTTAAAATTTGCATTCTTCGCTGTTCTGACAGCGCCTTCTTTTCTCCTGAAATTTTGAATGCCTTCTGTTCGGATTATGTGGAAAGGACTAAAAACAAATAAAAGGGAATAAAAAAAGTTTGGTGGGTCTTGGGAAAGCAATAAAAAAGAATAAAAAGGAATAAAAAAAAGTTTTTTATTATTAAAAAAAAATAAAAAAGAATAAAAAAATAATGTTACGTGTCAAACAACCCCCCACTCTCCACTACACCACTTTTTCAACAAAGCCCCATCTTACCCCCCACATGCCACGTGTCGGACAACCCCCCACTCCCCATTTCTCCCCACTACACATGGTCTTAGGGCAAAAGGTATCATGAAGAAGTTTACCTCTTCATTTGAGCTCTACCAGGTGCCACACACTACCACTTCAAAATACCCCCTTTCTCATAACACAAAATAAACTCTTCATTTAGCCCCACTCAACCCCAATTTTATTTTCTTCTCCATTTAAACGGTTTGATTTTATATAAAGTGTTTTGTCGTTTATTACTTTGTTTGCCCAGCGAGGACCAAACGGCGAGAGGCCGGCGAGCACCCCCGGTGTGGCGGCGAGCTAGAGGCGAAGCGCCACGTAGGAACAGCGAGAGGCGAGTTTCATGATACCGTTTGCTCTTACCCTTACAGGCGAAAAATAACACAACATGATATATAGTTACGTATCATTTCTATTAAACTAGCAAAATAACAAAGTAATTCTGATAAAGAAATAGATCTGACATTAGAAAGAACAAAAGCCTACTCTAAGCTAGATCACAACTTTTCACCACTTATAACCTCTTTTTTTCTTTTTTTTCTTTTTTTTCTTTTTTTTCTCCATCTTCTTCATCAATCAACTGGTGCAAAAATGTCCGGCAAACTTCTGTTTTTTTTTAATTCCTTTTTCCTTTCTTCTAAATGAATCTAAGGTGGTTCTTTATGTATTTCCAAGGTAGGTCCCAAAATATTATATACATTGATTCTAAATGAATTCGTTGTCTAAGGTGGTTTCCGGGCACCACCTACAATGGCTGTAGGTTCGCCCCAACCCGTTCAGACCAATATATATATATATATATATATATATATATATATATATATATATATATATATATATATATATAGGGGGGCTTTATTTTCAGAACCCTAATAAGTGCGGGAACTGCGAGAACTCCAATTTTGCATTAGAAAACATGCATGTTCATATAAAACATGTATGTTTTCTTACATACACCTTAATACACATGCATGCGTATTAAGGTGTATGTAAGAAAACATACATGTTTTATATGAACATGCATGTTTTCTAATGCATAATTGGAGTTCTCGCAGTTCCCGCACTTAACAGGGTTCTAAAAATAAAACCATTTTGCATTGATTTGTTGCACTTAACAGGTTTTTATTTGAACATGTATGTTATGCATGTATGTGTATTAAGGTGTATATAAGAAAACATACATGTTTTATATGAACATGCATGTTTTCTAATGCAAAATTAGAGTTCTCGCAGTTCCCGCACTTAACAGGGTTCTGAAAATAAAGATACACTATATATATATATATATATATATATATATATATATATATATATATATATATATATATATATATATATATATATTTAAATTGATGTAATTAAATCATGAATTGAAATAATTAAATATAAAATTAAGCTACTCGTATTAGATTATGGATATGGATGAAGAAATAAAATGAAAAAGAAGGTTTGGATGGAAGGTGGGAAAAATTAGTATACGTGACAAAAAAAAAAAAAATGCAAGGAATTATGGGTAATAGTTGGGGAAAAAATTTTAATTAAAAATTAGTACTCGAACATTGTCAAAGCCGAAACTCAACTAATTTAAACATAAATAAAAAACATTCAATCGAACGGCTCATATTTCATCCTCTCACACGGATTGCCACCGCGTCACTCCCACCAAAATTTTCAGATATCACAAAAACCATTTAAAACTTTTCACATTTTACCGCCAAAAATTCCCCCCAATAACCCTTTATATAAACCCAAAGAAACCATCAATCACAAAACACGCACATTTCACACACACTAAAAAAAACTCACACAGTCAATCAAATGGCACGTACCAAACAAACAGCTCGCAAATCCACCGGCGGAAAAGCTCCTCGCAAACAGCTCGCAACAAAAGCCGCTCGAAAATCTGCTCCAGCAACCGGAGGCGTAAAGAAGCCACACAGATTCAGGCCAGGAACCGTGGCGTTGCGAGAGATTCGTAAGTATCAAAAGAGCACTGAGCTTTTGATAAGGAAGCTGCCGTTTCAGAGACTAGTGAGGGAAATTGCTCAGGATTTTAAGACCGATTTGAGGTTTCAGAGTTCCGCGGTGGCTGCGTTGCAGGAGGCGAGTGAGGCGTATTTGGTTGGGTTGTTTGAGGATACTAATTTGTGTGCGATTCATGCCAAGAGAGTTACGATTATGCCTAAAGATATGCAGTTGGCTAGGAGGATTAGGGGAGATAGGGCTTAGAGTTATATCATTTGTAATGGTAGTGTTTTGATATGGATTGAATCATGTTTATGTTATGATCTTATTTTATTGAATGAAAACTAGGAATTTAGTGCTGATTATTATCTCAACTTTAGTTTTTAGTGATTCATTATCTGTGTTACGTTGAGATGATTTTTTAGTGTTTGGTTACATTTATAGTTGTGCAAATATTGTTTTTTTACTTGTCTAGAACTATGAACTGATTTGAATAAGGTATTGGTAATTGGAGAACTTAAATTGGATGATGTAGACTAACTGTATTTGTCATTTTACTTTTATTTTTTCTGCTATTGTTTTGTCCCTGTAATTTACATTGATAAAATTATTTTTGTATAATTTATGAGAAATTAAATGCATCTTAAGCTTCAGTTAACCAGTTTTCCCATTAAACGTATTTGGTAGCAGCAATGATAGTTATATTTGTATGGAACAGGCTATAAAAAAAGAGAGGAAATGGGTACCAAGATAGAAGTGTTTGGTCTCAAGTTTTAAGTAGTTCGGGCAGTGTTTTAGTGAGGTGCTTGTAATTACCCGTAAGGAGAACATATATATACTTTTGGAGCTGGTGGATGATATTGGTTAAAAATAGTGAAAGGCGTCTTAATTTTATATGTTAGCAGAGGTAAGATCACTGCTGATGTTTCTCGCCAAGCAAGACTATTAAGGAGATAAAAAGTTAGTAGTATGGTGTCACATGACCTAAGGATGTTTGAATTAATGCTATTATGTAGTCAGTTTAAGCTTTAATTACAGCTCAACCTCTGTGCCTAATGAGCTATTATCTATGTGAGTTGTGCTACTTTGGTCTTGGAATAATGAAAGTGTATTTTCGTAAGGGTCAAAAACTAGCAAGGTCATGAATCATGGGTTAGAGGAAGTACCACTGAGTTAGGCTGGTGTAATTTCATCTGTGGAAGAAGTTGAATCTTGAATCAGTATTGTAGCTCAGAGGTGATCATACGAGACCAAAACGCTATTGAAGGCAGACCAATCCTCATGAACAAATCGAGCCAGGGGCCAAGAGGTCCTAATCCAGTCGAAACTCTATAAGTAAATACACATGGGACCACCTAAATTTATTACTTAATCGATATTCTTTTATCTATAAATAACTGACTCGAGACCTGCAAAAAATACTATTTTAGAGAGTTTATGAATTAATCGAGTATTAATTTATCGAGTTTCTACTGTATAAGCGTCTCCAAACTACAACAGTATTGGTGAGTAATGGGTAAGGAGAAACTTATCATGTTTGAAGCTGTTGATGCAGTTAGGTTCTTAGAGATAAATCACAGAATTTGAATTATTATTGATTGACTTGAAATACAAAACATAAAGTCCTATATATAGGACGTCACAGAAAAAGGAAACAAATAAATAATAAAGAAAACGCAATCAATCTAATTATTTGATTTCCTATAATTTATCCAGGAATTCCTCACTGTCTATCATCCCCCCGCAAGTTGAGGGCGGGGAACGACTTGCAACTTGGACCGAAGCATTAGAAATCGTTGAGTAGGTAGAGGCTTAGTGAACACATCGGCTAGCTGGTCATGCGTTGAAATGAATTTGACCTGTAGTTTTCCTTTAGAAACCTTCTCACGTACGAAATGATAATCACACTCAACATGCTTTGTCCGAGCATGGAAAACAGGATTAGCAGACAAGTACGTGGCACCTAAGTTGTCACACTAAAGCGTAGGAGTGACCGTTGAGACAATTCCAAGTTCCTGTAAAAGGGCCTCTAGCCATGTTAATTCAGCAACAGTGTCAGCCGTGGCTTTATATTCAGACTCAGTAGAGGAGCGAGATACTGTGTGTTGCTTCCTAGCATTCCATGAGATGAGGTTCGATCCCAAGTATATAGCAACCCCCCCCCCCCCGGTGGAGCGACGATCATCGGGACAGCCAACCCAATCAGCATCAGAAAAGGCCCGCAAAGTTGAGTTCCAGTTGACTTCAGTAAAGGCATGTAGGGTGGAACCCGAGCCATGACTAATAAAAAGGCCAAAGTGAGAAGTACCTTTTAGATAGCGTAATATCCGTTTAACAGCCGACCAATGGTTTTCAGTAGGAGTGTGCATATACTGACATACTTTGTTGACAGCAAAAGTGATGTCAGGTATGGATAAGGAAGCATACTGAAGAGCCCCCACTATTTGACGATACTTGGTTGGGTCAGCAAGAGTTGGACTGTCATTGCTAGTGAGAATCTGAGAGGTACTCATAGGAGAGGGAACTACTTTGCAATTTGACAAACCTGCCTTCTGAATCAGGTCAAAAATATATTTTTGCTGAGAAAGAATTAAGTGGCTGCCATGACGAATAACTTCAATACCCAGAAAATAGTGCAGGTCCCCCACGTCTTTGACTGCAAATGAGGTGCCCAAGTTGTTGCCTGTAACAATAATATCATCGACATAGACTAAAACATAGACCAAAGTTCCACCATTGTTAAGAATAAAGAGTGAGGGATCCGTTTTGGAGCCAGTGAAACCCAGATGATGCAAAGTGTTACTGAGGCATTCAAACCATGTGCGAGGTGCTTGTTTGAGTCCGTAGAGGGACTTATGCAGTAAGCAGACATGATCAGGTTTGGATGCGTCAATAAAGCCAGGTGGTTGGCGTAAATAAACAGTTTCCTTTAATTCGTCGTGAAGAAAAGCATTTTAAACATCTAGTTGGCGAAGCGACCATTGAGTCGTTACAGCAAGAGACAGCAAAACCCGTATTGTTGTTGCTTTCACAACGGGGCTGAAAGTTTCCTGATAATCAATACCAGGCTTTTGGTTAAAGCCCTTAGCAACCAGTCTTGCCTTATAGCGTGTAACATTACCATTTGCATCCCTTTTAATCATGTAAACCCACTTAGAATCAATAACATTAGTATTTTTAGCACAAGGTACAAGTGACCATGTTCCGTTTCGGACAAGAGCATCAAACTCTTCAGCCATGGCTTGGCGCCATTCAGGAGATTTGTTGGCGAAAGTGAAGGAAGATGGCTCAACAGAATTGGGAGGATCGGTAGAGACATGATAAGCGGAAGGATTATAGCGAATGGTAGGTTTGGGATTTTGTCGGAGATTGGGTGGACGAGTACGAGGTGGTGGATTAGTGTGAGCCGAGGGCTGGGAGGCAGCCAAGGACTAGGAAGTGTGGATATGGTCACCCGAGGAGCATGGGTTCGGGTCAGGAAGAGGGTCGGTGATAGGGACAGAAGCAGTTTGCTGGACAGGTTCGGATACGGGCTGGTTGACAGGTTCGGTGATAGGATGTGGGACAAGGCTGGGTTCACGGTTTGGTGCAGGTGGAGTAGGATATGAAGAGTAATATGGTGAGGAGTCTTCCGGTAAGGTGGCTGTGTCAGGTGGGTTGAAAGGAAAGAGGTGCTCATTAAATCGTATGTGACGAGCAATGTAGATGCGGTCAGTTTGTAGGTCTAGCCAGCGATATCCATGATGGATAAAACTGTAACCCAAAAAGACACAAGGTGTAGACCGAAAATCCATTTTGTGAGGGTTATATGGTCATAGGTTAGGAAAGCATTCGCACCCAAAAACTCGTAGGAAAGAGTAATTAGGTGGTCGGTGAAATAGGCATTCAAAAGGAGATTTGTTTGAGTTGGTTCTTGAGGGCATGCGATTGATTAGGTAAACTGTTGTTTCAAATGCAAAATCCTAAAAACGTTAGGGAGTGTGAGAGTGAACAAGAAGGGTTAAACCGGTTTCAACAACGTGTCTATGCCGGCGTTCGACAATACCATTTTGTTCACTCGTGTGTGGGCACGAGCGTTGGTGAATGATGCCAAGTGAAGAAAGAAATGGTGCAAGAGTAAGAAATTCACCCCCTCCCCCTCCCCCAAAAAAAAAAAAAGATTGAACCCGTTTGAGTTTAGTGTTGAATTGTCTTTCAGCCATTTTAACAAACAATTGGAAGGTAGAGAAAACATCAGATTTATGTTTTAAAGGGTAAAACCACATATATCTCGAGTGGTGGTCCATACAAAGTAAAAAGAATCTACAACCAGTAAAAGAAATAGAAGGAGCAGGACCCCAAACATCACAATAAACTAAATCCAAAATATGATTACTACGAAAATTGGAAGGTTTCAAAGACAGTTTGGAGGATTTCCCCATTTGACAAGAAGAACACAATGAAGAAGTCAATTTATTTGAAACTGGTAAATTATTGCTAGACAAAATAGAATGAAAAACTCGTGAATGGGGATGTCCGAGTCGTTGATGCCAAATTGTTAAAGGAGCTTTGACTGCTGTGAAGGAGACATGTGGTAGAGACTTTAATTTCGGAAGATAAAGCGAGTAGAGACCGTTGTCACTTGGGCCCGTGAGTAGGATGGTATGTGTAGACTCGTCCTTCACAACAAAGAAAGAAGAATGAAATTCAAAAAACACGTTATTATTTGAACAAAATTGCTGGACTGATAAGAGATTTTGTTTGAGTTGAGGTACGTGAAGAATATTATTTAAACTAAAGGTTTTGTTAGGAGAACAAAATTTTGATGAGCCAATATGACAGATAGGAAGAGGATTACCATCGCCAACATGAAGTGAATTGTTACCAAAGTAGGCTTCAGAGTTATCTAAACTTGCAAGATCAGGAGTAGCATGGCCATTCACACATGTGTCTGGTTTCCAAAGTGAGCCTGATGTGGATCCAGTTTCAGCAAAAACAGCATAGTTAGCCTGAGAAGACTCCTGGGCTGATGTGGACTGAGTTGGACATTGAGCAAGAATGTGTCCTATACCACAACGATTGCAGTGACCGTAAACAGTGTTTTGGGTGGATGCCCAAGCAAACTCAGAGTTTCGGTTTTGATTGTTGGATCCACGGTACTCATCACGACCTCTGGTGTTAGCACCGCGAGAGTTGCCACGGTAGATTCCACGCCGGTTGTTGCGAGAATTTTTTTTGGAGCGGCTGGAGAAATAGGCTTGTGGTTGCTGATTGGCTTGATTAATTACGGGGCTGAGTTGGTACCCAAGAAGGGCTGCTTGTTGCTGCAGCGTGGTGAGGGCAGGGTTGTGGTGAGGAAGAGGCAGCAGGTCTGCCGAGAGGGAGGGCAGACCCGCAGGCTGTGCAGCAGCTGAGTAAGCCTGCAACGGGTTTGGTGGCTTCTTGTTGATCATGAATTCATGGTCACTTAGAAGGACATGTAATTCATTAAAAGTGACTGGCGAATAGTGAGCCAGGAGAATAGCTTTGAGGCCATCATATTCCTCACGTAGGCCAGAGAGTACCAACATGGTGACATCCTTGTCCTTAAATGGTTCCCCAATGTTCGCTAGAGCCGTGGCATATTCTTGGGCACGGGTGAGATAGGCAGCAGATGTTTCATCAGACTTCATCTCTATTTTCAGCAACTGGGTTTTGAGTGTGTATTCCCTAGATGAGTTATGCGGAGCATAAGCCCGTTCCAAGGAGAGCTACACAGACTCAAACCAGATAAAGCCTTCCCTTTTCAGGAGGTTGGCGTGGCCACTTAAGGTTATTTGCACCTAGCAGGAATTGAACTTGAGACCTCACATATTTTAGAGTGATAGTCACAAGCCCTTTTGCCATTAGGCCACCCTTAAGTGGTTAAAACTTTTCATTTTCATGGATGCATGTGTGGTTCACGAAATTTGGCTTAATATATTCACATGGATTTATATCAATATCTTTGTTGTATTTTTTTGTAAGTTCTTTCGTTGTGAAAGACATGAAATAACGGAGAATGAAGAAAAGTCGGTCAAAGAATAAATGGAAAATTAAATAAAATCGACGTTCTTAAAAATAATTTTTCGTTAACTGACACCCTAAAAATTATAATTACAAGTCATGCACGCCTACAAAAACGTCATTAAAAATAATTTTATAATAATTAAAACCATCCAAATTATAATTACAAGTAATGCCCGCCCATCGGGCGGACTTTGAAGTCTAGTATGTATATATATATATATATATATATATATATATATATATATATATATATATATATATATATATATATATATATATACTTTAAATTGATGTAATTAAATCATGAATTGAAATAATTAAATATAAAATTAAGCCATTTGATTATGGATATGGATGAAGAAATAAAATGAAAAAGAAGGTTTGGAGGGAAGGTGGGAAAAATTAGCAATGTTGCAAAAATCGGCCGTGGCGGCCGATTAATCGCCGATATATCGGTAATCGGCCGCCGACCTTGTCGAATTATGAAAATCGGACAAAAAATCGGTTTGGGAAAAAAACGGCCAAAAATCGGCCGTATCGGCCGATTAATCGGCCATATCGGCCATTAATCGGCCGTATCGGCCAAGTTTAAAAAAATTAAAAATTTAGGCATTCTACTTAATTTGGGGATCGTTTATTTCACTTATAACACACAATGAGCCTCATAATCAGAATTGGAGCCTTTTATTGAGGTTTGAAAACATAGTAGGCTTGGAATCAGTTACGATCTTTAGTTTGGTCTCCAGAAATACCCAAAACATGCAAAAAATGCAAATCCGATTAATCACTGATTAATCCCGCCTTAGCCGATTAATCGCTGCAGGGTGGTCGACCGCCACGCTACCTATTCACGATTTTTGCAACATTGAAAATTAGTATATGTGATTAAAAAAAAAAAAAAAAAAAGGAGGAATTATGGGTATAGTTGGGAAAAAAAAGTTTTTAATTAAAAACTAGTAGAACATAGTCAAAGCCGAAACTCAACTTTAAACATAAATACGTAAAAAACATTCAATCGAACGGCTCATATTTCATCCCTCTCACACGGATTGCCACCGCGTCACTCCAACCAAAATTTTCAGATATCACAAAAACCATTTAAAACTTTTCACATTTTACCGCCAAAAATTCCCCCCAATAACCCTTTATATAAACCCAAAGAAACCATCAATCACAAAACACGCACATTTCACACACACTAAAAAAAACTCACACAGTCAATCAAATGGCACGTACCAAACAAACAGCTCGCAAATCCACCGGCGGAAAAGCTCCTCGCAAACAGCTCGCAACAAAAGCCGCTCGAAAATCTGCTCCAGCAACCGGAGGCGTAAAGAAGCCACACAGATTCAGGCCAGGAACCGTGGCGTTGCGAGAGATTCGTAAGTATCAAAAGAGCACTGAGCTTTTGATAAGGAAGCTGCCGTTTCAGAGACTAGTGAGGGAAATCGCTCAGGATTTTAAGACCGATTTGAGGTTTCAGAGTTCAGCGGTGGCTGCGTTGCAGGAGGCGAGTGAGGCGTATTTGGTTGGGTTGTTTGAGGATACTAATTTGTGTGCGATTCATGCCAAGAGAGTTACGATTATGCCTAAAGATATGCAGTTGGCTAGGAGGATTAGGGGAGATAGGGCTTAGAGTTATATCATTTGTAATGGTAGTGTTTTGATATGGATTGAATCATGTTTATGTTATGATCTTATTTTATTGAATGAAAACTAGGAATTTAGTGCTGATTATTATCTCAACTTTAGTTTTTAGTGATTCATTATCTGTGTTACGTTGAGATGATTTTTTAGTGTTTGGTTACATTTATAGATGTGCAAATATTGTTTTTTTACTTGTCTAGAACTATGAACTGATTTGAATAAGGTATTGGTAATTGGAGAACTTAAATTGGATGATGTAGACTAACTGTATTTGTCATTTTACTTTTATTGTTTCTGCTATTGTTTTGTCCCTGTAATTTACATTGATAAAATTATTTTTGTATAATTTATGAGAAATTAAATGCATCTTAAGCTTCAGTTAACCAGTTTTCCCATTAAACGTATTTGGTAGCAGCAATGATAGTTATATTTGTATGGAACAGGCTATAAAAAAAGAGAGGAAATGGGTACCAAGATAGAAGTGTTTGGTCTCAAGTTTTAAGTAGTTCGGGCAGTGTTTTAGTGAGGTGCTTGTAATTACCCGTAAGGAGAACATATATATACTTTTGGAGCTGGTGGATGATATTGGTTAAAAAAAGTGAAAGGCGTCTTAATTTTATATGTTAGCAGAGGTAAGATCACTGCTGATGTTTCTTGCCAAGCAAGACTATTAAGGAGATAAAAAGTTAGTAGTATGGTGTCACATGACCTAAGGATGTTTGAATTAATGCTATTATGTAGTCAGTTTAAGCTTTAATTACAGCTCAACCTCTGTGCTTAATGAGCTATTATCTATGTGAGTTGTGCTACTTTGGTCTTGGAATAATGAAAGTGTATTTTCGTAAGGGTCAAAAACTAGCAAGGTCATGAATCAAGGGTTAAAGGAAGTACCACTGAGTTAGGCTGGTGTAATTTCATCTGTGGAAGAAGTTGAATCTTGAATCAGTATTGTAGCTCAGAGGTGATCATACGAGACCAAAACGCTATTGAAGGCAGACCAATCCTCATGAACAGATCGAGCCAGGGGCCAAGAGGTCCTAATACAGTCAAAACTCTATAAATAAATACACATGGGACCACCTAAATTTATTACTTAATCGATATTTTTTTATCTATAAATAACTGACTCGAGACCTGCAAAAAATACTATTTTAGAGAGTTTATGAATTAATCGAGTATTAATTTATCGAGTTTCTACTGTATAAGCGTCTCCAAACTACAACAGTATTGGTGAGTAATGGGTAAGGAGAAACTTATCATGTTTGAAGCTGTTGATGCAGTTAGGTTCTTAGAGATAAATCACAGAATTTGAGTTATTATTGATTGACTTGAAATACAAAACATAAAGTCCTATATATAGGACGTCACAAAAAAAGGAAACAAATAAATAATAAAGAAAACGCAATCAATCTAATTATTTGATTTCCTATAATTTATCCAGGAATTCCTCACTGTCTATCATCCCCCCGCAAGTTGAGGGCGGGGAACGACTTGCAACTTGGACCGAAGCATTAGAAATCGTTGAGTAGGTAGAGGCTTAGTGAACACATCGGCTAGCTGGTCATGCGTTGAAATGAATTTGACATGTAGTTTTCCTTTAGAAACCTTCTCACGAACGAAATGATAATCACACTCAACATGCTTTGTCCGAGCATGGAAAACAGGATTAGCAGACAAGTACGTGGCACCTAAGTTGTCACACTAAAGCGTAGGAGTGACCGTTGAGACAATTCCAAGTTCCTGTAAAAGGGCCTCTAGCCATCTTAATTCAGCAACAGTGTCAGCCATGGTTTTATATTCAGACTCAGTAGAGGAGCGAGATACTGTGCGTTGCTTCCTAGCATTCCATGAGATGAGGTTCGATCCCAAGTATATAGCAAACCCCCCCCCCCCCCCCCCCCCCGTGGAGCGACGATCATCGGGACAGCCAACCCAATCAGCATCAGAAAAGGCCCGCAAAGTTGAGTTCCAGTTGACTTCAGTAAAGGCATGTAGGGTGGAACCCGAGCCATGACAAATAAAAAGGCCAAAGTGAGAAGTACCTTTTAGATAGCGTAATATCCGTTTAACAGCCGACCAATGGTTTTCAGTAGGAGTGTGCATATACTGACATACTTTGTTGACAGTAAAAGTGATGTCAGGTATGGATAAGGAAGCATACTGAAGAGCCCCCACTATTTGACGATACTTGGTTGGGTCAGCAAGAGTTGGACTGTCATTGCTAGTGAGAATCTGAGAGGTACTCATAGGAGAGGGAACTATTTTGCAATTTGACAAACCTGCCTTCTGAATCAGGTCAAAAATATATTTTTGCTGAGAAAGAATTAAGTGGCTGCCATGACGAATAACTTCAATACCCAGAAAATAGTGCAGGTCCCCCAAGTCTTTGACTGCAAATGAGGTGCCCAAGTTGTTGCCTGTAACAATAATATCATCGACATAGACTAAAACATAGACCAAAGTTCCACCATTGTTAAGAATAAAGAGTGAGGGATCCGTTTTGGAGCCAGTGAAACCCAGATGATGCAAAGTGTTACTGAGGCGTTCAAACCATGTGCGAGGTTCCTGTTTGAGTCCGTAGAGGGACTTATGCAGTAAGCAGACATGATCAGGTTTGGATGCATCAATAAAGCCAGGTGGTTGGCGTAAATAAACAGTTTCCTTTAATTCGCCGTGAAGAAAAGCATTTTAAACATCTAGTTGGTGAAGCGACCAGTGAGTCGTTACAGCAAGAGACAGCAAAACCCGTATTGTTGTTGCTTTCACAACGGGGCTGAAAGTTTCCTGATAATCAATACCAGGCTTTTGGTTAAAGCCCTTAGCAACCAGTCTTGCCTTATAGCGTGTAACATTACCATTTGCATCCCTTTTAATCCTGTAAACCCACTTAGAATCAATAATATTAGTATTTTTAGCACAAGGTACAAGTGACCATGTTCCGTTTCTGACAAGAGCATCAAACTCTTCAGCCATGGCTTGGCGCCATTCAGGAGATTTGTTGGCGAAAGTAAAGGAAGATGGCTCAACAGAATTGGGAGGATCGGTAGAGACATGATAAGCGGAAGGATTATAGCGAATGGTAGGTTTGGGATTTTGTCGGAGATTGGGTGGACGAGTACGAGGTGGTGGATTAGTGTGAGCCGAGGGCTGGGAGGCAGCCAAGGACTAGGAAATGTGGATATGGTCACCCGAGGAGCATGGGTTCGGGTCAGGAAGAGGGTCGGTGATAGGGACAGAAGCAGTTTGCTGGACAGGTTCGGATACGGGCTGGTAGACAGGTTCGGTGATAGGATGTGGGACAAGGCTGGGTTCACGGTTTGGTGGAGGTGGAGTAGGATAGGAAGAGTAATATGGTGAGGAGTCTTCCGGTAAGGTGGTTGTGTCAGGTGGGTTGAAAGGAAAGAGGTGCTCATGAAATCGTATGTGACGAGCAATGTAGATGCGGTCAGTTTGTAGGTCTAGCCAGCGATATCCATGATGGATAAAACTGTAACCCAAAAAGACACAAGGTGTAGACCGAAAATCCATTTTGTGAGGGTTATATGGTCATAGGTTAGGAAAGCATTCGCACCCAAAAACTCGTAGGAAAGAGTAATTAGGTGGTCGGTGAAATAGGCATTCAAAAGGAGATTTGTTTGAGTTGGTTCTTGAGGGCATGCAATTGATTAGGTAAACTGCTGTTTCAAATGCAAAATCCTAAAAACGTTAGGGAGTGTGAGAGTGAACAAGAAGGGTTAAACCGGTTTCAACAACGTGTATATGCCGGCGTTCGACAATACCATTTTGTTCACTCGTGTGTGGGCACGAGCGTTGGTGAATGATGCCAAGTGAAGAAAGAAATGGTGCAAAAGTAAGAAATTCACCCCCCCCCCCCCCCAAAAAAAAAAAAAAAAGATTGAACCCGTTTGAGTTTAGTGTTGAATTGTCTTTCAGCCATTTTAACAAACAATTGGAAGGTAGAGAAAACATCATATTTATGTTTTAAAGGGTAAAACCACATATATCTCGAGTGGTGGTCCGTACAAAGTAAAAAGAATCTACAACCAGTAAAAGAAATAGAAGGAGCGGGACCCCAAACATCACAATAAACTAAATCCAAAATATGATTACTATGAAAATTGGAAGGTTTCAAAGACAGTTTGGAGGATTTCCCCATTTGACAAGAAGAACACAATGAAGAAGACAATTTATTTGAAACTTGTAAATTATTGCTAGACAAAATAGAATGAAAAACTCGTGAATGGGGATGTCCGAGTCGTTGATGCCAAATTGTTAAAGGAGCTTTGACTGCTGTGAAGGAGACATGTGGTAGAGACTTTAATTTCGGAAGATAAAGCGAGTAGAGACCGTTGTCACTTGGGCCCGTGAGTAGGATGGTATGTGTAGACTCGTCCTTCACAACAAAGATGTAATACCTCGTAAAAATCCCATGTCATTAATAATGTTAATCACCGAATAATACAAATTTATGTTAAATAACCTTTTGTGCGGACTACATTGTTTTTAGACACACACACACAGACACACACACACACACACACATATATATATATATATATATATATATATATATATATATATATATATATATATATATATATATATATATATATATATATATATATATATATATATATATATATATATATGGCAACGATCACCAAGTCACCCCAACGAATTCGAACTCACCATGAATAGCTCGCACGCGTACCGACTCCTCGTTAGTGACGGCTTAAATTTTATTTCCGAAATCAACAACTTTGTTTTTATACCATTTTTATAAAAACATTCACAGAGATATATTTTAAGATCTACCAAACTGATGTATCACATTTACTTTTGACTCAACGGGACACGGAACACACGGGGGTATAAATAAATCCTACCCTAACCATCTATTTAATAAATATAAGCTGTCCTATCACTTTCTCAATTTCCCTTTCACTGATTCGATATTAGTCAACCGCTAGCCTTATCTTCTTCCCATCACTTTCTTTCTTATCTCTTTAGCAGCTTTAACATGACATGTCGCTCTCCATTTTCTTTTTCTCTTCTTCCCAAGGTCACGAGGAGGCGTCAGAGGTGTAGAGCTGATAGTGAAATTAGCTAAATCAAGCCTTGCACAAGAACCCACCAAGAAAGCTTGGTCAAAAGTTGCTTCTCTTATTCCTTTAAACACGGGTCGAAACACCAGGAGAGGCACACAACTCCAGTTTCATCATCTCACCTCTCCTCTCTATTATAACCAGTATCTTCTCATTTCCGACCAGAGTCCGGCCACCTTGAGTTGAGGACGTGCCACCACCACCGTAGCGGTCAGCCACGCCATTCCCCGTCTCGTCCGTCTGTGTGGTATAAGAAATCAACTCACTCGTTTTAATTATTTATTAACCGAATGATTAGGCATGTAATTAATTGGTTATAGTTTTCGTGGATTTAAAACATGGATTAAAACTCGAATAAACATGTTTTTGATAAAGGTTTCGTGTGGTAAAAATCAATAAAGGATGTTTGTTTGATCGATTGATTTACAGGTCGGGTATAATCCGACCGAGTTCTTTCTTTCTTTTTTTTGGTTGGATTCATCTGGTACACGAATTGGTGTTAATTTAGCTTATCGACTTTAGTTTAACTTCGATGTAAATATGGGAGTTTCTTAAATTTTTGGCTCGTTATTATGTTATGGATTGAGGTTTGGACCTATTGATTCTGGTTTTCGATCTTGTTCTTATATTGATTGTTAGTTGGGTCTTGTGTATTCGTCGATGGTAAAACCTGCCTAGGGTACGTCTTGCTCGTGTACTGGTTCAACACGACCCATATAGGGTGCGTTTGTTCGATCTGGATCAGTCGACACCACCCACGAAGGGTGTGTCGTTAGTCTTGTGTTTGTATCACTAACCCAGGTAGGGTGCTGTTTTGTTTGTCTCGGTAAATAAGTATAAAACAAGAAAACTAAAATGGTGATATGCTTGTGTGTTTGAATTCGAGTTGTCACGAGTCGAAACCATTGCAACTAGTATGCGTAGGCTTGATCCAGTGTTTGGGCCAAAGCCCAACAAGCAGGATTTAAAAATGCAGTTGGACTTGTTTGTCTAAAATATGCTTAGTACAATAATGTGTCATAGTTATAAAACTTGTATTATACGAATTATGATTCGACATAATTGACATATATCGAATAAAATCATTAGACAATTTAACTATATCGGACCGATCGAACATCTTTAGAATAAACGACCGATTAATATTCTAAAAAGTAGGATTAACGATTACCGTCAATTGTCATCATTATAAACTGTCGGAAGCATTATTTTGAGAAACTGAGTTTTATTAAAGTCAAGACAACTTGTGAAAACTTTATAAATGGGCGCGTCATGCCAAAACTTTATAAAACTCCCTAACTTATACTTTAATGTCGAAAAACCTTTTAACTTATAAAAACCTGACAATAATCGGAACTTGTAGTTTTATTAACATAAAAACATTTACCATGCAATATACTAATTTAAGTCTTCTTTTAAAACTTAAATCACATTTTCAAAGCGTTATTGATTAATTCCGAACTAGTTGGGATTATTGGGTAAAACACACTAATTGACTTGTTTATTTGACATTTCTCTTTTGTCACTATTTTTCCTCGACTTCTTTTGCCATCCCTTTTATCGACTCAAGCTCTCGTCCGTACTTTTCCTGATTGTGTCGATTTTCTATTCCTACTTGACGTGAGTATTCTGAGTCTATGTTGTCTTACCACCACACGAAACGTTAACACTAAACTTTTTACAAACTTTGATTCGAGTAATCCACGAAAACTAAGACGCTTGTCTTTTGAAAACTCTTTTACTTCACGAGACGTATTCTGAAATAACTATATATATATTAGGTTGTGCCGATCCGGCACCGTTGTGCCTGTACCCTCGATATCGTTGTATTTAGCTCTTGATGCCAGTTATGACCAACGTGATGTTTTTGTGTTGCTGCAAGCTAAGGTGAGTTCATAGTCCCACTTTTACTATGTTTTCAAATCCCGTGGGGAGATACATGCTATAAATCTGAACACAAGTAATTTTCTGTATGCTTCCCTGATTGATACTGCTAAGTATTATTGCCTAAGTTACCACACTGCCAATGAAAAGTCCCTTATATCATGAACCATTAATCACTTGCGAGTGAACGCGAATTTTGTGAATAGATCTATTGGGAATTGACAACCCATTTGTACTAGCCGGATAGATAGCCATTGTGTTAGCCGGATTGATAGACAAATGCACTTTATTCGAATTATGAGTATGGCAAAACTCCTACGACAAGGGCATTTATTATTATTACCCCTACAAGTTAAGGTTTGCGTGTCATGAGGCTTAGGGCAATATATCTATATTATACACAGCGATATCACCGCTGTGCTACTACCCATCTTATATCTATTTGTTTTATTTCAACGATATCACCGTTGTACTACTAATCAACTTGTGTTCAAACTAATTCAAACTATTACAAATTAAACACTGTGAATTCACTCAACCTTTGTGTTGACATTTTAAGCATGTTTTATCTCAGGTAACTAAGGAAATCTCAAGCACGGAGTTGGCATGGGCATTGGAAAACTACCCACCTTTATTTCAAATAATTATATCATTCTTTTCAAACTCATCATCACTTTTGTGAAATACTACCCCCCCCCCCTTTTGAAAACTATTGTGTAATCTCTGAATATTGAGTTTTCATTGAATGATATAAATTCTACTTTTAACGATTATCTATGCTTCGACTGTGATCTAATTGGTAATACCCCGTTTAAGTCTTCCGCTGCTTCATTACGATTTTCGGGGTGTTACAAAAGAAAAAAGAATGAAATTCAAAAAACACGTTATTATTTGAACAAAATTGCTGGACTGATAAGAGATTTTGTTTGAGTTGGGGTACGTGAAGAATATTATTTAAACTAAAGGTTTTGTTAGGAGAATAAAATTTTGATGAGCCAATATGACAGATAGGAAGAGGATTACCATCGCCAACATGAAGTGAATTGTTACCAAAGTAGGCTTCAGAGTTATCTAAACTTGCAAGATCAAGAGTAGTGATGCGCGTGATGTGTCGTTGCGGTTTAGCAGTTTTAATGCCTACTCAAGTTTTAAATTTATATTTAGCCGACTTATCAATAACACACACACTTAACGAGCAGTGTACCCGGTCAGTATGAAGATAATGGTAAGTAGAGTGTCGATCACTAAGAGTGGAACGTATAATCTCGTTAATCTAATCAGTATTTTAATATCCTAACGCAAGGGGGTTTCAGCCTGAGAGACTGGCACAGTTTTGTTTGCAATTAAATAATAAAATAAACAAATAGGCACGAATCAGCAAGTAGCACACACGTACACAGATAGACACATGAGACAATAAGAGGGCTGTCCTTATGATTAAGTAGATTGTCACTTGTTTTATTGATAGCTTTATATGAAGTGTATGTAATTAACCCTTTCTCGTTGGTCCTATTCTTATCGGCGAGTAAACCCTTAATGACGACTTATGTCTAAAAGTTATTCCTAAGTGATCAATTTAGAAACAACCGTGGGAGCCACACCTTGTCCCGCAGTCGGGTGCCCGCAAGCCACTAATAAACACAGAGGTGGTCAATGCACTAATAAGTAGTAACCAAAGACATCAACATATAAACTTTAATTGATGGGAAAGCAAGTATTAAAGGGAGTGCAATCTTTCCGTTGTCACATTACACAAGCCACCAATCCTGATGAATTAAAGTTTGCTAAAACAATAAAACAAAACTACTTAATGAATTAAATACATGCAGCACCTTCTTACAGCTCTTGTATCTTAGATTTGGGTGTGTCTTGTGCTGCCTCTTGACTGAATTCGTCCTTCTCTTCTGTTCGGTCTTTAGGTTTTCGAACTTCCGAATCTCTTTAATGCGTCTGGTCTACGGGGTATTTATAGTTTGTGTCTGAGGGAAGATGCGGCGCATCTACTTAAGTAGATGCGGTGTATGTACGTAACTTCGCGTGGGGTCCAAGATTATAATATTCAGGAATATTCGTACACCGCCAGAAGATGCGGCGTAACTCTTTATTAGATGCGGCGCATGTCCTCTTGTATCTTGGATCGTATCTGGTGATATCTTGATAGAGATGCGGCGCATGTTGATAGTGAGATGCGGCGCATCTGGAGCAGATTAGTCTTGATCTTCTTCATTTCAGTAGACTCTTCACTTTATGCACGTTTTGCTCCATTATTAGTCCAAAATCGCCAAGTTTCACCAAATGCTTGTTTTTACCTGAGAATTACAAAAGTAAACGATTAAGTATCAATCCTCATACATAATATAGTAAAACAAGTCAAATTAATAGGATAAATGATAGTAATAAAATGTACTTATTTGAGTTCATCAAATATCCCCCCACTTGAACTTTACTTGTCCCCAAGTAAACCTTAGATTAAATCTCATGAAAATGTATCCTAAAAGATGTTAGGATTTATTTTTATATTTAAGCATGTATTCGTTTATTTCATAATCACACAACTAAACACTTAACGAATTAGAAGTAAAATAAAATAAGTCGATAAAAGCAAATCTAATCGTTTAACTGTCCAGTCGCGACGAATATTCTATCATAAGCTTGGCAAGTATACACATCTCCACCACTAAAGCTAAGGAATAACAAGTCTAAAGCGGTAAAAAGGGTTTTTAGGCTTAAGGGTTAATTATTCTTATTTCACTATCGATCTCAAATTCCAGAAAAGGCGACAAAATCACAAATACATGATCGAATCCACGAACACGATACTTGCAATTGCTCAAATCCTTAACTCGAATAGGCTAAAGATAGGTCCAAACTTCACCAATAATAATATATCAAAAAGGGCGACAAAATCATAAATACATAGCCGAATCCACGACTACGATACTTAAGATTGCTCAAATCCCTAATCTCAATAAATCAAAGGTTTGGTTGGATAAAGAATAATAAAGGGTATGGATAATTTTTGGGATATAAATTGGTGTAAAAATAAAAATAAAAATAAACAAAACAAATAAATTAAAATCCTAAGTGTGGTTAATCACTATCCCAACCATCCCATGAATAAGACTCATATCATTGAATAACTCACGCTTTAACACTTGAAACACACGCTTTAGGTAGACACGAATTATACTCAACAAGATCTTAATCAAAGAATAAACCTTAATTGGCATTCCCATAACTGCCAATTCCCATTCAATCCATAGATATAGTACAACAAATAGTGGCCATATGAACCACTTACATAACTTTACATCGTTGGCTTAAAATAAACATCCAACTCTTTTTTCTTTCTTTTTCTTTTCTCATTTTTTTTTTTTTTTTTTTTTTTTTTACTTTAACATAGATGTGTAAAATTTCACCACATCACTACAACTTTCTTTCCGGATAATTTTTATTCATACTTTTCATAACTTCAGAAATAATGGTAATAGTGAAAGTAGTAAACACACGAAAAATAAACTCAAAAATATACAATATTTACTTTCACTCCAATTTGCATTGTGCAATTTCCCGACCTAACCATAGATAATGAATTACGCACGCGAACACAGGTAATGTAAGGAAACACACTCTGCCTATAGCAATTAACCAACCACGGATTCTAATCTACAGGGTAGGCTAAGGTTTAAGGTGTAACGAAACATTTTAAACATAGGTGTAAGAAACGAAAGGAATGGCTCTGAGGGTTTTTCTAGGGTATCTTACTCTTAAAATGAGAGTAACAAAAGGGTTTATACGGGGGTTAACTAACCAGTGTAGCTAGTTAATAACACATAACATATAAAGGCTATTTGGTGTAATCCTAGAATTTTACCAATTTAGACAAGTCATTCCAATTAAATAAATAATACTCATTATGGTGGTCTCGAATAGTATACAAGCCAAGTTCTAAAGTTTACAAGTCACCGGCACACTCATAGATTTGTGAATTTTGTAAAAATCACAATTTTTGAAAATAACGTCATGTGTGCAGTTATGCAACTTAGATCTTAAACAAAAACATGCTAAAAAAATTTTTAAGTTTGATATATTAAGCACATTTTAAGCATAATTTTTGAAAAAGTTTAGGACAAGTAAGTGTTAAGTGTTCTAATTCTCCTATCCCCCCACTTAAGTTAAACAACGTCCTCGTTGTTTGTATAAAAGGTTAAAAACTAGAAATAAAAAGAATTAGAACGGAAAAACTCCCCTGAGATTTGCTCGGTATGATCCTCCATTAGTATATGAGCAAAAATCATCTTTCTTGTGGATTAGAACGTTAAAGCTTCATACTTGATTTATCCACAGAAAATTCAGAAAACTATAATACCACCAACACTTTAAAACACACCTAAGATAAGAAAGGTTCAACTTGCATAATACATTAGTAGTTAGGAAAAATAAAACTAAAAAAATAATTAAAACTGAAAATCATCAGGTCAGTCGATGCGCCGTATCTTATTGAAGAAGATACGCCGTATCGAGCCTGGAATAAATACGGATCAGAATAAAGATGCGCCGCATCCTTAACCAGGGATGCGCCGCATTAAAAATAAACTGATAAATAGTTTTAAAGTCGAAAATTAAAATGCAGATGAAATAAAGGATAGGATGCGTCGCATCTGTTTAAGCAGATACGGCGCATGTAGTAACCAAACAGACTGTTAACAGTCTGTTGCAAAAATGACTTGTTCCACGGTCTAATCTCATACGTCCTCTCGTACTCTCGTGCTGAACTTAATGCCAGTCTTCGTCAAACATAACAAGAAATATAAACTGAAACATTAAACATAAGCATAAGAATAACGATAAGTACAATCCAAAAAAAAAATAATAATGTGTGGAACAATGTCAGTAAAACAAAAGGGTAAGATCATGGGTGAGCGGTGTCGTCCGGATGGGTCCCAGAAGTGCTGGCTCCATCAGTCCTCTGGCGGACTCTGCGCTCGTACGTACGTGCTACTCCCGTAACCTCAGTACCATCAGGACGGGTGTGGGTGATACCCTGATGCTCTAATAGTCTGCTCACACTCCTGACCACCCACTCTAAGTCTCTCCTCAGTACCATCACCTCTCCCTCGACTGCGTCGAGTCTCTGAATCACGGTGCGTGGGGGTACTGGTGCCTGTGGCACCTCCTCGTCGGCAGGAGCAGCAGCCGGAGGATCCTGAGGTCCTCCCTGCTCCGCCTCCGCCCCTGCAGCTCTGGCGGGCCCTAATGCTGCCCAAAAGTGGCCCCCAGCAGCCACCTGGCAGATCGCCAGTCTAACCAAATAGTCCCTATCGATAACTGGGAGACGAGCCACCACAACCTCCAGCCCCGCTGGAATCTCTGCTCCAATAACTCCAAAATGGCGGGCCAGCCTCGAAACAAAATGCCCGCCAGTCATGTGGCTCCTCCGATCTCTCCCAGCAGCTGATCGGTGGAGGTAGTGTGCCAAAAAGTGGGGGATGTTCACCGGCATCCCCTCATCCATGCTCCTAAGTAGGAAGAGGTCCAGAGTGGTCACCTTTTCAGGCGACTGACCCCTCCCAGCAATAGTAAGTGCAATCAGCCTGTGACACAGCCTCCTCATCGGTTCCCTGATCAAAGTATATGAGGGGGTGGAAGTAGTGATGTCGCCCCCCGAAGAAATCCTAAACCAATAATCACTGAATACCCCTCTGTCAGGGACAACCCGTAAACTCTCAGCCCAGTACCTGGAAAACCCAGCAGATCCAAGCTCCTCCTCAGTGTGTAGACCCAAGGCTAAAATAAACTGCCTCATCGACATCTGCCTGTGCACACCTCCTAACCTGAACACCAGAGTGTCAGCTGTATCAATCTCCACATCCGTCTCTCTGTAATGAATAGTGCTAAAGAACTCCAGCATGAGCTCCCTAATCAGAGGCTCGTCAACCCTAAACAGTCGCTCCCAAGCACTAGACCTGAACTCCACCTCATCATCACCTCCAACAACAACCATCTCCATACGACGCTGTAAGCTCGCAGCTGCATGTCCACCACCGATCAATCCCACGTCGTCAAAATTCAGAACCTGGACTCTGAATATTTTCTTGAAGTAAACTGAGTCAAGCCTATGCAAATAATCCTCTAGAGTGCCATCAGTAAGTCCCATGTTCTCGAATCGTAACCATTGGTGCCTTTGTGCGATATCTGGTAGTGTCATCTGAAATAAACATTCAAAGTCAGCAAACAGTCTGCAAGTAAGGTAGATACGGCGCATTTGATTAAATCAATGCGGCGTATCTGTATAAAGTATAAGAGATGCGGTGCAAGACAACAGATACGGCGTATTGAGATGCGTCGTATCTAGATTAATCAATACGGCGTATCTAAAAATTTAGCAATTTTGAAATAGGTCGTTACGCCGCATTAATCAACCTAGATGCGCCGCATCTAAAAGCATATCAGCATAAAATAAAGGGTTAGGCACGTTTTTCAAGAATCCGTATCCGTGACGTAAACTTCCACTAAATATCACAATATAATATTCTCCTTATATCAGTTCAAATATCTCAATCAACCACAGCTAATTTACCTTCCCGCTAAATATTCAAAACCAAACCCAAAACCTAAATTTTCGGTCGATTCAATTAGTGCCAAATTCGTTGTCCAAATCTAAAATTAACTTAGGGGAAATAATTAATTCCAAGTTCTAATCATATCCCTATATCGTTTAAGCGCGAATCGATTCAATCCTATAAACCCTAATTTTCGTATTAATCAAAATTAAATCGAAATGTAACAATTACCTTAGTATTTGTGATTAGGAGAACGTTTTAATGCTCGGATTAAAGGCGGATTGAAGAAAGATGATCGGATTTTGAGTATAATTTTAGTGCGTGTTCTTAACTGTGTGTATTTATGCGGCGTATTCCCGTCGTATTTATAAGGCGACACGATGCGCCGTATTAGAAAATTGGGATGCGCCGTATCTAGTTAATTCCGTTGACTAGTCAATAAGTCCTAGTTGGTCAGGGATACGGCGCTTCGGATATTTAGATCCGCCGTATCTCTATGTTAGTTAACGAAATTTAAATGAAGAACGTACCTTGGCCTCCGCAACACAGTTCCTTATACATCAAATTTGGGTAAAAACGGCACACCATATAGATGAATTCAAAATAAGAGTAATAGGCATAAACGTTTCATTAATAATCGTAATCTTATTGTTTAGTGGATAAGGATTTATTCCGAGGTTAGGAACAAATATCGTTTTTGAGCATACAAAATTAAGATTACGAATTGAATCAGACGTATAATAAGGATAATAAAACTGAGATCATAGTGTAGAAAACTTTCCTTTGGGCAGTTGAATTATCGTAGAGTTTACCTGGGATTCTATTTCAAGAATTAAAGAAGTTCAATGTTACCAGTACTGAGCTTTCCTCCACTCATCCCGTCTTATGTTCGGTCACTTCAGCTAGCGTCTCTTGGTTTGGTTCAGAATGTAATCCTTTTTGGTGATGCTTGAGTCATCATTTATCCTGAAAATAAACAACTTGCACACGAGAGTAGCGGACCGATCAAAGTAAATATCAAAAATCAACTATATTTATCAAATTATATTCGTCGTATTAACAAAAGTTAATGCGCCGTATTTTCGTTACGTTTAAAAATAAAAGATTTTTGATTCAGCAAGATGCGCCGTATCGACGGAAATCGATACGCCGTATTTGTTTAATAATTCGCAAACTGTTTTTAATTAAAATAATAGATACGCCGTATCTTCAAAAGAAGATGCGTCGTATGGCGTTAATGTTTTAGAAAAATTTTTATCAAAAACAGATACGCCGTATCTACAAAAGCAGATGCGTCGTATTACTTTATCGCTTAGAAAAATTTTCTTGTTAAAAACAGATACGCCGTATCTTGGGAAAAGATGCGTCGTATCGAATTAATTAAACGCGTTGTATTAAAAAAAAATTAAACGCAATACGCCGTATCTGAGAGATCAGATGCGCCGTATCGTTTGATTTAGCACAGTACAACGATAGCAGAACACACACACAAAAAAAAAAAAAAAAAAAAAAAAAAAAAAAAAAAAACGAAAAAATAAAAACAAAAAATAAAACACACAAAACAAAAATAAAACACACAAAAATAAAAACAAAAGCAAACAAATAACACACAATACAACAAATATGCAAAATAGTACAATGATGCAATTAATCTAATAAAAAGAAAAACCTAATTAAAATACTGATCAAATTAACAGAAAATAACAATTCACTCCCCGGCAACGGCGCCAAAAACTTGATGCGCGTGATGTGTCGTTGCGGTTTAGCAGTTTTAATGCCTACTCAAGTTTTAAATTTATATTTAGCCGACTTATCAATAACACACACACTTAACGAGCAGTGTACCCGGTCAGTATGAAGATAATGGTAAGTAGAGTGTCGATCACTAAGAGTGGAACGTATAATCTCGTTAATCTAATCAGTATTTTAATATCCTAACGCAAGGGGGTTTCAGCCTGAGAGACTGGCACAGTTTTGTTTGCAATTAAATAATAAAATAAACAAATAGGCACGAATCAGCAAGTAGCACACACGTACACAGATAGACACATGAGACAATAAGAGGGCTGTCCTTATGATTAAGTAGATTGTCACTTGTTTTATTGATAGCTTTATATGAAGTGTATGTAATTAACCCTTTCTCGTTGGTCCTATTCTTATCGGCGAGTAAACCCTTAATGACGACTTATGTCTAAAAGTTATTCCTAAGTGATCAATTTAGAAACAACCGTGGGAGCCACACCTTGTCCCGCAGTCGGGTGCCCGCAAGCCACTAATAAACACAGAGGTGGTCAATGCACTAATAAGTAGTAACCAAAGACATCAACATATAAACTTTAATTGATGGGAAAGCAAGTATTAAAGGGAGTGCAATCTTTCCGTTGTCACATTACACAAGCCACCAATCCTGATGAATTAAAGTTTGCTAAAACAATAAAACAAAACTACTTAATGAATTAAATACATGCAGCACCTTCTTACAGCTCTTGTATCTTAGATTTGGGTGTGTCTTGTGCTGCCTCTTGACTGAATTCGTCCTTCTCTTCTGTTCGGTCTTTAGGTTTTCGAACTTCCGAATCTCTTTAATGCGTCTGGTCTACGGGGTATTTATAGTTTGTGTCTGAGGGAAGATGCGGCGCATCTACTTAAGTAGATGCGGCGTATGTACGTAACTTCGCGTGGGGTCCAAGATTATAATATTCAGGAATATTCGTACACCGCCAGAAGATGCGGCGTAACTCTTTATTAGATGCGGCGCATGTCCTCTTGTATCTTGGATCGTATCTGGTGATATCTTGATAGAGATGCGGCGCATGTTGATAGTGAGATGCGGCGCATCTGGAGCAGATTAGTCTTGATCTTCTTCATTTCAGTAGACTCTTCACTTTATGCACGTTTTGCTCCATTATTAGTCCAAAATCGCCAAGTTTCACCAAATGCTTGTTTTTACCTGAGAATTACAAAAGTAAACGATTAAGTATCAATCCTCATACATAATATAGTAAAACAAGTCAAATTAATAGGATAAATGATAGTAATAAAATGTACTTATTTGAGTTCATCAAGTAGCATGGCCATTCGCACCTGTGTCTGGTTTCCAAAGTGAGCCTGATGTGGAGCCTGATGTGGATCCAGTTTCAGCAAAAGCAGCATAGTTAGCCTGAGAAGACTCCTGGGCTGATGTGGACTGAGTTGGACATTGAGCAAGAATGTGTCCTATACCACAACGATTGCAGTGACCGTAAACAGTGTTTTTGGTGGATGCCCAAGCAAACTCAGAGTTTCGGTTTTGATTGTTGGATCCACGGTAGTTATCACGACCTCTGGTGTTAGCACCGCGAGAGTTGCCACGGTAATTTCCACGCCGGTTGTTGCGAGAATTTTTTTTGGAGCGGCTGGAGAAATAGGCTTGTGGTTGCTGATTGGCTTGATTAATTACGGGGCTGAGTTGGTACCCAAGAAGGGCTGCTTGTTGCTGCAGCGTGGTGAGGGCAGGGTTGTGGTGAGGAAGAGGCAGCAGGCCTGCCGAGGGGAAGGGCGGACCCGCAGGCCGTGCAGCAGCCGTTTAAGCCTGCAGCGGGTTTGGTGGCTTCTTGTTGATCATGAATTCATGGTCACTTAGAAGGACATGTAATTCATTAAAAGTGACTGGCGGAGAGTGAGCCAGGAGAATAGCTTTGAGGCCATCATATTCCTCACGTAGGCCAGAGAGTACCAACATGGTAACATCCTTGTCCTTAAATGGTTCCCTAATGTTCGCTAGAGCCGTGGCATATTCTTGGGCACGGGTGAGATAGGCAGCAGATGTTTCATCAGACTTCATCTCTATTTTCAGCAACTGGGTTTTGAGTGTGTATTCCCTAGATGAGTTATGCGGAGCATAAGCCCGTTCCAAGGAGAGCCACACAGACTCAAACCAGGTAAAGCCTTCCCTTTTCAGGAGGTTGGCGTGGCCACTTAAGGTTAATTGCACCTAGCAGGAATTGAACTTGAGACCTCACATATTTTAGAGTGATAGTCACAAGCCCTTTTGCCATTAGGCCACCCTTAAGTGGTTAAAACTTTTCATTTTCATGGATGCATGTGTGGTTCACGAAATTTGGCTTAATATATTCACATGGATTTATATCAATATCTTTGTTGTATTTTTTAGTAAGTTCTTTCGTTGTGAAAGACATGAAATAACGGAGAATGAAGAAAAGTCGGTCAAAGAATGAATGGAAAATTAAATAAAATCGACGTTTTTAAAAATAATTTTTCGTTAACTGACACCCTAAAAATTATAATTATAAGTCATGCCCGCCTACAAAAACGTCATTAAAAATAATTTTATAATAACTAAAATCATCCAAATTATAATTACAAGTCATGCCCGCCCATCGAGCGGACTTTGAAGTCTAGTATATATATATACTTTAAATTGATGTAATTAAATCATAAATTGAAATAATTAAATATAAAATTAAGCTATTAGATTATGGATATAGATGAAGAAATAAAATGAAAAAGAAGGTTTGGAGAGGTGGGAAAAATTAGTATATGTGATTAAAAAAAAAATAAAAAAGGAGGAATTATGGGTATAGTTGGGAAAAAAAAGTTTTTAATTAAAAACTAGTAGAACATAGTCAAAGCCGAAACTCAACTTTAAACATAAATACGTAAAAAACATTCAATCGAACGGCTCATATTTCATCCCTCTCACACGGATTGCCACCGCGTCACTCCCACCAAAATTTTCAGATATCACAAAAACCATTTAAAACTTTTCACATTTTACCGCCAAAAATTCCCCCCAATAACCCTTTATATAAACCCAAAGAAACCATCAATCACAAAACACGCACATTTCACACACACTAAAAAAAACTCACACAGTCAATCAAATGGCACGTACCAAACAAACAGCTCGCAAATCCACCGGCGGAAAAGCTCCTCGCAAACAGCTCGCAACAAAAGCCGCTCGAAAATCTGCTCCAGCGACCGGAGGCGTTAAGAAGCCACACCGGTTTCGCCCCGGAACCGTGGCATTGAGAGAGATTCGAAAGTATCAAAAGAGCACTGAGCTTTTGATAAGGAAGCTGCCGTTTCAGAGACTAGTGAGGGAAATTGCTCAGGATTTCAAGACGGATTTGAGGTTTCAGAGCTCTGCTGTTGCTGCGTTGCAGGAGGCGAGTGAGGCGTATTTGGTTGGGTTGTTTGAGGATACTAATTTGTGTGGATTCATGCCAAGAGAGTTACGATTATGCCTAAAGATATGCAGTTGGCTAGGAGGATTAGGGGAGATAGGGCTTAGAGTTATATCATTTGTAATGGTAGTGTTTGGATATGGACTGAATCATGTTTATGTTATGATCTTATTTTATTGAATGAAAACTAGGAATTTAGTGCTGATTATTATCCCAAGTTTAGTTTTTAGTGATTCATTATCTGTGTGACGTTGAGATGATTTTTTAGTGTTTGGTTACATTTATAGTTGTGCAAATATTGATTTTTACTTACCTAGAACTATGAACTGATTTGAATAAGGTATTTGTAATTGGAGAACTTAAATTGGATGATGTAGACTAACTGTATTTGTCATTTTACTTTTATTTTTTCTGCTATTGTTTTGTCCCTGTAATTTACATTGATAAAATTATTTTTGTATAATTTATGAGAAATTAAATGCATCTTAAGCTTCAGTTAACCAGTTTTCCCATTAAACGTATTTGGTAGCAGCAATGATAGTTATATTTGTATGGAACAGGCTATAAAAAAAGAGAGGAAATGGGTACCAAGATAGAAGTGTTTGGTCTCAAGTTTTAAGCAGAGGTAAGATCACTGCTGATGTTTCTAGCCAAGCAAGACTATTAAGGAGATAAAAAGTTAGTAGTATGGTGTCACATGACCTAAGGATGTTTGAATTAATGCTATTATGTAGTCAGTTTAAGCTTTAATTACAGCTAAACCTCTGTGCCTAATGAGCTATTATCTATGTGAGTTGTGCTACTTTGGTCTTGGAATAATGAAAGTGTATTTTCGTAAGGGTCAAAAACTAGCAAGGTCATGAATCATGGGTTAGAGGAAGTACCACTGAGTTAGGCTGGTGTAATTTCATCTGTGGAAGAAGTTGAATCTTGAATCAGTATTATAGCTCAGAGGTGATCATACGAGACCAAAACGCTATTGAAGGCAGACCAATCCTCATGAACAGATCGAGCCAGGGGCCAAGAGGTCCTAAGGCTGAAGGGAGTGCAGCGAACCAAGAGGCGATAAGCCCTTGGAACGCCGGCGGTTCGCCTCCAACACCGCCCCCCCACCGGCGACTTGCTCCTCGGCGATAGATATGGATCGCCGGTTTTCTGCTGCTACTTCTGTGAGAATATGGTTCGCCTGATATTATTTGGCCCTGGATCGCCTGGTTTTCTGCCTGCTACACCACTCCCTTTATTTTTTGAGGCTACCCAACATGCTGACTCAGCGCCACGTGTCGCGAGTCGCCTCTTAGTTGGGTAGCCCCACTCCCTTCAGTCTAATACAGTCAAAACTCTATAAATAAATACACATGGGACCACCTAAATTTATTAATTAATCGATATTCTTTTATCTATAAATAATTGACTTGAGACCTGCAAAAATACTATTTTAGAGAGTTTATGAATTAATCGAGTATTAATTAATCGAGTTTCTATTGTACAAGTGTCTCCAAACTACAACAGTATTGGCGAGTGATGGGTAAGGAGAAACTTATCATGTTTGAAGCTGTTGATGCAGTTAGGTTCTTAGGTACTTGGGGATAGCTATTTGTTGGTCCCAATCTAAAGATAGGTGTTGATATGTGCGTTTCTTACTAAAGTAATGGTAAAGATTTAAGTATTTGTTTAGTAGTAAAGAGGCTTTTTGCAACCGGAAGCAGTGTATATATGTTGGTGATTTTAGTGTCATCAAATATTTTTAGGCGATTGTGATTTACTAGAGACCAAAGGATTTATGTTAAGCTTGAATACGGGTGTATGAAGTGCGGAGTGCACACTCGTTTGAGCTAATATGATTCCGATTGCAACAAAACGCGGGGGTAAGGAGGCAGCACCCTTGGTTAGGGGTCCATAAACGAATTGCACGTGCACGGTGGGGCGTGCATTGAGACTTGTTGTAGCCAAAAAATGACGGCGTCGCCAACTACACCACACCAGCGGCTGGCGCCATATGCGCGACCATCATAATGGCAGTTTTTTTGTTTTTCTTTTCTTTTGATTTATACTTGTGCTCGGGTGTTTGCTGTTGTGTCTTTTTTGTGTGTGTGTACAGTCGAAAGAAGAAGAAGAACTCAGGGAAGTAGATGTATCCTTTTTTTTTTGTTATGTTTATAAATTAAATAAGTTTGTATAAGGTATGTGACACATAACTCTGTCCAAAAAGAAAATTTAACACATAACCTTGTAAAAGAAACTGAAATATAAAAATAAACAAAATGAATACTCTGTGTCTTTTCTCATATTTTTTAAGTAGACTCGTCTCCTAGTTTTGTAAAAGCCGCATATTAAGAAGTAACATGTCTTTCTCTAATCAGAGAGAGAATACACACGCAAATAATGGGTCATACTTAAAGCGGCCTAAACCCATTTTTTGTGTGTGGTTGTCTCAAATAGTTTGTTTAGACCACCAACCAAACATGTATAATCACTATCAAAGTTAATCCCTACTCCCAAAACCCACCGAACAAACACGCCCTTAATTATAAAAAATGTAGTTAAAAGGGCTAATTCAATAGCATAGACAAAAACTAAACCACTGGTCATGGACCCTTAACTCGAAGATGATCAAGAAGACCAGAGTTATCAAACCCAAGCTAGCTTATCTCCAAAGAACTACTCAACGTGTATGGCTAGCCTGAGACTTGTTAGATATGGGTTATGCCCAAAGCAAAGTGCCAAAAATGTTTTTGAAATACAAAAAACAAATTTATAAAGCTGGCTCAGAAGATATTAGTAAACAGAATTTTTTCAACCATGGAATCATAACAACATAAGAATCATAACAACATATAAATCTAGTACTCGGGACATTTAATTACACATAATAAAACTAAATGCCATAACCAATCATAAGTACATTGCTGGATATGATACTACAAGTACATAGCTAATGACAATAATAGAACACAAAAGATAGATTGAATCCTGAAATTATTAACGAGGGTCCTGTACTTGGAGCATTATCTCTTTCATTCCGTAACTACTTGAACTGTATTCTCCAAAAGTATCGCTATTAGCAACAAGAGGAACGGTAGAAAAGTCACGTTCTTCATTTTCCATCGTTAAGCTACTTGTTTCATTGTAACTTTTTCGATGAATCCAAGGGTGTTTTTCAACCTTCCCAAGTGTTTCAAGCTCCATAGTCACTTCTTTCATGGTAGGCCTATTTCCACCTAGTAGGTTAAGGCATCTATACACCAGGTCACATGCTGCTTTTAGCTGCTCTTCAGTTGCCTCCTCTACGATATGTCGGTCAATAATCTCATGCAATCGATCTTCCTTCTTTGCCTTGACAAAATATGTTGCAAGATTTCTATCCTCTAGACATCTTTCTGCACCAAGTGGTCTTTTTCCTGTTATTAGTTCAGCAAGAACCACTCCAAAGCTATACACATCACTTTTATCTGTTAGTTGACCTGTTTGAAAATATTCCGGATCCAAGTATCCAAACGTTCCTTGAACTAGTGTAGAGACTTGATCATGACCCAATGGGACTAACCTTGAGGCACCAAAATCCGCAATTTTTGCTGTGTAATTTTCATCCAACAAGATGTTAGTAGACTTGACATCTCTATGTATGATAGTCATTCTAACATTTGTGTGAAGATAAGCAAGTGCACCCGCTGATTCATGTGCTATCTTTAAACGATTTACCCATGACAATCTCCCCATCCCACCTTTTCCACTATGAATGTGATGATCAAGAGTATCATTAGGGACAAATTCATAAACTAGTAATGGGACATCAGTTTCTAAACAACATCCCAAAAGCTGCACCACATTTTGGTGTTTAATTTGTGTAAGAATTACCATTTCATTTATAAATTGCTCCCTTTGTCCTTGATCCAGTCTTTGGGATTTCTTGATTGCTACCACACACTTATTTGGTAGAGTTCCCTCGTACACAATTCCGTTACCTCCTCTGCCAAGAATTCTATCTTCCGCAAAATTTTCCGTCGCTTCTTTTAGCTCTTCAAATTGAAAAACTTTCATATAACCAACACTAGTGCCACCCGTGGTTTTTAGTTTCTCTTCCAACAGCGCACCTCCATTCTGCTCATAGAATTTTTCTCTTTGCTTAGTTAGCTTTCTTTTCTTGGCCATAAAATACAACACTGATAATCCAATCAGTAATCCTATGCATCCAATGCCCAAACCTGTATGTGATTTTTTATGAAAGACGATTATATATGTATGCATCCATAAGACTATATATAAAAACTACATGTACGTGATTATGGGCACATAAACATTACAAATACTTTACATCCTTGGTTACAATAGTATTTTTGAAATATATATTCCATTACTAAAAGAGTATGTCTTTATGAGGTGTGCCAATAGAAAATACTTGACGGAGTAGTTCTCCAATGTATTAATTAAGTTTTTTTTAACTACAGTTCTTATGGCTATGGTTAATTTTTCCATATAAACCCAAATACTAATTTAGTCTCTATGTGATATAATATTACAATATGTAATTAGTCGTTAAACCTTGTGCGCGCCGTATTTTTACATTATCAAATTTTCAAAAATTGTTAGTTCAAGAAAATCTTAGTTTTTAGTGGCCTTAGTAGTTAAACCTTGTGCACGGCATATTTTTACATTATCAAAATTTTTAAAATTGTTAGTTTAAGAAAATATTACTGTAGTTTTTAGTGCTTATTGTTTCTTTAAAAAAAGCATGGGACATAATTGGCAAAGAGGTTTGTTTGGCTATTAAAGAATTTTTTGTGAATGGAAAGCTGTTGGGAGAAGTAAATGCAACAGAGATAGCTCTCGCGCCTAAGATGGATGTGCCTCATAAAGTCTCAGATTTCAGACCTATTTCTTGCTGCATCAGCAAAATATTGACAAACAAGATCAAAAGTGGGTTGCAGAAGATAGTGAACATGAATCAAAGTTCTTTCATCCCAGGCAGGCATATACAGTATAACATATTGATCACTTAGGAGTTGCTAAAAGGATATAAGAGAAGAAGTGGGGCAAAGAGATGTGATTTAAAAAAAGACATACTTACGGTGATATTAAAAAAATTCAAAAATAAAGTACGAGTGTTAGAGTGATATTAAAAAAAACCATAGTATAATAATACATTTTAACCATAAAAACGATTCTTTTTTGAATTTTTTTCCAGCGATTCTTAATAACTTTTTGTCCTCTTTTTTATCTTCTTATTTTTTCAGATTTTTTTGAATTTTTTTCCATGAAAACCATAGCCTTGTAGGTAGGGCTGACCTAGAGTGCCTTGATATTTGGTTTTTACAAAACCTTTCTAACTCTCATGATTTTTGCTTACTTTTTCCTAGTGTGAGCATCCGTTATTTTGTCCATTCGTTTCATAAGTATTTTATTTCATAGTTTGTTGTGTGACTCCATTTACTACATAGTACTCCTTCCGTCCAATATTAATTGTCGTGTTTTGACTTTTTCAGTTTTTCCTTTTCAGCTTTGATCATAAATATTTTTATATGTGTTATATAATACTTGATAAAAATTATAACAAATAAAATACATTTAAAACTCAATCCATTTATATATTTTGCATTAAATATATATATAACACAAAAAAATATAGTTAAGGTCAAAGTTGTAAAAGAAAAACTTCAAAAGTTAAACAAGACAATTTATATGAAACAGAGCGAGTAGTTAATTTCAATTTAATTTTTAATATTTAGTTGTAAAATATTTTATATATTCTCTCCTTTGTTTATTTCTTGTTTAAACCAAATCCTACTTTGAATTCTATTCCAAATTTTAATTCACTATACAAATACCTGCGCAAAGCGACGGTGTATAGCGCAAATAATTATACTTGCGAAATCGTAATTCTTGTTCGACCCTTTATGCAAAAAGTGTGTTTTTTGAAATACAAAGCATGCGCTTTTTTAAATATAATATAGTGTGTGTTTTTAAAAGTTGTCAAGTTTAGAATTGATTAATAAAAAACATAATTTAAGTTGTCAAGTTTTTAAAAAGTTATCAAGTTTAAGGGTACTTAGGGGTAATTGGCAAACTACATTAATTTAAGTTTCGAAATTCAAGTTTCAAGAAAAGACATAAACTCTTTATAAGTAGTAGAGATCTACGAAACTAGACGAATATCCGCGCAAAACGACGGTTTATAGAGGCAAATAATTATACTTGAGAACTTGTGGTTCTAGTGTGACTCTAAATGCAATACTTACGGGTTCAATTTGAAGTCATTGCAAGAAAAAAGTCTATGGATTAAACAATATTTAAACTATTAATTTAATGATGGATTTTGTTACCATTTTCAATCAATAGTACTTTATGTATAACAAGATATCCATTTTTAGATTTTTTAAGTTCTAAAAAAAATTATTCATGTTTTATATATAGTCGAAGCCTTATCTTTAAAAATAAGTGTCATAATAACAATGAGTGATTTTTAATGGGTCAATACAAGAGAGTTAAATGAAAAAAACATGCAAAATTATATTTTTAATAAACTTTAGGTTTGTAGTTATTTAATTTACTATTTTTATTTTTTTCTTAAAACGACACTTGATTTAAGAAATTAGCAAAAAGAGAGTATAAAAGGTTACAAATTTACAATGGTGTAAATTACTATTCATTTTATTCTGTTACCTATATATATTTACTATTCATGGGAATTAAAGAATGTGGAAAATACCTATCGAAAATCGGAGCACATGAAATGGTTTACGACGACAACCATCTTCTGTCTTGCCATCACCAGTGTACCCTCCTTTACATTTGCATGTGTAATTCCCAAGAGTATTTTGACACGTTCCATAGCATGGAAACTTCTCCACATCATCACACTCATTGATATCTAGAGAACAAGAAATACAATGTTAAGTTATTGGCAAATCTTCAACAAAGTTAATTTAATGAATCTTATCGGCATATCACAAAATAGGGTCGTAGGGTCATTCGGGGTGATGCTCACACCACCCTTTTTTATTCTTTCACAACAATTATGCATATCTCACCTTTGTATAGTAACATATGCATTAGTAGTGTAACATTGTGGTGAAAGAATAAAAAAAAGTTGTGTGAGTATCAACTCTCTTCTTTTATATGGTTAATTATAACACGATATATATTTACAGTATCTCTTTATGCGCATAATAGGACACACATATTTAGTACAAGGAGAATGTAATTTAGGGTGCGTTTGGTATGTATATAAGAATGACTATGGATATGACTATAGATATGGGTATGCAATGGGTTTGTAAAGCTACCACCATAGATGGGTATGGTAAATGCTCATTTTCATGGGTTTCATACCCATTTTCAAAAATCAAACAACTATGTTGGGAATGACAGTATTCCTTCATTTTCATACCTTCAAACCAAATGGCCCCTTAGTAATAGACGTATTAGTGACACATAGGAAGTCAATATATAAAGGTCAAACCTAGTCTCTTTCCAGAACCGTGTGCGCACATACGTATATACATCGGCAGAGGCCAGCGGAGACCAAAGAGGGCGGAGGCCCTCCTAAGATTTATGGGCCAACTGTAATTTTTAATGCTATTTATATGTTAAAAAAGAATTTATTAGCTTTTAATTTGACCCCCTCAAAATATAAGATGTGTATCTTTGGCTCTCCTAAAATAAAAGTTAAAGCTCCGCTGCTGTGTATATACATCGTGATAGATGACATTCTTACCCACATTTTCTAGGTAAAGCATGTACACTTAACGTCATATGGTTTTGAATTATAAGGCTGGATATAATAGTGAACGCAAGTGATTGCGGTCAAGCATCTTTGTGCCAACTCAACTTTCTCTTTAAGATATCATATTTTTTTCGTTTTCATTATTTTCAAACACAAAAGTTAAAATTTCATTAATAAAAACCATTACATTAATATTTCAAATTTAAAAAAAAAAAAAAAAAAAAAAAAAAATAAAATAAACATTACAATAAAAATTAAAAACTCAAACTAATAGTCTAAATTGTATTTTTTTTTTCCTTTACAAAAGAAGAAGTGTTGAAGAAGAGAAATTGTGCTTAAAAATGAGAAGAGTAGAGTATAAAGTGCGTTTAAAAAAATAAGAAGTGTTGTGGTATTTATAAGAGAAATATATATGGTACTATTTAATTTTTTTTAGAAAAGATTTTGATAAAACACCCCAATGGTAAGAAATGAGCCGTTGGGCTCTTTTTTATTGCAAAGTCCTCGGTCAACCAAGCGACCAACCTTTCTTCTTTTTTTCATGGGGGGACGCGTTCTAGGGTTGGGTCCTAAGGGGGGGGGGGGGGGGGGGGGGGGGACGCGTTTGGAATGGCGATCGACCAAGGGTTCAAACATCCGTCTAATAGTGACTATTCTTTGTGTCAATATAGAGACAGAAAAGTGAAATTCATCTCTCAGCTAATAAAGTTGATAGTAAGTTTCAAGAGAATTGCTTCATACCTTTTTTTGAAGCGTATAACAAATACTCTATAACATATATGCTGTGGTGTTTACTTTATTCACAAAAAGATTGAAACTTGTCAAAGATTATGTATCATTACCAGGTTTTAAATCAATGTCACTATGAAAATTGTACACGAAAGTTTTATCTAATAATTATAAAGCATATATACATCAGTTATATTGCCGTTTAGAGAATCTTGAATATTTATCATATACAGTGTTGTAAAAAGCCCGCCTAGGCGCTAGGCGGCCATCAGCCACCTCGATAAGCGGTCAACAACGCTCACGGTGGTCAACGCCGGTCAGCGGCGGTTTTTAAAGTTTAAATTATGTTTTTTCTTTCAATTGGTCGGATCTTGTATTTAAATGATGTGTAAAAATGAACTTTGTGACGTAATTGTTGTAAATGAGAAAAATTACAAGGAGATAAGATGAGAGACATGAGATGATGGCTAGAAAAGAAAAAAAAAAAAAAAAAAAAACGAGACCTTACTTAAAAAACCCTAATTTAACTAAGTTAAAGCCCTAATTTACATTTAAAGCCCAACATTCAATCTTTTTTTACAACGACCTAATTATTTATGCTAAAATTTATCAATATACATATAACTTTAAAATTTATATATAGACTGACTAGGTGCTAGGCGGTGGTCGACCGGACTAGCGCCTAGCGCTTTTTGCAACCATGATCGTATGACTAATTAACTTAGATGTTACCTTGGCAGCCAAGAGCGAGATATGGATTTCCTTCATAGCCTTCTTTACAAACACAACGGTAACCACCACTTTCCCTTTTAGAGCTAACACACATGCTATTCGAATGGCATGCATAACCATTGGTTGCTTCGGCTTCAGAGCAATTCATATTTCCAATAGCCCATTCAAGCACTCTTGGCACTGTAGATTCAATCCTATCTATGAAGGAAGTGCCACCTAATAAATCAGTCTTGCCACTGAAATTAAATAAGTTCTCCTCTCCAACAAAGGCGTATGTACATGGATTAAACGACCTAATATAGCTCACATTATCGCTTGAGTCCAGCATGGTACGTAAACGACTTGTATAGTAGTTTATGTCGTTGGGTATAGATGATTGACAACAACCACTTCCTGCACACTGATCACCTACAACCTCATCCGGTGTTGAGCAAAACACCATACAACCTGTAGACACGTTCCTAGACTCTGTTTCTGAGGTCAGCCAAGCATAATCACTGCAACCGATAACTGTGAACTTGTTAACTTCCGAGAAGGTGTACGGTGTATCCCTATAGTTCGCTGAGATATCGAATATATTGTATAATTTGCCATCTGGTGTATAGCACCTGCTCGCCACCATATTGGAAGTCCGAAGGTTGGAATCAGATATCCGTTTGATCGAGGTGAAACTTGTTTTAGAAAAAGAGGCCTTTGGAGGGTTTAAGGAAGTGTTGCAATAGATGCGAAATCCCTCATCTATATAACACTCCGGGTTGTTTCCGATACCGAAAGGGTAGGGAACAATCAAATCCCCGCATCGGTTGTCACAGCCTGGCTTTGCTAAGTTTTTTGAGTTAATGAGAGTGTATGATTCAGAGGTGGAAGTTGTATCAGAAACTGTGAACGAAAACATTAGAAATGTTACCCAAATTAGAACAAGAAATTTCATGCCTGTCTTTGGGGTTTCTAGGTGCTATAGTATTTTAAGGACAGTCTAACTTCATATAGGCCACCAAACGTACATGTAATATTTACTCAAAAACTTATTCACTTTTATCGTCTAGAAATGTAATCAGTTATAATTGACTCGTGTTATCAGAATAGTGCTCGTGATGGTGATTGGTCTTCAATGATGTTCTAGCTATTTTGTACGTACTGACCGAGTCAAATTAGATATATATAGTTTGAACAAAGACTTTGTGATCTTGTCTTTTTTAAGAGAAGACCCCGAAAAGTCGTGATCGAAAATTACACCAATTATTGTTCCCATGGGTCCCAAGCGAATTTACAATGTTTTAAAAACCGGACCGGACCGGCCGGTTCGACCGGTTCAACCGGTGTCCGGCTGGTCGGCGGGTTCTTTAAAGTTTAAACCTCGGTTTTTTAGAGGTACCGTTCTATGGTTAGAATCGGCCGGTTTTTCCGGTTTTGGCCGGTTCAACCGGTTTTGAATTTTTTTTATTTTTTTGAATTTTTTTTTTTTATAATTTTTATGATGATGTGTATACTTTAATGTTATTTTTTTTGTTTGTGAACATTAAAACACATTATTTCTTTAAAATAAGAAATAAAATATATTTTTTTTGAAGTTTAGTAGCATTTAAAAAAAAAAAAAAAGAAAAAAATATCAAACGGTTGAACCGGCCGGTTCGACCGGTGTTCGGCTGACCGGTTCGACGAAAAATCCGATTTTTAAAACATTGGTTCCCATGGGTCCCAAGCGAATTTACAATGAATTTCCATGTGTGGCGTGTCTTAGGGGTTGATTTTTGATATTTTGTTCATTTCATTCATTAGAACGGTTTTTCTTTTTTCCAACATCAAACTTTAGTGAAAGTTCTTGTGTTTTGTCTATAAGTGGTGGTGTTATTGTTACCTGTTGAAGCAATTTCTTGCAATTGCTTCAGACAAATAAAGAGGGCCTGCCGGTTGAACTCAGCTAGGGTTCCTCCGGTAGGCTTGGGTGCTGATCCCCTTGGCTGTCTTGGGTCTTCCGGGTATCTGCACACAACAGCACACGTTAGGCTCGCCCCGGGTGTTATCCCAGGACCCACCTCCGGTGTGAGAGTAAGTATCTGATATTCCGAAGGGGCTATCAAACGTAGTGAGGAATTAAATGCGGGTAAAAGTGTTGGTTGAGAGCAGTAAATGAGTCGAGTATTTATAGTACTCGACTTTGATACCTGGAATGGCGGCGCCGGATTTTCAGGAGACATGTCCCCGACATAATCCCGTAAATCCTGGGGCGGCGGCGGCGGTGTCTGCAGCTGCCATCTGTCAAAAGGTAAACGCCACCTGTCCTATTACTCACAGTGATATTGGCCGGATGAGTCGTGTGCCTTCCGGTATGTCCGGACGGCTCGATGTCGTCCGGACGGCCGGTTTAAGATAGGCCGTCCGGACACATACGTCAACATGTCCCCCCCAGTATTGCATTATCGGTTGAAGGCCGATGATGTAATACTTATATAAGATCTGTGCGCCTATCGGTACCTGCAATATTTAGGTAATACCCTTGGTGCCTTTCGGCACATTTCGTTCGAACATATACACCCATAAGACTAAGATAATGCCTTACGGCTGCTTCATACTTTAGCCTGTACTTTCCGATACATACATGTAATATTGGTATTGCATTGTTAGTAAAGTACTGACGTAACACTTCAAAGATTACCTTATGGCCTTTCGGCCTAAGTCTTTAGGATAACTGTTGCATTTGCTATCTGGTTCGGCCGATGTGAAATGCCTTAAAGAGTTGGTTTTGTCATGTCATGGCTTTGATGTGTGGAAGCTATTATTACATCGTTCCCGATCCTCTAATGTACATTATGTGTATGTCTTTATTTTTATGGTGAGTAGTCATTGCGTACACCCGATGGGTCAGGGTGCCTTTTTCAATTTATCTGGAGGGCCTTACCCTTCTATGCGTAGGCGCTGTGATTGTGCCGATGGTATGACATTGCTGACAAACTATGGGTTCACGTTTGACCCTTTCCGAAGGACATGCCGTTAGATTCTAGCATGTCTTACGTCACACTGATTCTACCAAGTGTTGCCCTGGTGCTCCTATGAGTGCACCTTTTTTTTTTTTTTTTTTTTTTTTTTTTTTTTTTTTTATTATTTAAAATTCTGTTACTTTATGGTTGTTCCATGTAGGTCATCCGTCATCATTAATGAACTGACACGCATGCGCGTGCTTGGCACGCGTGCTGAGATGCGGCCACGTCAGCGTCTCGCTAAATGTGACATTCCACATCCTGAGTTCTTCTTATAAATAGCGACACTGGTGTGTGTTTTTTACTACCGTAATTCCATATTCTTAACTGAGACGCCTTCCGGTACTATTTTCCGAACGATTCTTGCAAATCTGTCCGTGGCTTTCGTACTAGTCTTTCGTCTTTCAAAGGTACATTCCGAACCATCCCTGCCTTAATTTTACTTGTTGTTTGGCTGTATCCCTCTTTCCCCCCAAAGTTGATCGTAGAGAAGCGTGCCTTTCGATGGGGCGAAAGGGCTGTGCGTGGGATTATCATGAATTACAAAATGTCGTAGAGAAGCATAACTAATGCCGTTAGGTAGGCACCATGTAACCTTTTTCGAGGTTTATCATCGTAGCTCGCATATAAACCCTGCGGTTCTTTTACTCCGGACGCCGATAGGATGGCCTAGGATGCGATAGACCTCGCGTCGCTTGAGTTTCCCAGGTGTCATAGGATTCTCGTCCGATTGGGGGTATCCCAACTAGCGTGCGGCTTTTAGGGGGATCGAGGGGAGGGTTACGCCCTTACAGCCTTTGTCTGCCTCCTTTTATTACTTTAGTTGTGTTTCGGCCGTCGTGCCTGTGCAACGGTTTGACCACTATGCATTTGTTTTCTGCAGTTATCATAATGTCTCAATACTTGAAGAAACCCAAAGTTAGAAAGGATGTGCCGGTGGACCAGGGGAATAAGCATCAAGAGAGTCAACCCTCTGGAGCGCATGTTGCCGCTGCTCCTCAAACCGTTATTCCTGAGCAGACGGTCGAAATGACCAGAGTCGAAAAGCCTGACCCAAAGGCTTCGGGCTCCAGAAAGAGGAAACCGGACCAGGATGTTGTCCAGCCCATATCTCAGTCCCAAACACAGGGGACTAGAATCCGCCTTCATCATGATGCGTCCGGCGGGGGTATTTTCCGAGGGCCAAATGAAAGCGAGAGTGCCTCGGGCGCAAGAAAACAGCCGGAGGGGCCCGATGCTTCGGCCGGAAGAAAACAACCGGATACCCAAGGAGGTATCGGCGGGGGCTTCACGTCGGAGACCACTGGTACTGGCAAGTCTTTCTTTTCTGTTACTTTATGAAAAGTTGATCCCCGAACTTTGCATTTGTTCTGAAATTGTTACTTGACTTATTGATTCATTTTCTTCTTTTTCCGAAAATGTAGGGGGTTCTTCCGCTGCTGCTCCTAACCGCGGAAAGGATAAAGCAGCCGGTGAAAGTGAGTCGGCCTCTTTGCATGTGCCGACGTGGAAGGTGAGCAAGGATGACCGTTTGGATAACTGGAAGGTCTGCCGGGAACTGTTGTTGCACCTACCGACTCCGAAAGAAGAGTCATTTTTGGAAAGTTTGGGGGATGCCGAGGCTGTTCAGAGAGCCTGGAAACTTTTGGGTATGGGGTCCGTTGCTCAGTCGGACTTGCTGCTTCGGTTCGAGAAACTTCTTCATGATCACGGCGAGCTTTACCAAATCCACCAGCATTGTGGAGACCCCGGAAAGAAAGGGGGGGAGCTCAAACAACTGAAGATTGAGCATTCCACTTGCCTGGTGAGAGAGTCGGAGTTGATGGGGCAAGTGAAAGAGTTGGAGAAGCTGGTGGAGGATGAGAGGTTGGCCGCAGCGGAACGAATCAGCGCCTTGGAAGCTGATTTGGAAAAAGCTAAGGTTAACCTGAGTGAGGATGTAACACCCCAACCCGACAAGGGTAAAGATGTCACAAATACATGGTTTAATATCAGATACAAGCATTCAAGAAATAAAATAGCGGAAGCCTTTACATTAGAATCCAAAGGAAAATAAGTCAACACGACTTATATCAAGTGCAAGACAGAAATAACGAAGTATAAAACAGAATCCAAAATGCCCAAACAATGGCATAACAGAAATAATATCCAAATGGTCACACTAGAATGACAAGGTCTAAACTTCACACAAGTTGCTCTCATCCCAAAGCCAAACCCAGCTTCCTAGCTTAAAAAAAAAACCTGCCGCACACGAAAAGAAAACGTGCGGCTGAGCTTACAAAGCCCAGTGAACAGATATAACGGAAACAAAGCAGTAATAACGTATAGAGAAGTGAAAGATACAATACCAGGATGACATGAGTCAGGAAGGGATATACAAAAGTTATATAGAAATATCAAGAATCATGAAACAGATATCAAAGTCAAAGTAAACAAATAACCCATCACATCCCAAGTCATACCAAGTCTAGTCCAGTATAATGCCAAGTCAAGAATCAAAGTAACAATCCAGAAATCCAGGTCAAATCATGTCAAGTCAAATCTCGAGATAACCAAATCAAAATCTTCCACAAGTCCAGGTCTAATCAGATCAGATCACATGGCAAGTCATATATCAAAATATAGCACATATGGAACAAGTAATGGCAATAAAGGTTAAGGTGTAGGGTGACAGAAATCCTCTACGAGCCCGAACCAAATCACATATCGAACCAGATCACATATCAGGATACCAAGGTGTACGGAGGGGTGACCTCGTACCAAGAAATGAGGGGATACCTCCAAGGGTTGGAGTCATGAGCTCCCAAGGGTGTGAAAGACGTGTATCGCACACACCATCAGTCACCAAGATATACAAGTACAAGCAAATCAAGACACGACTAGGATGCATCCATACGCCCCCGCAGGCCACAAGGTCTTCCACTACATAATAAATCAGAAACAAGAGTCCGGGGACGGGGCAAGACATCACTTCCTTGCCCTAAAGTCAAGCCATCGGTGCATCAATGACAGGGACATGAAACCCTCATGCCTAGTAGATGGCTCGTAGTCTCAAACTGTGGGTCAGGGTCATGTATCAAGTCTAAGGTGTCAAATCACAGGGTTCAGGTCTCAGAGTTCACATAAGGTTCACATTAGACACATATCAGGATCACATCAAGGTCCACATCAAGAATCAAGACAGGAGACAAATACAGGGTTCATAATCAGGAGGTCAAACATCAAGGTTCAAATACTAGAGGTCAATATCAAATATCAGAAGGTCACATATCTGGAGATCAAATATCAGGGGATCAAACATTAGGAGAGCAAGTATCAAAATCAAAAGGTTCATAACAATTTATTCTAGGTTCATAACAAAGGTTTTTATTTAAAAGCTCATATCATAGTTTCAAAAGAAATCCTTTAAAATGGTCTTTATAAAAATGATCTCAAAAAGCAGTTTTCATAAGATAAGTCACATGTAATTTAAAAGAGTTTTGTACATTCAGTTATAAAATCTAATGAACCTTCAATGTAGCCTAGAGTCACAACTATCCAGATTACCAAGTGATGAATAGGTTGGTCCAAGTATCAAAATAACATAACATGGTTCATGACAAGGTCCAGAACAAAGTAACCTAAGCAAAGTTCAAATCAAAGAATCAAGACAAGAGTTTCAACACAAAATCAGGACAAGAGCTTCAAACAATTTATCAAGACAAAGGTTCAAACAAGGAATCAATTAAGATTCACAATATCATATAAGAACAAACAGGATTCACAAATAAGAACATAACCAAGAGTCAGAAATCAGGAAAGTGAGACGAAGGCACCCTATACCATGAGGGCAGAATATCCGTACCTTATTCAAGAGCAAAAACAAACCAGAAAAGAATGAATCACAAAGCAAAAGATTACTCCCGCCTCTCGAAACCCTTAAAGCGTGAACAAGATGAGAAGAAGAACAACAAGGTCGAACACCAAGAACTTCAACGAGCACCTTCCTTTGGCTCGACTTAGGAGCGAACAGAATGAAGAAAAGAGCAGCAGTCGACTTTTGTGGTTTGTAGGTTTTAGGTTTTTTTGTAAAGTGAAAGAATAAGATATAGGGTAGGTAAATATGGATAAAGGGAAACCGTGTATATGAGTCTTGGGATAATTATGAGAGGGCCTAAAGTTATGGGATTCAATTTTCAATGCATATCTCTTAATAATCAATGCATATCTCTTACTTATTTTATTCCTTTGGCCGAATGTATTGAATTAGACACAAGGAAATGTCAAATTTATAATGTCAAATTTATTTAGAACTTTGTGTAGGCAATTTATTTATTTGTGATTATAATATAAGGTTTTAATAGTTTAAATTATTATGTCACTTAGGATTTTATTTCTCTATATTTGGTACAAATAATATGTCTCTTTTATGATTTTATATGCTCTTAAAATTTTAAAATTATAGGGGTATTTTGGTCATTTCGGATTACGTAAATTTTAGGGTTTTACAGAGGAGGTGAAGGACAACTTGGGCCTTCGGGAAGAAAAGAAAGACCTAATTGCCCGGGTGGGCCGTACTGAAGGGGAAAGGTTCAGGGTTGTTAAAGAGGTCCTCCCGGAGGTTGTTCGTCGTCTGTTGGGCAGCTATGAGTACAAGAACCATTTAGCAGGGCCCTTCAGCTTGTCCTCGCAGTCCGGGTTTATGGAGGGCGTGGTTCAGGGCCGCGAGCCGGAAGAAGTGGCCGCCATCTTGGCCAAGACGGAAGACCTGGATGTGGATGCTGCAAAGAAACTCGACCCGGCGTTTGATGGGTTGTTTACCGCAGAGTATCCTTATATCAAGAAGATCAGCGGCTCCTATCTCAAATCTCTTGACGAAATCCTGAAAATCTTCCCTGATCCCGATCCGGCTTCTTCTCCCCGGGTTCAGACTGCCAATGCCGCCGAGGGATCAACTTCCGGGGCTACCAATGTCGAGAGTTCAACTGCTGGAGGGGACGAGTCGGCTCCCTAAGTCTTCGAATGATTTGGTTTACCTTGGTGATGTAAGGCCTTCGAGCCAAGAACAATTTCCCCCTTTTTTTTTTATATATATATACATCCGGATGACTGTAATAATTTTATGACAAATAATTCGTGTGATTTATTCATTTGTATATATTTATGACTGTTCTGTATTCCGCGCGTTCCATGTTTCACGTTTGGCGCTATTGTTTTTGCTTGTTTCCGGAGTGATTTTCTCATTGAGGTTTATCGGAATTGGCCTTTCGGTTGGATAATGGGATGTTCTGTTGGACCCTTGAACGACCCTGCCGGATTCTATTAACTTGTGATTTATCCATGCTTGCTTTATTCGTCTTTCCCCTTTTTCCCTTCCTCATTCCAAAATAAAAAATAAAAAATAAAAAAAATTTACTTATGCGTGGAACTGCATGTGTGGGGTGGAGTGGGACAATTTGGGTCTTAACGTGGGATGCTGCCGATCAGTTGTTGTTCTTCGGTATTCATCGATGTTATGAATTGTATCGCTTGTTCATTATTATCTCTGCCACTCGTATGGCACCGAAAGTACATTTGTATCAGCGCCACATTCTTTTGATTACGAACGTGTGATATTCGCTTGTTATTATCTTTACTGTTTGTATAGCTCCGGTAGTGCAAGTTTATACATTTTGTGTGGTTGTATGGTACTGATGAGTGTCTAAATACTCATCATTTTGTTCACATTTAAACTGGAAAAACATCTGAAAACACTCAAATATGCTTCAAAATACAGGAAATATCAATAAATTGTGTTTTTATGTGTTTCAGATGCAAAAGGGATGAAAACTGATGAAAAACGAACAAAACTGCATAATTTACAGTTTCAGTCCTTAAACTTTGACAAATTGGCAAAAATAGTCCCTGGTAATTCAAAACATGAATAATATCATTAAAGGTCCTTGGGATTCAAAAGTTGTTAGATATAGTCCTTTAAAGTCAAAAAATTTCAAAATGACAACTTTGGTCCCTCAAAATTCAAAAATGTCAAATTTAGTCCTAAAAGGTTTTAAAAATGGAAAAATAATACTTTTAAACCTTGTACTATTCAATATTGGCATAAATGGTCCTTGTGATATCTTTGAGAAAGTTACATTTTCAGCCCTTCAAAAATCAGAAAATTACAAGAAAGGTCCTTGGGCTTTTATACACTAAATCCAAATCCGGACCATTTATATTACCTAAACCCTTTTATTACCCAACCCAATCCAACCCTTTAATATATAACCCAGTTACCAGGCCCAACATAAATAACCCAACCCACCCCTTTATTATACATACCAGTCAACCTGGTCAAACCCAGGTTTACTATTCCCCTTCCCTCTCACCCCGACACAAAACCAGACACCTCCTTATACCACCATGGTTTTGCTTTCCAGTCACTACCAACTCCATAACACCTCACCCCCTCCACCTTTACTACATACAAAAACCTTTTATTGCCCATAAATGATAAAAACTTGCTCGTTGAAATTTCCCGCCAAAATTGCCAAGTGGTCGAATATGATGATTCAGTGGAAATCAATGGCTCAGGTGAAGTGGGAAAAGCTCAGAGGTCGACAAGGAAGGCTTTTTAAAGGTCAAAGGAAGCAATGGAAGGTAGATGTAGAGTAATTAGTTTAATTTTAGCTTAGTTAATGTCGTTTAAATAAATTTCAAGTTTTTATTGTATAATTCAGCTTTTAAGCATTGTAGTTCATGTTTCCAGTGTAATACAAATCTTTTTCAATAATTAAACTCAAGTTTTCAGTACAATCTCAGACTTTGCAATTTTCAATTTATTTCAAGAATCTCATAATTATTGTATGTTGTTGTTAGTATCATTTCTGGATTCAGTAGCTCATGTAAGCTCCTATAAAGTTTATAAAAGCTTGTAGTAACCTTAAAAGTCAGTTAGTGTTCAAAATTATAAAAACCATAAAAATCTCATAATTAGCTTTAAAATTAGAAATTCAGTAAAGAATGATGCAAGCAATGGAGCAGGGCAAATTAAGGATGACCCTTGGTTTAGAGCCTCATGGGAGGCCATAGGTTATGTTCTTTGGTTCTTGATCTTTGTTCTCAGTTGGATTGCCATTTGTAAGCCTTTTTAAGAAATTGTTGCATTTCATTGTATCAGTAGCCAATAGCTTAATTCCTTTTGTTCTCATGTTTATATGTTGTAGTTAAGTATAAGTATCCATTAAAATAGTTTGCTTGTTCTCTAAAATTTGTAGTTGCTAAAATCCTTAGTTAACAGTCATATTAGTATAATTATTAGTTCTGAGTTTTATGTTGTTAATGTTGTTGTTTAATGCTTATTTAGTCTCATTATATGATAATAAAAGGTCTTGAATCAGTAATATAGGTTGAATGTGTTCTTTGCTTTGAAAATTTGAAAATCAGATATATTTAAGGGTGTTTGGAATAAGAGGTTAATCTGAGTATAAGGGTGTTTGTATCTTTGTTCTTGTTTGATGTAAGATTCTACATGTCCTAAAACCTCAATGAAACACTAAGAACCAGACCTCCTTTGATATAAAAGTCAACATCACCTTTGAATTTACCTTATTAGTGATCTGTTATGAATTTGAAGTCCATTTTCATTATATAGGATTAAAAGTTGTTCATCTAGCTTAAATTCATCTTTTCTTAGCTTAATATAACTTAATCAAGCATTAGATTAAGCCCAAAGTTCATACAAGTCAAATCTTTGAAAACAGCCAAAAGTCAAAAATCTGAGTTTTACCCAGATTCTGAGTGCTGATCTAGGGTCAAATTAGGATAGCAAATGATGTTTAATTTTGGAAATTTTTGGTGATTTGGATAGCCAGTAGTATAAGCTTGATTTTGCCCCCTTCACTTTCCAAAAAATTGCTTATTTAGTGTCTTAAAATTCAGCTAGAAGTAGGTCCATTAGGCTTCTTTTATGCAAACTGCTCGTTACTCGAATCGGCTGACGGCCAGGGCATATCTGAGGTTTTTCGGTTTAATTGAGTTTTTTTTAGTATATTGCACCTTCCCTGAGGTTTTGGTGCATTCTAGTGCTTATTTGCTTATTTTTAGCTTATTTGTAAACTGCTTATTTAGCCCATTCTGCTTATTATGGGTTAGACAGTTCTTATTTTATTTTTCCTAGCTTTTAAATATTATTTTAGAATTACTTGAATTTTTTCAGATTTTTCTGTTTTCATTTTCTATTTTTAAATCATTTTATTAGTTTAAATAGTTTTTAATTCATAATAAAAAATATAAAAGTCAGAAAAATATAAATCTTTTTTCTAAAATTTTCTTTTATTATTTAGGATTTAAGAAAAATAATTTTGCACTTGTAGGATTAGTTTTCTAATATTTTAGTTTTTAGCCCGTTTTCGTAAGCGGCTGCTTTAATCTGTTTTTTTAAGTGCTTATTTCAAGTTTTCAAAAATATTGTCTTTTATAAAAAGTGCTTATAATTAAGTACTTTATCAAAATAAAGTAAAATGGAATAATAAAAAATATATATATATACGGCTCGTTTTTAGTTCGTACGTAATTTTTATTTAACATACGCGTTTTTAGGTTTTAAACGTTTCTAAGTATTTTGCTTTCACGTACTTGTTCTTATAGCTTGTTTAAGCTATTTTCTTTTATTCCTTAGTGTAAATTATTCAAAACCCTTTTCCGTTCAATTATCACCCGATCACAGATTCGTTTTATTTCAGAATTCACACCTCGCTGGGACTTAACGACCCGGGGATATTCTGTACTCCTTGGTAAATTGTATTGTGTTCTCAATTGGTTTGACTTTGTTTGACCACATCCGTGGTTGATTTAAGTTGACTGTTTCGGAGCCGATCAAATTTTGGCGCCGGCGCGCCGCTGCCGGGGAGGTGTGCTGCGTTGAACGAATTTGAAGCATTAGTGATTGTTGAATATACACCCATTGTATATTTACCATCTTTTGTTGAATATACACCCATGGTACCTTTATGAATATTGACCACAAGAGTTTTCCGGAGGGGGCCAGCCTCCCGGAGGGATCGTTTTTCACTTGTGTTCAAAATGTGACAAATGACTCAGCCTTTCCGCCAGGATTATGGCAACCCCTTCCTTTTTTGGGTATCAACCATCTTTGGACATTGACCACAAACTCCCCGGAGGGCGCGAACCTCGGGGGGGGGGGGGGGGCACTTTCTAATTATGTCCAGAAAACAATGAACATTGATCACTAATCTCCGGAGGGCACGAACCTCTCGGAGGGATCACTTTCTACTTATGTTCGAGATTTTACAGGTGGTTCAGCCTTTCCGCCAGGATTATGGCAACCCCTTTCTGGGTATCAACCATCTTTGGACATTGACCACACACTCCCCGGAGGGCGTGAACCTCTCGGGGGGGCCATTTTCTAATTATGTCCAGAAAATCAAACTTGGAACACTGACTACGCCCGGATGTCGCGAGTCACCCGAACGAGTCACTTTAAACTTGTGTTCCAAACACCAAACTCGAACACTGACTACGCCCGGATGTCGCGAGTCATCCGGACGAGTCACCTTAAACTTATGTTCGGGCTATTTTGCAATCGCTACACATGTGGGACCTCACATAAATATTCAAGTGATGTTCCGCAGGGGCATTGCCTCCCTCCAATGGTGGGGTAACTGCATTTGTCATTAAAAAATAGTCAATACCGAGCCTTTTTGGGATATTACAAACATTTCAAAGATATATTGTGAGAAAATTGCCCCCTTCCACGGTAGGGTAGCTATGTTTCATTAAATCATTAACATCAAACCCTTTCGGGTGTTACATAGGATATGTTAAACCCTATTTACATGGACGTTTTTTACAATCAATTGCCCGCTATGCTTGTGGCGTCCTCCCGCCTATCCCTGTTCAACTTGTGTTTTCTCATTCGGCAGGCTTCCGATGCTTCTTGTCGGACCGCGTTCCCATAGGCCTTGCTTTCCCGGTATGTAAAATTACCTGTCTTAAGTTACGAAGGTATTTGCATTCCTTTCGTTAGTTCGCACATTGTTACAGTGATAGAATAAAATAGCAAGATATTCCAGTGGTTATTTCGTATCGACGATTACCTGAGCCATTACTTGTATCTTGGTCGGTATGTTGGGGCTTCCTTGGTCATCACACCGATTCAGCTTTCTCCCATCCTTTCTTCCGATCCTGAGTTCCTCCTTTTGTTCATACGGCTTGTCCCATCTTATTCCTTTCAACGGATGATTTCTTTCCTTGGCTTCTTTTGTTTCTGCGATGGGCTCCTCCCTCGCACCGTGATGCCCTCGCGTCTTTGGCTGGGTGATCAATGTCGCTATGCCGTTCGGTGTTGGAAACCTAACCATCGAATGAATGGTTGAAGGTACGGCCCGCAACTTCCTCAAACCGGTGCGTCCCAGTATGGCATTGTAGGGGGAAGGTGAGTCGATCACGGCGAATTCCAAACTGATTTTCCGGAACAGATCCCGACTTCCGAAGCGGATCTCTAAGTCAATCACCCCCTTGGCCTAATGGGCTTTCCAGTGAATCCTATCAAGGTCGTGTCAACCTTCTTCAACCGTGTTTTAACCGCATGACCCAGGCGCTCAAATTGATGCCCATACATTACTTCCATTGACGCGCCAGGGTCAACATAGACCTCGCGGATTTCCCTTCCTTCAGTTTCAACCTTGATTATCAGTGGTTCGTCCGACATCTTCTCCAGAGGAATGGACGGAAAGCTTATTGGAGCGTTCATCCACTCTTCCTTTCCCACTTCTTCCAATTTCCAGGAGGTTGCAAGGCTTCGGATCATGTTGATTACTTTCCCTCTACTCCCTTGGTAGTTACCTCCTTGATTAGTTTTCTTTCCTCTCCTGAGGTCTTTTACCAAATGATCCAGCTTCCCTGTACTCAATGCGGTTTTCAACTCCTCCCTGAGTACCCAGCAATCGTCAGTGAAATGTCCTTTCTCCCCATGGTAGTCACAGTATCTGTCCTCACAATCCTTCTGTGGCTTTCCCTTTGTTGGAGGAGGCTGCGGTAACCTTAGCTGGTGTTCTGTTGCCAATATTTCCTTAGGTGTCTTCGTAAGGATGTCCAAATCTATCGGCCTTGTCTCGTTTCGACGGACGTCATTTCGGCGGGGGTCGGGCCTCCCAGCGTTGCTGTACCTTGGGGCGACATAAGGTGTGTAGTAATCGTTCCTTCGTCCCTTGAATCCGACCCTGGGGTTATTCCGGCGGTAATCTCCAACAGGAGGCCTTGGCTGGTAGTCGCTCCTGTTGTGGTACGGGTTAGGCCGAGGCTCCGTTCTCTCTCCCTTCGGCAGTTCTGTTGCTCGGAAGGCCTCTTCGGAACGAACAAAATCATCGATCCTTTCCAACATCTCGTCAACGGTTTTAGGGATCTTATCCGAGAATTTCTTGGCTAACTCCGGGCAGTGGTGACCATTCAGAAATGATCCGATTTGCATGATTTCCGGGGCGTCCGGGAAGTGGTTGGCCTCGCATATCCATCTTTCCTTAAAATCCGGAAGGCTTTCGTTCGCCTTTCGGTGAATCTTGTTGATCTCTGTTAGGTCCTTAGTGCTTATTCTTAACATGCTAAACCTGTTTAAAAACCTTTTCTGGAGCTCGTCCCAACTATCAATGCTTCCTGTAGGGAGCTTATCAAACCATCCTCTGGCTTTCCCGTCCAAGGTTTGTTGGAACATTCGACACCACACGGGCATGGGCCACTCTTCATGGTTTCCTGCTCCGGTGAAACGATTAATGTGGTCGTCCGGATCAGTGGTCCCTTGGTACAGTTTCAAGTTCGTTGGGATCTTGTGTTTGGGAGATGAGAACTCTATGATTCTTTTTGTGAATGGGCACTTGATCATTTCCTTGAATGGTTTGCTCAAATCGTCGTCCGCCTTTTTTCCTTTCCCATAGCTCGAATTATCATCTGCCTTTTTTCCTTTTCCGAAGGGCGATCCTACGACATCTTCTTCCTCCGAATTTTCAGACTCACCGTCGAGCCTCAGCATTCTGGGGCTCATCAGGTTGCGATTGCCCGGTTGTTTGAGTAGTTCTTTCAACGCCGAGAGATGGCCAGCGATTAGGGTTTGGGCATCTGGGGGATCTTGGTTTCCTCCGGATCCTCCGGGCCCATCTGTATTTCGGACAGGGGTGAAGTGAGGTGTTGTGTTTGTTGTTCCGAATGCTTCAAACGTTGGTGGGGGGCCTGTCATTCCGAACCTTAGGTAGATCGAGCGGAAGGTCCCACGGATGGCGCCAATTTGTTGAAGCAATTTCTTGCAATTGCTTCAGACAAATAAAGAGGGCCTGCCGGTTGAACTCAGCTAGGGTTCCTCCGGTAGGCTTGGGTGCTGATCCCCTTGGCTGTCTTGGGTCTTCCGGGTATCTGCACACAACAGCACACGTTAGGCTCGCCCCGGGTGTTATCCCAGGACCCACCTCCGGTGTGAGAGTAAGTATCTGATATTCCGAAGGGGCTATCAAACGTAGTGAGGAATTAAATGCGGGTAAAAGTGTTGGTTGAGAGCAGTAAATGAGTCGAGTATTTATAGTACTCGACTTTGATACCTGGAATGGCGGCGCCGGATTTTCAGGAGACATGTCCCCGACATAATCCCGTAAATCCTGGGGCGGCGGCGGCGGTGTCTGCAGCTGCCATCTGTCAAAAGGTAAACGCCACCTGTCCTATTACTCACAGTGATATTGGCCGGATGAGTCATGTGCCTTCCGGTATGTCCGGACGGCTCAATGTCGTCCGGACGGCCGGTTTAAGACAGGCCGTCCGGACACATACGTCAACATTACCCTCGCATCCTTTTATTCTTTTAACTTTTCTATTAATAAGATAAAATAATTTTTTATCGTTTTACGTTTGTATCATTTCTCTTTTACGTAGTAATATTTTTGTCAAGTCAAACTTTATAACTTTATCAATAATACATTACAAAACAGCTTTTTATATTCGTACATTTTTACATTCTTTTGCTTTTTTTTTTAGTCTAATCTAAATCCTTATCCCGTACTTTCTTTTTATCGTTTAATATTTGTCTTGTCAAACTTTATAAGGATATGTTATATGTACCTTTCTAAAATATAAGTAATACCCCCTTTTGTTTTTAAAATTTTCTAATATTGTTTTTAGTGTAAAACTACGTAACGAAAATTACGGAAAAAAAATATAAGTTTAACAAGCCAAAAGTATTAAACTGCTTGAAACTACGAAGCATAAACCGAGAAAAAAAAATTCTGTTGTACTTTAAACAAATGACAAAAAGGGAAGGGGAGGGATTGGAGAAGGTAGAAAGTGAGCCACGAGGTATTCATAGTAGCACCCAACTTTATCCTCCCTTAATAATACAGGGGGGAGGGAGTGGTCACTAGTTTACCAAAGTTTGCCAAATTGACACATCATCATCTACCAATCACAACCTTCCAACTCAAAGTTTATCAAAGTTTACCAAACTTTACCAAAATGGTGGCGGCGGTCACCAAAGTTTACCAAATTCACATTTTTTTTTAATACATCACTTTTTTTTTTTTTTTTAATACATATAATCTAACAAAAAATATATAAAATTAAAACACAACATTTTATTAATAACAAAAAAAAAAAAAAAAAAAAAAAAACATTACATAATACTTTAAAAAAAAAACATTATATAATACTTAAAAATTAAAAAAAAAAACATTACATAATACTTAAAAAAAAAAACATTACATAATACTTAAAAATTAAAAAAAACATTACATAATACTTAAAAATTCGAACATTATACAGCATGGAAACAAGAGCAATAAGCAAAAAGTTCTAATCCCCTTAAAGTTACTTTGTTGTATTTCACTATTTCCTCCTCTATCATTCTGACCCCGTAGCAAAGCTCGTTCCTTTTCCTTCTCTCTTGCCTCTCTCTTCAACCTTCATTTCCTAAGTTCCTCCACACTTTTACAGATTCCTTTAGCATCAACATCATTACCATAGGCTCCTCAACAGCCTTGTTCATTTTCTTATGCCCTCTCCTCAATTCACTCCGTAATACTAATTCTTATATTATTCTTATAATCCATCTTAACAACAGCCAAATCAAATATTCTTATTCCTTTAAACAAATTAATATGTTTCGACTTGGTTCTGGTTCCGGATCTTATTCCTTTAAACAAATTAAAATGTTGACCGTTATTCCTTGAATCTTGCAAACATGGTCCACTTTTTCAATCGGCAAAAGTTGCCGAAAACACCACATGCCGAAGTTTGCCGACCGGCGGCAACGGTGTTGCCGAAACTTGCCGACGTTTGCCGAGCCTTGCCCGATTGCCACTCCCTCCCCTCCCTTAATAATACACTTCAATACAAATAATACAACTTTATCATATTTGTACATCTATCTACGGTATTTTTATAACAGGAGTATCTTAACCATTTTTGAGTGCTTTTCTATATGTTAACAGTTTACTAAATTGATTGACCATTGTCGTTACAGGCATATACATACACTATGTACGGTATATAGTTAGTGTAATGGCAAGGCAAAACTCCTCATTCGGGCCTCACGGGGTGCCATGTCACCATGACATACCACCCTTTACAAACCCCCCATTCCAATAACATACCACAACTTACTCATTTGGGCTCACCACTATCTATTTTTATTTCTTTTATTCAAATATCCAAATAAACTAAATTCATTTAATTAAAAATAAAAATACATTACAACATATTAAAACACATATGAAACATAAACTAACGATACGAAAAAAAAGAAGAAAAAAGATAAAAAAACATACGCAACTTAAGGAATACATCAAATTATAAATAAACTAATTATGTTGTTGTTGTTGTTGTTGAAATTCTTCCCATTCATGTAGTTGTCAAACATCATCGATGAGATTTCGATGCGATTTCTTCCCACTTGCAGATATCCATTTATTCGTGTTTATTGTACCACCCACTAGCAATTACAAGACCAAGACTTTTCCAAAGGTCAACACATAAGCCTCTCTAATGGAAGGTTTTGAAAACCGAATCGGTAGGTGATTTTTTTATTATTATTTTTAATTATTTTTTTTTTTTAAAGCAAGGTAAGTGATGGTTTGAATTCGTCTAGTTTTAAATTTATAATATACCGAATCTTTTAGACGTTCACCAACACTCACGGGTAGTGTACCTCTTCGTATCGCATAGCGAGTCGGCAAGACCGGGTCTTTTGCGAGGGATCCTAAATGTCTAACTGGTAGTTTTAATTATCACATGCGTTTTAAATCCGCCAATTATGTTTTTAATGCTAATAAACTACAGGAATTAAGAACATAAATAAAAAAAAGAAAAAAGTGTATTGGGCCCAAGCTTTAACATAACAGTAGTTTTATGAAGAGAAGTGTGAGGATTTTTAATGCTAACGAATACACAAAGGGTGTTAGTCCTTTATAATGTGTATGAGATACTACGAGTGAATATGCTCAAATATGCGGAATCTGCTTGAGCACACTTAGAAGAAGACAAGCGGGTTTGATCTTTGGAACAATGATGAGTATAATGGACAATGAACAAAGATAGTATGAAACCAAACGATTCAATATTATTTAAGAAATAATACGAGTGATCTTCAAATCACTAGGGTTACAAATAACGTTGAATCTATTACAAAGAGAACACTTTTCTAATGACTGAGATTTTCACTAAGTTGTTCTGCTTCAATGTGTGTGTTGCATACGTATCTTGTTTCTTATCTGTTACATAACTTACACACTCTTTCTATCTAATATATATATAATACAATCTTCACTTGAGTATTGAGTGTGTAAGTATCCTAACTTGTATTATTTCTTTTGTACAATACCTAATATCTCCTTTTTATAGTTCCAAGGGAGATATATACAAGTTAAGTATCTACCAACTATTCTTGACTTAATCGGCACAGAAAACCATATTAGCGCAAAGTCAAACACGTCAGACATCCACTAAGCAGTACCTTCTTTTGCACCAGCAGTACTAACTTAAGTTAGTACTGCTAGTTATAACTTGATCAGTCTTCAACAATACACCAACAGTAGAATGAATGCACTAGCAGTAGGATTTGTTGAACGAGCAATAGTATCTGACTTAGAGTATTTTCCTTATCTTTTCAGCAACACCAACAGTAGAATCCATACTTAGACTTTGATAGATTGTGCTGTTGAATATAATTCCCAACAATCCTCCCCTAAACTTGTGATTTCTCTATAAATCAACAAGTTTCTTCAATTATATTTCAACTTTGATGATGAAGGGATTCTTTCAAACACTCATCTCTCAGCAAGCCATGCAAGTGGTGAACAAACATAGTGAACTGAAATTGAAACTGAAAGAGTCAAAATCTGATCTTCTTGCCTCCCCTGAAGTAGAACTTTCTTCATTTGAATATCAACAGTCGAAGAAGAGAGATGTATTCCCAGCATCCATCAACTGAAATTGGAGCTTGTTCTCATTATTGGCTGAATAATAAGACATGCTGGATTCTCAAAAAGCTGACTGCAGCAAATGATGATGCTTTTAGCAGACTCATGTACTCTTGAACCATGATCAATTTGTCTTTCCTCCCTTGATTCTAATCATATACATCCACAATCTTTCATCCTCCCCTGTTTGGAAGATCCCTTAGCATCATCTGAACCTGACTTCTTTGATTGTCGTCTGAGATCATCTTCTAATTTGTTCACCTTATTAGACAATCATGTACATGTATCCATTAATTCTTTGAGTTGCATTCTGTCCTCATCACTTCCAGATGTGTTACCTTCTGAGAGAGGTGAATCATGGGACATTGACTCATAATTCATCCTAAGATGAGTTTCTGAGCCATTCTTGAGAATGAAGCATACTGTCAAAATTTGTGCTACCTCCCCATCATACCCTGTTGAAGCTATTTTCATATTTGAAAAGAGATTTTGAAATAGCTTTGGGTTAAAATGAACTGTTTTGTGAGGAAGCAGTGGAGAAAATTTTAAAATAGCAGTACAAAGATTTGATCAATTAGTACAAAATGTTTATGAAAAACATTTTCAAAGGAGCAGTATAAACTTAATTTGGATTTGAAAACATCACTGCCCACTTATAGTTTTTAGCAAACTATCAGCTATCAACGGATTTGAGATGTCTTTACTGTGAGGGTGGGTCTTGGATTGTACACGGTTAAGGTGGTTAAACCTTGTATCTTTGTGTATGAGATATATTGACTTAATATGATTAAGCACGCGGAATTTACTTAACCACACTTAGAAGGTTATGTATGTTATGGAAATGGAAGAATTATGTTTGTTACTTAACAATGAACAAAGAAAGTATTTCACTAAACGATTCAATATTATTCGAAATAATACGAGTGATCTTGAGTTTTTCACTAGGGTTACAAAACCTTGAATCTTATGTTACAACTTGTGATATTATTTTTGTTCTTGTTCTAACAGTTATGCATGTGCATGTGTGTGTCACTATATAATATCCAAGTCTAAGATCTCTTTTATAGTTGCAAGAGATCTTTACAAATTTGCTAAAAGTCTTGACCGACTTACTTTGTTAACTTATGCATGTTGGTGTCAGTACATAAGATACAACATGTATCTATGTATACAACTTGTTAACTAAGCACATGGAGTAAGATATTATCTACCGTATATGTTTGACCAAAATACAATAAATATCTTCTTGATCTTATCCTCTTAAACAGCAGAGTGTTCTCTATCAGCAGGAACAATCTATCGCTATCAGTAGAATCATCAGCAGAGTTGTTAAGCCTATCAGCAGAGTCATTGCACTAAACAGCAGAGTCAATGTACTAAACAGCAGAGTCAACATCATCAGCAGAAACATACTTGGAGTATTTCCCGATTAAGAACTTCATGAATATTTAATTCCTAACAATCCTCCCCTAAACATGTGAATCAATTCAAACATGTTTTTCTGAATTAAATGAGGACTTATCTTAAGAAGATCTTTCAAACACTTCATGAATCTGAACTGATCTGCTCTATTCTTCTTTGACTTTAGCAATATCAAAACATTGTACCAAAAGATGGTGCAATTTCCTTGGATGGAGGAATTGTAAGAGGCAATGATGCTGTGTATCTTGGATGCTTGTTTCAACAAGTGAAATCATCTAACCAGCATGTCTTTGAAGTGAAATTGAAACTTTTCTTCGTTTGATCTAGATAGAACTTTCTCCTTTGGAATGCTTCATCCCTTCTAGATATTTGATCTGTTCTAATCATTTTCAACCTCTACATCATCTTGTATGCTCTTGTCTTCTCCTTCCATATATTGGTTTATTCTTCCTTTTCTGGGAAATTATTTCCTCCCCTGAAGCAAATAACTTTTGTTTCCTCCCCTTGTTTGGAAGATCTCACTATGTACTAAAGAACTTCTCTTCATATCACCTGATCTATCAGTTTGAACTTGTTTTCAGACAATATTGTACATGAAGCCATCAATTCCTTAAGAGTTTAAGTTGCTGTCCTCATCACTTCTAGGTGTGTTAACTCCTATGAGAGGTGAATCAGTGGACATTTTGATTCATAGTCCATAAATGAATGGTTTTTCTGAATCCTTGAAAATCCTTTTAAGAAATCATTTAACTTAGTAGTATGTTTATGATTTTAGAATTGAAAAATCATACTACATTCAACCATTTTGAAAGAATCAAGTGTATAACAGACACCTAATCAAAATTTCGGTTTAAAAATAACCTCTGGTTGTGTGAGAACCAATGTATTTCAGTTATCACTAACTGCCTGTGAAAAGATAAATCTATTCAAAAGATTTTCTTGACAGGGTTTCCAGCTCATAGTAATTGTTACCTCCAACACAAGTGTTAGATTCACTTTCACTAGCTGTTATTTCTATCAGATGTCCTTAGACTAACTCATTATACTTGAAAGTATAAAATGATAGAAAGTGAGTTGTATCAGTTACTATCTGATCAACTAAGTCATCAATTCAATGTGAAATATCATAACTAGATTTCAAGAAAGAAGTTTTAAGGAGGTTTAATTCCTAAACTCAGTCCATCATAAATCTATTATGGTCAGCAATATGATAAGAATTCTGCTGTTCCCATTTCACTTGAAACATCCTTTGTGTTCACATATTCATACCTGAAATAGTTAGTCTAAAACCAAAAGAACAATGTACAAAGTACTTGTCTTGCATTAGTATAATCATAAAACCAACTGTATGAATAACACAATTCAAATTTTGATATATTAGCAGTATCTTATAAATCCAGTAGTACCAACAAAAATTTATGTACAAAAACACATTATATTGAAAATTTAAAGATTAAGCATTCCAATACTTGCAATTAAGTACTGAAACCTTGAAACATCAAAAGCTTTGGTTAACAGATCTGCAAAATTATGCTCTGAAGCAATTTTAAGAACTTGAATTAATCTTTTCTCATTGCAATCTCTTATAAAGTGATGCCTAATTTCAATGTGTTTTGTTTTAGAATGTTGTACAGGATTTTTAATAATACAAATTGTACTACTATTATCAATATAAATAACAGTGTTTAAGAAATTGTACCCATAATCAAGGAGTTGGTTTTGAAGCCATAGAACTTGACTAGAGCAACTTGCAGCAGCTATATATTCAGCTTCAGTTGTTGAATTTGCCACGCTTGTCTGCTTCTTACACTGCCATGAGACAAGTCTACACCCAAGGAATTGACATCCTCCAGTTGTTGACTTTCTGTCTAAGCTAGCACCAGCATAATCACTATCCGAATATGCTACCAAGTCAAAAGGAGATTCTCTAGAATACCATATACCCAACCTTGGTTGACCTTTGAGATATCTAAAAATTCTCTTGACTGCAATTAAATGAGAAACCTTTGGAGTAACTTGAAATCTTGCACAGACACAAACAGGAAACATGATATCAGGTCTAGATGATGTAAGATACATCAAAGAGCCTATCATAGATCTGTAATTGTGTACATCTACATTTTCTCCATCTTCATCTTTCAGAAGGTGCTTCTCTGGGTCCATTGGTGTGCTTACAATTTTTGAATCAGCAAATTGAAATTTTCTAAGTATCTCTGCAACATATTTGTCTTGACTAATAAATATGCCTTCAGATGATTGCTTAACTTGCAAACCCAAAAAGAATGTAAGTTCTCCCATAGAACTCATCTGAAACTTATCTTTCATAAGCTTCTCAAATTCTAAACACATTTCCTTCCTTGTAGATCCAAAGATAATGTCATCCACATACACCTGCACTAACAGAAGATCCTTCTTGTGCTGTTTGATGAAAAGTGTCTGATCAATCTTTCCTCTTTGAAATCCATTTTCTAATAAATAGGAAGCAAGTGTTGCATACCAAGCTCTTGGTGCCTGATGAAGGCCATAGAGAGCTTTCACTACTCTGTACACTTTGTTTGGATGTAATGGATCAATGAAACCAGGAGGTTGTGAAACATACACCTCTCTTTCAATTTTACCATATAAAAATGCGCTTTTGACATCCATTTGGTAGACTGTGAAGCCTAAAAATGAAGCATAAGCTAGAAACAGCCTAATTGCCTCAATTCTTGCTACTGGAGCATAAACTTCATCATAATCTATTCCTTCTTCTTGTGTGTACCCTTGTGCTACTAGTCTAGCCTTATTCTTGATCACAATTCCTCTGTCATCCCTTTTATTCTTAAAAACCCATCTAGTGCCAATTAGCTTTTCACCTGTAGGTAAATCAGCTAGCACCCAAACCTTTTGAATCTTGAACTGAAGAAGCTCTTCTTGCATAGCCTCTACCCAGCTTGAATCATCTAGGGCTGTAAGAATATTCTTTGGTTCCTTTTGAGAGAGAAAACATACAAATAAACATGAGTTTGAAAGTTCATGTTGTTTTGAAGCATAAAGGGCATCAAGAATCCCTTGTTGGTCTGAAGAGACTAGTTGTCTTCTTGTCTTCACACCAGATTGTATATCTCCAATCACATTATCTAGGGAATGAACTTTGTGAATTCTTGTGTGTGGGGTTGTTGGAACTTGATAGTTGAGTGGAAGATTACTAAAATCCACTTCGTCTTCAGAGAATTCTGCTTCTTTTGTGTGTGATGGCCCTATATCAGAAGTATTTGGCCAATCAGCAGAGTATTCTGGCTTATCAGCAGAATGTTCTTGCTCATCAGCAGAGTGTTCAGCAGGAACAAATGTACTATCAGCAGAAACATTGTGTTGATCCATAGTTCCATCATCTTTTCTTTGAGCCTCAACATCTTCTTTTGCTTTATCAGAAGAAGATTCATCATTGTTTGAAGCTAAATCCACACTGGTACTTGACCACAATGGCATAATGACATCAGATTGATCTTTATCTAACTCCACCTCATTTGTTGCTTGTGAACCTGAAAGATTATTATTTTCTGCAACAACAGGTAAATAATTCATAGAGTTTGTTAGATAATCAAGATCAAATATCCATTTTGGTCCTTGACCTACTACATTGGATTTGTTTTCTTGAAACTCCACATGTAGTTCTTCTTGAACTTTCTCAGTTCTTAAGTTGTAAACTCTAAAAGCTTTGCTAACAAGAGAATATCCAACTAAGAAACCTTCATCTGCTTTACCATCGAATTTTCCTAAATGGTCTAAGGTATTGAGAATTTTCACATGACATCCAAAAGGTCTAAGAAATCCTATTGCAGGAGTTCTACCATTAAAGAGTTCATATGATGTCTTATTGTGAGGCTGCACAACTAAAACTCTATTTTGAACATAGCAAGCAGTGTTAATTGCCTCTGCCCAAAAGATTATTGGTAGCTTAGAATCAGCTAACATTGTTCTAGCAGCTTCAATTAGTGTTCTATTCTTTCTTTCAACCACTCCATTCTGTTGTGGTGTTCTAGCAACACTATATTCTCTCCTAATACCTTTTTCTTTGCAGAAATCATCCATAACTCTATTTCTAAACTCTGTCCCATTATCACTCCTAATGACTTTTACTTTCTTGCTTACTTGGTTTTCTATCAGTGTAATGAATTCCTTAAGAATGCTTGATGTCTCATCCTTAGAAGCTAAAAAGAAAACCCATGTAAATCTGCTATAGTCATCAGTTATAACAAGACAATATTTTTTATGTTGTATACTCCTTACTGAAACTGGTCCAAATAAGTCCATATGCAGCATAAACAATGACTGATTGATAGAGTTAAAAGTTTTGGGCTTACAAGTGGCTTTGTGTTGTTTGCCTTTTAGACAAGCAATGCATGTTTGATCATTTTCAAATCTTTTGTGAGGTAAACCTCTTACCAAACCATTCTTAACAATTTTATTTATGGTTTTGAAGTTAATATGACCAAGCCTTCTATGCCATAACATTGATTCATCCAATGTGGCCTTTGATACAAGACAAGTTAAATCTTCTTTAGGAATGATGTTCTTCATATCAACACTATACATGTTGGCCTTTCTAGGAATTCTAAGAAGTACTTGATTTTCATCAGGCATCTTAAAATCCTTAGATAGAACAAGACATTCAGTGTCAGTAAAAAGGACATTATTCTTTTTGTCACACATTTGTGAAACACTAAAAAGATTATACTTTAACTCTTGTACATAGTACACATCTTCAAAATCTAAATTTCCGGTTTTAATAGTACCTTTACCAGAAATTTTGCCACGAAAACCACCTCCAAAGGTAACATATCCTCCATTGAATTCTTGAAAATCTGAAAGATAAGACATGTTTCCTGTCATGTGATTGGAACATCCACTATCTGAGTATCCTTGATCTTGATGATCAATAGAATGTCCCTGCACACAAATAAGAAAGTTAGTTTTCTTTGGGGATCCAAGCCATTACTGACTTGAATCTGCCTCTTGCATCAATATAGTTTAATCTTTTAAGGACTGTTGATGCAACATTGGATTTTTGAATCCAACATGCTGAGGCCTTAACAGCATTTGCCCTATTACCCTTAGCAGCAGAGTGAATAACATGTTCAGCAGAGTTTGCTAACTTTGAAGTCACACCCTTTGGTTTCCAAATTTGTTTGTGAACCACTGCTTTTGTTTGAATGGGCCTTAGAACAGTTTTAGATGCATGAATGAAAGTTGTTTTTGCATCCTTAGCTGTTGATTTTGGGTTAATAGTCATAAATGGTCGAGCAGCAGAGTAAAATGTGCTATCAGCAGGATCATTTGGTCTATCAGCAGAATCAGATTTTGAGATAGACTTGCTTTTGACTACTCTGGGGTTTGGTTTCTTATAACTAGAGTGAAAGTGAGATTTAGGTGTTTGCCTTTTGTGATTCACTCTATGGTTTTCATACCCAGATACCCTTTGGTTGCAGAAAGCTGCAAGATGGTCAAAACTACCACATGTATAACAAGCTTTATTATAAAAAACAAAGTCATCACCTAATTGGTTAGACTTGAGGTTGTTCCAATTCCTTTGGTTACCTCTGGGCTTGTTTGTAGTTCTATATTGTTCACAATATCTAACTGGTTTCCTAACAGTCTTAACATTTGACTTAGGCCTGTTAGTGTTGTGATTGACTATCTTAGGAATACTTGTTCCTACTTTCTTAACCAAGACAGGTTTAGACATAACCTGTTCTTCTTCATCACTATCACTATCAGTTGTACAATCTTCAACAACTATAGTATCTCCTTTCTTAATAAAGGACACCTTGTCCTGATAAGATAAAGTTTTATCTAAACTTTTACTTACCTTTTCTATCTTTGGAGATTTAGTGACCTTAGAACCATATTCCATGATTGGTTCTTGAAACTCAGGTAACCCTGTGTGTGCTAAATCAATACCTGGAGGTGAATGAACACCTCTGTATGGTGGGGGTACAGACTTAAATCCAACACCAGAATTAACTTTATCAATAACTTGGGCTTCCCAAAGCTTATTGAATCCTTCTGAGGAATGTGCTAAAACATCCACAGAAACCTTTACATTTTCTCTTTCATTTTTGTGTTTAGCTAATGATTCATTTAACTCAACAATACACTCATCTCTGATCTTAATGTCATTTTTTAGTATATTGATGTCATCAACAAAATGAATTTCATTATTTTTAAAATGTAAGACTTGTTTTTCTAAAACACCTAGACCTCTTTTGTGATTAGCCAAGTTAAACAAAGAATCAAGCAGTTCTTGTTTATGAGCTTCAAATCTCTTATTAAGGTCCTCATAAGCTTTAAGATTAGGACATGATTCAGTACAAGATGTAATATTGTTTACCTCTGAATCAGAATGAGCCATTAGAGCAAATTCTTTGGCCAAAAGAGCAGCATTCGGTGGTGCATCCTCTTCAATAGCCATAGAGCTCCAATCATAACCAATACCATCAATAGCCAACATAGCCTTTGGCTCTTCAACAGTAACTTCCTTTTTCCTATCTTGCTTATACCATGTGTTTCTGTTCTCCTGCTTTCTTGGGCTTCTACACTCTTTAGCAAAGTGTCCTAACCTATGACAGTTGAAACACTCTACTTTCTTCTTATCAAACCCAGCAGTATCATTACCATTTATGGTAATCTGCTTCCCAGTTCTTTGCCAATACTTCTTAGCCCTCATGCTAAGCAAAGCAACCTGCCATTTAATATCCATAGCTTCCAAATCATCACCATCTACCTGCTCAAGGTCTTCATGGTTGAGAGGAGAGCCATTTGATTGACTGGTAATAAAAGCATAGAATGTTGCATCTCCAAGACCAGCAACATCCTTGTGAGAACTTGTGGAAGGAGCACTTTCACCTTCATCTACCTCTTCATTCTTACTAATACTAGGAACTGACAAGAGTGCCACGTTTCCAGAACTAGTACCATAAGTTCCAGACTTTCTAAGACTTTGTTCAACAATTTTGAAGTTGTTGTACAAATCATTGAGTTTCATTGTTTCAATGTCTGGCTTGTTCATCCAGACAATAACATGAGTATGGAACTCATCAGGTAGACTTCTTAGAAACTTCATGTTGAGATCTTCCTTCTCTGTCTCAACACCCAACACAGCTAACTGACTGACAAGCTTGTGTAATCTTGAAAATAGCTTATCAAGAGACTCATTACTAAAAGCAGTAAAATTTTCAAATTGTTGCTTTAGTAGTGTCTTCTGTGTCTTTTTGGTAGTTTCATTACCACCAAAATATGCACAAATCTCTTCAAAAAGAGTTTTTGCATCAAGATACTTGTTGAATGATAGCATCTGCTCACTAGGAATGGTCATAAGCAACAAATTTCTTGCTTTCTGATCATTTCTCTTCAGTATCTTCTCTTCATTTGACACTGGTCCAGTATTTCTTTTTCTACTTGTTTTACCTTCTAGGACAACCTCTGAGTAGCTTGGTGAAAAGGAATCACCATATATAATTATGTCCCAAAGAGTATAATCTTGGACCATGAAATATTGCTCAATTCTCATCCTCCATAACTCAAACTCATTGGGTTTGATTATGGGCAACTTTGCAGCAACATTTGTTTGAACATCATGTGGATCCATTTCTGTTTCTTCTAATTCAAATATATCAACCCTCTAGCTCTGATACCAACTGTGAGGAAGGGTCTTGGATTGTACACGGTTAAGGTGGTTAAACCTTGTATCTTTGTGTATGAGATATATTGACTTAATATGATTAAGCACGCGGAATTTACTTAACCACACTTAGAAGGTTATGTATGTTATGGAAATGGAAGAATTATGTTTGTTACTTAACAATGAACAAAGAAAGTATTTCACTAAACGATTCAATATTATTCGAAATAATACGAGTGATCTTGAGTTTTTCACTAGGGTTACAAAACCTTGAATCTTATGTTACAACTTGTGATATTATTTTTGTTCTTGTTCTAACAGTTATGCATGTGCATGTGTGTGTCACTATATAATATCCAAGTCTAAGATCTCTTTTATAGTTGCAAGAGATCTTTACAAATTTGCTAAAAGTCTTGACCGACTTACTTTGTTAACTTATGCATGTTGGTGTCAGTACATAAGATACAACATGTATCTATGTATACAACTTGTTAACTAAGCACATGGAGTAAGATATTATCTACCGTATATGTTTGACCAAAATACAATAAATATCTTCTTGATCTTATCCTCTTAAACAGCAGAGTGTTCTCTATCAGCAGGAACAATCTATCGCTATCAGTAGAATCATCAGCAGAGTTGTTAAGCCTATCAGCAGAGTCATTGCACTAAACAGCAGAGTCAATGTACTAAACAGCAGAGTCAACATCATCAGCAGAAACATACTTGGAGTATTTCCCGATTAAGAACTTCATGAATATTTAATTCCTAACATTTACCAATAGCCATTTGCTTTGGACTAGTCAACTCTTTACTGTAAAGTATGGTGAGATTGAAAACCATATAGTTTTTGGTAAACTATCAACCACAAACGGATTTGAGATGTCTTTACCAATAGCCGTTTGCTTTGGACTAGTTGGTTCTTGATGTGGATTAGACATGGTGAACCAAATACCATTTGTTGTGTGAAAAGATCTTCACACTTCAAACTAAAAATCCAATCAGTTTGCTTAATCATCCTGCAATTTGTTAGACCAAAACCAAAGAAAACACAAGACAAAGTATCTTCTTATTATTTGAATGAAGTTATGACTAACAGTATGAATAACCAAACTAAATTAGTACTATCAGTATAAACTTTGTAAGAGCAGTACAAATCCAATTATATACAAAACCACACATTTTGAAAACATTTAAGGATTAAGCATCCCAATACTTGCTATTAAGTATTGAAATCTGCCTACATCAAAGGCTTTTGTGAGAAGATCTGCAAAGTTTTGATCAGAATCAATTTTAACAACTTGAATTAATTTCTTCTCATTGCAATCTCTTATAAAATGATGCCTAATTTCTATGTGTTTTGTTTTAGAGTGATGCACTGGATTTTTAATGATGCAAATTGTACTACTGTTATCAATATAAATGACAGTGTTCATGAAATTGTACCCATAGTCAAGAAGTTGATTTTGAATCCAAAGCACTTGACCACAGCCACTTGCAGCAGCTACATATTCAACTTCTGTTGTTGAAGTTGCTACAACTGTTTGCTTCTTACACTGTAACTACCCGTAATTTTCCAACATTATTTTAATAGTGAAAAATTAACTTATTATTATTTGAGCATATTTGGGAGCCTACATGATTAATTCGGAAGGTTATTCCACACGCCGTAGCATACAGTAGCCCTCCAAATCACTTAAATTTTATCAAGAAAAGTGAGGTTATCACTTCCTGACACTTACTGGCAATTTATTTACAAAACTGAGAAGTTATCTCGCTTTTCTGAATAACGCGACAACACACGCGTACCGACACCACGTTATTTACGGATTAAACCCGATGATTATTTTCGGAGTCAATGGTATTGTTTTTACAAGACCGTTCACGAAAAATTTAATTTTCACATTATTGCTCGAAAGCATCAAACCAGGTCGCCACAATTATATTTTAGCTCAACGGGACACGGGATACACCTAATAATAATAAAACAAAACTTAACCATTTTAATCCCAACCGCCCCTTACTTATCTTTTCTTATCTTCTTCCCCTTTCTCTTTAAATGTTTTCTCTTTTCTCTGTGCCTAGTATCGATAAATCACCATCACTGTTCTCTTAAGATGCTTATCTTCTCTTTTATCAAAAGAGAATATCGAGATTCTGCCTAAGAACCATCAATGGATGGTGACTACTACACAAAAACGGCCTCCCCAAGGATCGAGAGCAAAAAGGGGAGTCAAATTTTCCTCTTCTCCTTCTTTTTATTCTACCCCTTCGATGCACAGGAACACCACAACTTACATTGGTTATCAAAAATCATAAGGGATAGCTGTGGTGGTCTCCTGCTTGATCGGAGTGGGCTTGTTCTTCGTGATTCAACATCTCTTGGTCTCCTTTGTTGGTCGAACTATACCACTGTAAGATTATCCGAGTTCTTTTCTTTGTTCACTGTATCGATTGTTAATTTGAATCTTGGTTAGTTTTCATCATTTGATCTTGAACTACCTATTTTCGTGGATATAAAAAAAAAAAAAAAAAAAAACCCTATTTAAAACATTTTAATTAGTTTCGTGTGGTTTAAAAATCATTGAGATGCTTATTGGTGTTGTTTGCTCTCGATCTGAAATTATAACCCATTAGGGTTCGGGTCGACCCAATTTGGGTCTTGGTTTAAGATTGAACTGCTTGTTTGTTATTGAATTGAGTCGACTTACTGAGTCAACTCAGTGAGTGAGTCACTCTTTGATCGTCCTTGTTGTGTGCTATTTAGTTCTGTGCCTCGCCATCTTAGGGTTAAATCCGTTTGGTCACTGATTTCTTTGGATGTGGGCAAAAATACGAATGGGTCGACTGTGTTTGCGTTGGATTTTGTTGGCCACTGGTTGGTCTTGGTTTAGTGTAAAATCGGTATAGGGTGCGCCGTTTGTAGCTCACTGGAAATAACAAGAGCACCAAGGGGGTGCACTCATTTTGCCCCGGTTCAGTTTTTTTTTTTTTTTTTTTTTTTTTTGATCATGCTAGTTTGAGTCACGGCTAGGTTGGTATTTGTCAAAATGTTAGGTTTTAAGTACTGGATGAATTGTGATTTTGCCCAGTTAAGTGATAAACTTACATGGGGTGAGTGTTATTCGGTTCAACGCCATGACTCCAGGGGTGTCCACGTTTCGATTCTAGTCCACAACAACAAATGGTGGTCCTGTTTTTTGGTGCTAGCGACAGCACCCAAACTCCCGCATTTTGATCTCGAGTCAATCACCAACCCAAACGGATGCAATTGTGTTGTTTTCACTGCAAAGATACGAGCACAATTCTTATGGTTCGAACCTGTGTTAAAATTTCTTTCATATTAGGTGCATTATGGACCAACAAAACAATTAGGATGCGCTTGTGATGCGTTTAAGGTTTGTAGATGGACTGGGCTTGCACTTCAAATCAGTTTGGGCTCAACAGCCCATTTAGAGTGTATTTGTTCATTTTAAAATAAGTGAGCCCAATCATTTAGTAAAATTGTTAACAGTTTTCAAATATGAAACACTTGACCCTTGGTCCAATCACTTATGTTAACAATTTGCAAATATGAAACACTGGACATTGGCATTCTGTTGGTACATTACGAATATTAAATGGACATAACTACTTAACGGATTTTATATTGAATTGTTCGTTGACACTTGACATTTACCGAATAAAATCATTGTACAATTTAACTATATCGGACTAATCGGACACTTTTAGAATAAACGACTGATAAATATTCTGAAAGTAGGATTAACTATTACCGTCAATTGTCATCATTATAAACTGTCGGGAGCATTATTTTGAGAAACTGAGTTTTATTAAAGTCACGACAACTTGTGAAAACTTTATAAATGGGCGCGTCATGCCAAAATCTTATAAAACTCCCTAAACTTATACTTTAATGTCGAAAAACCTTTTATCTTATAAAAACCCGACAATAATCGAAACTTGTAGTTTATTAACATGAAAACACTTACCATGTGATATACTAATTTAAGTTTCCCTTTTTAAAACTTAAATTACCTTTCTACAACTTTATTGATTTTTGCCGAACTATTGAGATAATTGGGAAAACACCGAAAACGTATTAATTGACTCATTTCGTCGGCATTCTCCTTTGTCACTATTTTTCCTTGACTTCGTTTGTCATTTCTTTCTCGACTCAAGTTCTCGTCCGTACTTGTCTCGACTATGTTGATTCTCTATTCCTATTTGGCGTGAGTATTCTTGAGTCTATATTATCTTACCACCACACGAAACGTTAAATCTAAACTTTTTACAAACTTTGTTACGAGTGATCCACGAAAACTAAGACGCTTGTCTTTTCATAACTCTTTACTTTTTGAGACGTATTCTGAGATGACTGCATATATATTAGGTTGTGCTGATCCGGCACCGTTGTGCCTGTACTCTCGATATCGTTATAATTTACTCATGATGCCAGATGTGACCACTGTGATATTTTTACGTTGCTGCAAGCTAAGGTGAGTTCATGGCCCCTACTTTTACTGATTTTTAAACTATTCTTGGGGGAGAATACATGCTTGTTTTAACTAAACTCAATGACAGTTTATTTGAAATCTGCGAATTGTGTACTCAATATCTGATTGTTGAGCTGAATTATTTGAATTGGCTATTTGAAAACGATATGTGATTGACTGATATATAGCCCCACTCTATTTACACTTGTTTTATAATCGGGGTGAGAAATATGCAAAACCATTTTTATGGACCAATACTATTGGTATTAAACTATTACGCGGATTAGCCTAAGCACTATTATGTCCCAAATTGCCCAAACTCATGAACCGTCAATTCCCACTAGGAAGCGCGAGTGTTATAAATAGATCTATTGAGGGTGACACCTCCATCTATTGTTGAAATTCAACAGTCCAGATAGGACAAACCAAAAGTTGGATTAAACAGTCCAGATAGGACAAACAGATGTATACCATATCGAAACTACAAGTGTCTGAGATACACACTTGCCGGGCCTTTATATTTAACATGCTTCTAGAGCATGCACACTGTCATAGCTTCGGTTACATGAACTTAGAGCTAGCGTAATAAACTATTTTATTTTGGGTTGCATACCCTACTATTGGTCCACAACTCTAATTTTACTATAAGGTAAACTGTATTTTTATGACATTGTGAGCGACACAATGATCACAAAACTCTTATTGAACTCACAGTATCTTTACTGCTTTATCCTAAACCTATGAACTCACCAACCTCGTGTTGACACTTTTAGCATGTATTTTCAGGTTAAGGCGATAATCTAGTGGTGAAGGCTTTTGGCAGGGCATGACATGGTCATAAAAGACTCTGATATAATTGGGACCACATGAAATCTTTTATGGGCTTATATTTCTGCACCAATTTTTGAAATGTTGTAAACAAATCACTTTTGAATATGAAATCCATTTTAAATGGTTGAGATAAAACCATTCTTTATACTTTGTGTTGTGATACCAATTTAGTAGCACCCAAACATGATGCTTCCGCTAAACCAGATTTTGGGGGTGTTACAGATTGGCATCAGAGCCTAGGTTATAGAGAACTGGGTATTTTTAAAACCTAGACTATAACCACTTTTACGAAAACTAAACCCTATGACCGCCACATGCCTGCCTGCCAAGCCGATGCCTCATTTGTGATTTTATTGCTAATATAATTGATGAGATGTGCACACTGTTATTGGATAAGTATATCCATCTATTTTCACTATCTACTATAAGTACCTTCGACATACTTATACACACGCATCATACTCGTCGTAATATTACGCCTTTTCTCTACGCAATCTCATTAGTTGTCCTCGAGTGTGGACATTCACCTTAATTATTTAAGTAACTTTTAAAAGTAAGGGACATATTATTGGTGTAACTAAGCTGAGTATTCCAAAATTTATTGAACCTCGGTGGAATATAGACTGATCACCTATATTCGACCAGGGACAGTGGGACATAGCCTGATCACCTATGTCCGACTCAGAGGTAAATTTTGCAATACTCAGAGCAGTTATACTAGGAGTTATGTCCAGATTGATTTTCTACTTGACTCGTGAAAGTTTTAAAATTTCTGCGTGAACATAATCATTGAACATTCACATCTACACACAACACACTGGCATCACAACACCTTATGAACCATAATACATCGGCACCGCTATACTTCTCCATTTATATGAAATTTCTGTTTGCCGCCGTCTGACCGTAATTTTGCATCGGGTCAGGTTAGACCCGATTGGCACCATTTGAACCCGAGTTGCTTATTTATAACTCCTCGAGATTATAATAAGCCGGTTGAGCTTATTGGGACGTTCGGAATTGGTTCTAGCTACATTTGAATTTGAATTTGGCTACGTTCGGAACTGGTTTTGACTATGTTTTAATTTGGACCCCATTCCGGATTTGGAATTATATTCAGCTTTGTTTTGTTGTGGTTTTGTTACAGTCACCTCCACCTTAAACCCTACACTCAAATGATGTTGTACTTTCCGCGTTAAACACTGAGTACACTACTGAGACAGCCAACCGATTGCTAGCAGCAATCAACATCCTCCTTCAGAGTCGTACTCTGAACTCGCTAAACTCCCCATTCGGCAGAGATTCTGCGCCCGACAGAAACCTTAAAACTCTAAGGAATAACCTGAACCGCGTTCCTTGGGACAATCACCTAATCCCCTCTCGTCTCTCGGGGATCTCAGTTATTTTTACTACCCTGTCATAAAATATTTAAACCATACCGCTGATACTATACAAACTGTTTTCGATTATTCTACAGACCATATTGCAGTCACCCTACAAATGTTTTACCGCTACCTTATGAAATCAAAATTTTGACCTTACAACTATTTTGGTAAACAACGAATGGTTCTCGTTCTATAAACTGTTTTACAAATCATTTCACAAGTTATTTTATAATCTGATTTGTTGCCTTGCGACTATATCACAAACTAAACTACAGTTTGCTATTATTTTGCTAATAATAAATTGTTTTCCTATTACCTTATAAACTGTTTTACAAATCATTTTATAAATTGTTTTGCAATCAACCGGTGAACTATCCACCCACCTGGAAAGCATTCAGATTACTATCTCTTGGTACAGTTAAAAGTAAATTGAATACTTATGTTTATGAAATCTGTAGTGATATTTTTCAAAAACACTCACTTGGATGTGTGAAATTTTTCTGCTCAAACTTTATCAAACTTTTGTTAAGGAATGTCAAACGCCAACTTTTGTGGAAATTATCCCATCCACACTATGACTAAGAACCGCTTTACGAAATTTAAATCTTTTGAAAACGTGTCACCCTACGTATCTATTGATCTCTAACAAAGGAATGTGTATTAACTGGAAAGTTATTTTGGATAAATTTGTATAAAAACTTACTCAAGTAAAGTTTTCGAACAAGATTTTTATCCAACCCTATGAGGAAGAAAAACACACCACTCCGAATCAAACCTTGAAAACGAGTCATAATGCCATCTTATCACTCTAAATCAGAACATATATCTCACCAACTCACAAAGATGAGAAAATCCAAAGGCAGACAACCTGGGTACCCTCCCACAAACAAAGAGAAACCCCTAAACAGCCTGGGGAGACTCAAATCTGTTATGAGTACCAACATCTCTTCCCAAATGCCATTCTATCGGATAACTTAAACTGAAATCCGGGACGGATTTCAATTTAAGGAGGGTAGAATGTAACCACCCGTAATTTTCCAACATTATTTTAATAGTGAAAAATTAACTTATTATTATTTGAGCATATTTGGGAGCCTACATGATTAATTCGGAAGGTTATTCCGCACACCGTAGCATACAGTAGCCCTCCAAATCACTTAAATTTTATCAAGAAAAGTGAGGTTATCACTTCCTGACACTTACTGGCAATTTATTTACAAAACCGAGAAGTTATCTCGCTTTTCTGAATAACGCGACAACACACGCATACCGACACCACGTTATTTACGGATTAAACCCGATAATTATTTTCGGAGTCAATGGTATTGTTTTTATAAGACCGTTCACGAAAAATTTAATTTTCACATTATTGCTCGAAAGCATCAAACCAGGTCGCCACAATTATATTTTAGCTCAACGGGACACGGGATACACCTAATAATAATAAAACAAAACTTAACCATTTTAATCCCAACCGCCCCTTACTTATCTTTTCTTATCTTCTTCCCCTTTCTTTAAATGTTTTCTCTTTTCTCTGTGCCTAGTATCGATAAATCACCATCACCGTTCTCTTAAGATGCTTATCTTCTCTTTTATCAGAAGAGAATATCGAGATTCTGCCTAAGAACCATCAATGGATGGTGACTACTACACAAAAACGGCCTCCCTAAGGATCGAGAGCAAAAAGGGGAGTCAAATTTTCCTCTTCTCCTTCTTTTTATTCTACCCCTTCGATGCACAGGAACACCACAACTTACATTGGTTATCAAAAATCATAAGGGATAGCTGTGGTGGTCTCCTGCTTGATCGGAGTGGGCTTGTTCTTCGTGATTCAACATCTCTTGGTCTCCTTTGTTGGTCGAACTATACCACTGTAAGATTATCCGAGTTCTTTTCTTTATTCACTGTATCGATTGTTAATTTGAATCTTGGTTAGTTTTCATCATTTGATCTTGAACTACCTATTTTCGTGGATTAAAAAAAAAAAAAAAAAAAAAAAAACCTATTTAAAACATTTTAATTAGTTTCGTGTGGTTTAAAAATCATTGAGATGCTTATTGGTGTTGTTTGCTCTCGATCTGAAATTATAACCCATTAGGGTTCGGGTCGACCCAATTTGGGTCTTGGTTTAAGATTGAACTGCTTGTTTGTTATTGAATTGAGTCGACTCACTGAGTCAACTCAGTGAGTGAGTCACTCTTTGATCGTCCTTGTTGTGTGCTATTTAGTTCTGTGCCTCGCCATCTTAGGGTTAAATCCGGTTGGTCACTGATTTCTTTGGATGTGGGTAAAAATACGAATGGGTCGACTGTGTTTGCGTTGGATTTTGTTGGCCACTGGTTGGTCTTGGTTTAGTGTAAAATCGGTATAGGGTGCGCCGTTTGTAGCTCACTGGAAATAACAAGAGCACCAAGGGGGTGCACTCGTCTTGTTTTTTTTGTCTGTTATCGAAGTTGTCTTTAATCTATTTTGCCCCGGTTCAGTTTTTTTTTTTTAGATCATGCTAGTTTGAGTCACGGCTAGGTTGGTATTTGTCAAAATGTTAGGTTTTAAGTACTGGATGAATTGTGATTTTGCCCAGTTAAGTGATAAACTCACATGGGGTGAGTGTTATTCGGTTCAACGCCATGACCCCAGGGGTGTCCACGTTTCGATTCTAGTCCACAACAACAAATGGTGGTCCTGTTTTTTGGTGCTAGCGACAGCACCCAAACTCCCGCATTTTGATCTCGAGTCAATCACCAACCCAAACGGATGCAATTGTGTTGTTTTCACTGCAAAGATACGAGCACAATTCTTATGGTTCGAACCTGTGTTAAAATTTCTTTCATATTAGGTGCATTATGGACCAACAAAACAATTAGGATGCGCTTGTGATGCGTTTAAGGTTTGTAGATGGACTGGGCTTGCACTTCAAATCAGTTTGGGCTCAACAGCCCATTTAGAGTGTATTTGTTCATTTTAAAATAAGTGTGCCCAATCATTTAGTAAAATTGTTAACAGTTTTCAAATATGAAACACTTGACCCTTGGTACAATCACTTATGTTAACAATTTGCAAATATGAAACACTGGACATTGGCATTCTGTTGGTACATTACGAATATTAAACGGACATAACTACTTAACGGATTTTATATTGAATTGTTAGTTGACACTTGACATTTACCGAATAAAATCATTGTACAATTTAACTATATCGGACTAATTGAACATTTTTAGAATAAACGACTGATAAATATTCTGAAAGTAGGATTAACTATTACCGTCAATTGTCATCATTATAAACTGTCGGGAGCATTATTTTGAGAAACTGAGTTTTATTAAAGTCACGACAACTTTTGAAAACTTTATAAATGGGCGCGTCATGCCAAAATCTTATAAAACTCCCTAAACTTATACTTTAATGTCGAAAAACCTTTTATCTTATAAAAACCCGACAATAATCGAAACTTGTAGTTTATTAACATGAAAACACTTACCATGTGATATACTAATTTAAGTTTCTTTTTAAAACTTAAATTACCTTTCTACAACTTTATTGATTTTTGCCGAACTATTGAGATAATTGGGAAAACACCGAAAACGTATTAATTGACTCATTTTGTCGACATTCTCCTTTGTCACTATTTTTCCTTGACTTCGTTTGTCATTTCTTTCTCGACTCAAGTTCTCGTCTGTACTTGTCTCGACTATGTCGATTCTCTATTCCTATTTGGCGTGAGTATTCTTGAGTCTATATTATCTTACCACCACACGAAACGTTAAATCTAAACTTTTTACAAACTTTGTTACGAGTAATCCACGAAAACTAAGACGCTTGTCTTTTCATAACTCTTTACTTTTCGAGACGTATTCTGAGATGACTGCATATATATTAGGTTGTGCTGATCCGGCACCGTTGTGCCTGTACCCTCGATATCGTTATATTTTACTCATGATGCCAGATGTGACCACTGTGATATTTTTACGTTGCTGCAAGTTAAGGTGAGTTCATGGCCCCTACTTTTACTGATTTTTAAACTATTCTTGGGGGAGAATACATGCTTGTTTTAACTAAACTCAATGACAGTTTATTTGAAATCTGCGAACTGTGTACTCAATATCTGATTGTTGAGCTGAATTATTTGAATTGGCTATTTGAAAACGATATGTGATTGACTGATATATAGCCCCACTCTATTTACACTTGTTTTACAATCGGGGTGAGAAATATGCAAAACCATTTTTATGGACCAATACTATTGGTATTAAACTATTACGCGGATTAGCCTAAGCACTATTATGTCCCAAATTGCCCAAACTCATGAACCGTCAATTCCCACTAGGAAGCGCGAGTGTTATAAATAGATCTATTGAGGGTGACACCTCCATCTGTTGTTGAAATTCAACAGTCCAGATAGGACAAACCAAAAGTTGGATTAAACAGTCCAGATAGGACAAACAGATGTATACCATATCGAAACTACAAGTGTCTGAGATACACACTTGCCGGGCCTTTATATTTAACATGCTTCTAGAGCATGCACATTGTCATAGCTTCGGTTACATGAACTTAGAGCTAGCGTAATAAACTATTTTATTTTGGGTTGCATACCCTACTATTGGTCCACAACTCTAATTTTACTATAAGGTAAACTGTATTTTTATGACATTGTGAGCGACACAATGATCACAAAACTCTTATTGAACTCATAGTATCTTTACTGCTTTATCCTAAACCTATGAACTCACCAACCTTGTGTTGACACTTTTAGCATGTATTTTTAGGTTAAGGCGATAATCTAGTGGTGAAGGCTTTTGGCAGGGCATGGCATGGTCATAGAAGACTCTGATATAATTGGGACCACATGAAATCTTTTATGGGCTTATATTTCCGCACCAATTTTTGAAATGTTGTAAACAAATCACTTTTGAATATGAAATCCATTTTAAATGGTTGATATAAAACCATTCTTTATACTTTGTGTTGGGATACCAATTTAGTAGCACCCAAACATGTATGCTTCCGCTAAACCAGATTTTGGGGGTGTTACATACACTGCCATGAGATGAGTCTGCATCCAATGAATTGACATCCTCCAGTTGTTGATTTTCTGTCCAAGCTTGCACCAGCATAATCACTGTCTGAAAATGATATCAGATCAAAAGGTGATTCCCTTGGATACCATAAGCCCAATTTAGGTTGACCCTTAAGATATCTGAAGATCCTCTTGACTGCTGTTAGGTGGGAAACTTTGGGAGTCACTTGAAATCTTGCACAAGCACATACAGCAAACATGATATCAGGTCTTGAGGATGTAAGATACATCAAGGATCCTATCATAGATCTGTATGTGTGCACATCCACACTTTCTCCATCAGCATCCTTGAGTAATGGTTTGTCTGGATCAATTGGAGTGCTTACCACTTTTGCATCAACAAACTGAAACTTCCTTAGGATCTCTGCTACATATTTGTCTTGGCTGATAAATATGCCTTCACTTGATTGTTTGACTTGTAGACCCAAAAAGAAAGTAAGTTCCCCCATGGAACTCATTTGAAACTTATCATGCATAAGTTTCTCAAACTCTACACACATTTCCTTCCTTGTAGATCCAAAGATAATGTCATCAACATACACCTGTACTAGCAAGATATCCTCCTTATCCTTCTTGATGAACAATGTCTGATCAATCTTGCCTCTTTGGAATCCATGTTCAAGCAAATAGGAAGCCAATGTCTCATACCATGCCCTTGGTGCCTGGTGTAGACCATACAGAGCTTTCACAACTTTGTAAACTTTGTCAGGATGATCTGGATCAATAAAACCTGGAGGTTGTGACACATACACCTCCTCTTCTATAGAACCATACAAAAAGGCACTCTTGACATCCATTTGATAAACTGTGAAGCCCATGAATGAAGCATAAGCTAAGAAAAGCCTAATTGTCTCAATTCTTGCTACTGGAGCAAAAACCTCTTCATAGTCTATACCCTCTTCCTGTGTGTACCCTTGGGCTACAAGTCTAGCCTTGTTTCTTATTACAATGCCCCTTTCATCCCTTTTATTCCTGAAAACTGTCACAACCCGTAATTTCAGGTCCTTTTCAAGCTTCAAAATTTCACTATTCATCTCAGGAAATTACTATTCATGGGTTACTATTCACCAATCACTATTCATCATTTCACTATTCATCATTTTCGGAGTCAGTTTGAGACTTTGAGAAGTTTTCAAAAAATTTACTATTCACAAAACACTATTCATTCCCGGAGGAAAATCACTATTCATGGTTATCGCTCATCCTTTCGTAAACTTGGTTTGCGGGTATTCAAATGCGCGTAACCAGTTAGGTTTAGCTGCGTATTCATGCATCATCAGTAAAGATACATCATACAGACTAGGGTAGTCTGCATATCATCAGTAACATCATTATCATATCAGTTCATGCATGGGTTTGTGTGATTTTCATTAACGTATGCTTAATTGTTTAATTAACGTTACCACTCAGTCATTACTACTAACATTATACCCAATACTCCCGACTATGATCCTAATATATTTTCATGCTAATTTTAATGATATAGAGATTATATTATTACTTTACCCGGTGTTTTTAAACCAATCGCTATATTTTCCGTTAGGAGCTTATAACTCCGTCGGTTTACGAAATTTCAATCCGATGATCATTCTAACACCCGATTCTTGCAAGGAATATGAATTTACAATTTTTACAACTTCGTCACATTTTATTTTATCTCGTCAAGTTTTATTTCTAGTTAACTCGGTACCCGGTAACAACTAATACACAACAAAAACTACATAATTCTTGCACATGGGGAGACAACTTCATTAATTAGTCACAATTTTCTTCTTTTTATTCCATAATGCCGCCCCTCCCCTAGCTCCCCTAGTTCTCAAAAACACTTGATTACCTTACATTTCATTTAATGATTCAAGTACTTATGTTTTCTATTTTATTTCACTAACACATACATATCAAGAACAACTAGCTAAAAATAACAAATCCTCTCATCTTTTACTCCCATTTGGATCGGCCACACCTCAAGAACAAGGAGAAATCCACAAATTTTCCAAGATCAAGTGATAAACTAGTTCCTTTTGCCTTCCTTGTTAGAGTTTTGAAATAAAAACTCCAAGGTTTTGATCCTTTTTCATCCAAACTCATATAATCTTCAAGTAAGTTCAAGAACATCTTTTTGATCATGTTATACTTTCATTTGATCCATATGATTATGTATTTTCATGTGTTGTTAGTTAAAAATGCAACTTACTTATGTTAAACATACCACTTTATTCATTTTACTTCCTAAACACTAGATCTATAATTTTTATTAACAATCTCATGAAACCCACCAAGGTTGGTGATGTTTAGGATCCCATGACACTCTAAGAAGGTGTATGGTAGGATTGGAGTGTTTGTGGTGTTGTTTGGAAGTAGTTTGATCAAGACTTGAACTAGAAAAATGTGTTTTTAACAAGTAAATGAACCTACTGTCCAAAAACGTGAGATCTGGAAAACTCAGTAACTCAGGGGATATTTTGGCCTTCATATTCAGAAAATACTTTCAAAAATGAAACCGTGGCCGCTTGAATCACTAAAAACCGACTTATAACGAAGAAGTTATGATTTTTCAAAGTTAGACGACGAAAACTAATTTCTGAAAATTATACGTGCTGTTACACGAATTTCAATGGACAAAACGAGGCATTAGACGTGATCTAGACGACCCGACCTACTGAGATTATGTTAGTTCATGTTAATACGAAGCCGTGGATATAAAGAACGTAGAAAACGAGCTTATAACGACCGAGATATACACGTTTGAATCCGACGAACTCTATTTATTTTTGACAGCCACTATTAGAAAAGTGTTTCTAATTATAAAAACAGTTTTTGCACTACGTCACATTGAGAGCCTATTTTCTCATGGATTGTGACGCGTATGATCAAAATGACAAACATATGAATTCAAGACAAAGATATGAGGTTTCCAAAGACGCCAAGCTTATTCACTAACACTTAACGTACACCATTTCGCGACTAGTTTTGCGAGGCCATTTGGGCACATTTTCAAGTTGTGAAAAATAGTAAATTGCGACCAAAACATTATATTTACCAATAGAACACCAAACAAGGATCGTGGAGTACCGTTTCAACATATGTACACGAAAAGTAGTTTATAACTTAACGAGACGTCAAAAATGTATTTTTCGACGGTAAACGTTATTTTCAAAACTAACGAGTGGTATCGTTAACATACGTATTTGCATGTGTTGCATTGTGTCATTGCTTACATTAGATCCTATCATTCATATTAGGTTGCGGTTAGAGATCGTGCCTCATTTCAGCATATTCATTATTTTCATTGTTGCTATCGCATCAGGTGAGTTTCATAGCCCCTCCTTTTACTTGTTTTGTAACTGTTTTGGGGGAGAATACATGCTCGTTTTTCATTAAACTCTATGCTCATTTTACTTTTAAACTTCATGTTGGTTTTGCTTGAAACGTGAGTTGTCTTTCAAACATTATTGATTGGTTAAAATACTTGATTCGTTGCTCGGAAGTATTTTGTGTTTACATTGTTCACCCTTGATCATTTCATTATGGACACTAGTACATTAAGCTATTTCATATTGCCTATGTTATGGACTGTTAATTACGTATCATTTTAGTTATATGACGACATTGTCAGGTATATATATATGGCGACATTGTCATGGCGACACTGCTATATTTGATTATATGGTGACATTGTCAGAATTTATCTTATGACGACATTGTCATGGCGACATTGTCAGATTTATTTATATGGCAACATTGTCAGATTTAGTTACATGGAGACATTATCACACTTACCTTTATATAGCGACATTGTCACACTTAACATTACATTTTGTGGTCCATAAATCATTTGACGTTCACTTAAACCAAATCATATTTGGCAGTGGGTTGTAAACACACAGGTTGCAAGTCTTGTATGGGCGGGGCTTGAAACTGGGTGGACTTACAACGCCTTTGCTGGGAAATCATTTTCAAATGCTTTACATTTTACACTAATCTCTATGAACTCACCAACCTCGTGTTGACACTTTTAGCATGTATTTTCAGGTATTAAGCAATAGCACGCTACAAGAGGCTTTTGGCAGGGCATGGCATGGTCATAGGAGACTCTGATATTCATTTGGGGACCGTTTTAATTGTTTTAAGGGCCTATTTCCGCACTACTTTTATCAATGTAAATTCACCACTTTTGTTAAACAATTTTAATCTAATTGATTGAGGTGAAAACCGTTCTCTACACTTGTGTTGTGATACCAATTGAGTTACACCCCAGCAACATGTATACTTCCGCTGGACCCGATTTTGGGGGTGTGACAAAAACCCATTTGGTTCCAATTACCCTTACACCCTTGGGTAAATCCACTAGCACCCATACCTTCTGAATTTTAAATTGGAGAAGCTCTTCTTGCATAGCTTCTACCCAGCTTGAATCATCTAAGGCTTTGAGCACATTTTTGGGTTCTGCTTGAGAGAGGAAACATGCAAACAAGCAAGAGTTTGCATCTTCATGCTGCTTTGTTGCATAAAGAGCATCTAGAAGCCCTTGTTGGTCTGAAGACTGAAGTTGCTTCCTTGTCTTCACACTAGATTGCACATTACCAATTACATTGTCCAGGGAGTGAACTTTGTGAATCCTTGTTTGTGGTGTAGTAGGAACTTGATAGTTATGAGGGAGATTGCCAAGATCCACCTAATCTTCTGAGAAATCCATTGTATCAGTATCTGATGGGCCAGCAGTGGAAACATTTGGCCTAGCAGTACCTTGCTCTGTCTCAGCAGTATGAACTGTTGGCTCAGCAGTAGGAATAATGATTGTACTGCTGACTTGATTCTCTTATTCCTTTGTTCCATCTACATTGTTTTCACCTTCAACACTTTCTTTAGCATGATCAGAAGAAGGTTCACCATTCATTGAAGTTGAATCCACACTTGTCCATATTGGCATCAACACATAATCTTGATCCTTTTCTTTACCCAAGCCTGCTTCATTTGTTGCATCATCAGATTGTGAACCTGCAAAATCATTAGTTCTTGCAACAACAGGCACATAGTTCATTGATTGGGTTAGAGACTCAAGATCAAACAACCATTTTGGACCATCACCTTCTACATTAGATTTGTTTTCTAAAAATTCTACATGCAGGTTTTCTTCAACTTTCCTAGTTCTTATGTTGTATACTCTAAATGCTTTGCTATTGAGAGAGTAACCAACAAAGAATCCTTCATCTGCTTTGCCATCAAACTTGCCTAGATGGTCTAAGGTATTCAGAATGGTCACATGACACCCAAAAGGTCTTAGAAATCCTAAAGCAGGAGTTCTACCTCTAAGAAGCTCATAAGGTGTCTTATTGTGAGGCTTAACTACTAAAACTCTGTTCTGGACATAGCAAGCAGTATTAACTGCTTCAGCCCAAAAAGTTATAGGCAACTTAGAATCAGCTAACATGGTTCTAGCAGCTTCTATGAGTGTCCTATTCTTTCTTTCAGCAACTCCATTCTGCTGAGGAGTTCTAGCAACACTAAATTCTCTCCTAATACCTTTTTCCTTGCAGAAATCATCCATAACTCTATTCTTAAATTCTGTCCCATTATCACATCTAATGACTTTTACTCTTTTATCCACTAGGTTTTCTATTTCAGTGATAAATGTCTTAAGGATGCTAGATGTCTCATCCTTAGATCCTAAAAAGAAAACCAATGTAAATCTGCTATAGTCATCAGTGACAACAAGACAATATCTCTTATGCATAATACTACTCACATTGGTTGGTCCAAATAAGTCCATATGAAGCATAAACAGTGGTGTATCAATAGAGTTAAAAATCTTGGGCTTACAAGTGGCTTTATGTTGTTTGCCTTTAAGACAAGCAATGCATGTTTGGTCATTTTCAAATCGTTTTTGAGGTAAACCTCTTACCAAACCATTCTTAACAATTTTATTTATGGTTTTGAAATTAATGTGACCAAGCCTCCTATGCCATAACATTGATTCATCCAATGTGGCCTTTGCAACCAAACAAGTAAGAGCCTCTTTAGGAACAATGTTCTTCATATCAACACTGTACATGTTGCCCTTTCTTGGAATTTTAAGAAGTACTTGACTTTCATCAGGCATCTTAAAATCAGAAGAAAGCACAAGACATTCAGTGTCAGTAAAAAGGACTTTGTTCTTTTTGTCACACATTTGTGAGACACTAAATAGGTTATACTTAAGTTCTTGCACAAAGTACACATCTTCAAAATCTAATTTACCGGTTTTAAGAGTACCTTTACCAGTAATTTTGCCTCCAATTCCTCCCCCAAAGGTAACATATCCTCCATCAAATGATTGAAATTCTGAGAGGTAAGACATGTTGCCTGTCATGTGCCTGGAACATCCACTATCTGCATATCCTTGATCTTCAACATCAGCTTGAGAATGTCCCTGCGCATAAATAAGGAAATTAGTTTCCTTGGGGTACCCAAGCCATCACTGACTTGGGTTTGCCTCGTGCATCAATAAAGTCAAATCTCTTTAGAACAGTTGATGCACCATTGGATTTAAGAGGTCTCCAAATCCAACATGCTGAGGCCTTAACAGCATTTGCCCTCTTTTCCCTAGCAGCAGTATGAACTGCTTGCCTAGCAGTAGAAACTGCTAGCTTTGCAGTTGCACCTTTTGGTTTCCAAATTCGTTTTTGAACTACTGCTTTTGATTGAAAAGGCCTTTGAGCAGTCTTAGATGCATATTTGAAAGTTGTTTTTGCATTTTGAACTGCTGGTTTTGGGTAAACAGAGTAAAAAGGTCTGGCAGTAGAAACTGCTTGTTGAGCAGTAGAAACTGCTTTTGGTCCAGACTTTAATAAAACTGCTCTGGGTGTTGTTCTGGTAAAATTAGAGTGACTTTTGGTTGTATGCCTTTTTAAATTCACCCTATTGTTGGAATACCCAGATACCCATTGGTTGCAGAAAGCTGCAAGATGGTCAAAACTACCACAAGTGTAACAAGCTTTGTTATGAAAGACAAAGTCATCACCTAGTTGGTGAGACTTGAGGTTGTTCCAATTCCTTTGGTTACCTCTGGGCTTGTTAGTGGTTCTATATTGCTCACAATATTTTACTGGTTGCCTAACATGTTTAACATTGATTTTAGGCCTATCAGTATTGTTTTTGACTATCTTAGGAACACTTGTTTCTGCTTTCTTAACCACTTCAGGTTTAGACATAACTTGTTCATCTTCATCATCATCAGAAATCTAGTCCTCAATGACTATTCTATCTGAATTTCTACTAGAGAACACCTTGTCCTCAGGGAGTGAAGTGTCACTTGCACTCTCAAATGGTTTACTCACTTTTACAGGCTTTTCAAATATTTCATTATCTTTTGGCTTAGGACCATATTCTAACTTGGGTAGTTGAAACTCAGTTAAACCTGTATGTTCTAGATCTATTCCTGAGGGTGAAGGGATTCCTCTGTAAGGAGGTGGAACACTTTTATAACCTAACCCAGACTTAGCCTTGTTGACTATTTGATATTCAACTATTTTGTGTACACTCTTAGAGGCATGTTCTAGTGTTTCTACACTTAGTTGAATGTTTTCTTTAGCCTTTGTGGCATTTTCCAGTCTAAACTTCAAAACATCAATTTCATTATCTCTAAACATTAAATCCCTTTCAAGAATTGCTTTTGTATCAGTGAAAGTTGATTCATTTGTCTTATAGTGTATGATCTGTTCTTCTAGAACAGCTACAACATGCTTATGAGATAACAAATTAATTTCAGTCTTTTCTAGTTCTTTCTTTTGTTCATCATAATGCTTTCTTAAGATTTCTAATTCTTTAAGAGCAGAGCATGTTTTAGAACAAATATTTGCAGATTGTACCTCAGAGTTGGTGAATGCCATGAGAGCCATCTGAGGAGAAGCTTCCTCTTCATCTACCATAAAACTCCAGTCATACCCCAAACCATCAATAGCTACCATAGCTTTTGATGTTGACTCATTAACCTCCACAGTCTTAGGCTTGCTCCCATAACCTCTGCTTTTACCATCCTGTTGCCTAGGTCTTCTACAATCTCTTGAGAAGTGCCCCTTCATGTGACAATTGTAGCATTCTATTTTGGACTTGTCAAACCCAGCAGTATCATTGCTGCTGATTGTTAGCTTCTTTCCAGTCCTTTGATAGAACTTCCTAGCCCTCATGCTAAGGAGAGAAATTTGCCACTTAAGATCCATTTCCTCCAAATCATCATCATTGATTTCTTGGAGATCTTCATGAGTAAGCATAGACCCATCATTCTGACTTGTAAGAAAAGCACAACACGTTTTCTCATCCAAAATACCAAAGGTACTGCTTGAAGAACTAGCAGTACCAATGTTTGGGCCACCAGTACAAACTCCTACATCAATCTTTTCTTCATCAACTTGCCTTGAGTTACTAGGAGAAGACATAAATGCCATGTTCCCAGTATTTGAAGTAACACCTCCAGCTTTCTTCACATCTTGTTCAACAATTTTGAAGTTGTTGTACAAGTCATTCAGACTTATTGAATCAATTTCTGGCTTGTTTTTCCAGAAAACTACATGCATAGCCCATTCAGTTGGTAAACTCCTTAAGAACTTGGAGTTTAAATCTTCTTGAGGTATTTCTACACCAAGAACAGCAAGTTGGCTTACAATCTTTTGAAGCCTATTGAACATGTTATCCAGTGATTCATTGCTTGTTGAGGAGAAATTTTCAAATTGCTGCTTAAGAAGAGTCTTCTGGGTCTTCTTGGTGGCATCATTCCCACCATACCTTGCAACAATAGCCTCAAACAATGTTTTAGCATCTTTGAACTTGCTAAAATTTAGAAGCTGATCATTTGGAAGAGTCATCATCAGTAAACTTCTGGCCTTGAGGTCATTCTTCTTCTTTATCCTATCTTCTGCACTTACTGGGTTGATTTCAAATGTTGTTTCTTCTTTACCATCAACCATTCTTGTAACAGTTTTAGGCTGAATGAAAAGAGTTTCCTTCTTCAATAACTTCCCAGAGTGCATAGTATTGCACCTGAAAATATTGTTCTACCCTTAATCTGCACATATCAAACTCATTTTGTTTAAGTATGGGAAAATTAGCAGCCACATTTGTTTGAATAGACTCCATGTCCATTTCTTCTTCTAAATCGTGAGTATCAACTTGGCTTTGATACCACTTGTGAGGATTTTTAATGCTAACGAATACACAAAGGGTGTTAGTCCTTTATAATTTGTATGAGATACTACAAGTGAATATGCTCAAATATGCGGAATCTACTTGAGCACACTTAGAAGAAGACAAGCGGGTTTGATCTTTGGAACAATGATGAGTATAATGGACAATGAACAAAGATAGTATGAAACCAAACGATTCAATATTATTTAAGAAATAATACGAGTGATCTTCAAATCACTAGGGTTACAAATAACCTTGAATCTATTACAAAGAGAACACTTTTCTAATGACTGAGATTTTCACTAAGTTGTTCTGCTTCAATGTGTGTGTTGCATGCGTATCTTGTTTCTTATCTGTTACATAACTTACACACTCTTTCTATCTAATATATATAATACAATCTTCACTTGAGTATTGAGTGTGTAAGTATCCTAACTTGTATTATTTCTTTTGTACAATACCTAATACCTCCTTTTTATAGTTCCAAGGGAGATATATACAAGTTAAGTATCTACCAACTATTCTTGACTTAATCGGCACAGAAAACCATATTAGCGCAAAGTCAAACACGTCAGACATCCACTAAGCAGTACCTTCTTTTGCACCAGCAGTACTAACTTAAGTTAGTACTGCTAGTTATAACTTGATCAGTCTTCAACAATACACCAGCAGTAGAATGAATGCACTAGCAGCATGATTTTTTAAACGAGCAGTAGTATCTGACTTAGAGTATTTTCCTTATCTTTTCAGCAACAACAACAGTAGAATCCATACTTAGACTTTGATAGATTGTGCTGTTGAATATAATTCCCAACAAGAAGATCAACAGATAAAGGCATGTTTGCCTTGCTAATCCTGTAATTTCATCAATAAAAACGTTCTAAGTGCAATGTTAATCTAGTGTGCTTTGATAAATCAAAGGTAGAGGAGGTCACTTGGTTATCGTATACACTCTAACTTCTTCCTAAAAGTTGGATAGGTCTGGTCAGGTCATCTACCCTAACTAATGATCCAAACATTAAGTTTACTTGCCAAGGTAAGTTAATTATTCATATAGGTGTCTTTCGCTTGGTTATTGTTTACTAAACAACTATAATCAACAGGTAGCCATGATTTACGCAAAGGCGTAAGTCTATAACAGTGCATAAATCATGCAAAACACACATAGAATAAACTAAATAATATATTCAATGACAAGTGAACCACTTTAATTCTGAACACTCACGGGCTCAGTCATGGCGCAAAAACTATCATAAGCTTGACCAACCTTCAAGTCTCCACCACTAGAGTCTATAGGTAATAATTATTCTAGAAGACAAAAATATGGGTTGACACATTGTTGGGTCAACTCACTACCCAAATAGTCTTAATATAGGATTTGAATAGAAAATAACCTTATAAGTGTTACATATTATAAAACAACATTCAAGTCACTGAGTGAACAGTCACTTAGTGAGTCATCTTCAGGAAGCTTAGGACGAGTCTAAGAAGAAAGTCTCTCCATTTAGTGAGGCGGAACTCAGTGAATGATACCTGAGCCAAAGAAGAAGGTGATGGGTTCAGGGAGTGATGACAATAACTCATTGAATCCCAAGTCTCCTCAACAATAATGAAGACCTGGAGACTAAAGACTAAGAGACTGAAGGAACGACGGGACAAAGCGGGAAGAGTCTGAAATGCATAAGGAAGAGTCATTATTAAGAAAAGGTCAAACTTTTCCTAAAAGGCTAAAGATCAGAACAGTGTCATCACTGTTCCTAAGAAAGCAACAGTGTCCTATACCCAAAATAGATAATTGTAAAAGAGACAAAATATGTAAGTATTTTATCAA